>CM026387.1:52492089-52580306 GCA_014843695.1 Archivesica marissinica
TGCAGTTCGAGGCTGGTATAGCGTACAGTAATGGGGGTTTGTTCGAGGCTGGCATAGCGTATAGTAATGGGGGTGCAGTTCGAGGGTGGTATAGCGTACAGTAATGGGGGTGCAGTTCGAGGCTGGCATAGCGTACAGTAATGGGGGTGCAGTTCGAGGCTGGCATAGCGTACAGTAATGGGGGTGCAGTTCGAGGCTGGCATAGCGTACAGTAAAGGGGGTGCAATTCGAGGCTGGCATAGCGTACAGTAATGGGGGTGCAGTTCGAGGCTGACATTACACAGTAATGGGGTGCAGTTCGAGCTGGCATAGCGTATAGTAATGGGGGTGCAGTTCGAGGCTGGCATAGCGTACGGTAATGGGTGTGCAGTTCGAGGCTGGCATAGCGTACAGTAATGGGGGTGCAGTTCGAGGCTGGCATAGCGTACAGTAATGGGGGTGCAGTTCGAGGCTGGCATAGCGTACAGTTATGGGGGTGCAGTTCGAGGCTGGCATAGCGTACAGTAATGGGGGTGCAGTTCGAGGCTGGCATAGCGTACAGTAATGGGGGTGCAGTTCGAGGCTGGTATAGCGTAGAGTAATGGGGGTGCAGTTCGAGGCTGGCATAGCGTACAGTATTGGGGTGCAGTTCGAGGCTGGCATAGCGTACAGTAATGGGGTTGCAGTTCGAGGCTGGCATAGCGTACAGTAATGGGGGTGCAGTTCGAGGCTAGCATAGCGTACAGTAATGGGGGTGCAGTTCGAAGTTGGCATAGCGTACAGTAATGGGGGTGCAGTTCGAGGCTGGCATATTGTACCGTAATGGGGGTGCAGTTCGAGGCTGGTATAGCGTAGAGTAATGGGGGTGCTGGTCGAGGCTGGCATAGCGTACAGTAATGGGGTGCAGTTCGAGGCTGGCATATTGTACCGTAATGGGGGTGCAGTTCGAGGCTGGTATAGCGTAGAGTAATGGGGGTGCTGTTCGAGGCTGGCATAGCGTACAGTAATGGGGGTGCAGTTCGAGGGTGGTATAGCGTACAGTAATGGGGGTGCAGTTCGAGGCTGGCATAGCGTACAGTAATGGGGGTGCAGTTCGAGGCTGGCATAGCGTACAGTAATGGGGGTGCAGTTCGAGGCTGGCATAGCGTACAGTAAAGGGGGTGCAATTCGAGGCTGGCATAGCGTACAGTAATGGGGGTGCAGTTCGAGGCTGACATTACATACAGTAATGGGGGTGCAGTTCGAGGCTGGCGTAGCGTACATTAATGGGGGTGCAGTTCGAGGCTGGCGTTACATACAGTAATGGGGGTGCAGTTCGAGGCTGACATTACATACAATAATGGGGGTGCAGTTCGAGGCTGGCATAGCGTATAGTAATGGGGGTGCAGTTCGAGGCTGGCATAGCGTACGGCAATGGGTGTGCAGTTCGAGGCTTGCATAGCGTACAGTAATGGGGGTGCAGTTCGAGGCTGGCATAGCGTACAGTAATGGGGGTGCAGTTCGAGGCTGGCATAGCGTACAGTAATGGGGGTGCAGTTCGAGGCTGGCATAGCGTACAGTAATGGGGGTGCAGTTCGAGGCTGGCACATCGTACAGTTATGGGGGTGCAGTTCGAGGCTGGCATAGCGTACAGTAATGGGGGTGCAGTTCGAGGCTGGCACATCGTACAGTTATGGGGGTGCAGTTCGAGGCTGGCAGAGCGTACAGTAATGGGGGTGCAGTTCGAGGCTGGCATAGCGTACAGTAATGGGGGTGCAGTTCGAGGCTGGCATAACGTACAGTAATGGGGGTGCAGTTCGAGGCTGGTATAGCGTACAGTAATGGGGGTGCAGTTCGAGGCTGGCATAGCGTACAGTAATGGGGTTGCAGTTCGAGGCTGGCATAGCGTACAGTAATGGGGGTGCAGTTCGAGGCTAGCATAGCGTACAGTAATGGGGGTGCAGTTCGAGGCTGGTATAGCGTAGAGTAATGGGGTGCAGTTCGAGGCTGGCATAGCGTACATTAATGGGGTGCAGTTCGAGGCTGGCATAGCGTACATTAATGGGGTGCAGTTCGGGGCTGGTATAGCGTACAATAATGGGGGTGCAGTTCGAGGCTGGCATAGCGTACAGTAATGGGGTGCAGGTCGAGGCTGGCATAGCGTACAGTACTGGGGGTGCAGTTCGAGGCTGGCATAGCGTACCGTATGGGGGTGCAGTTCGAGGCTGGCATAGCGTAGAGCATTGGGGTGCAGTTCGAGGCTGGCATAGCGTACAGTAATGGGGGTGCAGTTCGAGGCTGGCATATTGTACATTAATGGGGGTGCAGTTCGAGGCTGGTATAGCGTAGAGTAATGGGGGTGCAGTTCGAGGCTGGCATAGCGTATAGTAATGGGGGTGCAGTTCGAGGGTGGTATAGCGTACAGTAATGGGGGTGCAGTTCGAGGCTGGCATAGCGTACAGTAATGGGGGTGCAGTTCGAGGCTGGCATAGCGTACAGTAATGGGGGTGCAGTTCGAGGCTGGCATAGCGTACAGTAAAGGGGGTGCAATTCGAGGCTGGCATAGCGTACAGTATGGGGGTGCAGTTCGAGGCTGACATTACATACAGTAATGGGGGTGCAGTTCGAGGCTGGCGTAGCGTACATTAATGGGGGTGCAGTTCGAGGCTGGCGTTACATACAGTAATGGGGTGCAGTTCGAGGCTGACATTACATACAGTAATGGGGGTGCAGTTCGAGGCTGGCATAGCGTATAGTAATGGGGGTGCAGTTCGAGGCTGGCATAGCGTACGGTAATGGGTGTGCAGTTCGAGGCTGGCATAGCGTACAGTAATGGGGGTGCAGTTCGAGGCTGGCATAGCGTACAGTAATGGGGGTGCAGTTCGAGGGCATAGCGTACAGTTATGGGGGTGCAGTTCGAGGCTGGCAGAGCGTACAGTAATGGGGGTGCAGTTCGAGGCTGGCATAGCGTACAGTAATGGGGGTGCAGTTCGAGGCTGGTATAGCGTACAGTAATGGGGGTGCAGTTCGAGGCTGGCATAGCGTACAGTAATTGGGGTGCAGTTCGAGGCTGGCATAGCGTACAGTAATGGGGTTGCAGTTCGAGGCTGGCATAGCGTACAGTAATGGGGGTGCAGTTCGAGGCTAGCATAGCGTACAGTAATGGGGGTGCAGTTCGAAGTTGGCATAGCGTACAGTAATGGGGGTGCAGTTCGAGGCTGGCATATTGTACGTAATGGGGGTGCAGTTCGAGGCTGGTATAGCGTAGAGTAATGGGGGTGCTGGTCGAGGCTGGCATAGCGTACAGTAATGGGGGTGCAGTTCGAGGCTGGCATATTGTACCGTAATGGGGGTGCAGTTCGAGGCTGGTATAGCGTAGAGTAATGGGGGTGCTGTTCGAGGCTGGCATAGCGTACAGTAATGGGGGTGCAGTTCGAGGGTGGTATAGCGTACAGTAATGGGGGTGCAGTTCGAGGCTGGCATAGCGTACAGTAAGGGGGTGCAGTTCGAGGCTGGCATAGCGTACAGTAATGGGGGTGCAGTTCGAGGCTGGCATAGCGTACAGTAAAGGGGTGCAATTCGAGGCTGGCATAGCGTACAGTAATGGGGGTGCAGTTCGAGGCTGACATTACATACAGTAATGGGGGTGCAGTTCGAGGCTGGCGTAGCGTACATTAATGGGGGTGCAGTTCGAGGCTGGCGTTACATACAGTAATGGGGGTGCAGTTCGAGGCTGACATTACATACAATAATGGGGGTGCAGTTCGAGGCTGGCATAGCGTATAGTAATGGGGGTGCAGTTCGAGGCTGGCATAGCGTACGGCAATGGGTGTGCAGTTCGAGGCTTGCATAGCGTACAGTAATGGGGGTGCAGTTCGAGGCTGGCATAGCGTACAGTAATGGGGGTGCAGTTCGAGGCTGGCATAGCGTACAGTAATGGGGGTGCAGTTCGAGGCTGGCATAGCGTACAGTAATGGGGGTGCAGTTCGAGGCTGGCACATCGTACAGTTATGGGGGTGCAGTTCGAGGCTGGCATAGCGTACAGTAATGGGGGTGCAGTTCGAGGCTGGCACATCGTACAGTATGGGGGTGCAGTTCGAGGCTGGCAGAGCGTACAGTAATGGGGGTGCAGTTCGAGGCTGGCATAGCGTACAGTAATGGGGGTGCAGTTCGAGGCTGGCATAACGTACAGTAATGGGGGTGCAGTTCGAGGCTGGTATAGCGTACAGTAATGGGGGTGCAGTTCGAGGCTGGCATAGCGTACAGTAATGGGGTTGCAGTTCGAGGCTGGCATAGCGTACAGTAATGGGGGTGCAGTTCGAGGCTAGCATAGCGTACAGTAATGGGGGTGCAGTTCGAGGCTGGTATAGCGTACATTAATGGGGGTGCAGTTCGAAGTTGGCATAGCGTACAGTAATGGGGGTGCAGTTCGAGGCTGGCATAGCATACAGTAATAGGGTGCAGTTCGAGGCTGGTATAGCGTACATTAATGGGGTGCAGTTCGAGGCTGGCATAGCGTACAGTAATGGGGGTGCAGTTCGAGGCTGGCGTACAGTAATGCAGTTCGACGTAGGGGTGCAGTTCGAGGCTGGCATAGCGTAGAGTAATGGGGGTGCAGTTCGAGGCTGGCATAGCGTACATTAATGGGGGTGCAGTTCGAGGTGGTATAGCGTACAGTAATGGGGGTGCAGTTCGAGGCTGGCATTAATGGGGGTGCAGTTCGGGCAGTAATGGGGGTGCAGTTCGAGGCTGGCATAGCGTACAGTAATGGGGGTGCAGTTCGGGGCTGGTTAGCGTACAGTATGGGGTGCAGTTCGAGGCGGTAGAGTAATGGGGTGCAGTTCGAGGCTGACATTACATACAGTAATGGGGATGCAGTTCGAGGCTGGCATAGCATACAGTAATGGGGGTGCAGTTCGAGGCTGGCATAGCGTACAGTAATGGGGGTGCAGTTCGAGGCTGGCATAGCGTACAGTAATGGGGGTGCAGTTCGAGGCTGGCATAGCGTACAGTAATGGGGGTGCAGTTCGAGGCTGGAATAGAGTACAGTAATGGGGGTGCAGTTCGAGGCTGGCATAGCGTACAGTAATGGGGGTGCAGTTCGAGGCTGGCATAGCGTACAGTAATGGGGGTGCAGTTCGAGGCTGGCATAGCGTACAGTAATGGGGGTGCAGTTCGAGGCTGGCACAGCGTACAATAATGGGGGTGCAGTTCGAGGCTGGCGTAGCGTACAGTAATGGGGGTGCAGTTCGAGGCTGGCATAGCGTACAGTAATGGGGGTGCAGTTCGAGGCTGGCATAGCGTACAGTAATGGGGGTGCAGTTCGAGGCTGTCATAGCGTACAGTAATGGGGGTGCAGTCGAGGCTGGCTTAGCGTACCGTAATGGGGGTGCAGTTCGAGGCTGGCATAGCATACAGTAATGGGGGTGCAGTTCGAGGCTGGCACAGCGTACAGTAATGGGGGTGCAGTTCGAGGCTGGTAATAGTGTACAGTAATGGGGGTGCAGTTCGAGGCTGGTATAGCGTACAGTAATGGGGGTGCAGTTCGAGGCTGGTCGTGCATACATGAATGGGGGTGCAGTTCGAGGCTGACATTACATACAGGAATGGGGGTGTAGTTCGAGGCTGACATTACATACAGGAATGGGGGTGTAGCTCGAGGCTGACATTACATACATGAATGGGGGTGTAGTTCGATTCTGACATTACATACATTAATGGGGGTGCAGTTCGAGGCTGACATTACATACAGGTATCTGGGTGTAATTCGAGGCTGGCATTGCGTACAGGAATGTGGGTGTAATTCGAGACTGATATTGCGTACATGAATGTGGGTGTACTTCGAGGCTGACATTGCATACAGGTATCTTGGTGTAGCTCGAGGCTGACATTACATACATGAATGTGGGTGTAGTTCGAGGCTGTTATTGCGTACAGGAATATGGGTGTAGTTCGATGCTGGCATTGCGTACAGGAATATGGGTGTACTTCGAGGCTGACATTGCATACAGGAATCTTGGTGTAGCTCGAGGCTGACATTACATACATGAATGGGGGTGTAGTTCGAGACTGACATTACATACGTGAATGGGGGTGCAGTTCGAGGCTGACATTGCATACAGGAATGTTGGTGTACTTCGAGGCTGACATTACATACAGGAGTAGGGGTGTAGTTCGAGGCTGACATTACATACATGAATGGGGGTGTAGTTCGAGACTGACATTACATACATGACTGGGGTGTAGTTCGAGGCTGACATTACATACATGAATGGGGGTGCAGTTCGAAGCTGACATTACATACAGGTATCTGGGTGTAATTCAAGGCTGGCATTGCGTACAGGAATGTGGGTGTAATTCGAGACTGATATTGCGTACATGAATGTGGGTGTACTTCGAGGCTGACATTGCATACAGGTATCTTGGTGTAGCTCGAGGCTGACATTACATACATGAATGTGGGTGTAGTTCGAGGCTGTTATTGCGTACAGGAATATGGGTGTAGTTCGATGCTGGCATTGCGTACAGGAATATGGGTGTACTTCGAGGCTGACATTGCATACAGGAATCTTGGTGTAGCTCGAGGCTGACATTACATACATGAATGGGGGTGTAGTTCGAGACTGACATTACATACGTGAATGGGGGTGCAGTTCGAGGCTGACATTGCATACAGGAATGTTGGTGTACTTCGAGGCTGACATTACATACAGGAGTAGGGGTGTAGTTCGAGGCTGACATTACATACAGGAATGGGGGTGTAGTTCGAGACTGACATTACATACATGACTGGGGTGTAGTTCGAGGCTGACATTACATACATGAATGGGGGTGCAGTTCGAGGCTGACATTACATACAGGAATGTGGGTGTAATTCGAGGCTGGCATTGCGTACAGGAATGTGGGTGTAATTCGAGACTGATATTGCGTACATGAATGTGGGTGTATTTCGAGGATAACATTATGTACATGAATGTGGCTGTAGTTCGAGGCTGGCATTGCATACATGAATATGGGTGACGTTCGAGGCTGGCATTGCATACAGGAATGTGGGTGGATTTCGAGGATGACATTACGTACATGAATGTGGGTGTAGTTCGAGGCCGATATTGCATACATGAATGTGGGTGTAGTTCGAGGCTGGCATTGCATACATGAATATGGGTGACGTTCGAGGCTGGCATTGCGTACAGGAATGTGGGTGGATTTCGAGGATGACATTACGTACATGAATGTGGGTGTATTACGAGGCTGACATTGCGTACATGAATATGGGTGTAGTTCGAGGCTGGTATTGCGTACATGAAGTGGGTGTACTTCGTGGCTGGTATTGCGTACAGGAATATGGGTGTAGTTCGAGGCTGGTATTGCGTACAGGAATGTGGGTGTAGTTCGAGACTGGCATTGCGTACATGAATGTGGGTGTAGTTCGAGGCTGACATTGCATACAGGAATGTGGGTGTATTACGAGGCTGACATTGCATACAGGAATGTGGGTGTATTACGAGGCTGACATTGCGTACAGGAATGTGGGTGTAGTTCGAGGCTGACATTGCATACAGGAATGTGGGAGTATTACGAGGCTGACATTGCGTACAGGAATGTGGGTGTATTACGAGGCTGACATTGCATACAGGAATGTGGGTATATTACGAGGCTGACATTGCGTACAGGAATGTGGGTGTAGTCGAGGCCGACATTGCATACAGGAATGTGGGTGTACTTCGTGGCTGGTATTGCGTACAGGAATGTGGGTTTATTACGAGGCTGACATTGCGTACAGGAATGTGGGTGTATTACGAGGCTGGTATTGCGTACATGAATGTGGGTGTACTTCGAGGCTGACATTGCATTCAGGAATATGGGTGTACTTCGAGGCTAGTATTGCATTCAGGAATGTGGGTGTACTTCGAGGCTGACATTGCATTCATGAATGTGGGTGTAGTTCGAGGCTGACATTGCATTCAGGAATGTGGGTGTAGTTCGAGGCCGACATTGCATTCATGAATGTGGGTGTAGTTCGAGGCCGACATTGCGTACATGAATGGGGGTGTAGTTCGAGGCCGACATAGCGTATATGAATTGGGTGCAGTTCAATGCTGACATAGCGTACATGAATGGGGTGCAGTTCGATGCTGGCATAGCGTACATGAATTGGGTGCAGTTCAATGCTGACATAGCGTATATGAATTGGGTGCAGTTCAATGCTGACATAGCGTACATGAATTGGGTGCAGTTCGATGCTGGCATAGCGTACATGAATCGGGTGCAGTTCGATGCTAGCGTAGCGTACATGAATGGGGTGCAGTTCGATGCTGGCATAGCGTACAAGAATGGGCTGCAGTTCGATACTGGCATATCGTACATGAATAGGGTGCAGTTCAATGCTGGCATGGCATACAGGAATGGGGTGCAGCTCGATGTTGACATAGCGTAGATGAATCGGGTGCAGTTCGATGCTTGCATAGCGTACATGAATGTCGTGCAGTTCGATGCTGGCATAGCGTACGTGAATGTCGTGCAGTTCTCTGCTGGCATAGTGTACATGAATGTCGTGCAGTTCGATGCTGGCATAGCGTACGTGAATGTCGTGCAGTTCTCTGCTGGCATAGCGTACATGAATGTCGTGCAGTTCGATGCTGGCATAGCTTACATGAATGTCGTGCAGTTCGATGCTGGCATAGCGTACGTGAATGTCGTGCAGTTCGATACTGGCATAGCGTACATAAATGTCGTGCAGTTCGATGCTGGCATAGCCTACGTGAATGCCGTGCAGTTCGATTGCTGGCATAGCGTACGTGAATGTCGTGCAGTTCGATGCCGGCATAGCGTACGTGAATGTCGTGCAGTTCGATGCTGGCATAGCGTACGTGAATGTCGTGCAGTTCGATGCTGGCATTGCGTACGTGAATGTCGTGCAGTTCGATGCTGGCATTGCGTACGTGAATGTCGTGCAGTTCGATGCTGGCATAGCGTACATGAATGTCGTGCCGTTCGATGCTGGCATAGCGTACATGAATGTCGTGCAGTTCGATGCTGGCATAGCGTACGTGAATGTCGTGCAGTTCGATGATGGCATAGACTTCCGATATGAGGTGTAGTCTCGTTATTAAGATGCTTACATTCAATTCTGCAAGACTAATGCTTCAATGCTGCAATACTCAAAGGTACAGATTCCAAGCCTAATCTACAAGGCTAAGAATCCCCTGACGAGTTGTTACTATCCAACTGCAATATTAAGAGGATACACCGATGTTCAAAAGAAAGTCCCCACCTGATAAATACACAATGGCCATTTTCTGAGTGGATCAATTTATTCATTCTTTTATTATTTATTATTTTCCATATCTCATCCACAAGATATGCAAAAGTGAAAAACATCTATTAATAAAAAGTACATATTTAAGATGTTTTAAGGTGGTACCCCTCAATTCCAAAATTCACAAAATACAATTTTGAGATTTCATAATTTTACTTATTTTACGCATAAAATCCCCTAATATTAATTTTAGTG
The DNA here is from genome assembly GCA_014843695.1 of Archivesica marissinica. Lineage (NCBI taxonomy): Eukaryota > Metazoa > Mollusca > Bivalvia > Venerida > Vesicomyidae > Archivesica > Archivesica marissinica. The sequence continues at coordinate 52,501,562 of CM026387.1, forward strand.
ATAACATATATTTTTACAACACACTACTCACTTGTCACTTAATTCAAAGTAAATTTGTTTAAAACCACTGATCCGTGACTTATTCTGCACAGGTGAGACGTTTTGCACGTTTTGCCCGTGTAATGTACAGGTAAATTGCCAAACAATATAAATTTAATAAATTCGTGACCTCTTACGGAAATGTAACTAAAAGATCAACAATTGTTTCATTTTATATAAATAACGACTACACAATATGCCTCGACTTCCGGATAATATTCGTGCCAGCGCTATCGCTCTATCTTGCACCAATGTTTGGGCAGATCTTAAGGATGGGGTGTACAAGCGGGTACCACCACCAGCAAACGTCCAGGACCTGCATGTTGCATTACATCAAGAGTGGAAGAACATTCCACAGGCTAGGATTAGCAACATAGTTACCTCTATGAGAAGGTATGTTGCGTGTGTGGCAGCTCTCGGAGGATATACCAAATACTCACATACTGGCTTTTTGTGAATTTTGATTTGGATGGTGGTGTTTTTAATGGGACGAAATGAACAGATTTTGTTAACCGATTTTTGTTAAATAAAACATTGTACTTGTTTATGTACCAGATAATGAATTTAAGTAATCACATAACAATAATAGAATTGCTATATAAAATCAAATTTTATGACCTATTTTCTGTGTGGAGACTTTCTTTTGAGCATCGGTGTATTTGTATTTCATCTCGTGAGCTCCGAAATGGCGTATGTTCGCGAGTGGCGTAGCTCACGAGATGAGATAAAAACCATTATTACACTGCCAAATACAAATTGTCGTTTTATTTTATGTTTTCCAATGACAAATGCGCATTTTAGTGGCCTAATGACGATCGTATGTTTTTATTTCCCCTGCTGAGAGCCCCTCGAATTGATGTTGAAAAACCTTATTACTTGAACTAGTTCACATTTAAAGTTTAGTTGATGTTAAATGAAGCGCCAAACGTCGGGTTATGCTCATTAGTCATTAAATTCATGTAAATCTTCTTCATTTGATAACATATATTTGAAATAACATATTCATACGCCGACAGTTCCCTGTCTAAATCAGGCCCAATATTACATTAACTGTTCTTTTTCAACAACTGATTTCCATACCTGGCTCTTTACCACCTGTGAAATTCTTTTGGCGTGTTTGCTTTGGATTGTCATAGTTACCCGTCTAAAGCATATTCAAGTGTATAAAGAGAATGCTAACTGCTCAATAATACTTATGTTATATGTGATATCCTTATTACTAGCTAAATGGATACAACTATTTTCTGAAAGTAGTCCAAACAAAAACAAATGAGAAATCAAATGCGTTATTCTATTGTTTTCTGAAAGTAGTCCCAACAAAAACAAATGAGAAATCAAATGCGTTATTCTACTGTTTTCTGAAAGTAGTACCAACAAAAACAAATGAGAAATCAAATGCGTTATTCTACTGTTTTCTGAAAGTAGTCCCAACAAAAACAAATGAGAAATCAAATGCGTTATTCTACTGTTTTCTGAAAGTAGTCCCAACAAAAACAAACGAGAAATCAAATGCGTTATTCTACTGTTTTCTGAAAGTAGTCCCAACAAAAACAAATGAGAAATCAAATGTGTTATTCTACTGTTTTCTGAAAGTAGTCCCAACAAAAACAAATGAGAAATCAAATGCGTTATTCTACTGTTTTCAACCAATGGAATAAGTATAAAATATAAACCGAAAACGATCCAATATGTAAATATATTGGACTGTGTGAGGCGGCGCGTAGCAAAACGATCCAATATGTAAATATATTGGACTGTGTGAGGCGGCGCGTAGCAAAACGATCCAATATGTAAATATATTGGACTGTGTGAGGCGCGTAGCAAAACGATCCAATATGTAAATATATTGGACTGTGTGAGGCGCGTAGCAAAACGATCCAATATGTAAATACATTGGACTGTGTGAGGCGCGTAGCAAAACGATCCAATATGTAAATACATTGGACTGTGTGAGGCGCGTAGCAAAACGATCCAATATGTAAATACATTGGACTGTGTGAGGCGCGTAGCAAAACGATCCAATATGTAAATACATTGGACTGTGTGAGGCGCGTAGCAAAACGATCCAATATGTAAATACATTGGACTGTGTGAGGCGCGTAGCAAAACGATCCAATATGTAAATACATTGGACTGTGTGAGGCGCGTAGCAAAACGATCCAATATGTAAATACATTGGACTGTGTGAGGCGCGTAGCAAAACGATCCAATATGTAAATACATTGGACTGTGTGAGGCGCGTAGCAAAACGATCCAATATGTAAATACATTGGACTGTGTGAGGCGCGTAGCAAAACGATCCAATATGTAAATACATTGGACTGTGTGAGGCGCGTAGCAAAACGATCCAATATGTAAATACATTGGACTGTGTGAGGCGCGTAGCAAAACGATCCAATATGTAAATACATTGGACTGTGTGAGGCGCGTAGCAAAACGATCCAATATGTAAATACATTGGACTGTGTGAGGCGCGTAGCAAAACGATCCAATATGTAAATACATTGGATGTGTGAGGCGCGTAGCAAAAGTTTGTTTTGGTGTGTGGGGCGTAGCAAAACGATCCATATGTAAATATATTGGACTGTGTGAGGCGGCGCGTAGCAAAACGATCCAATATGTAAATATATTGGACTGTGTGAGGCGGCGCGTAGCAAAACGATCCAATATGTAAATATATTGGACTGTGTGAGGCGGCGCGTAGCAAAACGATCCAATATGTAAATATATTGGACTGTGTGAGGCGGCGCGTAGCAAAACGATCCAATATGTAAATATATTGGACTGTGTGAGGCGCGTAGCAAAACGATCCAATATGTAAATATATTGGACTGTGTGAGGCGCGTAGCAAAACGATCCAATATGTAAATATATTGGACTGTGTGAGGCGCGTAGCAAAACGATCCAATATGTAAATATATTGGACTGTGTGAGGGGTGGTTTGTTTTTGGTGTGTGGGCGCGTAGCAAAACGATCCAATATGTAAATATATTGGACTGTGTGAGGCGCGTAGCAAAACGATCCAATATGTAAATATATTGGACTGTGTGAGGCGCGTAGCAAAACGATCCAATATGTAAATATATTGGACAGTGTGAGGCGCGTAGCAAAACGATCCAATATGTAAATATATTGGACTGTGTGAGGCGCGTAGCAAAACGATCCAATATGTAAATATATTGGACTGTGTGAGGCGCGTAGCAAAGCAAAACGATCCAATATGTAAATATATTGGACTGTGTGAGGCGCGTAGCAAAACGATCCAATATGTAATATATTGGACTGTGTGAGGCGCGTAGCAAAACGATCCAATATGTAAATATATTGGACTGTGTGAGGGGCGTAGCAAAACGATCCAATATGTAAATATATTGGACTGTGTGAGGGGCGTAGCAAAACGATCCAATATGTAAATATATTGGACTGTGTGAGGCGCGTAGCAAAACGATCCAATATGTAAATATATTGGACTGTGTGAGGCGCGTAGCAAAACGATCCAATATGTAAATATATTGGACTGTGTGAGGCGCGTAGCAAAACGATCCAATATGTAAATATATTGGACTGTGTGAGGCGCGTAGCAAAACGATCCAATATGTAAATATATTGGACTGTGTGAGGCGCGTAGCAAAACGATCCAATATGTAAATATATTGGACTGTGTGAGGCGCGTAGCAAAACGATCCAATATGTAAATATATTGGACTGTGTGAGGCGCGTAGCAAAACGATCCAATATGTAAATATATTGGACTGTGTGAGGCGCGTAGCAAAACGATCCAATATGTAAATATATTGGACTGTGTGAGGGCGTAGCAAAACGATCCAATATGTAAATATATTGGACTGTGTGAGGCGCGTAGCAAAACGATCCAATATGTAAATATATTGGACTGTGTGAGGCGCGTAGCAAAACGATCCAATATGTAAATATATTGGACTGTGTGAGGCGCGTAGCAAAACGATCCAATATGTAAATATATTGGACGTGTGAGGCGCGTAGCAAAACGATCCAATATGTATATATTGGACTGTGTGAGGGGTGCAAAACGATCCATATGTAAATATATTGGACTGTGTGAGGGCGTAGCAAAACGATCCAATATGTAAATATATTGGACTGTGTGAGGCGCGTAGCAAAACGATCCAATATGTAAATATATTGGACTGTGTGAGGCGCGTAGCAAAACGATCCAATATGTAAATATATTGGACTGTGTGAGGGGCGTAGCAAAACGATCCAATATGTAAATATATTGGACTGTGTGAGGGGCGTAGCAAAACGATCCAATATGTAAATATATTGGACTGTGTGAGGCGCGTAGCAAAACGATCCAATATGTAAATATATTGGACTGTGTGAGGCGCGTAGCAAAACGATCCAATATGTAAATATATTGGACTGTGTGAGGCGCGTAGCAAAACGATCCAATATGTAAATATATTGGACTGTGTGAGGCGCGTAGCAAAACGATCCAATATGTAAATATATTGGACTGTGTGAGGCGCGTAGCAAAACGATCCAATATGTAAATATATTGGACTGTGTGAGGCGCGTAGCAAAACGATCCAATATGTAAATATATTGGACTGTGTGAGGCGCGTAGCAAAACGATCCAATATGTAAATATATTGGACTGTGTGAGGCGCGTAGCAAAACGATCCAATATGTAAATATATTGGACTGTGTGAGGCGCGTAGCAAAACGATCCAATATGTAAATATATTGGACTGTGTGAGGCGCGTAGCAAAACGATCCAATATGTAAATATATTGGACTGTGTGAGGCGCGTAGCAAAACGATCCAATATGTAAATATATTGGACTGTGTGAGGCGCGTAGCACCGAAGACAATACCAATATTGTTTACATATTGGAACCGTTTGAGGTTTATATCATACTTAAAACACACACACTTCTATAGCAAGATCTTACTAATTAAACATTGTTAATTTCGTACATGTACGCTTAGGAATACGTTGGCCTTTTGACAGCAGTCCAATATTAATAATAATGGACTGCAAGTACAATGGTATGACGTCACGACAGAGTTTTAGCACATTTTAGTTCACTGATTCGGTATATATTTCATTGGAAAGCATAACATAATAGGTGGTTATTTGGCGAGATGGAGATTAATCATTTTTTAGAACAATATCATACAAACAAAGAATCATGCAAATATAATATTTACAATGAATATTCACAACAAAGCTCAGCATGATTATAAATCAATGTATCTATATTAAAAAGATTTTACAGATTTTACGTTTAATTTAAACAAACATTTGTGATTATATTCAAACTAGAAAAGGGAGGTAATCACAACTATTTCCAATACACCGAACCTAATCTACAAACATAATTAACTACAAGAAAGACATTAACGGTCTCTCAACTATACCTAGTTACTATCAACTTTCATATGGCAAATTCGTACCAAGTAATTATTTTCATAAAATAAAGGTACATCTATTTGAATTTCTTTTTCTGTCAGATAAGTTCCAGGTGCTAGGCCTTACCAACATATCCTACCAGTTCCAGGTGCTAGGCTTTACCAACATATCCTACCAGTTCCAGGTGCTAGGCTTTACTAACATGTCCTACCAGTTCCAGGTGCTAGGCTTTACCAACATGTCATATCAGTTCCAGGTGCTAGGCTTTACCAACATATCCTACCAGTTCCAGGTGCTAGGCTTTACCAACATATCCTACCAGTTCCAGGTGCTAGGCTTTACCAACATGTCCTACCAGTTCCAGGTGCTAGGCTTTACCAACATATCCTACCAATTCCAGGTGCTAGGCCTTACCAACATATCCTACCAGTTCCAGGTGCTAGGCTTTACCAACATATCCTACCAGTTCCAGGTGCTAGGCTTTACCAACATGTCCTATCAGTTCCAGGTGCTAGGCCTTACCAACATGTCCTAACATACTAAATTATTTCATGAGAGGAAGCTATCAATGTGGATTGTGGAAGGTTAGTGGTTATACAAGGGTGCACAACCGTGAAATACTGATTGGAGTGGCATCCGGGTCTTCCTCCGCCAATACTTGCTGGAGAGTCGCCAGAGACCCCACACAATACCAACAAACCCACCTTACCAAATCGGACGTAGGGTGTCCAAATTGTGACCAATTGTAGTTTAGCTGATTACCATAAACTTACATAGTTATGCTAATTATGTAAACCAGCATGGGCCATAGCTGTGTCCAATTTAGCAATGTAAGATTGGTTTGGCATAGCTTAGACAATACTAATTAATTGACTCTTTCTTCAGCATATTTGCAATATATTTAAAAATTAAACACTAGTTGCTTACATGTATGTTAAATATATGTATGCATGTTTATCGTACATGTATAATGTATAATGCATTTTTGTTCCTCAGTTTTAACACATTTTCTTTATTTGCAGAAACTACATGGCTTCTGAAAACATGTCAGTAACGTTGGATGAAATTAACAACTGGCTAACGTGCAAGCTAGACGATATCAGTCTAATAAGTTTAAATGCCAATTTCAATCGAACTTACTCACATTCTATGGCACAGTACTACGAATGCAGGAAACAGTACAGTATATTCCAAGACTTTATGACTACTCAACCGTACGTGCAACAATACTTCAACTGCCTCAAAATGGCAATACGTTCTTGTCAAAAGGCGCCCTTAATAGCTATAAAATTTATACGTCTTCGAATGAAACATATCACAACGTTATTGCCTGCGTATCCAAATATGAAAATTATACATCTTGTTCGAGATCCACGGGGAATTCAGGTGTCTAAATTTAAAGTAAATGCCAAACCATCTACTGGTTATAACAGGACGGCGCAGACCTATTGCACATCACTGTCCAATGATCTGATTGTTTCAAAACGTATTCTAAGACAGTATCCAGATAGATTGAAAATCATAAGCTATGAAAATATGGCTGAATTTCCTATGGAAACTGCACGCGACCTTGTTGAATTTGCTGGACTAGAGTTTGTCAAATCTATGCAAGTATTTATTGCCAACCAGACGTCGTCATCGCGTGATACTTGTGCACATTGCACAGAAAGAGCAAATTCTAATATAACAGCAAATAAATGGCGATATCACATTGACCCAATAGAGGCAAGCTATGTTTATAATATATGTAATGCTAGCAATAATGTACTAGGTTATCTCCCTTTACAATCGGTCGAGGAACTGAGAGACAACAACACTCGGTCAAGAAATATAGTAGATATGCACAGAGAACTGTTAAGAAATGATTATTTTTAGTACAACCACAACTATGTTAAAGTTGTAATATTAAGTGTTCATAAGAATTAGTCATTATTTTGGAGGGCTGTTCTGGCTACAGATACAGAAAACGCCCTAATTCCAAAAGCAACCAGGGTGGTTCTTTTATATATCCGATGAATCGAATAACACCGACACATATTTTATGGGTTAATATATTAGGAGGTATATATGCTTCTAATGTAATATTGACTGATGTGTGACCAGTAGTGGCTACTGATTATATGCTATAATATGATGGAATTGGGACACTTTTGTTGAGCTGTTTACTGCAGGGTGGGGTGACATATGTGAATATACGTGAGCACCTAGTGTGTGTGTGATTTACGTTTATTTATCGTCGCTACCGGTTGCCCATATGAGCGACGCCTCCTGAAGAGATTAGTCATTTTAGATTTTGGGAGGATAGTGCAATGATACAGACAGAGACCCATCCCAGTGTCTCATCTGGTTCTTTTACGTGCATGGTGTTAAAGCACCGACACGAGACCTCGGTTTAAAGTCCCACCTGAAAGACTGTTAATTTGATTAGGGACAGACGGGGGATCGAACCTGCGAACACCTACATGGTATCATCCACCGTTAATACTATGACACTGTTCACGGTTGACTGAATATGATGTGTACTGTTATTTGGACTATGGACTGATAGTGTTTTTAATACTGTTTTAGCTGAAGATTTGCAAGATTAGCATAGTCTTAGCATTGTATAAATATGGCTATAGTCTCTTCTTGGTCTACAGAGAATGACTATGTACACTGCTGCATGCGTTATATATGTTACTATAAATATTGTAATACCCCAGTATTTGAGATCAACAATCATATATATGTATATGCACATGTCATGTTCAAGTCAAATATACCTTTATTTACGTGTGTCATACAATTTTATCCATGCAATATTGTAATCCACGTTTACTTAAGTTAATCTGATGTGGTAATATTCATGTTATTGCCGTATTTTGTGTGTAAACTGTGTTTAGAAACTCTGCTAACCACTGTGATGTAATGTTGGCAGCCATGTTGGTAAACTTACATCCGGGTCATTTGCATAGTTACAGACGCTCGTTTCTGTTTACTTTTCGAAACGAAAATGTCAGTGAACTTTGACACAATGTCTAGGGGTTTTACCTCACAGAAGAGGAAATTTGAAGTACTAGTCATTGATTTAAAGCCTTCCTTTATTTATTTGAATCATAAATTATTGCAGACCCATTGAACTTTAGGCATTTTCATTGTGTATTGGCCAATGGTCAGCGTTCGTTTTATCAGTACACAATAGGTAGCATTCTTTCCCAATGGGAATTGCACGGTCAGAAGTGCGCGATGCATGCGTTAGACTGTGAATTGCACACTTTAAACTGTGCATATCACAGTGGGCAATCTGGAGGGTATATAAGCTCGATGTTCGCCAATATGAGGGGTTATAGGGGGATATTATAGAATGACATTATAGAAAGGGACTTTATAGACAGACATATTTTATATATACATAGATTGTTAATTTCACCTACTCGATCTGTTTGAATGGTGTGTTTTCTTTATTAATTCGAGTCTAAAATCTACTATATAATTGTAGTAAAGTTATATATTACAGCGGGGTTAAACTATGTATTTTGAAGTTAAATTTAAACGCGTTATAGTCTACAATATAAATAGACAGGTTACTGTTGCTGGATGCACTGAAATTACTCTCAGCTATTTGTTAGGGATTCGATGAATAAAATAACTCTTTTGTCAATTTACAATTATTATAATGACATTAGAATTCGTCTACTTGCAAATACTTCTAAATATTGTACCATAACGCTTATACACTTTATTACACGGAGACCGGAATCTTAGCGATGATTGCAACACAAACATAGTTCAAGCAGTCCAAAACTACATCCGGGAATGTAGACGATTGTATGAGCATCTGTTCACTAAATGTTGCATGCTTGACTCCACCATTGAACTATCCGATTGAATCTATCATAGTCATTGTTCTGCCATTTCCTCATTTCCTCTTTCTTCTGAGTCAATCTCAACCTTCCATATTAGTTACTATATGTACTTGTTTCACCTTAATAATCTCTTAATCTTATTTATATTCTAATTTACAGTTCATGATTAAAACGTTTACCCTACCATTATTTCAAATTAATAGTTTAGAAAATAGTACAACACTGTCATATCGTAATTGCATTAAGTATCTTGCCACAGGAGAAGACCTCTATAAGCTATACTAGCTTTCGGTTCTAATCCCTTTTCATTCATGTATCTAAATTTTGTATATTTATATATGTATGTATGGTTTGAAATAAACTATGTTTAAACTATATATTTATATATGCTGTATGGTTTGAAATAAACTATGTTTAACCCATTCAACACCAAGTAACTCACATGGACTGGTCCATGATATTCATAAACCAATAAATGAATCAGAAAATCACATTTGGACCAGTTCATTTATCAAAATGGGTAATTTTGTCTAAAAATAGTCATATCACTGGCAAAAAGTGCAGATCCTGATGAGACGGCTCGTCACGAGCCGGCTCATCTGGATCTACACTTTTTGTAAGCCTATTTAGAGGTATGTGGTGTTGAAAGGGTTAAACGAATGCAGTAGAAATTACTAGTTAGATCAAACAATGAGTGGTTCCATCCATTGTTTACTGGAGCATCTGATGGAATGTCCAAGCTTGCTTCTCTATAAAAGATGAAATAAAATTAGATTAGATTACGCTCGGCCATATGGTTCGCCGGAGGCGAGGGTATATAAGCTCAATCATCATCAGATTAGGGGGACTTCACTCTTACACTAAGACAGAGTTTTATTATTGGGTGGATTATATTAACAATTTAATGTAAATAAATAAATGTTTTCGGGTGGATTTGGAACATTTACTAAACACCAAATACTATACGATTACGGTACAATATAACTTGTGGAATTATAGTAGCTGAGGAGATCTGGTAGTTCACTTTTCTAACCCCCCACGCATGGCCATTATAGCTCAATTATTGACTGTTAGCCATTAACAGAGAAGAAGAACTTGTTTTCATTAGTTTATTCTCAAAATAAAATCAAAAACACCGACTTAATCCATGACGGTGTGTATCAAATAAATTCAAAATAAATTAATCCGCATTCAGCAGCTCTGCAGGGGATAAATACATACACTTCACAAACTGGTGAAGTCGCTGTTTTTTGACCTTTTGGAATACATTAAGATCCGCCTATATATATACACATGAGCAATGGTTTAGCAAAATATAGATTTTAACTAGGGAATGTTCAGTTCTGTCAATGCTAGGTAATAGAATGTGCATCAAATGTTACTACTTGGATTAAATATGAATACAGAACCAGTGAAAAGGTTGGTCGTTTTCAAAATCATATCTTCCGGATTTCTTCAAATCACTTGTCCACCCCAGCGCTGCAAGTTCGAATCCCACTGTGGGTATCGAATTATTTCATGTGAGGAAGCTATCAGCGGAAGTGCGGGAAGGTCGGTGGTTCTACCTGGGTACCCGTCCGTGCCTGAAATACCGCTCTGATAGGCAACCGGGGTATTCCTCCACACATAATTGCTGGAGAGTCAACATATGACCTAAGCCCCAGAAACAACAAACAAGAACCTGTTTTATTTTTACTGAAGAAACAGATTATTGCGATTTCGTTTCAGAAATGTAGTTTAGTTTTTAGTTTATACACATTTATTTTAGCTCGATTGCGAAACAAGTTCTTACAACTTATATTAATCACTCTCGAGACCTTAATCCCGATGGAATCCATCGCCACGAGGGAGAGAGAAGAGGCAACGTGGAAATAAATTAAATGCCTTGCCTAAGGGCACAATCGTAACGGCTCTAGCGGGGCTCGAACTCCGGACCTTTCTCACCTGAAGCGAACACGCACCCACTGCGCTATCACGACTTCCACTTCACGACTTTCAGACATGTACTGATAATAGATGTTTTGTTTGAACTAAGTTTGGGAAAATGTCACATAGTGACACGTGACACATATAACACTTGACACCCATAACATGTGACATCTGGGGCTCGTGAAATCGTAATAGTGGTAGTCTCGACAACAAGCCAGTACTCTATGTTGTGATTATAGTTTTATTATACACTATCTATACACATACATTCTGTGACAGGTGCCACATACGGATCTGTAGTCTAGTGGTAACACGCTGGACTGGTAAACCAGGAATCGCAGGTTCGATCCCCCGTCTGACCATAATAAAATTAACAGTCTTTCAGATGGGACGTTAAACCGAGGTCTCGTGTCGGTGCTTTACACCGTGCACGTAAAAGAACCAGATGAGACTCTGGAATGGGTCTCTGTCTGTATCATTGCACTATCCTCCAAAATCTAAAATGACTAATCTCTTCAGGAGGCGTCGCTCATATGGGCAACCGGTAGCGACGATAAATAAACGTAAAAAAACACAAAAACTGTGACAGGGGCCATTCATATAGAAGCCACTCTGGCGTAGGTTCGTTCGATAACTTCTTTAATCCGTATACATGGAAAAGGGGCCTAAAACATAGTTAAATGACATATCACACACACACACACACACACGCACGCACGCACGCACGCACGCACGCACGCACGCACGCACGCACGCACGCACGCACGCACGCACGCACGCACGCACGCACGCACGCACGCACGCACGCACGCACGCACGCACGCACGCACGCACGCACGCACGCACGCACGCACGCACGCACGCACGCACGCACGCACGCACGCACGCACGCACGCACGCACGCACGCACGCACGCACGCACGCACGCACGCACGCACGCACGCACGCACGCACGCACGCACGCACGCACGCACGCACGCACGCACGCACGCCGCACGCACGCACGCACGCACGCACGCACGCACGCACGCCCGCACGCACGCACGCACGCACGCACGCACGCACGCACGCACGCACGCACGCACGCACGCACGCACGCACGCACGCACGCACGCACGCACGCACGCACGCACGCACGCACGCACGCACGCACGCACGCACGCACGCACGCACGCACGCACGCACGCACGCACGCACGCACGCACGCACGCACGCAAGCACGCACGCACGCACGCACGCACGCACGCACGCACGCACGCACGCACGCACGCACGCACGCACGCACGCACGCACGCACGCACGCACGCACGCACGCACGCACGCACGCACGCAACGCACGCACGCACGCACGCACGCACGCACGCACGCACGCACGCACGCACACACACACACACACAGACACACGCACACGCACACGCACACGCACACGCGCACGCACGCACGCACGCACGCACGCAACGCACGCCGCACGCACGCACGCACGCACGCACGCACGCACGCACGCACGCACGCACGCACGCACGCACGCCGCACGCACGCACGCACGCACGCACGCACGCACGCACACGCACACGCACACGCACACGCACACGCACACGCACACGCACACGCACACGCACACGCACACGCACACGCACACACACACACACATTTTGCACCATACTTTTCACTTGGACAATGCTAATCTGTCCGTTGAATTATAAATAATCCAGAGTAAACCCAGAGAACACATCTATGCCATACATATGCAAACCAGGAATTAAAAACAACAAAGATAAAACTAACTATTATCAATACAGAAGGAGCAGTGGCAGCTGAAAGGAAATGCAATGTATGTAACATTTCAGAGGATGAATATCACTTTATTATTGAATGCTCATTTTATACTGATCTTACATCAAGAAATAGTATTGGCATATACCTAATATGGTTAAATTTGTTAAGTTAATGCAATTACAAAATGAAAATGCAGTTCAGAAATTATCTTTATACGTTTTCAAAGCATTTGAACGTCGTAGATCATTTGTCAATATTTGTGTGTGTGCGCGCGTGTGTGCGTGCGTGCGTGCGTGTGTTTGTGCACCATACACACTCAGCTCGTTGTCGCGGATATATGCAAGGGCAGATGACTAAAAAGTGAATGGCGATGAGCTCAAGTTATTATTATATTACAGAGGACCACTGCGTCCGTGTGGCTATTTGCTGATTGACTTCAAACCACTTGACCCTCACCGCTGTGGGTGCGAATCCTACTGGAAGTGTCCGATTATGTTATGTAATGAAGCTGTATACGTAACATGTGGAAGGTCGGTGGTTCTACCCAGATGACGTCCGTGCTCGGGATTCTCCTCCACCGATAATAGCGGGAGAGACGTCATATGATATACGATTGAGCTTATATGTATATAATATCTCACCCAGTCAATAGCTTTGCAATACTAAACCTGTCATCGAGTTGATTGTACTTTCTCAGCCTTTAATATAATTATATGCAATCGTTATGGGATTGTTGCTCTAATACAGTGTTCATTGTCGTCAGATTTGTTATCGCTAGGCGACGTGGCCATAGCGAAGTGGTTGTTCCAAATATGACTTATGCATAAGGTGTCCTTTGTTTATTTACAGAATATGTGGCAGAAAATGCAATAACCACGCGAGAAAAGCGGAAACGTGTGCGATGTCAGCCAGAAGCGTATACCGTTCTATTGGTGTTGCTATGGTGCTAGGTGGTGTTCTTTATCTCTACCTATCCACGCATATGAACACAGACGTAAATTATATTGGAGGTTTGTATATTTACACGTTCACGCATAATTAACGTTACTACGAGGAAAGCCTGACGGTGTCGAACGACCAGGGTTTGAACGCATGTTTATAACATGTGCATGGAAAACAAAATTTAACTTAAAATCAAATATCCCAATCTACAATACGATGTCAGTCATTTTTGTTGGTAAGTTATTGTGAGCAATTTTCACAGTTGCTGTCAATTACGCTGTGTCACTGGTTTGGACTGGTTTAGTTCGATTTAATGCTTTCAATGTTCTTTCGGTGAAATATACATTCGATCATAAACTGAAACAAACAAATATCCTCGCGATTGTATCACGTGGATGTATTCGTATTCATTCTATGTTATATATTAGTAATTGACCTTTCTGCCGATTTTGATTGACAGCTGGCGTTAGCCAATTGCATCGCACCATTCGCGCACACCCCCGGCAACGGCTTATCGCCGCCATCTTGTTAGACAAACAATGCATATTAGACAAACTAGTAACGAGTAGAAAAATTTGAAAAGGCGTGAATTTGATCGAAAATACGGGTTTAAAATTGTTTTAATGATGTTGAAAATGTGTAGCTTTGGTGTGTGGGTTAGTTATAGTACAAAATTAGTCGATATCCTGGTGATCGACGTTAAATTCAACCCATTTCAAAATCCTTGGACAAATCTAAAAGTGTGTATATGAACCACAAAATACCAGACAGCTGCTTTAAAAACAATGCATCTATAAAAACACCGACTGACCCCATATAGTCATTCTTTTCTAGCAAACACAGCAATCAAATTTAAGCGTGTCACACTGTTTATTGGGAGTAATCAACAACTTATCCGGTACATCACAGAGACCGCCGACTTTATAATATCCCAATAATCCCTACTGCTATTATCAAGATCAAAGTATTGCACAACGGAATTTAGCACTGATTGTGCTAATTGGTCAATTATAAAATGTGTGCACATAATTATAGCATTTATTACTACACCGAGTCATTGTTTTATCGTTCTCTCAGACAAACGAGTTATTTAGTAAAGTTTTAATCAAATCTGATGAGTGATCGTGATCTGAAATTATGTTTTGAAAAATAATTACAAATTAATTAATGCTGTCTGTCATTGACAATGGTGAAAAGATGTAGTTACAGTCTGTGTGACAGTGATAGTAGATATCCAGATCGATTGATAGGTGACGTTAAATTCGTGCCATTTCCAAAACCTAAGACAAATCTTGAAACATGTCTAAGGTGAATTAAGTTGTGTGGACGACCAGCTGAATACATCCAACATTAATGCAAACAGATATATGTGCACAAAAGTAAGTTGAAATTAATTTATTTATGCATAATAAAATATTTCGAAAAAATATATTCTGCATTTATAGATTTACTGTTCACAAGAGATATGTGAGTATAGTGGTGATTCAAATTATACACGTGGTTCATACATATTGTCGTGGATGGTGGACTAGGGATCAGATAGTAGTAATAGTACCCATGCATGTGCAGAGCTGTGGGATTCCCATATTAGCTCAGTGAACGTACTGGTGTTTAGTTTGTGGGCCTAATGTTCGAGTCTTCTAGGAGGCATAGGGTCGAGTCTCTCAATACGGTGGCATATTTCATTTCTTTTGATGTCAAAGTTGACACGATATGGTTGTTCACTCTTCCGTTGACTGCGAAAGCATTTTCCACGAACACTTAACACGTCCTCATCCATTAAATATATCTGTACTTTAGAGAAATGACGTTCACTGAAAAACTTAAACCATTGCTGTCTTGCTTTCAACGAGATATTCTTATCTGGGTGAAATAAAACCGAGAAATTCGACGGAATTTTATCTAGATTAACTCGATGCAGGACTGCGTTAGACGCCATTTTGTTAGATAGCTTGTCTCGCGTGGTTACAGCGAGCACCGGTAACTATGGGGGGCGTGCCTAAGAGCATTTGCAGAAAGGTCAATTGATTATGACTTCAATCCTATTACCTATTATTAGACAACGACTAAGTCACATGGTCCAATGAAAAAGCCCCATTTCTCGCTTCTAAAGACGCGACCTACTTATGTACGTTGTCTAAGTCAGATTGATCAACTTATTGACTCGTCTTAACGAACTATACATAACATATATTTCGTTAAGACGAATTCGTTATCTATCCTATACATGTTCATATTATTGTCAGTCACATATGGACCATGTATTTAGGAAAGCAGCATTTAATAGATTTAAGCTCAATATAATATTTGAGCGTGTCACTTGCCGGCGGAGGAATAAAAATGTCGGCTGTATCTCCCTGCAGATGATGCACCCCGCCCGGTTGGTGTTGACGGCGTCCCTTAAGCCCGAGAATAGTGTCCTGGTTGTTGAGGGGGCTGTGCAATTCACAACACACTACTTGTGACTCTCGGTGTAGACGTGTTGAATACCCTCGGCTATTCTCACAGATTTTAACTTCGTGCAAAATACGCCACCTATCGGCGTTAAACCACCTTTCGGCGTTTACCTAGCACGGGAAATTAATGTCCATCTAATTCTCTTCATCAAACGACAGCAATAATATTTCATGTTTTACTTTTTCCAAACGTTCTATAGCAACCTTGAACAGCAATTTACATATTACACATTTAAAAACTATGTCACAAATAATTACAGGTTTGTTTCAATTTGCTGTCCTAGAAGGCGGTGGCTCAGGGCTAATGTATATTGCTTGAGTAACATTGACTCGTGCGAGCTGGATATTCCGCTCCGTTTACGTATCCCTCTGTTCCTCTGTTGGACTCCATGTTGGATGGGGGTTGAAGTGACGAATAGATTTAAGCTTAATAATATGGATAAATCAAATAAAAAACGTAATAACGACTCTGATTGTGATGATATGGGTGGTGGTGGTGGTGGGGGGGGGGGGGTGAAAGCCCATATAATCAATCATTAAATGCCTACATACGCCAGATATTTGATTATTGAATATATTATTGTTGGATCTAAGATGTCCAACATGATTCATTTTATTATTACAGGTGTCCCAAAATCGAATGAGAATTAGTTAAGGGGCAGACTACCTAATTAATAAATCCCATGGCCTTATGATGAAGACAATGTGCCACCTATCTTTACATGTTGTATAGGCCCCAAGTAACATATACAGATGCGGCCGAAGACGGCCATCTTGTTTTTCAAAATGGCGTCCATTTTGGCAATACATTTCCAATATTTTTCAAAGAAGGCTTTCCCATTGTGATTTTATTAGCACATAAACAAATGATTTAGGCTTAGCATATTAGTTATGTCATGTAGACATACACTTGCACTGATAACGATGATTTCAAAATGGCCACCAACATTCTAAAATGGCGCCAAACAATCTATTTATTCTAGTGCGGGGCATAGCATGTAGTAATATTACTGATATGCACTCAGGTTTGGCATTTTTCTTATTTGTAGTGCAGTTGTTTATAAATAGGTGCGGTCTAATTATATATGTGTAGCATATCCCTCTGTCAAACCTACATGAAGATTGCGAACATATTTGTATTCGTAACTGTGTTCCAAACATATCATGTAAACGTTCCAAGGTAAAGCACATACATAATAGATTTTATACTAAACCAGCATTAGGGAGACAAATACAGAATGTATTTTATACTAAACCAGCATTAGGCAGACACATACAGAATGTATTTATACTAAACCAATATTAGACTGACATATCCACAATGTATTTGATACTAAACCAGCATTAGGTAGACACACACAGAATGAATTTTATACTAAACCAGCATTAGGCAGACACATCCAGAATGTATTTTAAACTAAACCAACATTAGACAGACACATCCAGAATATATTTTATATTAAACCAGCATTATATACTAAAACAGCATTAGGCAGACACATCCAGAATGTATCTTAAACTAAACCAGCATTCAAGCATTAGGCAGCCACATACAGAATATATTTTATATTAAACCAGCATTATATACTAAAACAGCATTAGGCAGACTAATGTACAAAGTATTTGTTTTAACTTCAAGTTACCCAGAATCAATTACTGAACCTCGGATTAAATAGCTTAACAAAATTGGCAAGCACACGTAGCGATCCTATTTTCGTTTCATTACATTCCCACTAATGAGTTATCATTGGAGACAAAATAGTGCAGCTACCAGTAGTTAATTAATTACCCACCAACTAATAAGCAGTTATATTTAATATATGCATATTTCCCACATTTAAAAAATATTGTCACGATGTGTTTTGATATTTTCCATATGTGAGAAAAATAACATTCTATGTACGAACCGAACTGGCTGGTTTAGTGTTAGGTCCATCCCAAGTTTTAGTAACCACACAGTAGCGACCTAGCTAATGCTAAGGCAATTCATTCAATGTTAAACTGATAACCATATTCAGCCTTGCTAGACATACATATCATAAGCGTGCAGGCATGTGATCAACGCTTATTTGTGTTCCCCAGAATTTAGTAAATCTACAAATGAGAAACGAAAACTAAAGCAGCTCTCGTCTCTTGTATTTCTATAATAATAAACTTTCATTTCAGATGCAACTGTCTTCCAACCTATCCCAGCAGAAGCTATTACAGAAATACATAAAAACACTTTACTCGATACAAAGTTTGAGAATGAAAATGTACAGACAAGAAATGTGACCATAGGAAACAGTGAGCAAAAGCAAATACGAACCAATCATGCGGCAGCAAACAATAAAATAACCGTTATCTCTCCTGTCAATGTGAACACAGTCTACAGCGTAGACGGAGAGCTGCATTCTAAAACTCAGTTACAGACTGTCGGTCCTAATACCGGCGGTAAGGATGTAACTGTATTAAGTAACAAGACGATAGTGATAATAGTGGCGTATATGAGAACCGGATCCACACTGACAGGTTCGTTATTCCAGGAGTATCCCGGTACCTTCTACCTGTTTGAACCAATACGATATTTAAATGATGTATTCGGAAATTTAGCGAGGAGCAATGACACTTATATCACACTGAACTATGCTCATGGAAAACACAAGTAAGTTTATATAATGTTGATAATACTGGCTTTAATTCATTAACCTAGAGTGTTTATATCCATGTTGAAGCATCTTAGATTCTTAGTTTATACAAATTAATTTTAGCTCGATTGCGAAACAAGTTCATTCAACTTATATTAATCACTCTCCAGACATCGTTCCTGATGGAATACATCGCCATGAAGGAGAGTGAAGAGGCAATGTGGAATTTAAATGCCTTGCCTAATGGCACACTCGTAGCGGCTCCAGCGTGGTTCGAACTCCGGACCTTTCGCCCCTGAAGCGGACGCGCATCCACTGAGCTATCACGACTTAATATTGTTCTATATTTCTCTATATTACTTAATATAAGGACTTTCTTCAAGCACCAACGTAATATTTCAGCATAATCGTTTGTCAATTGCAGAGGCCTCCGTTGCCGAGTGGTTACGGTCGTTGCCTTTAAATCACTTACCCATCACCTTTGTGGGTGTTCGAATCTCACTGGGTATGTTGAATTATTTCATGTGAGTAAGCTATCCTGTTGGTTTGAGGTAGGTCGATGGTTCGACCCGGGTACCCGTCCTTACCTGCAATACTGCTCAGAGGGTCACCCGGGATCTTACTCCATCAATAATACCGGGAGACTCAGCGCATGACCTAATCTGTTGATGCAACTTTGAACCCAAAAACGAAACAGCAGCTTGTGAAGTATTTATTATGTATACATGCTTTTCTCATATGTTGATTTGTAGTGGTCCATGCACGTAATTGTGTACCACCACACATGTTGTGCTGGCGATGAACATTTATAGTTATGCCAAATAAGCTTTGAAAATGAATTTAATATTATTGTTGTTGTTGTCATAAGCACATGTTAATAGATTATTCACCCACATGAACAAATATTATAGTAAACTTATCAAATATCTTTCATCTTAAAATTACCAATTTATCTTATAAACTTATATTATGAATCTATTTTAAGCTGATGTATTGTTTGTTTGTTAAACAAGAACATACTCTTATACATGATGACATAATAGTGTCCGACAACAAACTATCATAGGCAAGGCTCAGTTAGTAAGAAATTACGAAGTTACGAGAATGATATACAAAACTATTAATTTCCAAGAAACACAAAAGTGTTACAATACCATCTCGTGTGCGCAGGTCCTTGCGATATGATACTGCCGAAGTGATTGGCTTTGGCAAATAGTGGCAAGTTGGATCTGCAATTCCATTGCGAACAGTAATTTATGGCGATGTTCCATTTTGGGTCGAAGGGTATCTAGAATTCAACCAACTTTTATAGGGCAAACTCAATTGTATTATGTAGAATACAACCAACTTTTATAGGGCAAACTCAATTGTATTAATTAGAATACAACCAACTTTTATAGGGCAAACTCAATTGTATTAATTAGAATACAACCAACTTTTATAGGGCAAACTCAATTGTATTAATTAGAATACAACCAACTTTTATAGGGCAAACTCAATTGTATTATGTAGAATACAACCAACTTTTATAGGGCAAACTCAATTGTATTATGTAGAATACAACCAACTGTCATATTGCAAACTCAAATTTATTATCTGGAATACAAACAACTGTCATATGGCATGCTCAAAGTTATTATCTGGAATACAACCAACTTTCATATTGCAAGCTCAATTGTATTATCTAGAATACAGCCAACTAGCAAACTCGTACCATGCATAAATTAAAGGTCCACATATATTTTGAAGTTCTATGTTTGTCAGTAGATCAGATTCAGTTCAAAGGTTTTACGAAAATGTCCCACTTACTATACCAGACACATCGTTCGTGACTATAACAAGAATTTTAACTAATTAGCATAAACCTACATTAATTATTCTAATCAAGTACACAAGCATGGGCTGTAACTCTGGAACCTAGTATCCAAGTTAGCAAAGTAAGACATGTTTGCATAGCTCAGACAATAGTAATTTATTTAAATATGAAATGAGTACATGCACAATATGTCCAATACAAGAATAATATTTAATATAATTTAAAACAATAATTATGTTAAATACACATGTGTTAAATACGCGTGTATGTCGTACATGTATAATGCATTTATTTTCCTCACTCTTAACATGTTTACTTTATTTGCAGAAAATACATGGCTTCTGAAAACACGACAGTAACGTTGGATGAAATTAACAACTGGCTAACGTGCAAGCTAGACGCTGTCAGTCTACCAAGCTTAAATGACGTGTTTCATAAATATTACACAAACATTATGAAAACATTCTATAATTGCAAAAGACGACCATTGTCAAGTTATGCTATAAATAACACTGTGAGAAACATAGGTCGCATCCAACCGCATTTACGACAATATTACGACAGTTCAAAACACGCGGACAACTGTCTCAAAATGGCCATAAGTTCTTGTCAAAAGGCGCCCTTAATAACTTTAAAATTTATACGTCTTCGAATGAAACATATCACAAAGTTATTGCCTGCGTATCCAAATATGAAAATTATACATCTTGTTCGAGATCCTAGGGGACTTCTCAAGTCTAGGTTGGCCATCAAAGCCGTCTCATTACAAGTGATTGGGAAGCAATATTGCACACCACTATACAATGATCTGATTGTTTCAAAACGCATTCTAAGACAATATCCAGATAGATTAAAAATCATAAACTATGAAAATATGGCTGAACATCCTTTGGAAACTGCACGCGAACTAGTTGAATTTGCTGGACTAGAGTTTGTCAAATCTATGCAGGTATATATTGGCAGTCAGACGTCATCATCACGTGATTCTTGTGCATATTGCACACAAAGAGCAAATTCTAATAAAACAGCAAATAAATGGCGACAGACGCTTGACCCGACACATGCACGTTTTATTTATAATGCATGTAAACATAGCAACAACGTGCTAGGTTATTTACCTTTATTATCAACCGAGGAACAGAGAAACACAACCATTCCGTCAAGAAATATATTAGATATACACAGAGAACTTTTAAAAAATGATTATGTTTAGTAAAAGTACAACTATTGTAAAGTTGTAATATTAACGAGTTATGTGTTGTCACCTCTGGTTGATGTCTGGGCAACACCAAGAAGATGTAGTCGTTATGTTGGAGAGCAGTGCAGGATACGGGTACACAAGTAATCCTGATACCAGTTTCCATGTTTTTTTATCATGCCCGGTGATACATTTGATTGGTTAAATAATTGGTTTAGCACGTAACATTGCCTGTTGTTGTTGTTGTATTCAGTGTAATACAGTCATGTCATAAATTCGTATATGTCAACAACTTTATTAACACCTGGGATAATTCTGATTGGTCACGGCATGACATTGACAGCTTGTAATACACAGTCGAAAGATACATGTGTTTGTGTTCATGCATTATTGATTGATAATCAACTGTTTAAATCAATAAAATGCTCAATATGCACTAGGGGAATCAGTGATTAAATTAGTGTGCCTATTATTTGCGTGCAGTTCTTTGACTATCCGAGCATATTTACTACGGCTTACGGACACAGCTTAATGCAATAAGTTATCGAACTTGCAAACAAAATGGACTCACGTTTGCAGTCGATCGAGAATAGTGTATCCACGTTAAGCACAATCCACAAAGAAATAACACATGTTAGAATCAACCCTGAAAATCGCCAATCACGACAGGAACAACAAACTAAATGATATTGAAAAATCGTGTCAGTTTCTGAGTGACCTATATGATGATTTCCAATCACATAAATACATGTGTTCCTCATCAATCAGTGATCGGAAGATGCAACATGTAAATCTGCAAAGTAATTTCCTTAACCCATTCAACACCAAGTAACTCACATGGACTTGTCCATGATATTCATAAACCAATAAATGAATCAGAAAATCACATTTGGACAAGTTCATTTATCGAAATGGGTAATTATGTCTAAAAATAGTCATATCACTGGCAAAAAGTGCAGATCCTGATGAGACGGCTCGTCACGAGCCGGCTCATCTGGATCTACACTTTTGGTAAGCCTATTTAGAGGTATGTGGTGTTGAAAGGGTTAGGCAATGTGAATTGCAGTCACAACATTATGAATTACAAACTAAAGTGTTAAACCTGCAGTGCAATAATATGCGTGATGACATTGTTGTTATTGGTATTGATGAACCAAGTGGAAATATAAGAGAACATTGCGAGGAAACACTATACGCAAATTCCTGACTGCTCAAATTCAGAACGACGAAACCGTTATTCAAGACGGGAGCATCGACATCAAAACTATACAGTTCATTCATGTTTACAGATTGGGAGGCCCCAATCCTTTGCCCCTTCCCAAACTTCTATGTTCCATTCAGTAAACGGTCAGACATAAGTCCGAAAAACGCATAGTTTTTCTACCAATGAAAACCATCCTTACAAACCTCAGATTTAGCAACATTCAAACTGACATATCCGTTTTTAAGGATTTGTGATTGTTTGTACCATTATTAAATATGACGAGTAAACGACGAGAAACAATGAAAACGAGATATATGATCGTATTCAGAGATTATAATAATATGAGTTGTGGGATAGTATAGAGTGATTCCTGTACCAACCCTATATATGTTGGTGCTTGTAGCCTAATCTATGACCGGGCTGGGCATACACATATTATTACCAGCATGCACACACTAACCACCTTAGTATATAATAAATCAGGGCGAACTAAACGTCTTAGTACGCTGGCTCATATGGTTCGCAGGCGGCGAGGGTAAATAAGCTCAATCATCATCATCTAGATTAAAATAATTGTGTCCTCACCGTACCGGGCTTATGGGCATGGCGAAAATGGGTCAAAACTGAGCTAAATATTATCCGAACATGAAATGCTTACAATAAGCAAAACTACAATTATCCGAGAGGCGTTTTTACTTATACATTAAATACTGTACGCGGGTTACATGTCAACAGGTAATGCAAAGCGATAATGACGTATCTACTCGCCTCGAATGAACCTAATTGTATATCGAAATTATGTCCGAATTGTTAGAGATAATTGATTATTTCACCAGTCAAAATATAGGGAATGTTTAAACCGAATTTATAAACTTATCAGGATATCTGACTTTTCAAACGTTGTCGCATTTAATCTTTACAGTATATATTGAAACATAATGCACGGTTAGTTTTCGTTCAGTCGGTTAAGTATCTGTTGTTAGCGAGTTCAAACCAACACCCGGTCGGGCGTATCGGTCCTGACCAGATTAGTTATTAAATTTAATGTTCGGACCTATGCAGGATTCGAACTTGGCATCTATATATCGACGTCACCTAGCGCTGTACGGTAAGAGCGCCTTATTCCTCTCGACCATCGCACCAAAACCCCGACCAAAGGCTTTTGACAGGTAGTGGTCGAAATCGCGAGACCGGGAATGAACGATTAAGCGGCGTCTTAGGTCCGACTAGGCAACGGTTCCGTGTTGAAATAACGGGAATGGAAGTTTGTTATAGACGATTGGTTCAAACCATTAGGCCCCGACTATAAATTTTATATATTATGTACAACACTCGGCTATAGAACAGAACAGAACAGAACAGAACAGAACAGAACAGAACAGAACGCTAATTAAAGTACGCGTAATTACGGGTATCACGATCGCTTTAATACATCTGGTCTCGCCTAAAGAGATATTATTATTATGTAAGATCGGACGGAGATCGGACGAACGGATCGTGAGTTATCGCCTAATTGCTGTTTTCTATTGTTTTCGATCGCTAATTAAAGTACGCGTAATTACGGGTATCGGGACCGCTTTAATGCATTAGGCATAGACTATAGGTATATTATGTACAATATTCGGCAACGATGGGACGAACGAATCGAGAGTTATCGCCTAATTAAAGTGTTCTATTGTTTACGATCTCTAATTAACGTAGGCGTAATTACGGCGGCGATCGGACAAACGGTTTGATAGTTATCGCTCGATTAAATATGTCCATTGTTTTAGATCGATAATTAACGCATGTGTAATTACGGGTATTTTGAAACGGAAACGCCGCCATTTTGTCCGGAACCGGATATGTTGCCATTTTGATCAGGATACGGATATGCCCCTTCTTGGCCGCCATTTTGTGATGTCACTGGCACCCCACACCTCACTTTGGGGGTCATGCTAATCCACTCCTTACTACTGATATCTTCTCTTTCGTCTGCATTCTTACCGGTATTATATTTCTGTCATTTCTAAGCAATATGCACATTTGGTATACATGTATAAGTTCCACACCGTCCAATATAGTACTGTGTATTTTGAACTGCAAGGAGAGAAACTATTCCGTTATACTCTTCTTCCGTTTTGATCTTTTCCTATCCTTTGATTTTGTGTGCATGTATTGTTTTGAGAATATATATAGTGGAATAAATGTTTAAACCAAAATATGAAATAAAATTGATAATGATAATACTTCGTTTTCTTTTTATTAATTTTTTATAAGATGTCTATTTTCCATTTCAGCCAATAATTTATCATTTTGGCGTCAAAAGTAAAATAAAAAATATTTGCAATTATTATGTGTGTATTGATATACT
Organism: Archivesica marissinica; assembly: GCA_014843695.1. NCBI lineage: Eukaryota > Metazoa > Mollusca > Bivalvia > Venerida > Vesicomyidae > Archivesica > Archivesica marissinica. The sequence continues at coordinate 52,527,142 of CM026387.1, forward strand.
AATATGTTACATATGAATATCAATCATAAGTGCATGTAACTACAAACAGAAAATATGCACATTTAGAATACAATAATCCTAAATCATGAATTGTTCATGTTCGAGTACTTGACTTTGGTGAGATTGTTTTGTATTTTTCATGTAATATTTAGGATATAATTTCAAATTGTTTCTTTCCACAATAATAGAATTTCTTCAAATGTTGTATATCATTAGTTCAATATATGCCTAAGTAAAATCTTTAAATAGAATTGGTATGCTAATGACTTCGTTTTTTTATGAATTAATTTGTAACATAATGTTTCTTTTTTACTCCGGTGAATATATGAAACGACCCGGATATAATTGCAACATTGACTATTCGTGCTTTTCTGAACACCTAAGACATGGTACAACGCCATATTAATAGTTCTGAGAAATCCTAGGCGTGGTGAATTGTCAAATTTGCATAAATAAATCCGAATAAAGCCCGTTTTACCATATATTATATACTCGATATATCATATTTGAGGGAATTAATCAGTCAAATATTGGTTTATAATTTTAGGAAATCTGTTCAATAAGTTTTGGTATCATTTGATGTAGCCCTCATTTACATAATTGATGCTTCCACAAATCACAAATAATAGGCTTGTATCTGTATCTCCGGTCAGTATGGTATTGTAATACTTTCTTACCTGGCCTCTGCTGGTCACAACTTGTCACTTTTAGTCTTCGGATAACCCTAAGCAATTCTAAGTCGCCACATGATGGACCAAACACAGAAGACCTTACAATTTGTAAAACTGTATATTTATAAACGTTTAATATGTATTCATTCAATCTGCGAAAACGTTTAGGGTGCGACATTGCAGTCATCATTTCATAATAGATATTCTAGTTAGAAAATTACACATTTTGGTTGAAACACAATCATAGTTTGTATTTATTTAATGCTTAGTTTGATCACCTAAACCATTAAATTTATTACCTCTCGCAAAAACACTCCTCCCTCATAAAGTAGTCATGGTACTACTTTCAGACAATGCGCACTACATATAGGAAGGAATATATCGATTCATTCTTTTATCAATCTGTACTAACTAACTAACTAACTAACTAACTAACTAGCACGTTTGGACTAGTTCTTTAATGTTATGTTTAAAAATCCGTCTAACTACATCTAAATGTGTTTCTAAAACATATAAACCCACCCGTCCACCTCATATTTCCTCGCTTCTGTTTTTGTTAAATATTTCAGCGTACGAGAACGATTAAAACTGGGTCGTCATGGCTGGACATAAGAAGTTAGATACCCTATATACTGAACATATTATATGAAATCAAATATACATTACAATTAATGTGACAACTAACACTGTGTATCTAGAAGATGAAGTGACTCTATACATCATACACTTGTGATTTGCTATCGATACCGGAGCAAAATACGCTGAGTTCCCATTACATAGTATATTACAGTATAATATCTATTTATATATACATGACATGTATTCCACCAGCCATGGCCAGTATTCGCAATTTTAGAAAAAAGTTTAATAGAGTATGACACTGCAGTCATTATCCCAATTCTAGGTATGCACTTTGGTTGCAACACAAACATAGTTAGTGGCAATGGTATTTATGTAATGGTATTTAGCATACACATTCCAGTGAGATAGTGATTGCAATTTTAGCATTAGATATTACATACTAGTTCATAATACAGTTCGATCTATTCTGACCTGTGTTGAACATTGGTTCATGATTCAGTTCCATATATACTGAACTATGTTACATATTGGTTCATGATGCAGTTCGATATATACTGAACTATGTTACATATTGGTGCATGATGCAGTTCGATATATACTGAACTATGTTACATATTGGTTCATGATTCAGTTCCATATATACTGAACTATGTTACATATTGGTTCATGATGCAGTTCCATATACACTGAACTATGTTACATATTGGTTCATGATGCAGTTCCATATATACTGAACTATGTTACATATTGGATCATGATGCAGTTCCATATATACTGAACTATGTTACATATTGGTTCATGATTCAGTTCCACATATACTGAACTATGTTACATATTGGTTCATGATGCAGTTCCATATATACTGAACTATGTTACATATTGGTTCCTGATGCAGTTCCATATATACTGAACTATATTACATATTGGTTCATGATGCAGTTCCATATATACTGAACTATGTTACATATTGGTTCCTGATGCAGTTCCATATATACTGAACTGTGTACCATATTAAAAACCCAGCTCTGGTTATCTCCCAGAAGCCAATTCGGTAAATAAAACCACAGTAGCGTAACCAAATAAGTAGACAACTCTTACACTGACCATTGCAACTATCCTATTAGAGTTTGTTTTTTTAAAACTTTATTTATTTTACAACGATTGCGAAGCAAGTTTTAACAACTTATATTAATCACTCTCGTTGGCTGGGATGAAAGCGTAAATGTGGTCATTCAGAGTTGTCTCCCTTTTGTATAAAAGCTTAGACTTCAACCCGGTTACAGTTTTTTCACTCGCCTATATGTTTCGCCGGAGGTGAGGGTAAATAAGCTATATCATCATCGGTTACAGTTATATGAATTATAATAGTTGATTGGCAAAAAGAAACATTCATTCGTTTGTCCAGATGTTATTCTATTTTGTAAATAGAATTCTGTACATTGTGTTGTTAATGCGATCAGTTATTGCTGAATGAATATATGTATTTAGCGGTATACACTGTAATGTGTTTACATAGTGAAATGATTACTCTCGGTGTCAACTGTTTACATATAATGTGCCTTACTGCGTACGGTATACCATAGTATTGTAGTTATGTTTGAATACTGTTTACTATGGTGTTTGTCTCCGTCTTTGTGCTTTTCAAGTAGTTCAACATTTACTATCTACACTTTGTACATGTAACCTCAGCTATGGATGCGCGTTCGCTTCAGGTGCGACAGGCCTTGGGTTCGAGCCGTTACGATGGTGCCCTTAGACAAGGCATTTAAATTCCACGTTGCCTCCTCTCTCCCTCGTGGCGATGGATTCCACCAGGAATGAGGTATCGAGAGTGATTAATATAAGTTATAAGAACTTGTTTCGCAATCTATTTACTGGTACGTATACATGTTATATTGAAACCTTTCAAAAATTACACCGTGTACTCCATTGTTACCTGTCCCTGCTGCTATGCAACATGTACATATCCTTCACAAACATCGTGTATGATCCATTCACAAACAAGGATCAATTGGTAGCCGACCGCTACATAGGTTCCACGTTCCAACTGCAGCTTGTTAATACAATTAACTGCCAACTTTGGAGGGGGAACAATCAGTGTTTTCCCAGCCCCATGTCTGCTTTAGTGCTTGTGTGCTTGGCATCCACTACGTAGAATTAAATAGTTCACATTGGTTATTGTACTGTGATGCAAATTTATCCACTGTTATGTGGCCCCAATTTACCATCCAGTTATGTGGCCCCAATTTACCATCCAATCTAAATACTATGTTCCTTGACACACACTAATCGCCGCCATCAATGTACCGACTCAGATGATCCGCTATGGCATGTGTCTTACGCTGTATTAATTCTGTAAATAAATTGATCTTAATCTATATGCATACAGTATTACATCTTGATCTCCATTCCTTGCAATTCTTTAAATCCAGGTGGATACTCAAACACCTGCCACTTGTACTCAGGCAGACTGCGGAAATGTTGACCATCCACTCGTGCCAGGTACACCTGTTGACATCCCACAAATTGCACAATGTCAGAACGGATCTATTCCTTCAGTAAATCCAGTTTGTGACGTCCCGTGCTGTACCACAATCACACTTCGCCAGCTGAAAATACTCTGGCAGTAAATCCCCATCCCATATCCCTATAAGTAATGGAATCCCAGTCACAGCTGTCCTTCCAAATTCGCAAAATACTGTTGAAACTGACAAACAGAACTCAAATCCGTGGCTAGTAGAGATAGTGCGTATCAGCCAACCCAGTCGCATTGTGGTGAAACGTCAAAATGTCCCATAGCATGGGGACATGCACGAAACGCACGTGCAGCATCAAGGGCAGAAAACGTTCACATTCAGCCATTCCGTACAGGAGACAAAGTGTAAGTACAACACGAAGCAATACAGATCGGGTTTTAAACCGTGTACTCCGGTGAATCAAGACAAACAAGCGGAACGTGAGCCATTGTCATGTAATGGATTTTCCCCTACAGGTGCGAAACTAGGACAATAGGTCAACACTGAGGTAGTGTTGCATTGTGCATTACTGAACATTCAGGATATTTCAACTAAATAATTTACTGTCTCCAGAAATAAAAGATATATTTAACAATCATGACATTGTGTTATTTACGGAAACTTGGGCAAATCAATTCTCGGGTGTATCTATTTAATGTTTCCAGCATTTTAATATAAACAAGTCGGAAAATAAAGAGTAATGGGCCTATAACCCAGGTTCTGATACGTATAGTGGTAGAAGTAATGACAGGCGGACGCACAACCTCAGATCTGTATGCAATATGGACAGACATATGACAATCCAACCTTTACTAAGTTGTAGCTATAATGACGGACGGACACTTCTTATAATACTCAATGATTCACAACACTATACTACACCGTCCTGACCACCCAGGAAGACAAACCATCAAAGACAACCAAACACAATATTGAGTGCTACTAATATAATTTAATTATCATATATGTTTATCATTTTGTTATATCTCAATGTTTTCTGCTCAAAACCCTAACATGTATTTAGGAATTAATTAAAGTAGCTTGGTAAGTAAAGTTGTATTTCATGTTTAACCCAACCGCCGAAACCTTTTAATTATACCACACAGTGAACTGTGTAAAAGTCAAAACCTGAGCGTTGTGTAACTGACCTTTCGTTTATTTATCGTCGCTACCGGTTGCCCATATGAGCGACGCCTCCTGATGAGATTAGTTATTTTAGATTTTTGGAGGATAGTGCATGATACAGACAGAGACCCATTCCAGAATCTCCTCTGGTTCTTTTACGTACACGGTGTAGAGCACCGACACGATACCTCGGTTTAACGTCCCATCTGAAAGACTGTTAATTTTATTAGGGTCAGACGCGGGATCGAACCTGCGATCCCTGGATTACCAGTCCAGCGTGTTACCACTAGACTACATATCCATCTGACCATAAGCCAGCTACCACTCAATCTAACAACCGGCATATCTCAAGTTATATAGGACAAAATCACGGACAATTCGTGCTAACAACGCGAAGTTAATCTACTTATTGTAAACCATTGGATAAAATTAACGGACCAATCCATTACATGAAAAATGCCCCTATTCTATATGTTAAGATAACCTGTACCAAAAAGAAATATTCTTGACCAATGAAAATACCCGTTACAGAATAGGTTCGTTAACTGCTCCAAAATCGACTATCAAAGGAATCAAATATAGAAAATCATAACCTTAACACGAAAAGGTAAATTAAATTCCCATCCTGTTACAGTACTCAGGCCAAATACGGGTTGAAAAGACGAACCTTTACCTAAGTAACGTACACATACTTCATGAAAGTATTCATGAATATAATGAATGTAATGAATACAAGATCTCAGATCTACAAAGATATGTATACATAGCTAATAAAATGGTTAATATAGTTCATATATTAATGTCAATGACATATCCAGTAGTCTGTATGTCTGTGTATATGTATGTATATGCATGGGTGTATGTATGTATATGTGTGTATATGTATATATGTATACATGTATATGTATATACATACATGCATGTAGGTAGGTATGTATGTATTGTGTATATGTGTGTATGTGTATATTATGTGTGTAGATGTAGAAATATACACACATAATATATTATAGTGCATATATGTGTAAAAAGTTCTATGTTCCATTTCATCTGTTCATTTTGTTATCAATTGTCTGTGTTTATTATGTACATGTATCTCATCATATGATGGAATAAAAGATATCTATCTACCTATCTAACATAGTAACGCGACTCATAATTAACTCAGTTTCACAGTAGTCCCTGACATTCACAATAATTGGCTTTCTCTGGAGTTTAAAATTTAAACTTTATTTATTTTACAACGATTGCGACGCAAATTCTAACAACTTATATTAATCACCCTCATTGGCTTGGATGAAAGCGTATATGTGGTTATTCGTGAAATGACTGAAGCTAGTTGTAGCCCTGAAGTTATCAGGTAGGGAATTCCACAACACAGGAGCAACATAGATAAACGTGTTCACCGTAGGTGCTGGTTCTTACATGTGGTATATTCAAAATATTTGAATATCTAAAGTTATATTTCGATTCCCGTTTTGCAAGTAAATCACATTATACAGGAGGTGCTAGGTTATTTATATTTACTTTGCACTGACCATGTATACTACAGGATGATTATTTTCTATACATAGCAATGTATCATATGTTGTGCTAACTGATTGTGTACGTAACAAGTGTAAACAAAATATGATTTTGCTTTCTATTAACGACCCTTTAGCATGTTGCATCTGCTGTCCCGTCTATGCTACCTATGTAGCTGCTAAAGTTCAATACTTTTATATTGGGTTTATATGTTTCGCTTAAAATTATGCGTTTCTCGCTTGAACAGAAACTGCATTCAAATCAAACTGGAAAACAGCAAATGTGTACCAAAAGTAATGTTTTGCATAACCAGTGCTCACCTGTGAATAACGCCACTGTTGTGGCCACTGTATTCCTCCGCAAATAATACAGTATACCAACCTTCAGTTTGCAATGGCCTGAATTCTTATACCACATATTTTCTACACATCAACTAGTCTGGTCTCCTCAAGTCACATAATTTCTCAAAAAAACACAAACACTATACACTGCCTGTCATGAAAATGCATTTTTACCAAACAAAAATGAACTATATTAGTTATTGGGACTACATTCTGTCTATTTACCTATATACAACCTAAACACACGCATATAAATCGTAGCTATTTCCCCATGTGCATGCAACACAGATGGATATGTGGTCCAGTGGTAACACGCTGGACTGGTAATCCAGGGATCGCAGGTTCGATCCCCCGTCTGACCCTAATACAATAACATTCTTTCAGATGGGACGTTAAACCGAGGTCTCGTGTCGGTGCTTTACACCGTACACGTAAAAGAACCAGAGGTTACTCTGGAATGGGTCTCTGTCTGTATCATTACACTATCCTCCAAAATCTAAAATGACTAATATCTTCAGGAGGCGTCGCTCATATGGGTAACCGGTAGCGACGATAAATAAACGTAAAAAAACAAACAAGCAAATCACTTCTACGCTAGGACAGCTTGAGGGCTATCGATATTCAAATTCACATTTTATACTGAAATTCTAGAAACTAGTTTGCTTGTATGACAGAAATAGTTTCAATACCGGTACTTGGTACATCGGATCATAGATGAATATTCACATGAATATATTATATTACATATATATTGTGTTTTTAGTAAGAGGGACAAACAGGGTACCATAAGATGAAAATATCCCGTCGTCTTATATCCAGAGAAGCAGTTAAGAGCATTGCGACGGGTACACGTTTCCTAAAAAGGTTTTTAGTGTGCGGCTTTGTTTTTTTTAAATCTTTATTTATTTTACAACGATTGCGAAACCAGTTTTAATAACTTATATTGATCACTCTCATTGGCTCGGATGAAAGCGTATATGTGGTCCGGAGTACCGGAGAAACCGGAGTACCCGGAGAAAACCCACCTGTCCGATCTGGCGAAAATCGTACCATCTCACATACTTCCGGGTGCGAGGTTGGAAGCCGGGTCGCATTGGTTAGAAGCGAGCGCACTAACCACTGCGCTAATCGGGTGCGGCTTTGCTGTGTTTATTATGGATATGTGGTGGTAATTTAGTGTACATAGGTGCTCTGTCCTCGCAATAAATGCTGTGCCTAGCCTTGGATATGTGGTGGTAATTTAGTGTGCATAGGTGCTCTATCCTCGCAATAAATGCTGTGCCTAGCCTTGGCTATGTGGTGGTAATTTAGTGTACATAGGTGCTCTGTCCTCGCAATAAATGCTGTGCCTAGCCGTGGCTATGTGGTGGTAATTTAGTGTACATAGGTGCTCTGTCCTCGCAATAAATGATGTGCCTAGCCTTGGCTATGTGGTGGTAATTTAGTGTACATAGGTGCACTGTCCCCGCAATAAATGCTGTGCCTAGCCTTGGATATGTGGTGGTAATTTATTGTACATAGGTGCTCTGTCCCCGCAATAAATGCTGTACCTAGCCTTGGATATGTGGTGGTAATTTAGTGTACATAGGTGCTCTGTCCTCGCAATAAATGCTGTGCCTAGCCTTGGATATGTGGTGGTAATTTAGTGTACATAGGTGCTCTGTCCTCGCAATAAATGATGTGACTAGCCTTGGCTATGTGGTGGTAATTTAGTGTACATAGGAGCTCTGTCCTCGCAATAAATGCTGTGACTAGCCTTGGCTATGTGGTGGTAATTGAGTGTACATAGGTGCTCTGTCCCCGCAATACATGCTGTGCCTAGCCTTGGCTATGTGGTGGTAATTTAGTGTACATAGGTGCTCTGTCCTCGCAATGAATGCTGTGACTAGCCTTGGATATGTGGTGGTAATTGAGTGTACATAGGTGCTCTGTCCTCGCAATAAATGCTGTGCCTAGCCTTGGCTATGTGGTGGTAATTTAGTGTACATAGGTGCTCTGTCCTCGCAATAAATGCTGTGCCTAGCCTTGCCTATGTGGTGGTAATTTAGTGTACATAGGTGCTCTGTCCCCGCAATACATGCTGTGACTAGCCTTGGCTATGTGGTGGTAATTGAGTGTACATAGGTGCTCTGTCCCCACAATGAATGCTGTGCCTAGCCTTGGCTATGTGGTGGTAATTTAGTGTACATAGGTGCTCTGTCCTCGCAATACATGCTGTGCCTAGCCTTGGCTATCTGGTGGTAATTTAGTGTACATAGGTGCTCTGTCCCCACAATGAATGCTGTGCCTAGCCTTGGCTATGTGGTGGTAATTTAGTATACATAGGTGCTCTGTCCTCGCAATGAATGCTGTGACTAGCCTTGGATATGTGGTGGTAATTGAGTGTACATAGGTGCTCTGTCCTCGCAATAAATGCTGTGCCTAGCCTTGGCTATGTGGTGGTAACTTAGTGTACATAGGAGCGCTGTCCCCACAATGAATGCTGTGCCTAGCCTTTGCAACAGTTGTTGAGTTGTATTATGTGAATGGTGGTGTTAAGATCAATCAGGCTGTGCTTTATTAATACAGCAAAAGGTATACTAATATAGAGAATATTCTATTTCGCCGACTCGAGTGCTGTTGATTGTTATTGATCTGCTTCGTTCCTCGTATATTGTTTAATCGGTTCTAAGTAGCATTTGCTTTCTGCCTTTATATCCTTGGAGTTCATACTATTGGGTTTTGACGAATGCTTACATTTGGCGCTTGTTATCATAGTAGAGCTGACGTGGTTCTGCAGGATACGCATAATGCACTATTTGGACAAGTTAGGGGACATAAATAGGTATGAAAAGATGCTTACATTTACGCACATGTGACATGTTATATATATATATATATATTGCACGTGTTTTTATTTGCACATTTGCTCTATATAATTATATTATATATTTACACAAGGCACGCAGTGCCAATGTTCACGTTTGAAAGTATGTAATGTGTATATAATGTGTACTCATGGGCATATTGCCCATTGTATTTCGAAATAAACTCTTGAAACTCTTGAAACTATATTGCATTGTACTTTTATGAGATGTATTCCTATTAACAGAACTGAACAGAATATTATATAACGTATACAAGTACACGCTTATTGTTTGTGTAACTTAATATACATTTTAAATTACACATGCTAAGCAATGACATTTTATGTTTCCAAATACATTTTTAATGTAGAATGAACTCTTCTATTTTCTAGTTGCATAGTGTGACATGACAATATTTCAATTAACAATACAATGAGCAATATTTATTTTTCATACTGATAGACTGTAGCTAGTCATTTTGAATATGTGGGCCGGAATAAATTGATCGTGCGGGTGTGGTACGCATTTCACAGACGGATATGTAGTCCAGAGGTAACACGCTGGTCTGGTAATCCAGGGATCGCTGGTTCGATCCCCCGTCTGACCCTTATAAAATTAACAGTCTTTCAGCTGGGACTTTAAATCGTGGTCTCGTGTCGGTGCGTTACACCGTGCACGTAAAAAAACCAGAGGAGACTCTGGAATGGGTCTCTGTCTGTATCATTGCAGTTCTCCTCCAACAATCTAAAATGACTAATCTCTTCAGGAGGCGTCGCTCACATGGGCAACCGGTAGCTACGATAAGTATGCATAAAACACATACGGAACGCACTTTAATGTACATTTTAAAAATGAAAATTTTCTGAGATTAAAAATAACAAATGATTCGAAAATTGCTATACAAAGATGAAATGGCACAGTGACTCCAATATAATATATACATAATTAATATGTCCGGCCGATCTCCTCACGGTGTGCACGTCGCTGTCGGTGAACATTTCGCAGTAGCATTATAGGATACTGGGATCTTCTGGTTGTCGACCTTGCACCAAGGGACACCCGTTTCACCACCGCTGATATACGGATGTGATGGATGTATGGACAGAGACGACCGAGACAACTAGATATCTAACTGCCAGATCCGTTTATATGCTGCTGCTGGATGATCAACAGTGAGGAGGGCGGCCCTAGGAAGAGCCAGTCAGAATGTCCTGATGAGGAAGAAGATGTCTCCAACAGTTATCGATTTTATTGCACCATTATCGAAAACTTTAAAACAATTACACTACAAGACAACATTCTACACAACTACAGGCACTAATCTCACATGGTTCGCCGGCGAGGGTAAATAAACGTAATCATCATCATCATCATCATCATCATCATCATCATCGTCGTCGTCGTCGTGACTACAATACATAGATATATATGTTATCGCGTAGTGATTTATGTGACGTCTGGTCTAGATTCTATACCGGACAATACCCCTCCAAGTTTTGTTTGGCCTATTTGGATTTTTCATTTTCTGTGACAATCTGCACGCACGGGCTTTCAGTGCCGTATAGTTGCTACGCGCCTGACAGTGAATAATACTCTTCTAATTAATGCAGCACCATATGTTTCAGCCTTTCAGGACATGGACGTGTATCAATATTCTGCATTGTAAGCAATATAATGACATAACGCCTATTTTGTATTGGTCTCTCTGCACGTGTATTAATGAATGAAGATAACAGATGGACTGTTCGTATCGATTTTGGAAACCTTTTTACTTCCAAAATAAGTTGTTTCCAATATTTCCATTCTGTGATAGTGACAAAATCCAAGAAGGCCGCCGTACGGCACTCACAATCTTAACATCAACATATCGAATAAATTAATAAAACTATCATTGACAATAAATACCTTATTTACTCGAGAAACTGTCGTTTTGTATGTTTTTAACGATAATTATGTGACAAAGTGAACAGAAAAAAGATAATTGGCGTCGAATATATCTAAAAATGTCGCACTTGGACATTTCTTATGTATTTCTGAAGAAATGAAAATGATTTATTTGACTGATATTCGATCCATTGTCGCTTAAGAATACATATGTTCATAAGTTAATCTTAATATTTAAAAATAACATATGTCCATATGTTAAATCTATAGAAGTATTTTGAGTTATCCAACACGTTGGCCTTTTCCTTTCGATACAGGTTAACTAACTAGTGTTGGAACTCGATTTTGGAGTAATATTTCCATTATTTTATTTTATTCATTACAACAATGTAAATTTGCATGAAATTGATTTCAATGTACAAAAAGGTAAAGGTAAAAATAAATTAATTATTTGAAAATGCATGTTTTCTCAAAGTCCGTAATATTTAGTTTAGTGTTAGTTTATACAAATTTATTATTATAATATTTAGATTCATATTGCACGAATTTATACTCAGTGTACATTGAAACATTTCAAAATAATTTTGTAACCTTCTCCATTTAGTTAAATCAGTTATTAACATGCATGCATTGTTTACTATATTTATTTTTTAATTCACTGTCTGTTCATTTATATCATGCATACATTATCCTCATGGGCTTTTAAGCCTAGTGGAATTGAAAATAAACTATCTATCATATGTCAGCAATCGAAAATGTTCACTATTCACAGGTCACACAATATCAAGACCAACATGCGTATATTTCCCATTTTACTAGTAATTAGAAACCTTTCTATTAGACTTCTGCTTTTGTGGACACAGTTCAAATTAAGTCAAACAGCATGCTAATCTAGAGATATAGGCAGAGCAGCTGCGATTTGACTGGGACATTTGTGGCACAGAAATGATTGTTTTGCATATAAGCTGGAAATAGTATAGGCTATCCTAAATCACAAAGTTCCCAAAAGTTCCGGTCCGGGAAAAAAAATTGGGGCATTTTTTGACTTTTTTGATATTTTCATGGGGAATTTCTGGAATAATATCATATCTCCAAAACCGCTTAATGGATTTTGAACAAACTACACACATATATTAACCACATTAACCACCTTAGGAAGAATATGATTTTTTGTCTGTATATGAAAGGTCAAGGTCACATTTCAAGGTCAAAGCATGCTAATCTAGAGATATGCTGGTTACCAAATGTCAAGTTGTATATGTTCGTATGCACTGGCTTTAATTTGATAAATTCAGTAAGGTGTTACTTATACTATTTTGGCCTCAACATTGTTCTTTTCATCATTCAAGACACCACTCATCTCACAAAATTAATATTGTATGAAATAAACCCAATATTTGCATATATGCATACACGAATCGTTGGCTGTCCGATTAGCGGACTGTCCGATTAGCGCAGTGGTTGGCGCTCGCCTCTCACCAATGCAAACCGGGTTCGATCCTCGGACAGGGAAGTATGTGAGATGGTACGGTGGTCGCCAGATCGGACAGGTGTGTTTTCTCCGGGTACTCCGGTTTCCTCCCACACGAATGACCACATATACGCTTTCATCCGCGCCAACGAGAGTGATTAATATAAGTTGTTAAAACTTGCTTCGTAATCGTTGTAAAATAAATAAAGTTTAAACACGAATCGACATTGTTTAATCAGCACCATCACACTCAAATTCAACCTCTTCGACGCTTTGGATATCACCGTGATGTTAATGCCTGTTTCCTAGCCTCCTTCAAACTTGCACAGTTCTGTACAGGCTAGTTTAAACTTTATTTATTTTACAACGATTGCGTGCGAACAAGCCTTAGCAACGTATATTGATCACTATCGTGGGAGGAAACCGGAATACAGGGAGAAAACCCACTTATCCGATCTGGCGACCACCGTATCATCTCACATACTTCCCGGTCCGAGGATCGAACCCGGATCGCATTGGTGGAAACATTCCATCTACTGTTAAGGAATCTGCAATATTTGATTTCTTATACGTATTCTTAATATTTTCCCAGAATTTACGGGGTTGTGAGGATGCCAACTTATTTATTCTTAATCCCTACCTAACCATATACAGTCAAACATGTCTTAAGCAGCCAGCCAAGGGAGTAACAGAAAGTGGCTGCTTAGCACAGTTCGCTGCTTAATACAGGTCAAATGTATAGTAAAACAACATATTTGGAATCTTGAAACTGGCTGCTTAGTACAGGTTGGCTGCTTAATGGAGGTGACCACTAACACAGGTTTGACTGTAGACATGCATTGCCTTCGTTTTTATTTTATTATAACGAGTCCGTGCTTGAACAAAAGTTAAACGATTTTCATAGCTTTTATCCCTATTACCTAGAGACAAATAACCCAACAAATATAAACGTTTAATGAATTTTATTGTATTGGCAAATATTGGCCATGGCTGGTGATATATTAATATTATATTATTTAAAACGAATGTGAATATTAATAGTATAAGTGATCATTTGCTCCGTTACCGGCAGCAATATATATATTTATGCTATAATACGCATTAATTAGTCCATCTGTTCGTTTTCACTAGTATAAAATTATGTTGACTCTTCTGAATATGTCCAGTTCCTTCTAAATATTTCTTAACCACTTCGAGTTTATACACAAAGACTATATCATATGTATAAGAGTCAGTATTGTCTGTATGACATCTTTCAGATGGACTGTATCACTCAGCCATGACATCTAGCGGACCTAATTCTTCGTCCTCGTAACTGAAAATATATAACACACCGAAAGCAAGGGGTATCTATATTGTGGTGGGAGGGGAGGGCTTTTGAATGCATTTAAAAGTAGATAAAGGGCATTAAATTAAAATTTATAACAAAATTAAAATGGCTACCTCATTCAATGTATGTGGAATCGATAAAAGATTGCACAAGCATGGTGCCTTCGCTTAAATAGTTTGGGAGTCTGAAAATAGTTCCAAGGATATTCATGCGCATAGAAATTGTTATTTGGTCGTAGGTAAAAGGTTCAATCTTAATTTGATTAAACCAAGTATTACCTAGAGACAAATAACCCAACAAATATAAACGTTTAATGAATTTTATTGTATTGGCAAATATTGGCCATGGCTGGTGATATATTAATATTATATTATTTAAAACGAATGTGAATATTAATAATATAAGTGATCATTTGCTCCGTTACCGGCAGCAATATATATATTTATGCTATAATACGCCAAAAAGGGGCCCTGGAGACTAAGCAGTCTCCAGAGACCCTTCCGCCAAAGCGGTATGGCATAAATACCAGCCAAGGCCAATAATCAATTTATTATTTTGGTGCTGAATAGCGAATATGTAGCCATACATTCCTTAATATGGTCTGAAATAGTTTTTAAATCCCTTTAACTACATGTTTACACTATATATGTATATATGACATATTTCCCAATATTAGAGTAAACTAGCATTATACATGTCTATATCTAATATAATTGCTTATAAAGGAAATGCCACTCGAGTTAGACACATCTTCACTGACAGTATACCTGGTTCCTAAAACTAAGATTACAAGTCATTTGGGTAAACATAACATCCATTCAAGATGATAGAATAAATTGCTGCAGAGAGATTATTTAACATAATATCATATCCCAATGCACTTAAGTGGGTATCATCTGGAGCAAAGAATTTTTGTTCCTCGTTTAAATTAGGATACTTGATGTATGCTCCGCCTTTTTTTATTATGTAAGCCCCAACACAGCTATTTATTCGTTTTCTAATTTTGTTTGCGAGGAGATTTAAAGGTATATATCTCCAAGTTCGTCTGGGAATAATCTGGGACCAAATGAATATTGTATTTGGTAATAACGCCTGTAAACAATCTGGGCCTTCATACAGTAATTCCTTAATATGCCGTCTAAGTTCGTTCCCCGGTTGTCGGCCTATATTGTTTCCACCACAGTGCAGTATGACATAATCAGGATTGTCATGAAACATTTTTAAATGATCAATACTGTGCTTAACATCTTGTATTATCATTCCTCCTTCATAGAACCATTCAATTTCTATACCGTATGTGGAAAGGCCCAGATTTTTCCCATCCTGTCTGAGCTGGGCCCTATCTGACGCCCCTCGAATTAAGGATGACCCAATTATCCAGACGGAAATTTGCCTTTGACCTGAAAATGTCCGATTGCTTTAAGTATAACAATTAACAAGGTATAAAACACAACTATTGGAAACGAGAATGTAACGTATATACAGTGTAGCAGAATCTAGGCTTGCCGCTCCAGTCCTATATCATAATTATCGTTTTATAGACATGTCAACCAAAATAAATATTTCTTTTACAATTACACGTTCATTAGAACTGCGATATTAATTAGTAGCTACTAATCTTTATTAAAGGGGTATTTAAGAGCCAAAATGATATCATTTGGGGTAAATTTTAGAAAAATGCGTAAATGACCCGTGGGCGGTGTCAAAAACACTGGGATTGATATTACCTATTATATAACTTCAATCAACAGATCACCGGGCCCGAAGGCAATATGGCAAATCCAACACATCTTTCTTTTACCATGTATCTCTTTCTTTATCATAATTTACTACTTATATATTCAAAGCTATATTATCCAAAATATTCCAAAATAGTTTGCATTTATATAGTTAGATATCGTTTCTCCTGTATTCAAAACAACCATTTGTATTATCCTCTATTCTCCTGTATTCAAAACAACCATTTGTATTATCCTCTATTCTCCTGTATTCAAAACAACCATTTGTATTATCATCTATTCTCCTGTATTCAAAACAACCATTTTTATTATCAATCTGAATACACAAATCATATCATCCCAATAAATCCGAGTGTTTTAAATCATATATCGTATAATACTACTGTACTTAGTTCTTGGAGTTTTGCTTGTTCTTAAAATTGTAGATAAAGGGCATTAAATTAAAATTTATAACAAAATTAAAATGGCTACCTCATTCAATGTATGTGGAATCGATAAAAGATTGCACAAGCATGGTGCCTTCGCTTAAATAGTTTGGGAGTCTGAAAATAGTTCCAAGGATATTCATGCGCATAGAAATTGTTATTTGGTCGTAGGTAAAAGGTTCAATCTTAATTTGATTAAACCAAGTATTATATACATTTTAAACGAGCGCTTCACGTTATAACAACTCCCATCAAACCAGGGCTTATAACAACTCCCATCAAACCAGGGCTTATAACAACTCCCATCAAACCAGGGCTTATAACAACTCCCATCAAACCAGGGCTTATAACAACTCCCATCAAACCAGGGCTTATAACAACTCCCATCAGGGCTTATAACAACTCCCATCAAACCAGGGCTTATAACAACTCCCATCAGGGCTTATAACAACTCCCATCAAACCAGTGCTTATAACAACTCCCATCAAACCAGGGCTTATAACAACTCCCATCAGGGCTTATAACAACTCCCATCAGGGCTTATAACAACTCCCATCAGGGCTTATAACAACTCCCATCAGGGCTTATAACAACTCCCATCAGGGCTTATAACAACTCCCATGGGTTTTTGGTTTTTGGGTTTTTGGGTTTTTGGTTTTTGGGTTTTTGGTTTTTGGGTTTTTGGGTTTTTGGGTTTTTGGTTTTTGGGTTTTTGGGTTTTTGGTTTTTGGGTTTTGGTTTTTGTTTTTGGTTTTTGGTTTTGGGTTTTTGGGTTATAACAACTCCATCAACCAGGGCTTATAACAACTCCCATCAACCAGGGCTTATAACAACTCCCATCAAACCAGGGCTTATAACACTCCCATCAAACCAGGCTTATAACAACTCCCATCAAACCAGGGCTTATAACAACTCCCATCAGGGCTTATAACAACTCCCATCAAACCAGGGCTTATAACAACTCCCATCAACCAGGGCTTATAACAACTCCCATCATGTTTTAACCAGGGCTTATAACAACTCCCTAAACCAGGGCTTATAACACTCCCATCAAACCAGGGCTTATAACAACTCCCATCAGGGCTTATAACAACTCCCATCAAGGTTTTTCCAGGGCTTATAACAACTCCCATCAGGGCTTATAACAACTCCCATCAGGGCTTATAACACTCCCATCAGGGCTTATAACAACTCCCATCAGGGCTTATAACAACTCCCATCAGGGCTTATAACAACTCCCATCAGGGCTTATAACAACTCCCATCAGGGCTTATAACAACTCCCACCAGGGCTTATAACAACTCCATCAGGCTTATAACAACTCCCATCAGGGCTTATAACAACTCCCACCAGGCTTATAACAACCCACCAGGGCTTATAACAACTCCCATCAGGGCTTATAACAACTCCCATCAGGGCTTATAACAACTCCCATCAGGGCTTATAACAACTCCCATCAGGGCTTATAACAACTCCCATCAGGGCTTATAACAACTCCCATCAGGGCTTATAACAACTCCCATCAGGGCTTATAACAACTCCCATCAGGGCTTATAACAACTCCCATCAGGGCATAACAACTGGTTTTGGTTATAACAACTCCATCAGGGCTTATAACAACTCCCATCAGGGCTTATAACAACTCCCATCAGGCTTATAACAACTCCATCAGGGCTTATAACAACTCTAGGGCTTTCACTCCCATCAGGGCTTATAACAACTCCCTCGGGTTTTCCATCAGGGCTTATAACAACTCCCATCAGGGTTATAACAACTCCCATCAGGGCTTATAACACTCCCATCAGGGCTTATAACAACTCCCACCAGGCTTATAACAACTACCACCAGGGCTTATAACAACTCCCATCAGGGCTTTTTGGGTTTTTGGGTTTTTGGTTTTTGGGTTATAACAACTCCCATCAGGGTTTAACAACTCCATCAGGGCTTATAACAACTCCATCAGGGCTTATAACAACTCCCATCAGGCTTATAACACTTGGGTTTTTGGGTTTTGGTTTTTGGGTTTGGGTTTTTTGGTTTTGGTTTTGGGTTTTTGGGTTTTTGGGGTTTTGGTTTTTGGTTTTTGTGTTTTTGGGTTTTTGGGTTTTTGGTTTTTGGGTTATAACAACTCCCATCAGGGCTTATCAACTCCCATCAGGGCTTTAACAACTCCCATCATGGCTTAAACAACTCCCATCAGGGCTTATAACAACTCCCATCAGGGCTTATAACAACTCCCACCAGGGCTTATAACAACTCCCACCAGGGCTTATAACAACTCCCATCAGGGCTTATAACAACTCCCACCAGGGCTTATAACAACTCCCACCAGGGCTTATAACAACTCCCATCAGGGCTTATAACAACTCCCATCAGGGCTTATAACAACTCCCACCAGGGCTTATAACAACTCCCACCAGGGCTCATTCCCACAGGGCTATAACAACTCCCATCAGGGCTATAACAACTCCCATCAGGGCTTATAACAACTCCCATCAGGGCTTATAACAACTCCCATCAGGGCTTATAACAACTCCCACCAGGGCTTATAACAACTACCACCAGGGCTTATAACAACTCCCATCAGGGCTTATAACAACTCCCATCAGGGCTTATAACAACTCCCATCAGGGCTTATAACACTCCCATCAGGGCTTATAACAACTCCCATCAGGTTTTTGGGCTTATAACAACTCCCATCAGGGCTTATAACACTCCCATCAGGGCTTATAACACTCCCATCAGGGCTTATAACAACTCCCATCAGGGCTTATAACATTGGGTTTTTGGTTTTGGGTTTGTTTGGTTTTGGGTTTTTCAGGGCTTATAACAACTCCCACAAGGGCTTATAACAACTCCCACCAGGGCTTATAACACTCCTACCAGGGCTTATAACAACTCCCATCAAAGGGCTTATAACAACTCCCATCAAACCAGGGCTTATAACAACTTGGGTTTTTGTGTTTTTGGGTTTTTGGGTTAACAACTCCCATCAGGGCTTATAACAACTCCCATCAGGGCTTATAACAACTCCCATCAGGGCTTATAACAACTCCCATCAGGGCTTATAACAACTCCCATCAGGGCTTATAACAACTCCCATCAGGGCTTATAACACTCCCATCAGGGCTTATAACAACTCCCACCAGGGCTTATAACAACTCCCATCAGGGCTTATAACAACTCCCAGGCTTATAACACTCCACCAGGCTTAAACAACTCCCACCAGGGCTTATAACAACTCCCATCAGGGCTTATAACAACTCCCATCAGGGCTTATTTGGTACAACTCCCACCAGGGCTTATAACAACTCCCATCAGGGCTTATAACAACTCCCATCGGGCTTATAACAACTCCCATCAGGGCTTATAACAACTCCCATCAGGGCTTATAACAACTCCCATCAGGGCTTATAACAACTCCCACAGGGCTTATACAACTACCACCGGGCTTATAACAACTCCCATCAGGCTTATAACAACTCCCATCAGGGCTTATAACAACTCCATCAGGCTTATAACAACCCCATCAGGCTTATAACAACTCCCATCAGGGCTATAACAACTCCCATCAGGGCTTACAACTCCATCAGGGCTTATAACAACTCCCATCAGGGCTTATAACACTCCCATCAGGGCTTATAACAACTCCCATCAGGGCTTATAACAACTCCCATCAGGCTTATAACAACTCCCATCAGGGCTTATAACAACTCCCACCAGGGCTTATAACAACTCCCATCAGGGCTATAACAACTCCCACCAGGCTTATAACAACTCCATCAGGGCTTATAACAACTCCACAGGGCTTATAACAACTCCCACCAGGGCTTATAACAACTCCCATCAACCAGGCTTATAACAACTCCCATCAGGGCTTATAACAACTCCCATCAGGGCTTATAACAACTCCCACCAGGGCTTATAGCAACTCCATCAAACCAGGGCTTATAACAACTCCCACCAGGGCTTATAACACACTCCCATCAGGGCTTATGACAACTCCCACCAGGGCTTATAACAACTCCCATCAGGCTTATAACAACTCCCATCAGGGCTTATAACAACTCCCATCAGGGCTTATAACAACTCCCATCAGGGCTTATAACAACTCCCATCAGGGCTTATAACAACTCCCATCAGGGCTTATAACAACTCCCACCAGGGCTTATAACAACTCCCATGGGTTTCAATACCAGGCTTATAACAACTCCCATCAGGGCTTATACAACTCCCCCGGGCTTATAACAACTCCCATCAGGGCTTATAACAACTCCACCAGGGCTTATAACAACTCCCATCAACAGGGCTTATAACAACTCCCATCAGGGCTTATAACAACTCCCACCAGGGCTTATAACAACTCCCACCAGGCTTATAACAACTCCCATCAGGGCTTATAACAACTCCCACCAGGGCTTATAACAACTCCCACCAGGGCTTATAACAACTCCCACCAGGGCTTATAACAACTCCCATCAGGGCTTATAACAACTCCCACCAGGGCTTATAACAACTCCCATCAGGGCTTATAACAACTCCCACCAGGGCTTATAACAACTCCCATCAGGGCTTATTAGTTTTCTTACCAGATGTACTATTATGTTCGTTACTTTCCAAATATGGAGTGAACATTTGTGAATAAGAAATCGGTAACATTATGTACGACTTCATCGATTGGTTCGCTACGTATGTCATTGGTCAGCTGGCCCAATGTGTTATGCGTATGCATGAGAATGTTTAGGAACGTGTGCACTTTCTCATTGTCCCATACCATTTTACTTGGGGGGGGTATCAGAGTGTTGTGATCCTGTATTGTTTTCGTTCATTAAGTTTTTATCGAATGCACGTAATAACAATTCAAATGATATACATGCATAATCACTATGTCCATTGAATTGATGTACAGTAAAGTTGTGTACATTATTAAAATCTGCGTGATTCAGTAATCCATTACACTACTCCACTATATGAACAAAAAAGTGAACTTGTCAACCAATCTATCATTTCCGAGTCTGCCATTGGCTAACAGATAATTTGTCGTTAGACAAGTACTCAGCAAGCGCAGCCGCCATTAATCTAATACTTTATACTTATTGACTCGCGCTGGAATTGAAATACTGTGTATTAATAATTGAGTTTGGTCTAAATATTTATCAAAAATAAAGTAATCTAAATTATTCGATGTTCTACTGTTTAGATCGCCAGAGATAAAGACTTTTCCTACCAATTCATATTTCAAAACATCCCTTTCAATGTGGTCATAAAATATTTTCTTTGCAAAATACATGTAAATGTTTAGCATTAAAAAAATTAAACAGTTAACGTAACATATGCTTTGTGTTTACTTTTAAGTGACAATCAAAACAATGTGAGTAAGTTGTCACATTCCAATGACCTCTTCATTTTGTAGTAAATTCATACGCCATGTGTGCGTGTATCAATACGCTGGCGTAATTTGTAATGTGCATATAAAGAGTTTGAACTGCTTATACATGTTCAAAAAGTAGCTTCAGACCACATATTAAGCTATTGAGAAACAACTGCAAGCAGAGCATATGGGTACAAACAATTAAAATTCTAATATAGAATCATGCTGTGTTTAGCTGTTAAATCACTAAGAAAGCATATAACTATTTTAAAAAAGGTAACGAATATAGTAACTTTAACTTTTGTTATAAGTGTATTAGTTTAATACGAGTACTGGTTCTTGCGGTCAACAATTTGCTCTGAGCTGTGAGCTAAGCCCCAAAAACGGATAGTAAATTAACCAATCAGTAAACAATTGGAGCTCGATCCAAAAATCGGTGTTTCTACCAATGAAAAACATCCTTACAAACGCTGGATTTAGCCGAAACATCCAGAAGTTAAACCGTTTCCGATAATATCCGTTTTGAGGATTTGTGACTGCTTGCACCGTTAAAATGACACGTAAACGACGAGAAACAGCGAATATATTCGAGAATGAATCGCCCGTCGCGTGCGGAGACATAGAGAAAAATACACATAATTTACAAGAGATACGAGGACAGTTTAGAGTGACTCCTACACCGACCGTATGTATTTTATCCTTGTAGCCTACGTTCTGGTCGGGCTGAGTTATCAAACTGAGCCCATCTAAAATATCCATACGCTAACGAATATAAGATGCGTGTTGATACAGCGTGACTCCTGCACTAACTCTATACATGTTGGTGCCTGTAGCCTAATCTGTGGACGGGCTGAGCATGCACATAATATTATACATCAAACATATTCACACATCATCGAATATAAGATGTGGGACAGTATAGAGTGACTCCTGTACTGACCCTATACATGTTGGTGCTTGTAGCCTAATCTATGGCCATGATGAGCATGCACATAATATTATACATCAAACATATTCACACATCATCGAATATAAGATGTGGGACAGTATAGAGTGACTCCTGTACTGACCCTATACATGTTGGTGCGTGTAGCCTAATCTATGGCCATGATGAGCATGCACATACTATTATACATCAAACATATTCACAAATCATCGAATATAAGATGTGGGACAACATTGAGTGACTCCTGTACTGACAATATACATGTTGGTGCCTGTAGCCTAATCTATGGCCGTGCTGAGCATACAAATCGCCTTAAGTTATAATATACGAGTGTCAGCTAAGCGTCCTAGTACGCTCGCCCACATGGTTCGACGGCGGCGTGGTTAAATAAGCTCAATCATTATCATCGTAATGTAAATTAAAATCATACGATAATTGAGAAAATAAATATACCACCTCCTCGGGTTGAAAATGCGTGCAAAGAATCCGGCATATCCTTATTCTGTGCACATAATCCATGCCCGGTGGAATTTCCTGGCAGCCTGTCTCGTTTTTTTGTGCACATCTTCAGCCCTCGGGTGGGATTTCCTTATCTGCAACTCTTGGAGGTGCTATATTCACTTTATTATTCAGCAATTATCCAGTGTGTATATCACCAAAAGTGAATATCATGATAAATCAACATAATGTTCATTAGGCGCATAAATGCAACGTGACATTGAGGACGATACCATCACACTAAGATATAGTGAAAACACTTTTATTTTGATTACGTAACTCATTTTGTAACTCATTATACCTGGTCGATACCAACTACCTGGCTCACCTATATCGTGTTTATTACATTGATTTTCTGTTTATATACATAGTTCACATATCGCGTTGGACCAGTACCCTAATGTTGAAAACAAACAACTATTGGCAGTATTTATTGAAACTGTCTGTCATTTTGTTTTGAGTACATTAACAAAATGAATGTCCCTATAAGCCTATTATGCTCATTGCAATAAAGGACATGATCTATAATTGTATGTAAATAACAAGGACAGGTGAGTCAACACCAACTATAGTACTGTGCTTTCAAAGTAAAGTAATAACGGTTGTAAACAAACATTCGATACACTATTGCATTATAGGTAAGTCAGGTTAGCAGTATTAAACAATAAATCACAGTACCTGTAAGCTATCGTATATTGCCTTACCTATACAGTAGTGTAATATTCCAACGGTATTATTACTTTACTTTGAAAGCACAATGCGTTTAGGATAACTTGACAGTGACGTCACTCAATATTTACTCCCGTTGGCTATGTCCACAACACAAGACAGGTAAATCAGCTTAAAATCAGTAAGCAGTGTTTCGGATTAAATTTTTTTAAAATGACATCTATAACTGTAAATTTACCTGAATTACCTGTACTGATAGGTATAGCCCGGGTACGTCACTGTCAAGTTATCCTAAGCGTACAGTAATCGTATAATACTTCACACCACTAACACATTATTTAGACAAATTCATAGCAACTCTAAGAAATAGCATGTCTCACTCTGTTGGTAGTCACAGTTTTTGCAATACTAAACTTGTCATTAAGTTGATGGATTTGAGGTCTTGTTTCAGCGTTATAATTATATGTGCAATACTTTTGGGATTGTTGCTCAAATGCAGTCATCGCCATAGCTGAGCTGTGTGGATGTTCGAAGCATGGCTTATATATATATACATAAGTTGACCTTTGTTTATTTACAGAATATGTGGCCACAAATGCAAAAACAAATTGAAACACGTGAGAAGGTGCTTGATGTCAACCGGAAGTGCATACCATTCCATTGGTGTTATTCTTTTGCTATGTAGTGGTGTGTATCTCTACATTGCCACCACAGAAGTAGATGCTAGTGGAGGTTTGTATAAATACAAGTCGCTATCTTATTAACAGTTGCATACCAGTAATTAATGGCAAGTTCCCATCATATAACAACAACAACAACAACAATAATTTATTGCATAAAACATAGTCATATGCTTATAGCAAATACACAATATATATGAGTAGACAGTCATGGATTTTCAGAGTGCTTAACAAATACAAATAATTTTAATTGTGTAATGAAGTTACTTTCTTAGTAAATTTGCAAAGTAAATAAATTTGGATAGTTTTAATAATAATTCTTTTGATTCGGCTGTTAAAAGGTTGGTCAATTTTTGTAACGTAGGCCAGGTATAGTGATATCTTTTAAAATACTTGTGTCTTAAGTCAGTATATTTAGGGCATATTAGGAGAAAATGAAATTCACTTTCTATCATATTCATATTGCATTGAGTACATATTCGTTGGTGCCTAGATAAATTTAAGTAACGTCCCTTTTCTATAAAAAGATCATGTGATGATGTTCTAAATTTAGTTAGTGCTGTTCTATATTTACTTTCAGTTATGATTCAAATTTAAAAGAATGTTTAAATAAACAATATGTTTCTAGTCGTGTTGAGTTATTTAATGTTGAATACCAGCTTTGTTGATATATATCTAGTAGTCTTTGTTTGATTTGATTAAAATTTAGTAACATATTAAACTGATGCTGCCAAAGATATGTTAGACCACATTGATCTAGAATAATTTTAATTTGATAAGCCCAGTTGTTTTTATTATAGGTAAGTCCAGTATCAGTATCTGTTTTTAACATTTTATATGTTTTGAATAATAATGATCTATCACTGAGAGTTAATAGTTTAATCCAATATTTAATCATTAAAAGTTTACGACGTACAAACATGGGAGTTCTTCCAAGTTCACCGTATAATGCATCCAGATTTGTTGAGCGTCTTACATGTAAAACTTTTCTACAGAATTTAGAGTGTAAGGATTCAACATCTGGACCCAAGTGATACCCCCAGATTTCAGCAGAATAGTTTAATATCGGTGCGACAAGAGTGTCAAATAATTGCGTTTGCTTTGAAACTGGTAAATCTAACTGATTGTAAACAATAAACAGATTATGCATGGAATACGAGGCATGTTGTGCTACTCGTTTTTGCGTACGATTCCAGTTACCATTTTTAAATAAATGAACTCCAAGATACTTAAATGACGTAACAACTTCTATAAGTGAATTATAAATATAGAAATCATAAGACGTGTGACGTCCATTTTCGAATATCACGATTTTAGTTTTGTTTATATTAAGACGTAAACCCCATACGTTGCAATGTTTCAATATCGGTCAACATTGATTGAAGCGAAGCGGGATCGTGAGCAAATACGACTGCATCGTCTGCAAATAGTAATAAGAATAGTTGTAGCTCTTCAATTGCTAATATACCATTTATATTGCTGTTTATACTATCTATAATATCATTTAAGAAAAATAAACATAGTAAGCTGCTGGCCGGCTCCCCCTGTTTCACCCCGATGTTAGAATTAATATTTTCGGATTTAAGAGAGTTATACCGAATGTACGACTTGACAACACTATACATTGATTTAATCGCATTTATAAACTTTGAACTAATATTTTCGTTCATTAACTTTTGCCATAGATATACTCTGTTTATTCGGTCAAACATCTTTTCCCAGTCTAAAAATGCGACATACAGTTTTTTCTTACTACTTAATGTTTTAGAAATTAGGGCGTGCAAAATAAAAATACAGTCTGTTGTAGATTTACCTTTCTGAAAACCGAATTGATTATCGATTAACTTATTGTGTTTCTCAGACCAATTTGTAAGACGATTGACTAAAAGTTTCGAATATATTTTTGCCAAAATATTACTCAATGTTATTCCCCTATAATTGTTGGCCTCATTACAGTTACGACCTTTAAATATGGGCAAAATAATACCTTCGCTCCAACTTTCAGGAAATATTCCATCGGATAATATTTTGTTATAAAGATTTAATATAAATGGTGAGATAATGTCAAATGAATGTTTAAATACTTCTGCGATAAGTATGTCAGTTCCTGGACTTTTTGAGTTATTTTGAGAATAAACTGCTGCTTTTAGTTCGGATAATAAAAACTCGGCATCTAAATCTTCATCCATTGTAATATTTTCATCAGGTAAAACATCTGCGTCCCCCTGTGACTGAGAACCACACAGGTTATTGAAATGGGCATATAAATCATTTATATTTAAATCTGAAGACAATGAAGGATTTTTATATTGTGTTTTTACATGATTCCAGAACGATTTTGGGCTTGATTTTGCCAACTCAGAAATACGCGTGCCCTCTAATTTTTTAAAATTTGATTTATATTTGCTTTTAATTTTTATATACTTGCGTTTATTATCAAGAAAACTAACTTTATTTTCTGAAGTTTTATTTCGGATATATGTATTTCTAGCTTTATTGTACGATTTGCGTGCCTCATAGCAGTTCTGATTAAACCACTGTTTTTTACCATTACGCTTTCTTGATTTTTTTATATTTGTATTGTGGGGTTTCCCAAACACGCTAAATGCATGATTTCGCATATAATCTGTAAAGGAATTTACTGACTCATCAATGCTACTATTATTTAAACTATCAGTAATCCGTTACAATGTTGTACTATTATCGAGTAGATTAAGTCGGAATGTATCAATGCGCGTGACATCCCATACTAGGACTACTTTTGGGGCGGTGCTATCATCACATGATTCGCTTTCGGATTGTGGGCGTACACGTTTTATACAAATATTAAGTGCGCAGTGGTCCGAAAATTCATTTGGTGGCATGACCTGAAAATTGTGTATATTAATAATGTCTTCATATTTGAGTAAGAAATAATCTACAACACTTGCTCCATTTGTACAAAGATATGTGAATTCCCCTACATCGGCATCTTTATATAATCTACCATTACCAATTAATAAGTTTGTAGATTTACATAAATGTATAATACGCTTACCGTATGCGTCTAGGATTTTATCTTTATTTGCCCTCGGAATAGTGTAAACCTTTGATAATGATTCAGTATGAGTATCTAAAAAACGATCGTGTATTGAAAAATCTGCTTCTTTAGAAGTTCTACCATTTAAATCTCCATTTATGAATATTTTCCCACATATATTATATTTTTCAATACCTAATTCGATTTGTTCAAATATATCAACATCGTCCTCATTTATAACCTTAGACACAATCGGTTTTACATACTAGTATACATTACAGAGGTAAACATCAGTATCAAAATCAAACATACTTCTACAAAACTTGACCCATACGATACCACATTGCTGCTTTTCTATAACATGAATTTTGTCTCTGAGGTTCGATTTATAGTAAATAGAGATAACAATAGAAAAGGCAGATACAGTGGTGGTAACTGATTTATTTCCGAATAAATGATCAGCACAGTATCCTGGTATATTTAAGTTATAACATGTTTTAGGTGATATCCATGTCTCAGACAAGATTACAACATCGTGAACATTTATAATATCTAAAAAGTCTAAATCTGATAATTTTCTTGTTAAACCATTTATGTTCCAACACAATATGTCCAAATTTTCTTCATGACCCCGTTAAGCAGTGGAGGTTGCTGGCGTATGTAGAGTTCCATTGATGTACAGTTTGTTACCAATGAATTTTACTGTTTTTCCGTTCATTCTTTCCTTCTGCATTATAGGATACAGTTCTTTGCGAGCGTCACGCCATTCCTTCGGAAGCTGGACACCGATACCCAGCTCTTTCGCTTTCAACTCGTCCTTCTTGGCGTAACCTGCGGTTCGAACCTTTTCACGATCGCTAAATGCATGGAATTTAACCACGATCGGGCGTGGCTTCCCAGATGTATATGGCGTATTGCCCAATCGATGTGACCTGTCGAAATTTATTGCGTCTTTTTCTATGCTCAAATAGTTGTTGATCATATTCTTGACTAAGAGTTCACAATTTTCACTTTCCATCGACCCTGGCCGTGTTTCTGGTATTCCATAGAAGATGAGGTTCTCCTTCATCGAACGAAATTCTAAATCAGAAAGTCTATTAGTCACAGAATCCCTGTCTTTTTCGATAGATTTTATATTGCTGTTAAGATCTGAGCACGATTTTTGAAGTAGTTTTACACTGTCACTGGCAGATCTTAACTCTTTTGATTGGATGTCATATTGACTACTTATGAATGTAGTGGCTGCTTCAGCTTCTGCAACACGTTTGTCTATCGAACCCACTTTGTTTTCAAGATCGCTCAGTTTCGTTGAAATGTTATTGACAGTTTTTTCAACATTTTCAATTTTGCTAACTGCTAGCTTTATACTTTTAATGTCATCAATGATACAAGTAGCCCATGGAGGCGGCTGTGTATTATTCAATGATTGGGTAGCCGCAAACTGCGGTGCAAATCCTGGAGGCGACTGCATATATTGACTACTGAACGGCTGTGTAAAGCTCATATTGTTATTTGGATATAAATTCGGATTAAATACAAAATACTCTGGTGATTGAGGGTGAAATCGTTTGTTTTGTTCGCTGTCGTCACTGTTTATGTTATTCATACAAGTGTTATTCGATTGACCACTCACCTGTTGCAAACTGGTCAAACCGGTTTTTTAATGTCCTCCTTATTTTGTGTATTGTTCAATAACAATGGTGAAATGTTTTTTCTCTTTCCTCGTTTCGGTTTTCGTCCTAAATCCTTATTATCTGAAATTTTGCGTAGTGGCATGAATAAAATTGTATTTCCCAGAGATAGTTCAACAATATAGTCCACAAATAACTTTTATTTTGCACTTTACTCCAAAATGTTCACGGAGCTTGAAAACCATGACCGTCTAGTTCAAGGGACATAATCAATCCATCATATATACCCGTGTAATCGTCACCACTACGAGCGGTTTGTAAGTGGGCATTGGTATTATTCTCCGTACCATTCATGTGCCACAAACTACTAGACAGGCATGTAGGCAGGCAGGCAGTATAAAAGATATAAAAATGCATACAACCAATCAAAATGCCATTTGAGAGACAGTGGTTATTAAAACATATCATATAGCTATTTACATTCCAATCATATGCAGATGTTAACTTAATTATTATAATATCAAATACAATCTAAAATCGGAATTTAAACCACATACACAGCAAATCATCTAAAACAGTTTATTATAATTGAATATAACCAATAAAAATATTCATGTACACTATATAAATAAAATAAAAACTAACTGTGCAGGGTTTTTCTGCGTAGTACAGTCATGATTGTATGTGTAAGTTTTGGTACTGTATTTTACTATATTGGCATTATACATGATATTTAGACTAGGTCAAATTTCAGAAAATGTTAATGGTGGAGGCATTTCATGTTTATGACTGGCAATACGTTTATATTGCTTGATGTCACTGCCAAAGAACTATCATCAGCAACTAATATTGTGATAATTAGAAGAGATTCAGCAATGTCATTTACATAGATTAAAAAGAATATAGGTCCTAAAACCGAACCATGGGGCACCTCAGCATGCATTCAAACTATGTTCATTTGAAAATGTTGAACCAACGAAAACCTTCTGATTTCGACCAGTAAGATAACTTAATAACTAGTTAAGTATATTGCAGGAAACTCCCTATTGACGAATTTAAAAAGAAGACATATATGCCATACTCTATCCAATGCCTACTAATATCGCAAAACACGATGCAAGTTGATTTACGTCCATCAAAAGCATTGCAAATTTGGTTGTACATGTCTATTAGTTGAAAAACTGTTGACTGACCTGGCAAAAAGCCTGATTGGTATGTGTATATTACATTGTTCTCATGTATGAAGTTATATAAATGTTTGAACATAACACGTTCCATTACCTTACCTACACAGCGTATGAGATAGGTCGATAGTTCGAAGGAAGTTCACGTTGACCTTTTTAATACAGTGGCATGACATTTGCAACCTTTCAGATATAAGGTTATGTATGTTCTTGTACGGATCTGTTGAAAAGCATTTTTAAAGCACGACATATGGTGTGGGAAGTTTCCTTAATCATTCTATGACTGATTTCATCTGGTCCACTGGCTTTATTGATTACCAAATTTGGCATCCGTAATGTCTTGTTCCGTAATGACCACGTTATTAAATGACGCGGTTATTTTGGAAGTAAATACTGGCAGATTTGTTAACGAATGGTCTATAGTTGAGATCGATACAAAGTAGTCATTAAGTGTATTGGCTTTATCGGAATCGGTAAATGAATAGAAAGTATCATGTTTTAATAACGAAGGTATTGGTGCACTCCTTGAAGAGCTGCCCCTGACTACCATTTTATCAATTTTCCAATATTGACGTGGATTCGATTGACTTAAATCGTTCACAGTAAATTCGATGTTATTAAAAATATTTCTTTGGCGTGTTTTTTTCATGTTATTAACTTTATTTCTATAAAGAGTCCAGTCTGTATGTTTTCCTGAGCGTAATGCAATACGTTTTTGTCTGTCGCGGTGTTTTCCGTATTTCCGAATTAGACCATGGCTTATCATTTGGACGGATAGTTACTAAACATGTTGGAATGCAATATTTTGCATGGTCTAAGTATTTATCTGTAAACAACGAAGTAGCTATATCTATATCAGAGGAATTAATGAAAGACCAATCAGTTTCACGTATTCTATTGCTAAATGATTCAAATCAGCCTGTTTATAATTCCATACTCTGCGTTTGAAAGGACCATTGGAATTAAAATCTACTTTAATATAAGCAAACGTCCCAAAATGATCACAAATAATATTTTGTGATTTGAGTTAAGTGAAATAATATGATTTGATATAGCCACTGGCTCTATTAAGGTTCTTGAATGTTCAGTTACTCGCGTTGGTTCAGTAATAATGTTTACCATATTATTCAATGTTAGAATGTCTTTTAACTTATGATTATTTCAAGTCAGTTGATCTTTATTAATATCACCAACTAAGACAATATTAGTAGTAATTTCAGATGCTCTTTCTAGACAAATATTAATGTTATCCCATAGACCAATTGTACAATGTGGAGGTCTGTATAAGGCCCTTGATTTGCTTCTATATCTCCTGATAATATTAACGAAAACTGCAGTAGTAAACTATAAGCGATGTGTGTAGTAAATTGTTCAAATGGATCCTTTGTTAGATTAGTGGATAATGCAGCCGTAGGTTCATAACATGTAATAACTAAAACAATGAAAGCAACATTTACGTTGCATATGCTCGTGACATGTAATAACTAAAACAATGAAAGCAACATTTACGTTGCATATGCTCGTGACATGTAATAACTAAAACAATGAAAGCAACAGTTACATTGCATATGCTCGTGACATGTAATAACTAAAACAATGAAAGCAACAAGTTACATTGCATATGCTCGTGACATGTAATAACTAAAACAATGAAAGCAACAGTTACATTGCATATGCTCGTGACATGTAATAACTAAAACAATGAAAGCAACATTTACATTGCATATGCTCGTGACATGTAATAACTAAAACAATGAAAGCAACATTTACATTGCATATGCTCGTGACATGTAATAACTAAAACAATGAAAGCAACAGTTACATTGCATATGCTCGTGACATGTAATAACTAAAACAATGAAAGCAACAGTTACATTGCATATGCTCGTGACATGTAATAACTAAAACAATGAAAGCAACAGTTACATTGCATATGCTCGTGACATGTAATAACTAAAACAATGAACATGTAATAACTAAAACAATGAAAGCAACAGTTACATTGCATATGCTCGTGACATGTAATAACTAAAACAATGAAAGCAACAGTTACATTGCATATGCTCGTGACATGTAATAACTAAAACAATGAAAGCAACAGTTACATTGCATATGCTCGTGACATGTAATAACTAAAACAATTTACATTGCATATGCTCGTGACATGTAATAACTAAACAATGAAAGCAACAGTTTGCATATGCTCGTGACATGTAATAACTAAAACAATGAAAGCAACAGTTACATTGCATATGCTCGTGACATGTAATAACTAAAACAATGAAAGCAACAGTTACATTGCATATGCTCGTGACATGTAATAACTAAAACAATGAAAGCAACAGTTACATTGCATATGCTCGTGACATGTAATAACTAAAACAATGAAAGCAACAGTTACATTGCATATGCTCGTGACATGTATAACTAAAACAATGAAAGCAACATTTACATTGCATATGCTCGTGACATGTAATAACTAAAACAATGAAAGCAACAGTTACATTGCATATGCTCGTGACATGTAATAACTAAAACAATGAAAGCAACAGTTACATTGCATATGCTCGTGACATGTAATAACTAAAACAATGAAAGCAACAGTTACATTGCATATGCTCGTGACATGTAATAACTAAAACAATGAAAAGCAACAGTTACATTGCATATGCTCGTGACATGTAATAACTAAAACAATGAAAGCAACAGTTACATTGCATATGCTCGTGACATGTATAACTAAAACAATGAAAGCAACAGTTACATTGCATATGCTCGTGACATGTAATAACTAAAACAATGAAAGCAACAGTTACATTGCATATGCTCGTGACATGTAATAACTAAAACAATGAAGCAACATTTACATTGCATATGCTCGTGACATGTAAAACAACTAAAGCAACAATGAAAGCAACATTTACATTGCATATGCTCGTGACATGTAATAACTAAAACAATGAAAGCAACAGTTACATTGCATATGCTCGTGACATGTAATAACTAAAACAATGAAAGCAACAGTTTACATTGCATATGCTCGTGACATGTAATAACTAAAACAATGAAAGCAACAGTTACATTGCATATGCTCGTGACATGTAATAACTAAAACAATGAAAGCAACAGTTACATTGCATATGCTCGTGACATTTAAAACATTTGCATATGCTCGTGACATGTAATAACTAAACAGTTACATTGCATATGCTCGTGACATGTAATTAAAACACATTGCATATGCTCGTGACATGTATAACATTTACATTGCATATGCTCGTGACATGTAATAACTAAAACAATGAAAGCAACAGTTACATTGCATATGCTCGTGACATGTAATAACTAAAACAATGAAAGCAACAGTTACATTGCATATGCTCGTGACATGTAATAACTAAAACAATGAAAGCAACAGTTACATTGCATATGCTCGTGACATGTAATAACTAAAACAATGAAAGCAACAGTTACATTGCATATGCTCGTGACATGTAATAACTAAAACAATGAAAGCAACAGTTACATTGCATATGCTCGTGACATGTAATAACTAAAACAATGAAAGCAACATTTACATTGCATATGCTCGTGACATGTAATAACTAAGACAATGAAAGCAACATTTACATTGCATATGCTCGTGACATGTAATAACTAAAACAACAGTTACATTGCATATGCTCGTGACATGTAATAACTAAAACAATGAAAGCAACAGTTACATTGCATATGCTCGTGACATGTAATAACTAAAACAACAGTAATAACTAAAACAATGAAAGCACATTACATTGCATATGCTCGTGACATGTAATAACTAAAACAATGAAAGCAACAGTTACATTGCATATGCTCGTGACATGTAATAACTAAAACAATTTACATTGCATATGCTCGTGACATGTAATAACTAAATGAAAGCAACAGTTACATTGCATATGCTCGTGACATGTAATAACTAAAAACAATGAAAGCAACAGTTACATTGCATATGCTCGTGACATGTAATAACTAAAACAATGAAAGCAACAGTTACATTGCATATGCTCGTGACATGTAATAACTAAAACAATGAAAGCAACAGTTACATTGCATATGCTCGTGACTATTGCATAAACAATGAAAGCAACAGTTACATTGCATATGCTCGTGACATGTTACATTGCATATGCTCGTGACATGTAATGAAAGCAACTAAAACAATGAAAGCAACAGTTACATTGCATAAAGCAACATTTACATTGCATATGCTCGTGACATGTAATAACTAAACAATGAAAGCAACATTTACATTGCATATGCTCGTGACATGCAACATTTACATTGCATAATAACTAAACAATGAAAGCAACAGTTACATTGCATATGCTCGTGACATGTAATAACTAAAACAATGAAAGCAACAAACAGTTACATTGCATATGCTCGTGACATGACATGCATATGCTCGTGACATGTAATAACTAAAACAATGAAAGCAACATTTACATTGCATATGCTCGTGACTAAAAAAACATGTAATAACTAAAACAATGAAAGCAACAGTTACATTGCATAACAGTTACATTGCATTAACTAAACAATGAAAGCAACAGTTACATTGCATATGCTCGTGACATGTAATAACTAAAACAATGAAAGCAACAGTTACATTGCATATGCTCGTGACATGTAATAACTAAAACAATGAAAGCAACATTTACATTGCATATGCTCGTGACATGTAATAACTAAAACAATGAAAGCAACAGTTACATTGCATATGCTCGTGACATGTAATAACTAAAACAATGAAAGCAACAGTTACATTGCATATGCTCGTGACATGTAATAACTAAAACAATGAAAGCAACAGTTACATTGCATATGCTCGTGACATGTAATAACTAAAACAATGAAGCAACAGTTACATTGCATATGCTCGTGACATGTAATAACTAAAACAATGAAAGCAACAGTTACATTGCATATGCTCGTGACATGTAATAACTAAAACAATGAAAGCAACAATTACATTGCATATGCTCGTGACATGTAATAACTAAAACAATGAAGCAACATTTACATTGCATATGCTCGTGACATGTAATAACTAAGACAATGAAAGCAACATTTACATTGCATATGCTCGTGACATGTAATAACTAAAACAATGAAAGCAACATTTACATTGCATATGCTCGTGACATGTAATAACTAAACAATGAAAGCAACAGTTACATTGCATATGCTCGTGACATGTAATAACTAAAACAATGAAAGCAACAGTTACATTGCATATGCTCGTGACATGTAATAACTAAAACAATGAAAGCAACATTTACATTGCATATGCTCGTGACATGTAATAACTAAAACAATGAAAGCAACATTCACATTGCATATGCTCGTGACATGTAATAACTAAAACAATGAAAGCAACATTACATTGCATATGCTCGTGACATGTAATAACTAAAACAATGAAAGCAACAGTTACATTGCATATGCTCGTGACATGTAATAACTAAAACAATGAAAGCAACAGTTACATTGCATATGCTCGTGACATGTAATAACTAAAACAATGAAAGCAACAGTTACATTGCATATGCTCGTGACATGTAATAACTAAAGCAATGAAAGCAACAGTTACATTGCATATGCTCGTGACATGTAATAACTAAAACAATGAAAGCAACAGCTACATTGCATATGCTCGTGACATGTAATAACTAAAACAATGAAAGCAACAGTTACATTGCATATGCTCGTGACATGTAATAACTAAAACAATGAAAGCAACAGTTACATTGCATATGCTCGTGACATGTAATAACTAAAACAATGAAAGCAACATTTACGTTGCATATGCTCGTGACATGTAATAACTAAAACAATGAAAGCAACAGTTACATTGCATATGCTCGTGACATGTAATAACTAAAACAATGAAAGCAACATTTACGTTGCATATGCTCGTGACATGTAATAACTAAAACAATGAAAGCAACAGTTACATTGCATATGCTCGTGACATGTAATAACTAAAACAATGAAAGCAACAGTTACATTGCATATGCTCGTGACATGTAATAACTAAAACAATGAAAGCAACATTTACATTGCATATGCTCGTGACATGTAATAACTAAAACAATGAAAGCAACATTTACATTGCATATGCTCGTGACATGTAATAACTAAAACAATGAAAGCAACAGTTACATTGCATATGCTCGTGACATGTAATAACTAAAACAATGAAAGCAACAAGTTACATTGCATATGCTCGTGACATTTAAAACATTTGCATATGCTCGTGACATGTAATAACTAAACAGTTACATTGCATATGCTCGTGACATGTAATTAAAACACATTGCATATGCTCGTGACATGTATAACATTTACATTGCATATGCTCGTGACATGTAATAACTAAAACAATGAAAGCAACAGTTACATTGCATATGCTCGTGACATGTAATAACTAAAACAATGAAAGCAACAGTTACATTGCATATGCTCGTGACATGTAATAACTAAAACAATGAAAGCAACAGTTACATTGCATATGCTCGTGACATGTAATAACTAAAACAATGAAAGCAACAGTTACATTGCATATGCTCGTGACATGTAATAACTAAAACAATGAAAGCAACAGTTACATTGCATATGCTCGTGACATGTAATAACTAAAACAATGAAAGCAACATTTACATTGCATATGCTCGTGACATGTAATAACTAAGACAATGAAAGCAACATTTACATTGCATATGCTCGTGACATGTAATAACTAAAACAACAGTTACATTGCATATGCTCGTGACATGTAATAACTAAAACAATGAAAGCAACAGTTACATTGCATATGCTCGTGACATGTAATAACTAAAACAACAGTAATAACTAAAACAATGAAAGCACATTACATTGCATATGCTCGTGACATGTAATAACTAAAACAATGAAAGCAACAGTTACATTGCATATGCTCGTGACATGTAATAACTAAAACAATTTACATTGCATATGCTCGTGACATGTAATAACTAAATGAAAGCAACAGTTACATTGCATATGCTCGTGACATGTAATAACTAAAAACAATGAAAGCAACAGTTACATTGCATATGCTCGTGACATGTAATAACTAAAACAATGAAAGCAACAGTTACATTGCATATGCTCGTGACATGTAATAACTAAAACAATGAAAGCAACAGTTACATTGCATATGCTCGTGACTATTGCATAAACAATGAAAGCAACAGTTACATTGCATATGCTCGTGACATGTTACATTGCATATGCTCGTGACATGTAATGAAAGCAACTAAAACAATGAAAGCAACAGTTACATTGCATAAAGCAACATTTACATTGCATATGCTCGTGACATGTAATAACTAAACAATGAAAGCAACATTTACATTGCATATGCTCGTGACATGCAACATTTACATTGCATAATAACTAAACAATGAAAGCAACAGTTACATTGCATATGCTCGTGACATGTAATAACTAAAACAATGAAAGCAACAAACAGTTACATTGCATATGCTCGTGACATGACATGCATATGCTCGTGACATGTAATAACTAAAACAATGAAAGCAACATTTACATTGCATATGCTCGTGACTAAAAAAACATGTAATAACTAAAACAATGAAAGCAACAGTTACATTGCATAACAGTTACATTGCATTAACTAAACAATGAAAGCAACAGTTACATTGCATATGCTCGTGACATGTAATAACTAAAACAATGAAAGCAACAGTTACATTGCATATGCTCGTGACATGTAATAACTAAAACAATGAAAGCAACATTTACATTGCATATGCTCGTGACATGTAATAACTAAAACAATGAAAGCAACAGTTACATTGCATATGCTCGTGACATGTAATAACTAAAACAATGAAAGCAACATTTACATTGCATATGCTCGTGACATGTAATAACTAAGACAATGAAAGCAACATTTACATTGCATATGCTCGTGACATGTAATAACTAAAACAATGAAAGCAACATTTACATTGCATATGCTCGTGACATGTAATAACTAAACAATGAAAGCAACAGTTACATTGCATATGCTCGTGACATGTAATAACTAAAACAATGAAAGCAACAGTTACATTGCATATGCTCGTGACATGTAATAACTAAAACAATGAAAGCAACATTTACATTGCATATGCTCGTGACATGTAATAACTAAGACAATGAAAGCAACATTTACATTGCATATGCTCGTGACATGTAATAACTAAAACAATGAAAGCAACATTTACATTGCATATGCTCGTGACATGTAATAACTAAACAATGAAAGCAACAGTTACATTGCATATGCTCGTGACATGTAATAACTAAAACAATGAAAGCAACAGTTACATTGCATATGCTCGTGACATGTAATAACTAAAACAATGAAAGCAACATTTACATTGCATATGCTCGTGACATGTAATAACTAAAACAATGAAAGCAACAGTTACATTGCATATGCTCGTGACATGTAATAACTAAAACAATGAAAGCAACAGTTACATTGCATATGCTCGTGACATGTAATAACTAAAAAATGAAAGCAACAGTTACATTGCATATGCTCGTGACATGTAATAACTAAAACAATGAAAGCAACAGTTACATTGCATATGCTCGTGACATGTAATAACTAAAACAATGAAAGCAACATTTACATTGCATATGCTCGTGACATGTAATAACTAAAACAATGAAAGCAACAGTTACATTGCATATGCTCGTGACATGTAATAACTAAAACAATGAAAGCAACAGTTACATTGCATATGCTCGTGACATGTAATAACTAAAACAATGAAAGCAACAGTTACATTGCATATGCTCGTGACATGTAATAACTAAAACAATGAAAGCAACAGTTACATTGCATATGCTCGTGACATGTAATAACTAAAACAATGAAAGCAACAGTTACATTGCATATGCTCGTGACATGTAATAACTAAAACAATGAAAGCAACAGTTACATTGCATATGCTCGTGACATGTAATAACTAAAACAATGAAAGCAACAGTTACATTGCATATGCTCGTGACATGTAATAACTAAAACAATGAAAGCAACATTTACATTGCATATGCTCGTGACATGTAATAACTAAGACAATGAAAGCAACATTTACATTGCATATGCTCGTGACATGTAATAACTAAAACAATGAAAGCAACATTTACATTGCATATGCTCGTGACATGTAATAACTAAACAATGAAAGCAACAGTTACATTGCATATGCTCGTGACATGTAATAACTAAAACAATGAAAGCAACAGTTACATTGCATATGCTCGTGACATGTAATAACTAAAACAATGAAAGCAACATTTACATTGCATATGCTCGTGACATGTAATAACTAAAACAATGAAAGCAACATTCACATTGCATATGCTCGTGACATGTAATAACTAAAACAATGAAAGCAACATTTACATTGCATATGCTCGTGACATGTAATAACTAAAACAATGAAAGCAACAGTTACATTGCATATGCTCGTGACATGTAATAACTAAAACAATGAAAGCAACAAGTTACATTGCATATGCTCGTGACATGTTACATTGCATATGCTCGTGACATGTAATGAAAGCAACTAAAACAATGAAAGCAACAGTTACATTGCATAAAGCAACATTTACATTGCATATGCTCGTGACATGTAATAACTAAACAATGAAAGCAACATTTACATTGCATATGCTCGTGACATGCAACATTTACATTGCATAATAACTAAACAATGAAAGCAACAGTTACATTGCATATGCTCGTGACATGTAATAACTAAAACAATGAAAGCAACAAACAGTTACATTGCATATGCTCGTGACATGACATGCATATGCTCGTGACATGTAATAACTAAAACAATGAAAGCAACATTTACATTGCATATGCTCGTGACTAAAAAAACATGTAATAACTAAAACAATGAAAGCAACAGTTACATTGCATAACAGTTACATTGCATTAACTAAACAATGAAAGCAACAGTTACATTGCATATGCTCGTGACATGTAATAACTAAAACAATGAAAGCAACAGTTACATTGCATATGCTCGTGACATGTAATAACTAAAACAATGAAAGCAACATTTACATTGCATATGCTCGTGACATGTAATAACTAAAACAATGAAAGCAACAGTTACATTGCATATGCTCGTGACATGTAATAACTAAAACAATGAAAGCAACAGTTACATTGCATATGCTCGTGACATGTAATAACTAAAGCAATGAAAGCAACATTTACATTGCATATGCTCGTGACATGTAATAACTAAAACAATGAAAGCAACAGTTACATTGCATATGCTCGTGACATGTAATAACTAAAACAATGAAAGCAACAGTTACATTGCATATGCTCGTGACATGTAATAACTAAAACAATGAAAGCAACATTTACATTGCATATGCTCGTGACATGTAATAACTAAAACAATGAAAGCAACAGTTACATTGCATATGCTCGTGACATGTAATAACTAAAACAATGAAAGCAACAGTTACATTGCATATGCTCGTGACATGTAATAACTAAAACAATGAAAGCAACAGTTACATTGCATATGCTCGTGACATGTAATAACTAAAACAATGAAAGCAACAGTTACATTGCATATGCTCGTGACATGTAATAACTAAAACAATGAAAGCAACAGTTACATTGCATATGCTCGTGACATGTAATAACTAAAACAATGAAAGCAACAATTACATTGCATATGCTCGTGACATGTAATAACTAAAACAATGAAAGCAACATTTACATTGCATATGCTCGTGACATGTAATAACTAAGACAATGAAAGCAACATTTACATTGCATATGCTCGTGACATGTAATAACTAAAACAATGAAAGCAACATTTACATTGCATATGCTCGTGACATGTAATAACTAAACAATGAAAGCAACAGTTACATTGCATATGCTCGTGACATGTAATAACTAAAACAATGAAAGCAACAGTTACATTGCATATGCTCGTGACATGTAATAACTAAAGCAATGAAAGCAACAGTTACATTGCATATGCTCGTGACATGTAATAACTAAAACAATGAAAGCAACAGCTACATTGCATATGCTCGTGACATGTAATAACTAAAACAATGAAAGCAACATTTACATTGCATATGCTCGTGACATGTAATAACTGAAACAATGAAAGCAACAGTTACATTGCATATGCTCGTGACATGTAATAACTAAAACAATGAAAGCAACAGTTACATTGCATATGCTCGTGACATGTAATAACTAAAACAATGAAAGCAACAGTTACATTGCATATGCTCGTGACATGTAATAACTAAAGCAATGAAAGCAACAGTTACATTGCATATGCTCGTGACATGTAATAACTAAAACAATGAAAGCAACAGCTACATTGCATATGCTCGTGACATGTAATAACTAAAACAATGAAAGCAACATTTACATTGCATATGCTCGTGACATGTAATAACTGAAACAATGAAAGCAACAGTTACATTGCATATGCTCGTGACATGTAATAACTAAAACAATGAAAGCAACAGTTACATTGCATATGCTCGTGACATGTAATAACTAAAACAATGAAAGCAACAGTTACATTGCATATGCTCGTGACATGTAATAACTAAAGCAATGAAAGCAACATTTACATTGCATATGCTCGTGACA
Source organism: Archivesica marissinica (assembly GCA_014843695.1). Classification (NCBI taxonomy): domain Eukaryota; kingdom Metazoa; phylum Mollusca; class Bivalvia; order Venerida; family Vesicomyidae; genus Archivesica; species Archivesica marissinica. Next base: position 52,569,337 of record CM026387.1, read on the forward strand.
TGTAATAACTAAAACAATGAAAGCAACAGTTACATTGCATATGCTCGTGACATGTAATAACTAAAACAATGAAAGCAACAGTTACATTGCATATGCTCGTGACATGTAATAACTAAAACAATGAAAGCAACAGTTACATTGCATATGCTCGTGACATGTAATAACTAAAGCAATGAAAGCAACAGTTACATTGCATATGCTTTTGTATAATACTATACTAAGGAAAAGCATTATGTTATAAAATTTACTGCAAGTTTATGCAAGTAAATAAAGCATTGATTGTGTATATGATGTTGTAAACCGCTTTCCTCTACTAATATGATACAGTCCAATACTCGATCTCCAAGGAGCTAAGTCATTACCCATTTGAGTACAGTACAACAGTACGAAAACTGAAGATCAAATAGTGGACTACAATCATTTTTGACAAGAATATTGGGAAAGGGGGACACGACTGGCTGACAAAGGGTGGACACACACAGGACACCGTTAGGAGTAAACTGGCAACATTAAACATCTCAGCTTAAATTGGATGAAGTTTGATAGTAGGATGAAAGTAGTACAATTACATTTGTATAGTTCAATAGTTTTAGACTTTATGGGTTTACATACATAATCAATCATAAATCAAAACAATTTGACTTATCAGCTACAGGAGAAACAATAGCAATCGTCTCTAACTATAATTAAGATTCAAAGTGGTAGAGAAAGATTTTACTGCGCAATGCTGTAATACGTTGCTACGGATTTGCGGAATAATGCATAAGTCATGTTGTTTCGAGTTATTTCCCTTTATGCTGTAGTTCAACACTATGCAGTCAACTTAACGAGGACAACAAACATACATTGAATTTAAGTGAGATATTAGCAAGATCAGACATTTATTTAGTTCACTTTATCAAAGGTAATACTTGTATGTATTGCTTATATTGAAGGTGACTGGCGAATAACCTACTGAATATATAATACATAATAAACTGCATGCTATGTCGTTGTTCTATGTATCATACAACAATATTGTTCTTATTTATACTCATCAAAACTAATAGTTGTCAGAATATCCCAGAACAATGTATTCAGAGAGAAATAATGAAAATACAATTTTAAAGTAGCATGTTATTTGCAATAATTGAATTTTCAATATGACCATCATATCAAAATAAATCCAATGTGTTTATCTCAAATAAGAAATGTCTTCAGACATTAATGAATTGTGTTGTGGTAGTTGCATTCCCAGAAATAGCGATCCTACATTCGTTTCCATTATATTCCCACTAATGAGTTATCATTGGAGACCAACTATTGTAGCTTGTTAATTAACCACCAACTAATAAGTAGTTATAGATAATATATGCTTTTATATAACAGTTAATCTTGTTTTGATTGTTTCCCCTTTCCCTGTGCTACCTAGTAGAGATCAGACTGAATCTTCGTACGATTCCTTGGCAAATACCGATACAATTGACAGATTAGGAGTGAAATATCTTTAGAGAAACTCGATCAGGTTTCATCGGCGTCGCCTGGACCAGATTTTGACATTAGCTGACATTGCCAAACCATATTAGAAGATGCAGCGATGTCGACCATACTGTTATGAAACGCTTTACATGTCACAAATAAGGTTCACGATACTTTATGATCTTCGAATGAAGGAGTGAAAACAAATGCGGTGGGTCTGAGAAAAGAAAAAACAACTCTCGCCTTATGAGCTTTATTATTAAAGTAATTCTACATTTATGCGAGTGCACAAAACAAGTAAGAGGCTCATGTATTTATATATCAACTTGCATAATGATAAACTTTCATTTCAGATGCGATTGGTAACCATACAGAAGCAAACAATAAAATAAATGTGAACACAGTCTACAGAGTAGACGGAGAGCTGCAATATGATACTCAGTTACCGAATGTCGGTCCTAATAACGACGATAAGGATGTAACTGTATTAAGTAACAAGACGATAGTGCTAATAGTGGCGTATATGAGAACCGGATCCACACTGACAGGTTCGTTATTCCAGGAGTATCCCGGTACCTTCTACCTGTTTGAACCAATACGATATTTAACTGAAGCATTCCGGAATGTACGGAGATACAATCGCAAGGACTTGACTTTGGAGTATGCTCATGGAATAAACAGGTAAGTTTATATAATTATTTAGTTCACTTTATCAAAGGTAATACTTGTATGTATTGCTTATATTGAAGGTGACTGGATATCCTGCACTGTTAATAGCTGAATGTTATTTTTTATAATTTAATTTTATTTAACATTTGTGCGACATGCAGTTTACCTAACACAATTCTATTCCCGCCTCGTTAGACCTATGCAATAAGCTTGATGCTTCTATTCCCTCCTCGTTATGCCCATGCAATAAGCTTGGTGCTGCTATTCCCGCCTCGTTAGACCTATGCAGGCTCCAGCGGTAAACCAGTACTTGGTTCACCAACCTCCGTTAAATGTTACCAACATTTTCATATAAAGAGACACGGCTTGAGTGGAGCTCGAACCCGTGACCATCAGTGATAATAGGTTACAGTAGTATACAAATCAGCGACAGTAACCACTCATCAAGGAGATGGACGTCAATATCCGTATGATGAATCATCGGTTACATTGTAAGGACTATATTTTCAAGCACGAACCTTGTGTTTCAACAAAGTCAATTGTCAAATTCATACAAATGTCGATATTGCAAAATCCACAATGTTGATGTCATAAGAAAATGGTAATATATTATTTACCCACATTAACAAATCTTTTATTAAGCTTATCAAGCATTCGTTGCGGCGTCTTCAATGTGCTAGATATTGACCCAAAGGCAAATACCTTGAAAATAAACAACAAAATGCAGGCTCGTTTTTTAATAAATTAAATATTGGCACAAGTTTGAATAGGTATGGCTAATTAATGAATCTCTAGAACAATATATCCTCGTTAGACCTATGCAATAAGCTCGATGCTTCTATTCCCTCCTCGTTATGCCCATGCAATAAGCTTGATGCTTCTATTCCCTCCTCGTTAGACATATGCAATAAGCGTGATGCTTCTATTCCCTCCTCGTTATGCCCATGCAATAAGCTTGATGCTTCTATTCCCTCCTCGTTAGACCTATGCAATAAGCTTGGTGCTTCTATTCCCTCCTCGTTAGACCTATGCAATAAGCTTGGTGCTTCTATTCCCGCCTCGTTAGACCTATGCAATAAGCTTGATGCTTCTATTCCCGCCTCGTTAGACCTATGCAATAAGCTTGATGCTTCTATTCCCGCCTCGTTAGACCTATGCAATAAGCTTGATGCTTCTATTCCCGCCTCGTTAGACCTATGCAATAAGCTTGGTGCTTCTATTCCCTCCTCGTTAGACCTATGCAATAAGCTTGATGCTTCTATTCCCGCCTCGTTAGACCTATGCAATAAGCTTGATACTTCTATTCCCTCCTCGTTAGACCTATGCAATAAGCTTGATACTTCTATTCCCTCCTCGTTAGACCTATGCAATAAGCTTGATACTTCTATTCCCTCCTCGTTAGACCTATGCAATAAGCTTGATGCTTCTATTCCCTCCTCGTTAGACCTATGCAATAAGCTTGATACTTCTATTCCCTCCTCGTTAGACCTATGGAATTAGCTTGATACTTCTATCCCCTCCTCGCTAGACCGATGCAATTAGCTTGATGCTTCTATTCCCTCCTCGCTATACCGATGCAATAAGCTTGATACTTCTATTTCCTCCTCGTTAGACCTATGCAATAAGCTTGGTGCTTCTATTCCCGCCTCGTTAGACCTATGCAATAAGCGTGATGCTTCTATTCCCTCCTCGTTATGCCCATGCAATAAGCTTGATGCTCCTATTCCCTCCTCGTTAGACCTATGCAATAAGCTTGATGCTTCTATTCCCGCCTCGTTAGACCTATGCAATAAGCTTGATGCTTCTATTCCCGCCTCGTTAGACCTATGCAATAAGCGTGATGCTTCTATTCCCTCCTCGTTAGACCTATGGAATTAGCTTGATACTTCTATTCCCTCCTCGTTAGACCTATGGAATTAGCTTGATGCTTCTATTCCCGCCTCGTTAGACCTATGCAATAAGCGTGATGCTTCTATTCCCTCCTCGTTATGCCCATGCAATAAGCTTGATGCTTCTATTCCCGCCTCGTTAGACCTATGCAATAAGCGTGATGCTTCTATTCCCTCCTCGTTAGACCTATGGAATTAGCTTGATACTTCTATTCCCTCCTCGTTAGACCTATGGAATTAGCTTGATGCTTCTATTCCCGCCTCGTTAGACCTATGCAATAAGCTTGATGCTTCTATTCCCGCCTCGTTAGACCTATGCAATAAGCGTGATGCTTCTATTCCCTCCTCGTTAGACCTATGGAATTAGCTTGATACTTCTATTCCCTCCTCGTTAGACCTATGGAATTAGCTTGATGCTTCTATTCCCGCCTCGTTAGACCTATGCAATAAGCTTGATGCTTCTATTCCCGCCTCGTTAGACCTATGCAATAAGCGTGATGCTTCTATTCCCTCCTCGTTAGACCTATGGAATTAGCTTGATACTTCTATTCCCTCCTCGTTAGACCTATGCAATAAGCTTGATACTTCTATTCCCTCCTCGTTATGCCCATGCAATAAGCTTGGTGCTGCTATTCCCGCCTCGTTAGACCTATGGAAATAGCTTGATACTTCTATTCCCTCCTCGTTAGACCTATGGAATTAGCTTGATACTTCTATCCCCTCCTCGCTAGACCGATGCAATTAGCTTGATGCTTCTATTCCCTCCTCGCTATACCGATGCAATAAGCTTGATACTTCTATTTCCTCCTCGTTAGACCTATGGGATAAGCTTGATGCTTCTATTCCCTCCTCGTTAGACCTATGGGATAAGCTTGATGCTTATATTCCCTCCTCGTTAGACCTATGGGATAAGCTTGATGCTTCTATTCCCTCCTCGTTAGACCTATGGGATAAGCTTGATGCTTATATTCCCTCCTCGCTAGACCTATGCAATAAGCTTGATGCTTCTATTCCCTCCTCGCTAGACCGATGCAATAAGCTTGATACTTCTATTCCCTCCTCGTTAGACCGATGCAATAAGCTTGATACTTCTATTCCCTTCTCGTTAGACCTATGCAATAAGCTTGATACGTATATTCCCTCCTCGCTAGACCTATGCAATAAGCTTGATGTTTCTATTCCCTCCTCGCTAGACCTATGCAATAAGCTCGATGCTTATATTCCCTCCTCGCTAGACATATGCAATAAGCTCGATGCTTCTATCCCCTCCTCGTTAGACCTATGCAATAAGCTTGATACTTCTATTCCCTCCTCGCTAGACATATGCAATAAGCTTGATACGTATATTCCCTCCTCGCTAGACCTATGCAATAAGCTTGGTGCTTCTATTCCCTCCTCGTTAGACCTATGCAATAAGCTTGATACTTATATTCCCTCCTCGCTAGACCTATGCAATAAGCTTGGTACTTCTATTCCCTCCTCGCTAGACCTATGCAATAAGCTTGATGCTTATATTCCCTCCTCGCTAGACCTATGCAATAAGCTTGATACTTCTATTCCCTCCTCGCTAGACATATGCAATAAGCTCGATGCTTCTATTCCCTCCTCGTTAGACCTATGCAATACGCTTGATACTTCTATTCCCTCCTCGCTAGACCTATGCAATAAGCTTGATACTTCTATTCCCTCCTCGCTAGACATATGCAATAAGCTCGATGCTTCTATTCCCTCCTCGTTAGACCTATGCAATACGCTTGATACTTCTATTCCCTCCTCGTTAGACCTATGCAATAAGCTTGATGCTTCTATTCCCTCATCGCTAGACCTATGCAATAAGCTTGGTGCTTGCCTCTATTCCCTCCTCGCTAGACCTATGCAATAAGCTTGGTGCTTCTATTCCCTCCCCGTTAGACCTATGCAATAAGCGTGTTGCGTCTATCCCCTCCTCGTTAGACCTATGCAATAAGCTTGATGCTTCTATTCCCTCCTCGCTAGACCTATGCAATAAGCTTGGTGCTTCTATTCCCTCCCCGTTAGACCTATGCAATAAGCTTGGTGCTTGCTTCTATCCCCTCCTCGCTAGACCTATGCAATAAGCGTGTTGCGTCTATCCCCTCCTCGTTAGACCTATGCAATAAGCTTGATGCTTCTATTCCCTCCTCGCTAGACCTGTGCAATAAGCTTGATGCTTCGATCCCCTCCTCGCTAGACCTATGGAATAAGCTCGCTTGCTTCTATTCCTGACTCTGGCTCCGTAAGTGAGTTTAAAAGCAAACTGAAATAGAAATCCAAATGTTCTACCTTACCCGAATTATACATTACCGGGTAAAGGTTTTCATCTGTTCAGCAAGCACAAATACGTAACGTTTGCAGTAATGTGAATGTGCATCTGCATGTCAATTTCCTCCGAGATAATCCTGGCCAAGATATCGAAGATCCGGAACACTACTTTTTTAATGCAACAAATACAGTACGGAACGTATTCATCTTTTCAGAAACATTCGTAGATTTCATCCAGTAAGGACTAATAAGCTTTTATTTGGAATCGAATATTTGTATTCAGAAAATAATAAACTATATATTTTTAGAGGTTCAAAGATTCATTAAAGCGACTCGACGATTCGCATAGTATCAATAGGTGTCCTCTTTGTTTTGCGTGGTAAGCATGGAGTGGGGCGGAATTAACCACGGGGGTTGGGGTGCATGTACTATATATCTCTTTGTTTTTCCTGGTAAGCATGGAGTGTGGCGGAATTAACCACGGGGCTTGGGTGCATGTACTATATATCTCTTTGTTTTGCGTCGTAAGCATGGAATGGGGCGGAATTAACCACGGGGCTTGGGGTGCATGTACTCTATATATCTCTTTGTTTTTCCTGGTAAGCATGGAGTGTGACGGAATTAACCACGGGGCTTGGGTGCATGTACTATATATCTCTTTGTTTTGCGTAGTAAGCATGGAGTGTGGCGGAATTAACCCCGGGGCTTGGGGTGCATGTACTATATATCTCTTTGTTTTGCGTAGTAAGCATGGAGTGTGGCGGAATTAACCACGGGGCTTGGGGTGCATGTACTATATATCTCTTTGTTTTTCCTGGTAAGCATGGAGTGTGACGGAATTAACCACGGGGTGTGGGGTGCATGTACTATATATCTCTTTGTTTTGCGTTGTAAGCATGGAGTGGGGCGGAATTAACCACGGGGCTTGGGTGCATGTACTATATATCTCTTTGTTTTTCCTGGTAAGCATGGAGTGTGACGGAATTAACCACGGGGGTTGGGGTACATGTACTATATATATCTTTGTTTTGCGTAGTAAGCATGGAGTGGGGCGGAATTAACCACGGGGTTTGGGGTGCATGTACTATATATCTCTTTGTTTTGCGTTGTAAGCATGGAGTGTGGCGGAATTAACCACGGGGCTTGGGGTGCATGTACTATATATATATCTTTGTTTTGCGTAGTAAGCATGGAGTGTGGCGGAATTAACCACGGGGCTTGGGTGCATGTACTATATATATTTTTGTTTTGCGTTGTAAGCATGGAGTGGGGCGGAATTAACCACGGGGTTTGGGGTGCATGTACTATATATCTCTTGGTTTTGTGTGGTAAGCATGGAATGGGGCGGAATTAACCACGGGGCTTGGGGTGCATGTACTCTATATATTTTTGTTTTGCGTTGTAAGCATGGAGTGTGGCGGAATTAACCACGGGGGTTGGGGTGCATGTACTCTATATATTTTTGTTTTGCGTAGTAAGCATGGAGTGTGGCGGAATTAACCACGGGGGTTGGGGTACATGTACTATATATCTCTTTGTTTTGCGTTATAAGCATGGCGTGGGGCGGAATTAACCACGGGGTTTGGGGTGCATGTACTATATATCTCTTGGTTTTGTGTGGTAAGCATGGAATGGGGCGGAATTAACCACGGGGCTTGGGGTGCATGTACTATATATCTCTTTGTTTTTCCTGGTAAGCATGGAGTGTGACGGAATTAACCACGGGGGTTGGGGTGCATGTACTATATATATTTTTGTTTGCGTGGTAAGCATGGCGTGGGGCGGAATAACCACGGGGTTTGGGGTGCATGTACTATATATCTCTTTGTTTTTCCTGGTAAGCATGGAGTGTGACGGAATTAACCACGGGGGTTGGGGTGCATGTACTATATATATTTTTGTTTGCGTGGTAAGCATGGCGTGGGGCGGAATTAACCACGGGGTTTGGGGTGCATGTACTATATATCTCTTTGTTTTGCGTTATAAGCATGGAATGGGGCGGAATTAACCACGGGGTTTGGGGTGCATGTACTATATATCTCTTGGAATTTCATTCTTGATACAGATTATTTTTCGTTAATAATCCTTATATGTTGTGCTAGTTAACAAATATGTATCACGAAGCTTAATTGTATATATGTATTGTTTTTCTACATCAGCTCATACATAGCAGAAATTGTTCATCCAACATTATTAATTTAGATTGCAGTGATTGGGAAGGCTGTAAATAATGTTGTCATAACTTGTAGCCCAACCCATTTGCCTTTTCCCTCCAGATTAAATCGTATACAGCAATAATAATAACTCCTAATTTAATTTCTAATTGTGTTCCATGTACTAGTATTTCATTGTATGTATAATTTCAATGTTTTCTTTAAAAATCCTTACCAATGTCAAACACCGACGGCAACTGAACACTAACTAACCAGTGACGTAAAATGTTCACTCAATTAATTCATGCTCCACTGGTCGGTGAACGAATGGTCAAAGTGAAATCATTGTATAAAAAGTTTTTAAAATGCAATAACATATTATTAAATTCAATAGTATCATGTCACTCCTAGCTGGCATATCGTACAGTAATGGGGGTGCAGTTCGAGGCTGGCATAGCGTACAGTAATGGGGTGCAGTTCGAGGCTGGCATAGCGTACAGTAATGGGGGTGCAGTTCGTGGCTGGCATAGCGTACAGTAATGGGGGTGCAGTTCGAGGCTGGCGTAGCGTACAGTAATGGGGGTGCAGTTCGAGGCTGGCATAGCGTACAGTAATGGGGGTGCAGTTCGAGGCTGGCGTAGCGTACAGTAATGGGGGTGCAGTTCGAGGCTGGCGTTACATACAGTAATGGGGGTGCAGTTCGAGGCTGACATTACATACAGTAATGGGGGTGCAGTTCGAGGCTGGCATAGCGTACAGTAATGGGGGTGCAGTTCGAGGCTGGCATAGCGTACAGTAATGGGGGTGCAGTTCGAGGATGGCATAGCGTACAGTAATGGGGGTGCAGTTCGAGGCTGGCATAGCTTACAGTAATGGGGGTGCAGTTCGAGGCTGGTATAGCGTATAGTAATGGGGGTGCAGTTCGAGGCTGGCCTAGCGTACAGTATGGGGGTGCAGTTCGAGGCTGTCATAGTGTACAGTAATGGGGGTGCAGTTCGAGGCTGGCATTACATACAGTAATGGGGGTGCAGTTCGGGGCTGGCATAGCTTACAGTAATGGGGGTGCAGTTCGAGGCTGGCATAGCGTACAGTAATGGGGGTGCAGTTCGAGGTTGGCATAGCGTACAGTAATGGGGGTGCAGTTCGAGGCTGGCATAGAGTACAGTAATGGGGGTGCAGTTCGAGGCTGGCATAGCGTACAGTAATGGGGGTGCAGTTCGAGGCTGGCGTTACATACAGTAATGGGGGTGCAGTTCGAGGCTGACATTACATACAGTAATGGGGGTGCAGTTCGAGGCTGGCATAGCGTATAGTAATGGGGGTGCAGTTCGAGGCTGGCATAGCGTACGGTAATGGGTGTGCAGTTCGAGGCTGGCATAGCGTACAGTAATGGGGGTGCAGTTCGAGGCTGTCATAGCGTACAGTAATGGGGGTGCAGTTCGAGGCTGGCATTACATACAGTAATGGGGGTGCAGTTCGGGGCTGGCATAACTTACAGTAATGGGGGTGCAGTTCGAGGCTGGCATAGCGTACAGTAATGGGGGTGCAGTTCGAGGCTGGCATAGCGTACAGTAATGGGGGTGCAGTTCGAGGCTGGCACAGCGTACAATAATGGGGGTGCAGTTCGAGGCTGGCATAGAGTACAGTAATGGGGGTGCAGTTCGAGGCTGGCATAGCGTACCGTAATGGGGGTGCAGTTCGAGCTGGCATAGCGTACAGTAATAGGGGTGCAGTTCGAGGCTGGCGTAGCGTACAGTAATGGGGGTTCAGTTCGAGGCTGGCATAGCGTACAGTAATGGGGGTGCAGTTCGACGCTGGCGTAGCGTACAGTAATGGGGGTGCAGTTCGAGGCTGACATAGCGTACAGTAATGGGGCAGTTCGAGGCTGGCATAGCGTACAGTAATGGGGGTGCAGTTCGAGGCTGGCATAGGATACAGTAATGGGGGTGCAGTTCGAGGCTGGCACAGCGTACAATAATGGGGGTGCAGTTCGAGGCTGGCATAGCGTACCGTAATGGGGGTGCAGTTCGAGGCTGGCATAGCATACAGTAATGGGGGTGCAGTTCGAGGCTGGCACAGCGTACAATAATGGGGGTGCAGTTCGAAGCTGGCATAGCGTACAGTAATGGGGGTGCAGTTCGAGGCTGGCATAGCGTACAGTAATGGGGGTGCAGTTCGAGGCTGGCATAGCGTACAGTAATGGGGGTGCAGTTCGAGGCTGGCACAGCGTACAATAATGGGGTGCAGTTCGAGGCTGGCATAGCGTTCAGTAATGGGGGAGCAGTTCGAGGCTGGCATAGCGTACAGTAATGGGGGTGCAGTTCGAGGCTGGCATAGCGTACAGTAATGGGGGTGCAGTTCGAGGCTGGCATAGCGTACAGTAATGGGGGTGCAGTTCGAGGCTGGCATAGCGTACAGTAATGGGGGTGCAGTTCGAGGCTGGCATAGCGTACAGTAATGGGGGTGCAGTTCGAGGCTGGCATAGCGTACAGTAATGGGGGTGCAGTTCGAGGCTGGAATA
>CM026387.1:52581306-52591306 GCA_014843695.1 Archivesica marissinica
TTGATACTGAGTGTGATATTTACACTTAACTGAACCAATCAGAAGCTTGAGACTGAGTGTGATATTTAAACTTAACTAAACCAATCAGAAGCTTGAGACTGTGTGTGATATTTAAACTTAACTAAACCAATCAGAAGCTTGAGACTGAGTGTGATATTTACACTTAACTAAACCAATCAGAAGCTTGAGACTGAGTCTGAGATTGGAGAACAGTTGTATAACCGCCAGGCCAGATTACTCAATATGTACATCGTGGTGCCGGAGCTGCCATGTATAGCCCACGATTAGTATTTTAACAATAGTATCATTCTGATCAATATGTTGTCAAGTTACATAGATCGTGACGTCCATAAAAGCAGTTGATGCTGTTGTAATATATAAATTGTTCGACTAGTTCAGTTTGATATGTAACAATTTAACCCATTATCGTATAACTAGTATTGCGTTGGGACTTGATTCCTAATATTTTCATTGTTATTGTTGAACGTATGTGCCCTCATTGTATGCATTTTCGTATGAGGGTTCCCAACTAATGTATGCAGTTCACAGTTCGAAGTTACGGGCATGCGCATTCGCAGCGAATGAAATACAATAGCATTATCAGGTAGTCACCTGTGATAAGACACTGATAAGCTAACTGCTAACATATCCTACAGTCCCTGACGCTCTGGAATGCGGACAGCAAACCAAATGCGCATGTCATAGTGTGTGTTTTACGTTTATTTATCGTCGCTACCGGTTGCCCGTATGAGCGACGCCTCCTGAAGAGATTATTCATTTTTATATGTTTGCAGGATAGTGCAATGATACAGATAGAGAACCATTCCAGAGTCTCCTCTGGTTCTTTTACGTACACGATGCAAAGCACCGAAACGAGACCTCAGTTTAAAGTCTGTTAATTCATTATGGTCAGACGGGGGATCGAACTTGCGATCCCTGGATTACCAGTCCAACGTGTTACCACTGGACTACCAGCGTGTTACCACTGGACTACAGATCCGCCTGTGCATGTCATAAGAATAACGTCGACTATTTATTGTGTATAAAGCCGTGTATGGATCGTGGCGAAAACATGCGGATACAACGTGCTCTTGTTCCTGCGGATACAACGTGCGCTTGTTCCTGCGGATACAACGTGCGCTTGTTCCTGCGGATACAACGTGCGCTTGTTCCTGCGGATACAACATGTGCTTGTTCCTGCGGATACAACGTGCACTTGTTCCTGCGGATACAACGTGCGCTTGTTCCTATGGATACAACGTGCGCCGGTCCCAGTGAATACAACGAGCGCCGGCCCAGGAGGAGGAAGCAATTCCTCCCGGGGTCAGGGCTGTCAACTATGTACAAAATCCCATTCATTTCTATTATCGGTCATCGGTGTAACTAGGTTACCATGACTTAGTTTTCAAATAGCCAGTCATTCACATGTCCTGGATAACAGTGACATTATTGCGACATTAGTGTATGCAGTGTATGATAGAATGTGATGCTGTAATGGATAGAATGTGATGATGTAATGGATATAATGTGATGATGTAATGGATAGAATGTGATGATGTAATGGATAGAATGTGATGATGTAATGGATATAATGTGATGATGTATTGCAGTGTATGATAGAATGTGATGATGTAATGGATAGAATGTGATGATGTAATGGATATAATGTGATGATGTATTGCAGTGTATGATAGAATGTGATGATGTAATGGATAGAATGTGATGATGTAATGTATATAATGTAATAACGTATTGCAGTGTATGATATAATGTGATGATTAATGGATACAATGTGATATGTAATGTATATAATGTAATGATGTATTGCAGTGTATATAGAATGTGATGATGTAATGTATATAATGTAATGATGTAATAGATATAATGTGATGATGTAATCAGTGTATGATATAATGTGATTATGTAATGGATAGAATGTGATGATGTAATGGATATAATGTGATGATGTAATGGTGCATGATATAATGTGATGATGTAATGGATAGAATGTGATGATGTAATGGATATAATGTGATGATGTATTGCAAAAAAAAAAAAAAAAAAAAAAAAACAAGATATAATGTGATGATGTAATGGATATAATGTGATGATATAATGGATATAATGTGATGATGTAATGGATATAATGTGATGATGTAATGGATACAATGTGATGATGTAATGGATATAATGTGATGATGTAATGGATACAATGTGATGATGTAATGGATATAATGTGATGATGTAATGGATAGAATGTGATGATGTAATGGATAGAATGTGATGATGTATTGCAGTGTATGATAGAATGTGATGATGTAATGGATAGAATGTGATGATGTAATGCAGTGTATGATAGAATGTGATCATATATTGCAGTGTATGATAGAATGTGATGCTGTAATGGATAGAATGTGATGATGTAATGGATATAATGTGATGATGTAATGGATAGAATGTGATGATGTAATGATAGAAAATGTAATGATATAATGTGATGATATATTGCAGTGTATGATAGAATGTGATGATGTAATGGATAGAATGTGATGATATAATGGATATAATGTGATGATGTATTGCAGTGTATGATAGAATGTGATGCTGTAATGGATAGAATGTGATGATGTAATGGATATAATGTGATGATGTAATGGATATAATGTGATGATGTAATGGATAGAATGTGATGATGTAATGGATAGAATGTGATGATGTAATGAATAATGTGATGATGTAATGGATATAATGTGATGATGTAATGGATATAATGTGATGATGTAATGGATATAATGTGATGATGTAATGGATATAATGTGATGATGTAATGGATAGAATGTGATGATGTAATGGATATAATGTGATGATGTAATGGATATAATGTGATGATGTAATGGATAGAATGTGATGATGTAATGGATATAATGTGATGATGTAATGGATACAATGTGATGATGTAATGGATATAATGTGATGATGTAATGGATAGAATGTGATGATGTAATGGATATAATGTGATGATGTATTGCAGTGTATGATAGAATGTGATGATGTAATGGATAGAATGTGATGATGTAATGGATATAATGTGATGATGTATTGCAGTGTATGATAGAATGTGATGATGTAATGGATAGAATGTGATGATGTAATGGATATAATGTGATGATGTATTGCAGTGTATGATAGAATGTGATGATGTAATGGATAGAATGTGATGATGTAATGGATATAATGTGATGATGTATTGCAGTGTATGATAGAATGTGATGATGTAATGGATAGAATGTGATGATGTAATGGATATAATGTGATGATGTATTGCAGTGTATGATAGAATGTGATGATGTAATGGATAGAATGTGATGATGTAATGGATATAATGTGATGATGTATTGCAGTGTATGATAGAATGTGATGATGTAATGGATAGAATGTGATGATGTAATGGATATAATGTGATGATGTATTGCAGTGTATGATAGAATGTGATGATGTAATGGATAGAATGTGATGATGTAATGGATATAATGTGATGATGTAATGGATATAATGTGATGATGTAATGGATAGAATGTGATGATGTAATGGATAGAATGTGATGATGTAATGGATATAATGTGATGATGTAATGAATAATGTGATGATGTAATGGATATAATGTGATGATGTAATGGATATAATGTGATGATGTAATGGATATAATGTGATGATGTAATGGATATAATGTGATGATGTAATGGATATAATGTGATGATATAAGGATATAATGTGATGATGTAATGGATATAATGTGATGATGTAATGGATACAATGTGATGATGTAATGGATATAATGTGATGATGTAATGGATACAATGTGATGATGTAATGGATATAATGTGATGATGTAATGGATAGAATGTGATGATGTAATGGATAGAATGTGATGATGTATTGCAGTGTATGATAGAATGTGATGATGTAATGGATAGAATGTGATGATGTAATGCAGTGTATGATAGAATGTGATCATATATTGCAGTGTATGATAGAATGTGATGCTGTAATGGATAGAATGTGATGCTGTAATGGATAGAATGTGATGATGTAATGGATAGAATGTGATGATGTATTGTAGTGTATGATAGAATGTGATGATATATTGCAGTGTATGATAGAATGTGATGATGTATTGCAGTGTATGATAGAATGTGATGATATATTGCAGTGTATGATAGAATGTGATGGTGTATTGCAGTGTATGATAGAATGTGATGGTGTATTGTAGTGTATGATAGAATGTGATGGTGTATTGCAGTGCATGATAGAATGTGATGGTGTATTGCAGTGTATGATAGAATGTGATGATGTATTGCAGTGTATGATAGAATGTGATGGTGTATTGCAGTGTATGATAGAATGTGATGGTGTATTGTAGTGTATGATAGAATGTGATGATGTATTGGATAGAATGTGATGATGTATTGCAGTGTATGATAGAATGTGATGGTGTATTGTAGTGTATGATAGAATGTGATGATGTATTGGATAGAATGTGATGATGTATTGCAGTGTATGATAGAATGTGATGATGTATTGCAGTGTATGATAGAATGTGATGATGTAATGGATATAATGTGATGATGTAATGTATAGAATGTGATGATGTAATGCAGTGTATGAGATAGAATGTGATGGTGTATTGCAGTGTATGATATAATGTGATGGTGTATTGCAGTGTATGATAGAATAAAAAAAGATAAATGTGATGATGTATTGCAGTGTATGATAGAATGTGATGATGTATTGCAGTGTATGATAGAATGTGATGATGTATTGCAGTGTATGATAGAATGTGATGAGGTATTGCAGTGTATGATAGAATGTGATGATGTAAGGATATAATGTGATGAGTATTGCGTGTATGTGTAATGTATAGAATGTGATGATGTATTGCAGTGTATGATAGAATGTGATGATGTATAATAGATAGAATGTGATGATGTATTGCAGTGTATGATATAATGTGATGGTGTATTGCAGTGTATGATAGAATGTGATGAGGTATTGCAGTGTATGATAGAATGTGATGAGGTATTGCAGAGTATGATATAATGTGATGGTGTATTGCAGTGTATGATAGAATGTGATGAGGTATTGCAGTGTATGATAGAATGTGATGATGTATTGCAGTGTATGATAGAATGTGATGGTGTATTGCAGTGTATGATAGAATGTGATGGTGTATTGCAGTGTATGATATAATGTGATGGTGTATTGCAGTGTATGATAGAATATGATGGTGTATTGCAGTGTATGATATAATGTGATGGTGTATTGCAGTGTATGATAGAATGTGATGAGGTATTGCAGTGTATGATAGAATGTGATGATGTATTGCAGTGTATGATAGAATGTGATGGTGTATTGCAGTATATGATAGAATGTGATGAGGTATTGCAGTGTATGATAGAATGTGATGATGTATTGCAGCGTATGATAGAATGTGATGATGTAATGGATATAATGTGATGATGTATTGTAGTGTATGATAGAATGTGATGATGTATTGCAGTGTATGATAGAATGTGATGATATATTGCAGTGTATGATAGAATGTGATGATGTATTGTAGTGTATGATAGAATGTGATGATGTATTGCAGCGTATGATAGAATGTGATGATATATTGCAGTGTATGATAGAATGTTATGCTGTAATGGATAGAATGTGATGATGTATTGCAGTGTATGATAGAATGTGATGATATATTGCATTGTATGATAGAATGCGATGATGTAATGGATAGAATGTGATGATGTATTGCAGTGTTTGATAGAATGTGATGATATATTGCAGTGTATGATAGAATGTGATGATGTAATGCAGTGTATGATAGAATGTGATGATGTAATGCAGTGTATGATAGAATGTGATGGTGTATTGCAGTGTATGATAGAATGTGATGAGGTATTGCAGTGTATGATAGAATGTGATGATGTATTGCAGTGTATGATAGAATGTGATGATGTATTGCAGTGTATGATAGAATGTGATGGTGTATTGCAGTGTATGATAGAATGTGATGGTGTATTGCAGTGTATGATAGAATGTGATGGTGTATTGCAGTGTATGATATAATGTGATGGTGTATTGCAGTGTATGATAGAATGTGATGAGGTATTGCAGTGTATGATAGAATGTGATGAGGTATTGCAGAGTATGATAGAATGTGATGATGTATTGCAGTGTATGATAGAATGTGATGGTGTATTGCAGTGTATGATAGAATGTGATGGTGTATTGCAGTGTATGATAGAATGTGATGGTGTATTGCAGTGTATGATATAATGTGATGGTGTATTGCAGTGTATGATAGAATGTGAGGAGGTATTGCAGTGTATGATACAATGTGATGATGTATTGGATAGAATGTGATGATGTAATGGATAGAATGTGATGATGTATTGCAGTGTATGATAGAATGTGGTGATGTAACGGATAGAATGTGATGAGGTATTGCCGTGTATGACAGAATGTGATGGTGTAATGGATAGAATGTGATGAGGTATTGCAGTGTATAATAGAATGTGATGATGTAATGGATAGAATGTGATGAGGTATTGCAGTGTATGATAGAATGTGATGATGTAATGGATAGAATGTGATGAGGTATTGCAGTGTATGATAGAATGTGATGGTGTAATGGATATAATGTGATGAGGTATTGCAGTGTATGATAGAATGTGATGGTGTAATGGATAGATTGTGATGGTGTAATGGATAGAATGTGATGATGTATTGCAGTGTATGATAGAATGTGATGATGTATTGCAGTGTATGATAGAATGTGATGATGTATTGCAGTGTATGATAGAATGTGATGAGGTATTGCAGTGTATGATAGAATGTGGTGATGTAACGGATATAATGTGATGAGGTATTGCCGTGTATGACAGAATGTGATGGTGTAATGTATAGAATGTGATGAGGTATTGCAGTGTATGATAGAATGTGATGATGTAATAATAGATAGAATGTGATGAGGTATTGCAGTGTATGATAGAATGTGATGATGTAATGGATAGAATGTGATGATGTAATGGATATAATGTGATGATGTATTGCAGTGTATGATAGAATGTGATGCTGTAATGGATAGAATGTGATGATGTAATGGATATAATGTGATGATGTAATGGATATAATGTGATGATGTAATGGATAGAATGTGATGATGTAATGGATAGAATGTGATGATGTAATGGATATAATGTGATGATGTAATGGATATAATGTGATGATGTAATGGATATAATGTGATGATGTAATGGATATAATGTGATGATGTAATGGATATAATGTGATGATGTAATGGATACAATGTGATGATGTAATGGATATAATGTGATGATGTAATGGATATAATGTGATGATGTAATGGATATAATGTGATGATGTAATGGATATAATGTGATGATGTAATGGATATAATGTGATGATGTAATGGATATAATGTGATGATGTAATGGATACAATGTGATGATGTAATGGATATAATGTGATGATGTAATGGATATAATGTGATGATGTAATGGATATAATGTGATGATGTAATGGATATAATGTGATGATGTAATGGATACAATGTGATGATGTAATTGATAGAATGTGATGATGTAATGGATAGAATGTGATGATGTATTGCAGTGTATGATATAATGTGATGATGTAATGGATAGAATGTGATGATGTAATGCAGTGTATGATAGAATGTGATCATATATTGCAGTGTATGATAGAATGTGATGCTGTAATGGATAGAATGTGATGATGTAATGGATATAATGTGGTGAGGTATTGCAGTGTATGATAGAATGTGATGATGTAATGGATAGAATGTGATGAGGTATTGCAGTGTATGATAGAATGTGATGGTGTAATGGATAGAATGTGATGGTGTAATGGATAGAATGTGATGATGTATTGCAGTGTATGATAGAATGTGATGATGTATTACAGTGTATGATAGAATGTGATGATGTATTGCAGTGTATGATAGAATGTGATGAGGTATTGCAGTGTATGATAGAATGTGATGATGTATTGCAGTGTATGATAGAATGTGATGGTGTATTGCAGTGTATGATAGAATGTGATGAGGTATTGCAGTGTATGATAGAATGTGATGATGTATTGCAGCGTATGATAGAATGTGATGATGTAATGGATATAATGTGATGATGTATTGTAGTGTATGATAGAATGTGATGATGTATTGCAGTGTATGATAGAATGTGATGATATATTGCAGTGTATGATAGAATGTGATGATGTAATGGATATAATGTGATGATGTATTGTATTGTATGATAGAATGTGATGATGTATTGCAGTGTATGATAGAATGTGATGATATATTGCAGTGTATGATAGAATGTGATGATGTATTGTAGTGTATGATAGAATGTGATGATGTATTGCAGCGTATGATAGAATGTGATGATATATTGCAGTGTATGATAGAATGTTATGCTGTAATGGATAGAATGTGATGATGTATTGCAGTGTATGATAGAATGTGATGATATATTGCATTGTATGATAGAATGCGATGATGTAATGGATAGAATGTGATGATGTATTGCAGTGTTTGATAGAATGTGATGATATATTGCAGTGTATGATAGAATGTGATGATGTAATGGATAGAATGTGATGATGTAATGTATAGAATGTGATGATGTAATGCAGTGTATGAGATAGAATGTGATGGTGTATTGCAGTGTATGATAGAATGTGATGGTGTATTGCAGTGTATGATAGAATGTGATGATGTATTGCAGTGTATGATAGAATGTGATGATGTATTGTAGTGTATGATAGAATGTGATGGTGTATTGCAGTGTATGATAGAATGTGATGGTGTATTGCAGTGTATGATAGAATGTGATGGTGTATTGCAGTGTATGATATAATGTGATGGTGTATTGCAGTGTATGATAGAATGTGATGAGGTATTGCAGTGTATGATAGAATGTGATGAGGTATTGCAGAGTATGATAGAATGTGATGATGTATTGCAGTGTATGATAGAATGTGATGGTGTATTGCAGTGTATGATAGAATGTGATGGTGTATTGCAGTGTATGATAGAATGTGATGGTGTATTGCAGTGTATGATATAATGTGATGGTGTATTGCAGTGTATGATAGAATGTGATGAGGTATTGCAGTGTATGATAGAATGTGATGAGGTATTGCAGAGTATGATAGAATGTGATGATGTATTGCAGTGTATGATAGAATGTGATGGTGTATTGCAGTGTATGATAGAATGTGATGGTGTATTGCAGTGTATGATAGAATGTGATGGTGTATTGCAGTGTATGATATAATGTGATGGTGTAATGGATAGAATGTGATGATGTAATGGATAGAATGTGATGATGTAATGGATAGAATGTGATGAGGTATTGCAGTGTATGATAGAATGTGATGATGTAATGCATGGATAGAATGTGATGAGGTATTGCAGTGTATGATAGAATGTGATGATATGAGTGTATGATAGAATGTGATGAGGTATTGCAGTGTATGATAGAATGTGATGGTGTAATGGATAGAATGTGATGGTGTAATGGATAGAATGTGATGATGTATTGCAGTGTATGATAGAATGTGATGATGTATTGCAGTGTATGATAGAAGTGATGATGTATTGCAGTGTATGATAGAATGTGATGAGTATTGAGTGTATGATAGAATGTGATGAGTATTGGATAGAATGTGATGATGTATTGCAGTGTATGATAGAATGTGATGATGTATTGCAGTGTATGATAGAATGTGATGAGGTATTGCAGTGTATGATAGAATGTGATGATGTATTGCAGTGTATGATAGAATGTGATGATGTATTGCAGTGTATGATAGAATGTGATGATGTATTGCAGTGTATGATAGAATGTGATGATGTATTGCAGTGTATGATAGAATGTGATGATGTATTGCAGTG
>CM026387.1:52596306-52617889 GCA_014843695.1 Archivesica marissinica
GAACCTGCGACACTTCGACTACCAATCCAACGTGTTAACTACTTGACTATCGACCCGTCTATAATATTGGAGATTTCTCCAACTGTATTAATCACGATCGTACTCAATAATTAACCATTGGCCTAGGCCTTTAAAATAGACATCACTCGCAGCAACTAAGCCTCGTTTTGACATTCGTGGAAGCAACAAGCTACGTCATCTCTGTGTGACACTCTTCTGGAGTGCAATTGGATACGGAACAGATATCATACTAATTGTGCTAATAAGAATAAGTATCAATTACCCCGTCCAATAACAAATAGTGTGTATAGTTTCCCCCCGACGCATGTCGTATTATGTTTCCTGCAACAGTTCATTAAGTATGCGCGAACTGACTACATATCATATTTGTATATTTAGGAGCGTGGCATTATATCATCTAGATTACATGAATGACATTCATACTGGGAACCTTAAGGGACAACTACGAATGAACACAATTATAATTGACTATACTTACTTATTTCCTAGGTTCTCTGCTTCAATTAGTTTCCAAGAGATGTGACGTATGATATAACAGTGATACATGAAACAACACGTAATCTCGTATTAAAAGTTATATCTGTAAACTTGATAAAGATTACGGCAGTATTGTTTGCAACCGTGACAATAAATTATAAAAGAAATAGAATCACTGTGGATTGTTTATCAATTTGAATAAAGAATGGTCAACAATTTCACTCGGCAGTCTGGAATCATTGAGACTGTGAGTTTGTGTTCGATTGTAATATTAATGATGGCGCTAGCGTTATCGCAACAGGCGGATGAACTTTTGTACAAGACATGTGTAGATAACGACACGTTCAGAATGATGTTTGATACTTCTTTCGGAACTTGTATTTCCGAATGTCAACGACGCAAGCGGTGTGTTGCTGTAATGCATCGGTACGGAATGAATGCGTGTAGCTTGAAGGATTTTGTCAACGTTTCGTTGCTAACAGACAACAAACCAATCTGCAAATATAGTACTATCAGCACCTGGTCACGGAATCAATTAGGACCTTGCGATGACAATAAATGTGAAATAACTGAAACATGTGAACTATCAACAACTAACTCGAGTGGATCTACGTGTGTTAAAACGGAATGTCCTAGACCAACATCTATAGAAAATGCTATATTGATGTCCACAGTACACGCACTCGGCTACACCAATGCGTACACATGTGACTTGAAGTACGGCGGAACCGGAAACTCATCCATAACATGCAATAACAATGCAACATGGTCCGCGACAAACTTCACATGTATTCGTTTATGCCCAAAACCGAAAACTAGCCTTGACACTGCAGAGCTCGTCTCAATTGATGGCAATGGTTTCTACGAAGGGACTGTCCTACATTTTAATTGCAGGTATAGTTTGATATTTCGTACCCGTACATATCATATTTGTGTGTTTTACATTATTTATCGTCGCTACCGGTGGCCCATATGAGCAACGCCTCCAGAAGAGATTAGTAATTTGATATGTTTGGAGGATAGTGCAATGATACAGACAGAGACCCATTCCAGATTCTCCTCTGGTTCTTTTACGTGCACGTTGTACAGCACCGACACGAGACCTCGGTTTAATGTCCCATCTGAAAGACTTAATGTTATTAGGATCAGACGGGCGTCGGACCTATCACACATATCATAGCGCTCCAGGGGTTCTATATGCGTCGATTTGAGCACCGCATAACTCTCTCTTCGAATAGTACTACACGGGGACCTATAGGCGTCGATTGTACACTTGTAACACAACAAAGTGCTCCCTCCGCATACCACACGTCGGCTCTTTATACGCCGGTTGTATCACCGGATATTCGTATTCGGTTATGCCCAAGACCGAAAACTATTTTTGACAATGCAGAGCTCGTCTCAATTGATGGCAATGGTTTCTACGACGGAACAGTACTACAGTTTAAATGAAGGTGTACATTTCAATAGTTTGATATTTCGTACAGGTACATATAGCACTTCCGGGGTTCTATATGCCTCGATTTGACAACCGCATAACTCTCCCTCTGCATAGCGCTGCATGGGGACCTTTATGCGTCGGTTGGACGCTTGTTGAAATAGCACCACATTTAGCTCCCTTTATACGCCGGTTGTAGCACACCATGAAGACCCCCTCGCATAGAGTTCCCGCCTTCAACGACCTATCACTCTCTTTGGTGAATGGTCCCCGCCTCAACAGCATGAGCTTTCAACAACCTCCCACTCTCTTTGAGGAATGCTCCCCGCCTCAGCAGCATGAGCTTTCAACAACCTCCCACTCTCTTTGAGGAATGTTCCCCGCTTCAACACAGAGCCTTCAACGACCTCCAACTCTCTTTCAGGAATGCTCCCCGCCTCAAAGCATGCACCTTTCAACGACCCCCCCCCCCACTCTATTTGAGGAATGTTCCCCGCCTCAACAGCATTGGCCTTCAACAACGACCTCCCACTCTCACTGATGAATGCTCCCCGCCTCAACAGCATGAACCTTCAACAACGACGTCCCACTCTCTTTGAGGAATGCTCCCCGCTTCAACAGCATGAGCCTTCAACGACCTCCCACTCTCTTTGATGAATGCTCCCCGCTTCAACACAAAGAGCCTTCAACGACCTCCCAATCTCGTTGAGGAATGCTCCCCGCTTCAACACAAAGAGCCTTATAACAGTATGAACCTTCAACGACCTCCCACTCTCTTTGAGGAATGCTCCCCGCCCCAACAGTATGCACCTTCAACGACCTCCCACTCTCTTTGAGGAATGCTCCCCGCCTCAGCAGCATGAGCCTTCAACAACGACGTCCCACTCTCGCTGATGAATGCTCCCCGCCTCAACAGCATGAACATTCAACGACCTCCCACTCTTTTTGGAGAATGCTCCCCACCTCAAAGCATGAACCTTTCAACGACCCCCCACTCTCTTTTGAGGAATGCTCCCCGCCTCAGCAGCATGAGCTTTCAACGACCTCCCACTCTCTTTGAGGAATGCTCCCCCCTTCAATCATGAACTTTCAACGACCTCCCACTCTCTTTGTGGAATGCTCCCCGCCCCAACAGTATGAACCTTCAACGACCCCCCACTCTCTTTGAGGAATGCTCCCCGCCTCAGCAGCATGAGCTTTCAACGACCTCCCACTCTTTGGAGAATGCTCCCCGCCTCAACAGCATGAGCCTTCAACAACGACGTCCCACTCTCGCTGATGAATGCTCCCCGCCTCAACAGCATGAACCTTCAACAACGACGTCCCACTCTCGCTGATGAATGCTCCCCGCCTCAACAGCATGAGCCTTCAACAACGACCTCCCACTCTCTTTGAGGAATGCTCCCCGCCTCAGCAACATGAGCTTTCAACGACCTCCAACTATCTTTGAGGAATGCTCCCCGCCTCAACAGCATGAGCCTTCAACAACGACCTCCAACTCTCTTTGATGAATGCTCCCCGCCTCAACAGCATGAGCCCAACAACGACCTCCCACTCTCTTTGAGGAATGCTCCCCGCCTCAACAGCATGAGCCTTCACAACGACCTCCCACTCTCTTTGAGGAATGTTCCCCGCCTCAACAGCATGAGCTTTCAACGACCTCCCACTCTCTTTGATGAATGCTCCCCGCCTCAAGAGCATGAGCTTTCAACGACCTCCCACTCTCTCTGGGGAATGCTCCCCCCGCCTCAGCAGCATGAGCTTTCAACGACCTCCCACTCTCTCTGGGGAATGCTCCCCGCCTCAGCAGCTTGAGCTTTCAACGACCTCCACTCTCTCTGGGGAATGCTCCCCGCCTCAGCAGCATGAGCTTTCAACGACCTCCCACTCTCTCTGGGGAATGCTCCTCGCCTCAGCAGCATGAGCTTTCAACGACCTCCCACTCTCTTTGGGGAATGCTCCCCGCCTCAACAGCATGAACCTTCAACGACCTCCCACTCTCTTTGGGGAATGCTCGGCGCCTCAACAGCTTGAACCTTCAACGACCTCCCACTCTCTTTGGGGAATGCTCCCCACCTCAACAGCATGAACCTTCAACGACCTCCCACTCTCTTTGGGGAATGCTCCCCGCCTCAACAGCATGAACGTTCAACGACCTCCCACTCTCTTTGGGGAATGCTCCCCGCCTCAACAGCATGAACCTTCAACAACGATCTCCCACTCTCTTTGGGGAATGCTCCCCGCCTCAAAAGCATGAGCCTTCAACGACCTCCCACTCTCTTTGGGGAATGCTCCCCGCCTCAACAGCATGAACCTTCAACAACGATCTCCCACTCTCTTTGGGGAATGCTCCCCGCCTCAAAAGCATGAGCTTTCAACGACCTCCCACTCTCTTTGGGGAATGCTCCCCGCCTCAACAGCATGAACGTTCAACGGTCGCCCACTTTCTTTGGAACTCAAATGTTTCAACCCACCGCACAACATTAAATAAATTAACCAAAACATTATCGTCAACACCCCTGATATCGGCCGTCACCTGTTTTCGGCCTTTGTTTATTCACGTGATTTTTGTTTACATTCGGAATGCAAATGACATCATTGTTAGCAAAACAGATGCTTTGATACTTATGGTGTTCACATATTACTTATCAAAGTGCAAACTGCGTGTAAAGCAGATGCATTTTCACATTTTATTTGAAAGTATGCAAATGTTGATATTTTCATTAATCCCATTTATGTGTAGCCTAAAAATCCCTTAAACAGAGGTAAGTATAAAGAAATATGTGTTTGTTTTTGTAAAATGAGAAATTTCATCGTCTGCTCAGGAGAGACACGTGATAGTTATGCGACAATGTCACAATGCGCATTTTACAGGTCAATTCAAATATAGTGTTCCTCTTACAGCTTTTTAACATTTTTTCTTCAAAAATACTATTGTCCAAGATATTTACTATTTATGCTAATTCAGTTCCATCCATTTTTTTCAAATCCAACCTGGTGTCTCTATTCACCAAGTGCACTGACAAATGCATATCATGTTGCTAGAGACGTGGGTTTGCCAATACAATCGGTAGCAAGACAGTATGGTGTGCCACTCTCCACATTAAATGACATTTTTCTCCATGTCACATCTTACCTCATATTGAAGAGTAAACATAATTTGTTGGGTGTTAAATTCCTCCGTTTGGAGTAGCAATTATTAATATGCCCAATGTTAATTAGTTTTTTGGAAAATAACTGTAATCAACATTTATGTTACATGAATTTTCAAGGTCGGCCTTTTTTCGACACCATGTTGAAATCGCAAGCGAGTGATAGTGTATTTTATTTTGAACATTTGTTATGCAATCTCAGCTTAGACAATTGCATTAAATGCAGAAATGATCATTTTACTTAGTAATATTATTCCACTTGCCGTAAAAGAGACTGACTAGAAGACATTCACCGAAAAGCATTAGACGGCCGAATACCGGTACGCCAATGGTAATAGTAAATTGAATGCCAAAATATTGCTGACTATAATTAGAAACTTTCCTGGCCCATGTCTTGGAAATATGAATGGTTTTAGCCCACCAATCCTATATAGGTGTGAATTTCCTTTTTACGTTCATAAGTGTATTATAGTAAAACAAACGTATAATTATAGTATGCAGAAGGCAGGAAGGCTGTAGACAATCCTAAATGA
The DNA here is from genome assembly GCA_014843695.1 of Archivesica marissinica. Lineage (NCBI taxonomy): Eukaryota > Metazoa > Mollusca > Bivalvia > Venerida > Vesicomyidae > Archivesica > Archivesica marissinica. The sequence continues at coordinate 52,601,928 of CM026387.1, forward strand.
GTTCAATTCATAATTAGTACAAATTATAAAGACTAAAACTAACATACATTTATTTACAATTCGTTGTCGCGATACTCCACCGTCAGATACTACATGTATACTACGTAGCGTCGGAGGCCCACAACCCCATGACACCTGAATAGGAACACATATAATTACGTATACCTCCGCGGGCATACTACGTAGCGTCAGAGGCCCACAACACCATGGCACCTCCAATGGCACACATATATGACCTGCAATGGCACACATATAATTATGTATACTTCCGTGGGCATACTACATAGTGTCAGAGGCCCACAACCCCAGGACACCTGCAATGGCACACATATAATTATGTATACTTCCGCGGTCATACTACATAGTGTCAGAGGCCCACAACCTCAGCACACCTGAATAGAAACACATATAATTATGTATACATCCGCGGTTGTACTACATAGTGTCAGAGGCCCACAACCCCAGGACACCTGCAATGGCACACATATAATTATGTATACTTCCGCGGTCATATTACATAATGTCAGAGACCCACAACCCCATGACACCTGCAATGGCACACATATAATTATGTATACTTCCGCGGTCATATTACATAATGTCAGAGACCCACAACCCCAGGACACCTGCAATGGCACACATATAATTATGTATACTTCCGCGGTCATACTACATAATGTCAGAGGCCCACAACCCCAGGAAACCTGCAATGGCACACATATAATTATGTATACTTCCGCGGTCATATTACATAATGTCAGAGACCCACAACCCCAGGACACCTGCAATGGCACACATATAATTATGTATACTTCCGCGGTCATACTACATAATGTCAGAGACCCACAACCCCAGGACACCTGCAATGGCACACATATAATTATGTATACTTCCGCGGTCATACTACATAATGTCAGAGGCCCACAACCTCAGCACACCTGACTAGGAACAGATATAATTATGTATACCTCCGCGGTTGTACTACGTAGTGTCAGAGGCCCACAACCTCAGCACACCTGAATAGGAACACATATAATTATGTATACTTCCGCGGTCATACTACGTAGTGTCAGAGGCCCACAACACCATGACACCTGAATAGGAACACATATAATTATGTATACTTCCTCGGTTGTACTACATAGTGTCAGAGGCCCACAAACTCAGCATACCTGAATAGGAACAGATATAATTATGTATACCTCCGCGGTTGTACTACGTAGTTTCAGAGGCCCATAACCTCAGCACACCTGAATAGGAACAGATATAATTATGTATACCTCCGCGGTTGTACTACGTAGTGTCAGAGGCCCATAACCCCATGACACCTGAATAGGAACAGATATAATTATGTATACCTCCGCGGTTGTACTACGTAGTGTCAGAGGCCCACAACCGCAGCACACCTGAATAGGAACACATATAAGTATGTATACCTCCGCGGTTGTACTACGTAGTGCCAGAGGCCCATAACCACAGGACACAATGAAACGGAAAACATAGAATTCTTTACACTTCAACACATACAATTATGTACTCTTCCTCGACTGTGATACTACTCCACGACAAATGAAAACAACAACATATCATTATGTCCAGTTCCTCTTGACACATCACAAGGACCTCAATCCAATTCCAGCATCGGAATTCTAATATACGTTTTATATGCATCCAAACACAACCAATCCATCAATTTTATTTGTTTTTCTGATACTCCGTGTTGGGCTCCGGTCGATGCCGCTCCAAACCGAAAACTATGGCATTTGTAACGGTGTGTGTCCAGTCCGGCCCACGTTAGTGACGTCATAAGGTGCTGTTAGAAATAGGACCTAGAAACGGAAGACCCATCCATGAATGCGAAGAAGGACCATCGGATGTTCCTCGTAATTGTAAATATGTATGTAGAGACAAAACTGGCCAATTCCGACCGGATGTACGTTTTACAAGCAACAGTTTTGGCAACCCCTTGTAATGTTTAAACCTTCCAATTATGTGGTGTCCAAATACACAAACTGAACATATGTTGGTTGACAAGATCGGCACAGACGCTTTAGAAGTTGTAATTTCGCCAACACATAGGAAAGCATGAAAAGCCACCAAATACATAGCCCTCAACAGTACTGTTTCAAATTGTGTAGTGTAATTAGGCCTTGAGCCAGTAGGGTTTGTCGGTACCATCTGAGGGCAGTAAGGCCCATAGTGGTTTGTCACAACATATATACTCCTAGGGAATGTATGATAGCATTGCAGGTGTGGCAGCTTTTTGTGTATTTTCACTATTTTAGAAATTTACGCTAATTATAAAAATTCTCAAGAAAATTGACATTTTTCTTGACTCAAATGTAGTAAGATAAAGTTTCCTTGGTGACTGTCACTGATCATGTGGTGAATGTAAGTTATTATTCATCTATAGACATGAAACCGATTGATATCGCTACACCTTTTGTGTTCTAATTCCATCATTTTGAATTCCAAAATAGCTGCCATTTGAAACAACACAATAATTGCACCTTTATCAGTATTGAAGCACTTGGTGTTGGAGGTAATTGGCGGACAACCCCAACATGAGCATTTTATTCTAGTAGGAATTACCAGATGCATATTTTTAAGTTACAAATTAATACGGCATGTTTTCTAAAATGCACGGATAGATAAAACATCACAAAATATAGTTCCATGTTGTCAAATTGTGGCAATCTAAGTTGTAATGTTTCGATCTTGTTGAATGCCATATGAGTATGTTACAATGGTATTTTGCCTCTGTGAATTATGGCCGCTACCTTTCCACCTACTATGCTCAGATGACAAATCCCATGTAGACGTATCCCATTAGTTACACCCACACTCCTGGAGGAACAATTCGATTCTGTCTGACAGGTGGAGCGTTCAAGCAGTACTACATAACTGTGGAATACCTCAATGCGTTCATATGGAAGTTTTGTTAAATGGTGCAAGGTAAGAAATCAGATAAACACTATGCCGTGCTGCAATTGCCGCGGAGTCAAACATAGGAGGAAGCTGGCGTTGTTCAATGTTTGATCAAACAATTGGCAGATAGCCAGGATCCCATCAGCATATCAACTGCAAAAGCAGCACCTACTATTTGGAACATTGCATCTGCCCTGACGTGAAGTCACCAGACTGGTCATGTGCTGTGAGGACAATGATGTGTTCATCATTTCTGTGGCAGTCAAACAGGAAGTCGCATGTATGTGGCAGTCAAACAGGAAGTAGACGTCCGCCGTTCCATTGATACATGAAATGTGGCACGAGAACCAGAGTAATGTGATGTCTGTAGAGCACTGATAGGGGTTCGGGATGCATTTTGAGCACTGATAGGGGTTCGGGATATCTGTAGAGCACTGATAGGGGTTCGGGATGTCTGTAGAGCACTGATCGGGGTTCGGGATGCCTGTATAGCACTGATAGGGGTTCGGGATGCCTGTAGAGCACTGCTAGGGGTTCGGGATGTATGTAGAGCACTGATAGCGGTTCGTGATGTATGTAGAGCACTAAAAGGGATCGGGATGCCTGTAGAGCACTGCTAGGGGTTCGGGATGCCTGTAGAGCACTGATAGGGGTTCGGGATGTCTGTAGAGCACTGATAGGGGTTCGGGATGTCTGTAGAGCACTGATATAGGTTCGGGATGTCTGTAGAGCACTGATAGGGGTTCGGGATGTCTGTAGAGCACTGATGGGGGTTCGGGATGTCTGTAGAGCACTGATAGGGGTTCGGGATGTCTGTAGAGCACTGATATGGGTTCGGGATGTCTGTAGAGCACTGCTAGGGGTTCGGGATGTCTGTAGAGCACTGATTGGGGTTCGGGATGCCTGTAGAGCACTGCTAGGGGTTCGGGATGCCTGTATAGCACTGATATGGGTTCGGGATGTCTGTAGAGCACTGACAGGGGTTCGGGATGTCTGTAGAGCACTGATAGGGGTACGGGATGCCTGTAGAGCACTGATATGGGTTCGGGATGCCTGTAGAGCACTGCTAGGGGTTCGTGATGCATGTAGAGCACTGCTAGGGGTTTGGGATGCCTGTTGAGCACTGCTAGGGGTTCGGGATGCCTGTAGAGCACTGATAGGGGTTCGGGATGCCTGTAGAGCACTGATATGGGTTCGGGATGCCTGTAGAGCACTGCTAGGGGTTCGGGATGCCTGTAGAGCACTGATAGGGGTTCGGGATGTCTGTAGAGCACTGATAGGGGTTCGGGATGTCTGTAGAGCACTGATAGAGGTTCGGGATGTCTGTAGAGCACTGATAGGGGTACGGGATGTCTGTAGAGCACTGCTAGGGGTTCGGGATGTCTGTAGAGCACTGGTTGGGGTTCGTGGTGTATGTAGAGCACTGATACGGATGCAATATGTTTGTAGGGCACTGATATGGATGCAGTATGTTTGTAGGGTACTGATATGGATGCAGGATGTTGGTAGATCACGGATATGGATGCAGGATGTTTGTAGAGCACTAATATGGATGCAGGATGTTTGTAGGGCACTGATATGGATGCAGGATGTTTGTAGGGCACTGATATGGGTGCAGGAAGTTTGTAGAGCACTGACAGGGGTGCAGGATGTTTGTAGAGCACTGCCAGTGGTGCATGATGTTTGTAGAGCATTGATAGGGATGCAGGATGTTTGTAGAACACTGATAGGGGTGCAGGATATTTGTAGAGCACTGATAGGGGTGCAGGATGCCTGTAGAGCACTGCTAGGGGTTCGGGATGTCTGTAGAGCACTGATAGGGTTCGGGATGTCTGTAGAGCACTGATAGGGGTTCGGGGTGTGTGTAGAGCACTGATAGGGGTTCAGGATGTCTGTAGAGCACTGATAGGGGTTCGAGATGTCTGTAGAGCACTGATAGGGGTTCGGGGGGTGTGTAGAGCACTGATAGGGGTTCAGGATGTATGTAGAGCACTGATAGGGGTTCGGGATGTCTGTAAAGCACTGATAGGGGTTCGGGATATCTGTAGAGCACTGATATGGGTCGGGATGTCTGTAGAGCACTGATATGGGTTCGGGATGTCTGTAGAGCACTGATAGGGGTTCGGGATGTCTGTATAGCACTGATAGGGGTTCGGGATGCCTGTATAGCACTGATAGGGGTTCGGGATGTCTGTATAGCACTGATAGGGGTTCGGGATGTCTGTGGAGCACTGATAGGGGTTCGGGGTGTGTATAGAGCACTGATAGGGGTTCAGGATGTCTGTAGAGCACTGATAGGGGTTCGGGATGTCTGTAGAGCACTGATAGGGGTTCGGGATGTCTGTAGAGCACTGATAGGGGTTCGTGATGTCTGTAGAGCACTGATAGGGGTTCGGGATGTCTGTAGAGCACTGATATGGGTTCGGGATGTCTGTAGAGCACTGATAGGGGTTCGGGATGTCTGTAGAGTACTGATGGGGGTTCGGGATGTCTGTAGAGCACTGATAGGGGTTCGGGATGCCTGTAGAGCACTGATATGGGTTCCGGATGCCTGTAGAGCACTGCTAGGTGTTCGTGATGCCTGTAGAGCACTGCTAGGGGTTTGGGATGCCTGTTGAGCACTGCTAGAGGTTCGGGATGCCTGTAGAGCACTGCTAGGGGTTCGGGATGCCTGTAGAGCACTGCTAAGGGTTCGGGATGCCTGTAGAGCACTGCTAGGGGTTCGGGATGCCTGTATAGCACTGATAGGGGTTCGGGATGTCTGTAGAGCACTGATAGGGGTTCGGGATGTCTGTAGAGCACTGCTAGGGGTTCGGGATGTCTTTAGAGCACTGGTTGGGGTTCGTGGTGTATGTAGAGCACTGATACGGATGCAAGATGTTTGTAGGGCACTGATATGGATGCAGGATGTTTGTAGGGCACTGATATGGATGCAGGATGTTTGTAGTGCACTGATATGGATGCAGGATATTTGTAGGGCACTGATATGGATGCAGGATGTTTGTAGGGTACTGATATGGATGCAGGATGTTGGTAGATCACGGATATGGATGCAGGATGTTTGTAGAGCACTAATATGGATGCAGGATGTTTGTAGGGCACTGATATGGATGCAGGATGTTTGTAGGGCACTGATATGGATGCAGGATGTTTGTAGAGCACTGACAGGGGTGCAGGATGTTTGTAGAGCACTGCCTGTGGTGCATGATGTTTGTAGAGCATTGATAGGGATGCAGGATGTTTGTAGAACACTGATAGGGGTGCAGGATATTTGTAGAGCACTGATAGGGGTGCAGGATGCCTGTAGAGCACTGCTAGGGGTTCGGGATGTATGTAAAGCACTGATAGCAGTTCGGGATGTATGTAGAGCACTGATAGGGGTTCGGGATGCCTGTAGAGCACTGCTAGGGGTTCGGGATGTATGTAGAGCACTGATAGGGGTTCGGGATGCCTGTATAGCACTGATAGGGTTCGGGATGTCTGTAGAGCACTGATAGGGGTTCGGGATGTCTGTAGAGCACTGATAGGGGTTCGGGGTGTGTGTAGAGCACTGATAGGGGTTCAGGATGTATGTAGAGCACTGATAGGGGTTCGGGATGTCTGTAGAGCACTGATAGGGGTACGGGATGCCTGTAGAGCACTGATATGGGTTCGGGATGCCTGTAGAGCACTGCTAGGGGTTCGTGATGCATGTAGAGCACTGCTAGGGGTTTGGGATGCCTGTTGAGCACTGCTAGGGGTTCGGGATGCCTGTAGAGCACTGATAGGGGTTCGGGATGCCTGTAGAGCACTGCTAGGGGTTCGGGATGCCTGTAGAGCACTGATAGGGGTTCGGGATGTCTGTAGAGCACTGATAGGGGTTCGGGATGTCTGTAGAGCACTGATAGAGGTTCGGGATGTCTGTAGAGCACTGATAGGGGTACGGGATGTCTGTAGAGCACTGCTAGGGGTTCGGGATGTCTGTAGAGCACTGGTTGGGGTTCGTGGTGTATGTAGAGCACTGATACGGATGCAATATGTTTGTAGGGCACTGATATGGATGCAGTATGTTTGTAGGGTACTGATATGGATGCAGGATGTTGGTAGATCACGGATATGGATGCAGGATGTTTGTAGAGCACTAATATGGATGCAGGATGTTTGTAGTGCACTGATATGGATGCAGGATGTTTGTAGGGCACTGATATGGGTGCAGGAAGTTTGTAGAGCACTGACAGGGGTGCAGGATGTTTGTAGAGCACTGCCAGTGGTGCATGATGTTTGTAGAGCATTGATAGGGATGCAGGATGTTTGTAGAACACTGATAGGGGTGCAGGATATTTGTAGAGCACTGATAGGGGTGCAGGATGCCTGTAGAGCACTGCTAGGGGTTCGGGATGTCTGTAGAGCACTGATAGGGTTCGGGATGTCTGTAGAGCACTGATAGGGGTTCGGGGTGTGTGTAGAGCACTGATAGGGGTTCAGGATGTCTGTAGAGCACTGATAGAGTTTCGAGATGTCTGTAGAGCACTGATAGGGGTTCGGGGTGTGTGTAGAGCACTGATAGGGGTTCAGGATGTATGTAGAGCACTGGTAGGGGTTCGGGATGTCTGTAGAGCACTGATAGGGGTTCGGGATATCTGTAGAGCACTGATATGGGTCGGGATGTCTGTAGAGCACTGATATGGGTTCGGGATGTCTGTAGAGCACTGATAGGGGTTCGGGATGTCTGTATAGCACTGATAGGGGTTCGGGATGCCTGTATAGCACTGATAGGGGTTCGGGATGTCTGTATAGCACTGATAGGGGTTCGGGATGTCTGTGGAGCACTGATAGGGGTTCGGGGTGTGTATAGAGCACTGATAGGGGTTCAGGATGTCTGTAGAGCACTGATAGGGGTTCGGGATGTCTGTAGAGCACTGATAGGGGTTCGGGATGTCTGTAGAGCACTGATAGGGGTTCGTGATGTCTGTAGAGCACTGATAGGGGTTCGGGATGTCTGTAGAGCACTGATATGGGTTCGGGATGTCTGTAGAGCACTGATAGGGGTTCGGGATGTCTGTAGAGTACTGATGGGGGTTCGGGATGTCTGTAGAGCACTGATAGGGGTTCGGGATGCCTGTAGAGCACTGATATGGGTTCCGGATGCCTGTATAGCACTGCTAGGTGTTCGTGATGCCTGTAGAGCACTGCTAGGGGTTTGGGATGCCTGTTGAGCACAGCTAGAGGTTCGGGATGTCTGTAGAGCACTGATAGGGTTCGGGATGTCTGTAGAGCACTGATAGGGGTTCGGGGTGTGTGTAGAGCACTGATAGGGGTTCAGGATGTCTGTAGAGCACTGATAGGGGTTCGAGATGTCTGTAGAGCACTGATAGGGGTTCGGGGTGTGTGTAGAGCACTGATAGGGGTTCAGGATGTATGTAGAGCACTGATAGGGGTTCGGGATGTCTGTAGCACTGATAGGGGTTCGGGATATCTGTAGAGCACTGATATGGGTCGGGATGTCTGTAGAGCACTGATATGGGTTCGGGATGTCTGTAGAGCACTGATAGGGGTTCGGGATGTCTGTATAGCACTGATAGGGGTTCGGGATGCCTGTATAGCACTGATAGGGGTTCGGGATGTCTGTATAGCACTGATAGGGGTTCGGGATGTCTGTGGAGCACTGATAGGGGTTCGGGGTGTGTATAGAGCACTGATAGGGGTTCAGGATGTCTGTAGAGCACTGATAGGGGTTCGGGATGTCTGTAGAGCACTGATAGGGGTTCGGGATGTCTGTAGAGCACTGATAGGGGTTCGTGATGTCTGTAGAGCACTGATAGGGGTTCGGGATGTCTGTAGAGCACTGATATGGGTTCGGGATGTCTGTAGAGCACTGATAGGGGTTCGGGATGTCTGTAGAGTACTGATGGGGGTTCGGGATGTCTGTAGAGCACTGATAGGGGTTCGGGATGCCTGTAGAGCACTGATATGGATTCCGGATGCCTGTAGAGCACTGCTAGGAGTTCGTGATGCCTGAAGAGCACTGCTAGGGGTTTGGGATGCCTGTTGAGCACTGCTTGAGGTTCGGGATGCCTGTAGAGCACTGCTAGGGGTTCGGGACGCCTGTAGAGCACTGCTAAGGGTTCGGGATGCCTGTAGAGCACTGCTAGGGGTTCGGGATGCCTGTATAGCACTGATAGGGGTTCGGGATGTCGTAGAGCACTGAGAGGGGTTCGAGATGTCTGTAGAGCACTGATAGGGGTTCGGGATGTCTGTAGAGCACTGATAGGGGTTCGGGATGTCTGTAGAGCACTGCTAGGGGTTCGGGATGTCTTTAGAGCACTGGTTGGGGTTCGTGGTGTATGTAGAGCACTGATACGGATGCAAGATGTTTGTAGGGCACTGATATGGATGCAGGATGTTTGTAGGGCACTGATATGGATGCAGGATGTTTGTAGTGCACTGATATGGATGCAGGATATTTGTAGGGCACTGATATGGATGCAGGATGTTTCTAGGGTACTGATATGGATGCAGGATGTTGGTAGATCACGGATATGGATGCAGGATGTTTGTAGAGCACTAATATGGATGCAGGATGTTTGTAGGGCACTGATATGGATGCAGGATGTTTGTAGGGCACTGATATGGATGCAGGATGTTTGTAGAGCACTGACAGGGGTGCAGGATGTTTGTAGAGCACTGCCTGTGGTGCATGATGTTTGTAGAGCATTGATAGGGATGCAGGATGTTTGTAGAACACTGATAGGGGTGCAGGATATTTGTAGAGCACTGATAGGGGTGCAGGATGCCTGTAGAGCACTGCTAGGGGTTCGGGATGTATGTAAAGCACTGATAGCAGTTCGGGATGTATGTAGAGCACTGATAGGGGTTCGGGATGCCTGTAGAGCACTGATAGGGGTTCGGGATGCCTGTAGAGCACTGCTAGGGGTTCGGGATGTATGTAGAGCACTGATAGGGGTTCGGGATGCCTGTATAGCACTGATAGGGTTCTGGATGTCTGTAGAGCACTGATAGGGGTTCGGGATGTCTGTAGAGCACTGATAGGGGTTCGGGGTGTGTGTAGAGCACTGATAGGGGTTCAGGATGTATGTAGAGCACTGATAGGGGTTCGGGATGTCTGTAGAGCACTGATAGGGGTCGGGGTGTCTGTAGAGCACTGATAGGGGTCGGGATGTCTGTAGAGCACTGATATGGGTTCGGGATGTCTGTAGAGCACTGATAGGGGTTCGGGATGTCTGTAGAGCACTGATGGGGGTTCGGGATGTCTGCAGAGCACTGATAGGGGTTCGGGATGTCCGTAGAGCACTGATAGTGGTTCGGGATGTCTGTAGATCACTGATTGGGGTTCGGGATGTATGTAGAGCATTGATAGGGGTTCGGGATGTCTCTAGAGCACTGAGTGGGGTTCGGGATGTCTGTAGAGCACTGATAGGGGTTCGGGATGTATGTAGAGCACTGATTGGGGTTCGTGATGCCTGTATAGCACAGCTAGGGGTTCGGGATGTCTGTAGAGCACTCATAGGGGTTCGGGATGTCTGTAGAGCACTGATATGGGTTCGGGATGTCTGTAGAGCACTGATAGGGGTTCGGGATATCTGTAGAGCACTGATAGGGTTCGGGATGTATGTAGAGCATTGATAGGGGTTCGGGATGTCTGTAGAGCACTGATAGGGGTTCGGGATGTCTGTAGAGCACTGATAGGGTTCGGGATGTCTGAAGAGCACTGCTAGGGGTTCGCGATGTATGTAGAGCACTGCTATGGTTTCGGGATGTATGTAGAGCACTGCTAGGGGTTCGGGATGTATGTATAGCACTGCTAGGGGTTCGGGATGTCTGTAGAGCACTGATAGGGGTTCGGGATGTCTGTACAGCACTCATAGGGTTCGGGATGCCTGTAGAGCACTGATAGGGGTTCGGGATGTATGTAGAGCACTGATAGGGGTTCGAGATGTATGTCGAGCACTGATAGGGGTTCGGGATGCATGAAGAGCACTGATAGGGGTTCGGGATGTATGTAGAGCACTGATAGGGTTCGGGATGTCTGTAGAGCACTGATTGGGGTTCGGGATGCCTGTAGAAACTGATAGGGGTTCGGGATGCCTGCATAGCACTGATAGGCGTTCGGGGTGCCTGTAGAGCACTGATATGGGTTCGGGATGTATGTAGAGCACTGTTAGGGGTTCGGGATGTCTGTAGAGCACTGATAGGGGTTCGGGATGCCTGTATAGCACTGATAGGGGTTCGGGATGTCTGTAGAGCACTGCTAGGGGTTCGGGATGTCTGTAGAGCACTGGTTGGGGTTCGTGGTGTATGTAGAGCACTGATACGGATGCAAGATGTTTGTAGGGCACTGATATGGATGCAGGATGTTTGTAGGGCACTGATATGGATGCAGGATGTTGGTAGATCACGGATATGGATGCAGGATGTTTGTAGAGCACTGATATAGATGCAGGATGTTTGTAGGGCACTAATATGGATGCAGGATGTTTGTAGGGCACTGATATGGATGCATGATGTTTGTAGAGCACTGACAGGAGTGCAGGATGTTTGTAGAGCACTGCCAGGGGTGCACGATGTTTGTAGAGCATTGATAGGGGTGCAGGATGTTTGTAGAGCACTGATAGGGGTGCAGGATGTTTGTAGAGCTCTGATAGGGATGCAGGATGTTTGTAGAGCATTGGTAGGGGTGCACTATGTTTGTAGAGCATTGACAGGGGTGCATGATGTTTGTAGAGCATTGACAGGGGTGCAGGATGTTTTTAGAACATTGTCAGGAGTGCAGGATGTTTGTAGAGCATTGATATGGGTGCAGGGTGTTTGTAGAACATTGATAGGGGTGCAAGATGTTTGTAGAGCATTGACAGGGGTGCAGGATGTTTGTAGAGCATTGTCAGGGGTGCAGGATGTTAGTAGAGCATTGACAGGGGTGCAGGATTATTGTAGAGCACTGATAGGGGTGCATGATGTTTGTAGAGCACTGATAGGGGTGCATGATGTTTGTAGAGCATTGATAGGGGTGCAGGATGTTTGTAGAGCACTGATAGGGGTGCAGGGTGTTTGTAGAGCACTGATAGAGGTGCAGGATGTTTGTAGAGAATTGATAGGTGTTCAGGGTGTTTTTAGAGCACTGACAGGGTTGCAGGATGTTTGTAGAGCACTGACAGGGGTCCGGAGTGTCTGTAGAGCACTGATCGGGGTTTAGGGTGTATGTAGAGCACTGATATGGGTGCAGGAATCTGTAGAGCACCGATATGGTTACAGGGTTTCTGTAGAGCACTGATATGGATGCAGGATGTTGGTAGAGCACTGATAGGGATGCAGGATGTTGGTAGAGCACTGATATGGGTGCAGGATGTTGGTAGAGCACTGATATGGATGCAGGATGTTGGTAGAGCACGGATATGGATGCAGGATGTTGGTAGAGCACTGATATGGATGCAGGATGTTGGTAGAGCATTGATATGGGTGCAGGATGATGGTAGAGTACTGAGATGGGTGCAGGATGTTGGTAGAGCACTGATATGGATGCAGGATGTTGGTAGAGCACTGATATGGATGCAGGATGTTGATAGACCACTGATATGGATGCAGGATGTTGATAGAGCACTGATATGGATGCAGGATGTTGGTATAGCACTGATATGGATGCAGGATGTCCATAGAGCACTGATATGGATGCAGGATGTTGGTAGATCACGGATATGGATGCGCAGGATGTTGGTAGATCACTGATATGGGTGCAGGTTATTGGTAGATCACTGATATGGGTGCAGGATGTTGGTAGATCACTGATATGGGTGCAGGTTGTTGGTAGAGCACTGATATGGATGCAGGATGTTGGTAGATCACGGATATGGATGCAGGATGTTGGTAGATCACTGATATGGATGCAGGATGTTGGTAGAGCACTGATATGGATGCAGAATGTTTGTAGAGCATTGATAGGGGTGCAGGATGTTTGTAGAGCACTAATAGGGGTGCAGGATGCTTGTAGAGCATTGCTAGGGGTGCTAGATGTTTGTAGAGCACTGATATGGATGCAGGATGTTGGTAGATAACTGATATGGATGCGCAGGATGTTGGTAGAAGACTGATATGGGTGCAGGATGTTGGTAGAGCACTGATATGGATGCAGGATGTTGGTAGATCACTGATATGGGTGCAGGTTGTTGGTAGAGCAATGATATGGATGCAGGATGTTGGTAGATCACGGATATGGATGCGGGATGTTGGTAGATCACTGATATGGATGCAGGATGTTGTTAGAGCACTGATATGGATGCAGAATGTTTGTAGGGCACTGATATGGATGCAGGATGTTTGTAGAGCACTGACAGGGGTGCATGATGTTTGTAGAGCACTGCCAGGCGTGCATGATGTTTATAGAGCATTGATAGGGGTGCAGGATGTTTGTAGAGCACTGATAGGGGTGCAGGCTGTTTGTAGAGCATTGATAGGGGTGCAGGATGTTTGTAGAGCACTGATAGGGGTGCAGGATGCTTGTAGAGCATTGATAGGGGTGCATGATGTTTGTAGAGCACTGATATGGATGCAGGATGTTGGTAGATCACTAGTATGGATGCGCAGGATGTTGGTAGAGCACTGATATGGATGCGCAGGATGTTAGTAGAACACTGATATGGGTGCAGGATGTTGGTAGAGCACTGATATGGATGCAGGATGTTGGTAGATCACTGATATGGGTGCAGGATGTTGGTAGAGCACTGATATGGATGCAGGATGTTGGTAGAGCACTGATATGGGTGCAGGATGTCCATAGAGCACTGATATGGGTGCAGGATGTTTGTAGAGCATTGATAGGGGTGCAAGATGTTTGTAGAGCATTGACAGGGGTGCAGGATGTTTGTAGAGCATTGTCAGGGGTGCAGGATGTTTGTAGAGCATTGACAGTGGTGCAAGATGTTTGTAGAGCACTGACAGTGGTCCGGAGTGTCTGTAGAGAACTGATATGGGTGCAGGAATCTGTAGAGCACCGATATGGGTACAGGGTTTATGTAGAGCACTGATATGGATGCAGGATATTGGTAGAGCACTGATAGGGATGCCGGATGTTGGTAGAGCACTGATATGGATGCAGGATGTTGGTAGAGCACTGATATGGGTGCAGGATGTTTGTAGAGCACTGATATGGATGCAGGATGTTGGTAGAGCACGGATATGGAAGCAGGATGTTGGTAGAGTACTGAGATGGGTGCAGGATGTTGATAGAGCACTGATATGGATGCAGGATGTTGGTAGAGGACAGATATGGATGCAGGATGTTGATAGAGCACTGATATGGATGCAGGATGTCCATAGAGCACTGCTATGGGTGATGGATGTTGGTAGAGCACTGATATGGATGCAGGATGTTGGTATAGCACTGATATGGATGCAGGATGTCCATAGAGCACTGATATGGATGCGCAGGATGTAGGATGTTGATAGAGCACTGATATGGATGCAGGATGTCCATAGAGCACTGCTATGGGTGATGGATGTTGGTAGAGCACAAACATGGATGCAGGATGTTGGTATAGCACTGATATGGATGCAGGATGTCCATAGAGCACTGATATGGATGCGCAGGATGTTGGTAGAGCACTGATATGGATGCAGGATGTTGGTATATCACGGATATGGATGCAGGATGTTGGTCGAGCACTGATATGGATGCAGGATGTTGATAGAGCACTGCTATAGATGCAGGATGTCCATAGAGTACTGCTATTGGTGATGGATGTTGGTAGATCACGGATATTGATGCAGAATATTGGTAGATCACTGATATGGGTGCAGGATGTTGGTAGATCACTGATATGTGTGCAGGATGTTGGTAAAGCACTGATATAGATGCAGGGTGTCCATAGAGCACTGAGATTGATGCAGGATGTTGGTAGATCACTGATATGGATGCAGAATGTTGATTGAGCACTGATATGCGTGCAGGATGTTAGTAGAGTACTGAGATAGGTGCAGGATGTTGGTAGAGCACTGATAGGATGCAGGATGTTGGTAGAGCACTGATATGGATGCATAATGCTGGTAGATCACTGATATGGATGCAGGATGTTAGTATATCACGGATATGGATGCAGGATGTTGGTAGAGAACTAATATGGATGCAGGATGTTGGTAGAACACTGATATGGATGCAGGATGTTGGTAGAGCACTGATTTGGATGCATGATGTTGGTAGATCACGGATATCGATGCAGGATGTTGGTAGAGCACTGAGATGGATGCGGATATTGGTATATCACGGATATGGATGCAGGATGTTGGAAGAGCACGGATATGGATGCAAGATGTTGGTAGATCACTGATATGGATGCAGGATGTTGGTAGATCACTGATATAGATGCAGGATGTCCATAGAGCACTGAGATGGATGCAGGATGTTGGTAGATCATTGATATGGATGCAGGATGTTGGTAGATCACTGATATAGATGCAGTATGTCCATAGAGCACTGAGATGGATGCGCAGGATGTTGGTAGAGCATGGTAGAGCACTGATATGGATGCAGGATGTTGGTAGATCACGGATATGGGCGCAGGATGTTGGTAGATCACTGATATGGGTGCAGGATGTTGTTAGATCACTGATATGGGTGCAGGTTGTTGGTAGAGCACTGATATGGATGCAGGATGTTGGTAGATCACTGATATGGATGCAGAATGTTGTAGCACCGAATGGATGAATGATGTTGCATAGAGCACTTATATGGATGCATGATGTTGGTATAGCACTATATGGGCAGGATGTTGGTAGAGCACGATATGGATGCATGATGTTGGTAGAGCACTAAAATGATGCAGGATGTTGGTAGATGACGATATGGATCAGGAGTTGGTAGATCACGAAATGGATGCGGATGTCGGTAGAGCACTGATATGGGTGCAGGAGTTGGTAGAGTAATGAGGGGTGCAGGATGATGGTAGAGCAGATATGGATGCAGGATGTGTAGAAACTGAAATGGATGCATGATGCTGGTAGAGCACTGATATGGATGCAGGATGCTGGTAGATCACGGATATGGATGC
>CM026387.1:52618889-52650757 GCA_014843695.1 Archivesica marissinica
ATAACTGATATGGATGCGCAGGATGTTGGTAGAAGACTGATATGGGTGCAGGATGTTGGTAGAGCACTGATATGGATGCAGGATGTTGGTAGATCACTGATATGGGTGCAGGTTGTTGGTAGAGCAATGATATGGATGCAGGATGTTGGTAGATCACGGATATGGATGCGGGATGTTGGTAGATCACTGATATGGATGCAGGATGTTGTTAGAGCACTGATATGGATGCAGAATGTTTGTAGGGCACTGATATGGATGCAGGATGTTTGTAGAGCACTGACAGGGGTGCATGATGTTTGTAGAGCACTGCCAGGCGTGCATGATGTTTATAGAGCATTGATAGGGGTGCAGGATGTTTGTAGAGCACTGATAGGGGTGCAGGCTGTTTGTAGAGCATTGATAGGGGTGCAGGATGTTTGTAGAGCACTGATAGGGGTGCAGGATGCTTGTAGAGCATTGATAGGGGTGCATGATGTTTGTAGAGCACTGATATGGATGCAGGATGTTGGTAGATCACTAGTATGGATGCGCAGAGTTGGTAGAGCACTGATATGGATGCGCATGATGTTAGTATAACACTGATATGGGTGCAGGATGTGGTAGAGCACTGATATGGATGCAGGATGTTGTTAGATCACTGATATGGGTGCAGGATGTTGGTAGAGCACTGATATGGAAGCAGGATGTTGGTAGACACTGATATGATGCAGAGTCCATAGAGCACGATATGGATGAAGGATGTTGGTAGAGCACTGAAGGATGCAAGATGTTTGTAGATCACTGACATGGGTGCAGGATGTTTGTAGATCACTGACATGGTGCAGGATGTTTGTAGAGCACTGACATTGGTGCAAGATGTTTGTAGAGCACTGACATGGTCAGGATGTCTGTAGAAAACTGATAAGGGTGCAGGAATCTGTAGAGCACCGATATGGGTACAGGATTTATGTAGAGCACTGATATGGATGAAGTATATTGGTAGAGCACTAATATGGATTCAGGATGTTGGTAGAGCACTGATATGGATGCAGGATGTTGGCAGAGCACTAATATGGATGCAGGATGTTTGTAGAGCACTGATATGGATGCAGGATGTTGGTAGAGCACTGATATGGAAGCAGGATGTTGGTAGAGTACTGAGATGGGTGCAGGATGTTGATAGAGCACTGATATGGATGCAGGATGTTGGTAGATCACAGATATGGATGCAGGATGTTGATAGATCACTGATATAGATGCAGGATGTCCATAGAACACTGATATGGATGAAGGATGTTGGTAGATCACTGATATGGATGCAGGATGTTGGTATATCACTGATATAGATGCAGAATGTCCATAGAGCACTGATATGGATCGCAGGATGTTGGTAGATCACTGATATGGATGCAGGATGTTCGTAGATCACTGATATGGACGCAAAACACAACGCAGGATGTTGGTAGAACACTAATATGGGCGCAGGATGTTGGTAGAACACTTATATGGGTGCAGGATTTTGGTAGATCACTGATATGGATGCAGGATGTAGTAGAACTGATATGGATGCAGGATGTTGGTAGATCACTGATATGGATGAAGAATGTTGGTAGATCACTGATATGGATGCATGATGTTGATAGATCACTGATATGGATGCATAATGTTGGTAGATCACTGATATGATGCAGAATGTTGGTAGATCACTGATAAGGATGCAGGATGTAAGTAAATCACTGAATATATGCAGGATGTCGGTAGATCACTGATATAGGTGCAGGAGTTGGTAGAGTACTGAGATGGGTGCAGGATGATGGTAGAGCACTGATATGGATGCAGGATGTTGGTAGAACACTGATATGGATGCATGATGCTGGTAGAGCACTGATATGGATGCAGGATGCTGGTAGATCACGGATATGGATGCAGGATGTTGATAGAGCACTGATATGGATGCAGGATGTCCATAGAGCACTGCTATGGGTGATGGATGTTGGTAGAGCACAAACATGGATGCAGGATGTTGGTATAGCACTGATATGGATGCAGGATGTCCATAGAGCACTGATATGGATGCGCAGGATGTTGGTAGAGCACTGATATGGATGCAGGATGTTGGTATATCACGGATATGGATGCAGGATGTTGGTCGAGCACTGATATGGATGCAGGATGTTGATAGAGCACTGCTATAGATGCAGGATGTCCATAGAGTACTGCTATTGGTGATGGATGTTGGTAGATCACGGATATTGATGCAGAATATTGGTAGATCACTGATATGGGT
Source organism: Archivesica marissinica (assembly GCA_014843695.1). NCBI lineage: Eukaryota > Metazoa > Mollusca > Bivalvia > Venerida > Vesicomyidae > Archivesica > Archivesica marissinica. Next base: position 52,621,156 of record CM026387.1, read on the forward strand.
GCAGGATGTTGGTAGATCACTGATATGTGTGCAGGATGTTGGTAAAGCACTGATATAGATGCAGGGTGTCCATAGAGCACTGAGATTGATGCAGGATGTTGGTAGATCACTGATATGGATGCAGAATGTTGATTGAGCACTGATATGCGTGCAGGATGTTAGTAGAGTACTGAGATAGGTGCAGGATGTTGGTAGAGCACTGATAGGATGCAGGATGTTGGTAGAGCACTGATATGGATGCATAATGCTGGTAGATCACTGATATGGATGCAGGATGTTAGTATATCACGGATATGGATGCAGGATGTTGGTAGAGAACTAATATGGATGCAGGATGTTGGTAGAACACTGATATGGATGCAGGATGTTGGTAGAGCACTGATTTGGATGCATGATGTTGGTAGATCACGGATATCGATGCAGGATGTTAGTAGAGCACTGAGATGGATGCGGATATTGGTATATCACGGATATGGATGCAGGATGTTGGAAGAGCACTGATATGGATGCAAGATGTTGGTAGATCACTGATATGGATGCAGGATGTTGGTAGATCACTGATATAGATGCAGGATGTCCATAGAGCACTGAGATGGATGCAGGATGTTGGTAGATCACTGATATGGATGCAGGATGTTGGTAGATCACTGATATAGATGCAGGATGTCCATAGAGCACTGAGATGGATGCGCAGGATGTTGGTAGAGCACTGATATGGGTGCAGGTTGTTGGTAGATCACTGATATGGGTGCAGTATGTTGGTAGATCACGGATATGGATGCAGGATGTTGGTAGAGCACTAATATGGATGCAGGATGTTGGTAGAGCACTAATATGGATGCAGGATGTCGGTAGAGCACTGATATGGGTGCAGGATGTTGGTAGAGCACTGATATGGATGCAGGATGTTGGCAGAGCACTGATAAGATCAGGATGTTTGTATAGCACTAACACAAAAACACAAACACCCAAAACCAAAAACCACATATTGATGCAGGATGTTGTTAGAGCACTAATATAGAAGCAGGATGTTGGTAGATCACTGATATGGATGCAGAATGTGTAATCACTAATACAAAACACAAGGATGCAGGATGTTGGTAGATCACTGATATGGATGCAGGATGTTGGTAGAGCACTAATATGGATGCATGATGCCGGTAGAGCACTGATATGGATGCAGGATGTTGGTAGATCACTGATATGGATGCAGGATGTTGGTAGAGAACTAATATGGATGCAGTATGTCCATAGAGCAATGATATGGATGAAGGATGTTGGTAGAGCACTGCTATTGATGCAGGATGTTAGTATAGCACTGATATGGATGCAGGATGTTGGTAGATCACTGATAAGGATGCAGAATGTTGGTAGAGCACTGATATGGGTGCAGGATGTTGGTAGAGTACTGAGATGGGTGCAGGATGTTGGTAGAACAATGATATGGATGCAGGATGTTGGTAGATCACGGATATGGATGCAGGATGTTGGTAGAGAAATAATATGGATGCGGGATGTTGGTAGATCTCGGATATGGATGCAGGATGTTGGTAGAGCACTAATATGGATGCAGGATATTGGTAGAGCACTGATATGGATGCAGGATGTTGGTAGAGCACTGATTTCGGTGCAGGATGTTGGTAGAGCACTGATATGGATGCACTATGTCCATAGAGCACTGGTATGGGTGATGGATGTTGGTAGAGCACTGCTATGGATGCAGGATATTGGTAGAGCACTGATATGGGTGCAGGATGTTGGTAGAGTACTGAGATGGGTGCAAAAACAAACAAAAACACAAACATATGTCCATAGAGCACTGGTATGGGTGATAGATGTTAGTAGAGCACTGCTATGGATGCAGGATGTTAGTATAGCACTGATATGGATGCAGGATGTTGGTAGAGAACTGATATGGATGCAGAATGTTGGTAGATCACTGATATGGATGCATGATGTTGATATAGCACTGATATAGATGCATGATGTTGGTAGAGCACTGATATGGATGCAGGATGTTGGTAGATCACTGATATGGATGCAGGATGTTGGTAGATCACTGATATAGATGCAGGATATCCATAGAGCACTAATATGGAGGCAGGATGTTGGTAGAGCACTGATATGGATGCAGGATGTTGGTAGAGCACTGAGATGGATGCGGATGTTGGTAGATCACGGATATGGATGCAGGATGTTGGTAAAGCACTGATATGGATGCATGATGTTGGTAGATCACTGATATGGATGCAGGATGTTGGTAGAGCACTGAGATGGATGCAGGATGTTGGTTGATCACTGATATGGATGCAGAATATTGGTAGATCACTGACATGGGTGCAGGATGTTGGTAGATCACTGATATGTGTGCAGGATGTTGGTAGAGCACTGATATAGATGCAGGATGTCCATAGTGCACTGAGATGGATGCAGGATGTTGGTAGATCACTGATATGGATGCATAATGTTGATTGAGCACTGATATGGGTGCAGGATGTTAGTAGAGTACTGAGATAGGTGCAGGATGTTGGTAGAGCACTGATAGGATGCAGGATGTTGGTAGAGCACTGATATGGATGCATAATGCTGGTAGATCACTGATATGGATGCAGGATGTTAGTAGATCACGGATATGGATGCAGGATGTTGGTAGAGAACTAATATGGATGCAAGATGTTGGTAGAACACTGATATGGATGCAGGATGTTGGTAGAGCACTGATTTGGATGCATGATGTTGGTAGATCACGTATATCGATGCAGGATGTTGGTAGAGCACTGAGATGGAAGCGGATATTGGTATATCACGGATATGGATGCAGGATGTTGGAAGAGCACGGATATGGATGCAAGATGTTGGTAGATCACTGATATGGCGTTTTTTTTTTTCAGGATGTTGGTAGAGCATGATTAGATGCAGATGTCATAGAGCACATGAGATGGAGGCAGGATGTGGTAGATCATTGATATGGATGCAGGATGTTGGGGATCACTGAATATAGCTGCAGGATGTCCATAGAACATGAGATGGCAGGCGCAGGATGTTGGTTAAGAGCACTAATATGGGTGCAGGTTGTTGTAGGGATCATGATATGGGTGCAGTATGTTGGTGAGATCACGGAATGAGGCAGGAATGGTTGTAGAGCACTAATATGATCAGGAGTTGGTAGAGCACTGATATGGATGCAGGTGTGCGGAGCGCAGATATGGGTGTTAGGAGTGGTAAGAGTATGAGATGGTTGCAGGAGTTGGCAGAGCACTGATAGGATGCGGATGTGGTTAGAGCACTGATTGGATGCAGGATGTTGAGAGAGCACTGATATGGTGCAGGATGTCCATAGAGTACTGCTATGGTGATGGATGTTGGTAGATCACTGATATGGATGCAGGATATTGGTAGAGCACTAATATGGATGCAGGATGTTAGTAGATCACTGATATGGATCGCAGAATGTTGGTAGATCACTAATATTGGTGCAGGATGTTGGTAGATCACTGATATGGATGCAGGATGTTGGTAGAAAACTGATATGGATCCAGGATGTTGGTAGAGCACTGACATGGATGCATGATACTGGTAGAGCACTTATATGGATGCAGGATGTCCATAGAACACTGATATGGATGAAGGATGTTGGTAGAGAACTAATATGGATGCACGATGTTGGTATAGCACTGATATGGATGCAGGATGTCCATAGAGCACTGATATGGATGCGCAGGATGTTGGTAGAGCACTGATATGGATGCAGGATGTTGGTAGATCACGAATATGGATGCGCAGGATGTTGTTAGATCACTGATATGGGTGCAGGTTGTTGGTAGATCACTGATATGGGTGCAGGATGTTGGTAAATCACTGATATGGATGCAGAATGCTGGTAGATCACTGATATGGATGCAGGATGTTGGTAGATCACTGATATGGATGCAGAATGTTGGTAGATCACCGATATGGATGCATGATGTTGACAGAACACTGATATGGATGCATGATGTTGGTAGAGCACTGATATGGATGCAGGATGTTGGTAGAGCACTGATATGGATGCAGGATGTTGTTATAGCACTAATATGGATGCAGGATGTTGGTAGAGCACTGATATGGATGCATGATGTTGTAGAGCACTGATATGGATGCAGATTTTGGTAGATCACGGATATGAATGCAGGATGTTAGTAGAGCACCAAATGTGATGCAGGATGTTGGTAGAGCACTGATATGGATGCAGGATGTTGGTAGAGCACTGATATGGGTGCAGGATGTTGGTAGAGTACTGAGATGGGTGCAGGATGTTGGTAGAGCACTGATATGGATGCAGGATGTTGGTAGAGCACTGATATGGATGCATGATGCTGGTAGAGCACTGATATTGATGCAGGATGTTGGTAGATCACGCATATGGATGCAGGATGTTGGTAGAGAACTAATATGGATGCAGGATGTTGGTTGAGCACTGATATGGATGCAGGATGTTGGTAGAGCACTGTGATGGATGCGGATGTTGGTAGATCACGGATATGGATGCAGGATGTTGGTAAAGCACTGATATGGGTGCAGGTTGTTGGTAGATCACGGATATGGATGCAGGATGTTGGTAGATCACTGATATGGATGCAGGATGTTGGTAGATCACTGATATAGATGCAGGATGTCCATAGAGCACTGAGATGGATGCAGGATGTTGGTAGATCATTGATATGGATGCAGGATGTTGGTAGATCACTGATATAGATGCAGGATGTCCATAGAACACTGAGATGGATGCGAAGGATGTTGCTAGAGCACTGATAGGATGCAGGATGTTGGTAGAGCACTGATATGGATGCATAATGCTGGTAGATCACTGATATGGATGCAGGATGTTAGTAGATCACGGATATGGATGCAGGATGTTGGTAGAGAACAAATATGGATGCAAGATGTTGGTAGAACACTGATATGGATGCAGGATGTTGGTAGAGCACTGATTTGGATGCATGATGTTGGTAGATCACGTATATCGATGCAGGATGTTGGTAGAGCACTGAGATGGAAGCGGATATTGGTATATCACGGATATGGATGCAGGATGTTGGAAGAGCACGGATATGGATGCAAGATGTTGGTAGATCACTGATATGGATGCAGGATGTTGGTAGATCACTGATATAGATGCAGGATGTCCATAGAGCACTGAGATGGATGCAGGATGTTGGTAGATCATTGATATGGATGCAGGATGTTGGTAGATCACTGATATAGATGCAGGATGTCCATAGAACATTGAGATGGATGCGCAGGATGTTGTTAGAGCACTAATATGGGTGCAGGTTGTTTGTAGATCACTGATATGGGTGCAGTATGTTGGTAGATCACGGATATGGATGCAGGATGTTGGTAGAGCACTAATATGATGCAGGATGTTGGTAGAGCACTGATATGGATGCAGGATGTCGGTAGAGCACTGATATGGGTGTAGGATGTTGGTAGAGTACTGAGATGGTTGCAGGATGTTGGCAGAGCACTGATATGGATGCAGGATGTTGGTAGAGCACTGATATGGATGCAGGATGTTGATAGAGCACTGATATGGATGCAGGATGTCCATAGAGTACTGCTATTGGTGATGGATGTTGGTAGATCACGGATATGGATGCAGGATGTTGGTAGAGCACTAATATGGATGCAGGATGTTGGTAGATCACTGATATGGATGCAGAATGTTGGTAGATCACTAATATTGGTGCAGGATGTTGGTAGATCACTGAGATGGGTGCAGGATGTTGGTAGAAAACTGATATGGATGCAGGATGTTGGTAGAGCACTGATATGGATGCATGATGCTGGTAGAGCACTTATATGGATGCAGGATGTTGGTAGATCACGGATATGGATGCAGGATGTTGGTAGAGAACTAATATGGATGCACGATGTTGGTATAGCACTGATATGGATGCAGGATGTCCATAGAGCACTGATATGGATGCGCAGGATGTTGGTAGAGCACTGATATGGATGCAGGATGTTGGTAGATCACGAATATGGATGTGCAGGATGTTGGTAGATCACTGATATGGGTGCAGGTTGTTGGTAGAGCACTGATATGGGTGCAGGTTGTTGGTAGAGCACTGATATGGATGCAGGATGTTGGTAGATCACGGATATGGATGCAGGATGTTGGTAGATCACTGATATGGGTGCAGGATGTTGGTAGAGTACTGAGATGGGTGCAGGATGTTGGCAGAACACTGATATGGATGCAGGATGTTGGTAGAGCACTGATATGGATGCAGGATGTTGGTAGAGTACTGATATGGGTGCAGGATGTTGGTAGAGCACTGATATGGATGCAGGATGTTGGTAGAGCACTGATATGGATGATGATGTTGGTAGAGCACTGATATGGATGCAGGATGTTGGTAGATCACTGATATGAATGCAGGATGTTAGTAGAGCACAAATGTGATGCAGGATGTTGGTAGAGCACTGATATGGATGCAGGATGTTGGTAGAGCACTGATATGGGTGCAGGATGTTGGTAGAGTACTGAGATGGGTGCAGGATGTTGGTAGAGCACTGATATGGATGCAGGATGTTGGTAGAGCACTGATATGGATGCATGATGCTGGTAGAGCACTGATATTGATGCAGGATGTTGGTAGATCACGCATATGGATGCAGGATGTTGGTAGAGAACTAATATGGATGCAGGATGTTGGTTGAGCACTGATATGGATGCAGGATGTTGGTAGAGCACTGTGATGGATGCGGATGTTGGTAGATCACGGATATGGATGCAGGATGTTGGTAAAGCACTGATATGGGTGCAGGTTGTTGGTAGATCACGGATATGGATGCAGGATGTTGGTAGATCACTGATATGGATGCAGGATGTTGGTAGATCACTGATATAGATGCAGGATGTCCATAGAGCACTGAGATGGATGCAGGATGTTGGTAGATCATTGATATGGATGCAGGATGTTGGTAGATCACTGATATAGATGCAGGATGTCCATAGAACACTGAGATGGATGCGAAGGATGTTGCTAGAGCACTGATATGGGTGCAGGTTGTTGGTAGATCACTGATATGGGTGCAGTATGTTGGTAGATCACGGATATGGATGCAGGATGTTGGTAGAGCACTAATATGGATGTAGGATGTCGGTAGAGCACTGATATGGGTGTAGGATGTTGGTAGAGTACTGAGATGGTTGCAGGATGTTGGCAGAGCACTGATATGGATGCAGGATGTTGGTAACACTGATATGGATGCAGGATGTGTAGAGCACTGATATGGATGCAGGATGTCCATAGAGTACTGCTATTGGTGATGGATGTTGGTAGATCACGGATATGGATGCAGGATGTTGGTAGAGCACTAATATAGATGCAGGATGTTGGTAGAGCACTGAGATGGATGCAGGATGTTGGTTGATCACTGATATGGATGCATACTGTTGGTAGATCACTGATATGGATGCAGAATATTGGTAGATCACTGATATTGGTGCAGGATGTTGGTAGATCACTGATATGTGTGCAGGATGTTGGTAGAGCACTGATATAGATGCAGGGTGTCCATAGAGCACTGAGATGGATGCAGGATGTTGGTAGATCACTGATATGGATGCAGAATGTTGATTGAGCACTGATATGGGTGCAGGATGTTAGTAGAGTACTGAGATAGGTGCAGGATGTTGGTAGAGCACTGATAGGATGCAGGATGTTGGTAGAGCACTGATATGGATGCATAATGCTGGTAGATCACTGATATGGATGCAGGATGTTAGTATATCACGGATATGGATGCAGGATGTTGGTAGAGAACTAATATGGATGCAGGATGTTGGTAGAACACTGATATGGATGCAGGATGTTGGTAGAGCACTGATTTGGATGCATGATGTTGGTAGATCACGGATATCGATGCAGGATGTTGGTAGAGCACTGAGATGGATGCGGATATTGGTATATCACGGATATGGATGCAGGATGTTGGAAGAGCACGGATATGGATGCAAGATGTTGGTAGATCACTGATATGGATGCAGGATGTTGGTAGATCACTGATATAGATGCAGGATGTCCATAGAGCACTGAGATGGATGCAGGATGTTGGTAGATCATTGATATGGATGCAGGATGTTGGTAGATCACTGATATAGATGCAGTATGTCCATAGAGCACTGAGATGGATGCGCAGGATGTTGGTAGAGCACTGATATGGGTGCAGGTTGTTGGTAGATCACTGATATGGGTGCAGTATGTTGGTAGATCACGGATATGGATGCAGGATGTTGGTAGAGCACTAATATGGATGCAGGATGTTGGTAGAGCACTGATATGGATGCAGGATGTCGGTAGAGCACTGATATGGGTGTAGGATGTTGGTAGAGTACTGAGATGGTTGCAGGATGTTGGCAGAGCACTGATATGGATGCAGGATGTTGGTAGAGCACTGATATGGATGCAGGATGTTGATAGAGCACTGATATGGATGCAGGATGTCCATAGAGTACTGCTATTGGTGATGGATGTTGGTAGATCACGGATATGGATGCAGGATGTTGGTAGAGCACTAATATGGATGCAGGATGTTGGTAGATCACTGATATGGATGCAGAATGTTGGTAGATCACTAATATGGGTGCAGGATGTTGGTAGATCACTGAGATGGGTGCAGGATGTTGGTAGAACACTGATATGGATGCAGGATGTTGGTAGAGCACTGATATGGATGCATGATGCTGGTAGAGCACTGATATGGATGCAGGATGTTGGTAGATCACGGATATGGATGCAGGATGTTGGTAGAGAACTAATATGGATGCACGATGTTGGTATAGCACTGATATGGATGCAGGATGTCCATAGAGCACTGATATGGATGCGCAGGATGATGGTAGAGCACTAATATGGATGCAGGATGTTGGTAGATCACGAATATGGATGCGCAGGATGTTGGTAGATCACTGGTATGGGTGCAGGTTGTTGGTAGAGCACTGATATGGGTGCAGGTTGTTGGTAGAGCACTGATATGGATGCAGGATGTTGGTAGATCACGGATATGGATGCAGGATGTTGGTAGATCACTGACATGGGTGCAGGATGTTGGTAGAGTACTGAGATGGGTGCAGGATGTTGGCAGAACACTGATATGGATGCAGGATGTTGGTAGAGCACTGATATGGATGCAGGATGTCCATAGAGTACTGCTATTGGTGATGGATGTTTGTAGAGCACTGATATGGATGCAGGATGTTGTTATAGCACTAATATGGATGCAGGATGTTGGTAGAGCACTGATATGGATGCATGATGTTGGTAGAGCACTGATATGGATGCAGGATGTTGGTAGATCACTGATATGAATGCAGGATGTTAGTAGAGCACCAATATTGATGCAGTATGTTGGTAGAGCACTGATATGGATGCAGGATGTTGGTAGAGCACTGATATGGGTGCAGGATGTTGGTAGAGTACTGAGATGGGTGCAGGATGTTGGTAGAGCACTGATATGGATGCAGGATGTTGGTAGAGCACTGATATGGATGCATGATGCTGGTAGAGCACTGATTTTGATGCAGGATGTTGGTAGATCACGGATATGGATGCAGGATGTTGGTAGAGAACTAATATGGATGCAGGATGTTGGTAGAGCACTGATATGGATGCAGGATGTTGATAGAGCACTGATATGGATGCAGGATGTCCATAGAGCACTGGTATGGGTGATGGATGTTGGTAGAGCACTGCTATGGATGCAGGATGTTAGTATAGCACTGATATGGATGCAGGATGTTGGTAGATCACTGATATGGGTGCAGGATGTTGGTAGAGTACTGAGATGGGTGCAGACAGTTGGCAGAACACTGATATGGATGCAGGATGTTGATAGAGCACTGATATGGATGCAGGATGTCCATAGAGTACTGATATTGGTGATGGATGTTGGTAGAGCACTAATATGGATGCAGGATGTTGGTATAGCACTAATATGGATGCAGGATGTTGGTAGAACACTGATATGGATGCATGGTGTTGGTAGAGCACTGATATGGATGCAGGATGTCCATAGAGTACTGCTATTGGTGATGTATGTTAGTAGAGCACTGATATGGATGCAGGATGTTGTTATAGCACTAATATGGATGCAGGATGTTGGTAGAGCACTGATATGGATGCATGATGTTGGTAGAACACTGATATGGATGCAGGATGTTGGTAGATCACGGATATGAATTCAGGATGTTAGTAGAGCACCAATATGGATGCAGGATGTTGGTAGATCACGGATATGGATGCAGGATGTTGGTCGAGCACTGATATGGATGCAGGATGTTGATAGAGCACTGATATAGATGCAGGATGTCCATAGAGTACTGCTATTGGTGATGGATGTTGGTAGAGCACTGAAATGGATGCAGGATGTTGGTAGAGCACTAATATGGATGCAGGATGTTGGTAGAGCACTGATATGGGTGCAGGATGTTTGTAGAGTACTGAGATTGGTGCAGGATGTTGGTAGAGCACTGATATGGATGCAGGATGTTGATAGAGCACTGATATGGATGCATTATGTCCATAGAGCACTGGTATGGGTGATGGATGTTGGTAGAGCACTGCTATGGATGCAGGATGTTAGTATAGCACTGATATGGATGCAGGATGTTGGTAGAGCACTGATATGGATGCAGAATGTTGGTTGATCACTGATATGGATGCATGATGTTGATAGAGCACTGATATGGATGCATGATGTTGGTAGATCACTGATATGGATGAAGGATGTTGGTAGAGCACTGATATGGATGCAGGATGTTGGTAGATCACGGATATGGATGCAGGATGTTGGTAGAGCACTAATATGGAGGCAGGATGTTGGTAGAGCACTGATGTGGATGCAGGATGTTGGTAGAGCACTGAGATGGATGCGGATGTTGGTAGATCACGAATATGGATGCAGGATGATGGAAAAGCACTGATATGGATGCATGATGTTGGTAGATCACTGATATGGATGCAGGATGTTGGTAGAGCACTGAGATGGATGCAGGATGTTGGTTGATCACTGATATGGATGCATACTGTTGGTAGATCACTGATATGGATGCAGAATATTGGTAGATCACTGATATGGGTGCAGGATGTTGGTAGAGCACTGATATAGATGCAGGATGTCCATAGAGCACTGAGATGGATGCAGGATGTTGGTAGATCACTGATATGGATGCATAATGTTGATTGAGCACTGCTATGGGTGCAGGATGTTAGTAGAGTACTGAGATAGGTGCAGGATGTTGGTAGAGCACTGATAGGATGCAGGATGTTGGTAGAGCACTGATATGGATGCATAATGCTGGTAGATCACTGATATGGATGCAGGATGTTAGTAGATCACGGATATGGATGCAGGATGTTGGTAGAGAACTAATATGGATGCAAGATGTTGGTAGAACACTGATATGGATGCAGGATGTTGGTAGAGCACTGATTTGGATGCATGATGTTGGTAGATCACGGATATCGATGCAGGATGTTGGTAGAGCACTGAGATGGATGCGGATATTGGTATATCACGGATATGGATGCAGGATGTTGGAAGAGCACGGATATGGATGCAAGATGTTGGTAGATCACTGATATGGATGCAGGATGTTGGTAGATCACTGATATAGATGCAGGATGTCCATAGAGCACTGAGATGGATGCAGGATGTTGGTAGATCATTGATATGGATGCAGGATGTTGGTAGATCACTGATATAGATGCAGGATGTCCATAGAACACTGAGATGGATGCGCAGGATGTTGGTAGAGCACTGATATGGGTGCAGGTTGTTTGTAGATCACTGATATGGGTGCAGTATGTTGGTAGATCACGGATATGGATGCAGGATGTTGGTAGAGCACTAATATGGATGCAGGATGTTGGTAGAGCACTGATATGGATGCAGGATGTCGGTAGAGCACTGATATGGGTGTAGGATGTTGGTAGAGTACTGAGATGGTTGCAGGATGTTGGCAGAGCACTGATATGGATGCAGGATGTTGGTAGAGCACTGATATGGATGCAGGATGTTGATAGAGCACTGATATGGATGCAGGATGTCCATAGAGTACTGCTATTGGTGATGGATGTTGGTAGATCACGGATATGGATGCAGGATGTTGGTAGAGCACTAATATGGATGCAGGATGTTGGTAGATCACTGATATGGATGCAGAATGTTGGTAGATCACTAATATTGGTGCAGGATGTTGGTAGATCACTGAAATGGGTGCAGGATGTTGGTAGAACACTGATATGGATGCAGGATGTTGGTAGAGCACTGAAACAAACACATATGGATGCAGGATGTTGGTAGATCACGGATATGGATGCAGGATGTTGGTAGAGAACTAATATGGATGCACGATGTTGGTATAGCACTGATATGGATGCAGGATGTCCATAGAGCACTGATATGGATGCGCAGGATGTTGGTAGAGCACTGATATGGATGCAGGATGTTGGTAGATCACGAATATGGATGCGCAGGATGTTGGTAGATCACTGACATGGGTGCAGGTTGTTGGTAGAGCACTGATATGGGTGCAGGTTGTTGGTAGAGCACTGATATGGATGCAGGATGTTGGTAGATCACGGATATGGATGCAGGATGTTGGTAGATCACTGATATGGGTGCAGGATGTTGGTAGAGTACTGAGATGGGTGCAGGATGTTGGCAGAACACTGATATGGATGCAGGATGTTGGTAGAGCACTGATATGGATGCAGGATGTCCATAGAGTACTGCTATTGGTGATGGATGTTTGTAGAGCACTGATATGGATGCAGGATGTTGTTATAGCACTAATATGGATGCAGGATGTTGGTAGAGCACTGATATGGATGCATGATGTTGGTAGAGCACTGATATGGATGCAGGATGTTGGTAGATCACTGATATGAATGCAGGATGTTAGTAGAGCACCAATATGGATGCAGTATGTTGGTAGAGCACTGATATGGATGCAGGATGTTGGTAGAGCACTGATATGGGTGCAGGATGTTGGTAGAGTACTGAGATGGGTGCAGGATGTTGGTAGAGCACTGATATGGATGCAGGATGTTGGTAGAGCACTGATATGGATGCATGATGCTGGTAGAGCACTGATATTGATGCAGGATGTTGGTAGATCACGGATATGGATGCAGGATGTTGGTAAAGCACTGATATGGGTGCAGGTTGTTGGTAGATCACTGATATGGATGCAGGATGTTGGTAGATCACTGATATAGATGCAGGATGTCCATAGAGCACTTAGATGGATGCAGGATGTTGGTAGATCATTGATATGGATGCAGGATGTTGGTAGATCACTGATATAGATGCAGGATGTCCATAGAGCACTGAGATGGATGCAGGATGTTGGTAGAGCACTGATATGGGTGCAGGTTGTTGGTAGATCACTGATATGGGTGCAGGATGTTGGTAGAGCACTGAGATGGATGCGGATGTTGGTAGATCACGGATATGGATGCAGGATGTTGGTAAAGCACTGATATGGGTGCAGGTTGTTGGTAGATCACTGATATGGGTGCAGTATGTTGGTAGATCACGAATATGGATGCAGGATGTTGGTAGAGCACTAATATGGATGAAGGATGTTTGTAGAGCACTGACATGGATGCAGGATGTTGGTAGAACACTGATATGGGTGTAGGATGTTGGTAGAGTATTGAGATGGGTGCAGGATGTTGGTAGAACACTGATATGGATGCAGGATGTTGGTAGATCACTGATATGGATGCAGGATGTTGATAGAGCACTGATATGGATGCAGCATGTCCATAGAGTACTGCTATTGGTGATGGATGTTGGTAGAGCACTGATATGGATGCAGGATGTTGGTAGAGCACTCATATGGATGCAGGATGTTGGTAGAGCACTGATATGGATGCATGATGTTGGTAGAGCACTGATATGGATGCATGATGTTGGTAGATCACGGATATGGATGCAGGATGTTGGTAGAGCACTAATATGGATGCAGGATGTTGGTAGAGCACTGATATGGATGATGGATGTTGGTAGAGCACTGATATGGATGCATTATGTTGGTAGATTACTGATATGGATGCAGAATGTTGGTAGATCACTGATATGGGTGCAGGATGTTGGTAGATCACTGAGATGGGTGCAGGATGTTGGTAGAGCACTGATATGGATGCAGGATGTTGGTAGAGCACTGATATGGATGCATGATGCTGGTAGAGCACTGATATGGATGCAGGATGTTGGTAGATCACGGATATGGATGCAGGATGTTGGTAGATAACGAATATGAATGCAGGATTTTGGTAGAGCACTGATATGGATGCAGGATGTTGATAGAGCACTGATATGGATGCAGGATATCCATAGAGCACTGCTATGGGTGATGGATGTTGGTAAAGCACTGATATGGATGCACAATGTTGGTATAGCACTGATATGGATGCAGGATGTCCATAGAGCACTGATATGGATGCGCAGGATGTTGGTAGAGCACAGATATGGATGCAGGATGTTGGTAGATCACGAATATGGATGCGCAGGATGTTGGTAGATCACTGATATGGGTGCAGGTTGTTGGTAGAGCACTGATATGGGTGCAGGTTGTTGGTAGAGCACTGATATGGATGCAGGACGTTCATAGATCACGGATATGGATGCAGGATGTTCGTAGATCACTGATATGGGTGCAGGATGTTGGTAGAATACTGAGATGGGTGCAGGATGTTGGCAGAGCACTGATATGGATGCAGGATGTTGGTAGAGCACTGATATGGATGCAGGATGTTGATAGAGCACTAATATGGATGCAGGATGTTGGTAGAGCACTGATATGGATGCAGGATGTTGGTAGAGCACTGAGATGGATGTGGATGTTGGTAGATCACGGATATGGATGCAGGATGTAGTTAAAGCACTGATATGGATGCAGGATGTTGGTAGATCACTGATATGGATGCAGGATGTTGGTAGAGTACTGAGATGGATGCAGGATGTTGGTTGATCACTGATATGGATGCAGAATGTTGGTAGATCACTGATATGGATGCAGAATGTTGGTAGATCACTGATATGGGTGCAGGATGTTGGTAGATCACTGATATGGGTGCAGGATGTTGGTAGATCACTGATATAGATGCAGGATGTCCATATAGCACTGAGATGGATGCAGAAGTTGGTAGAGCACTGATATGGGTGCAGGATGTTGGTAGAGTACTGAGATGGGTGCAGGATGTTGGTAGAGAATGATATGGATGCAGGATGTTGCTAGAGCACTGATATGGATGCCTGATGCTGGTAGAGCACTGATATGGATGCAGGATGTTGGTAGACCACTGATATGGATGCAGGATGTTGGTAGAGCACTGATTTGGATGCATGATGTTGGTAGATCACGGATATCGATGCAGGATGTTGGTAGAGCACTGAGATGGATGCGGATGTTGGTAGATCACGGATATGGATGCAGGATGTTGGAAGAGCACTGATATGGATGCAAGATGTTGGTAGATCACAGATATGGCTGCAGGATGTTGATAGATCACTGATATAGATGCAGGATGTCCATAGAGCACTGAGATGGATGCAGGATGTTGGTAGATCACTGATATGTATGCATGATGTTGGTAGATCACTGATATAGATGCAGGATGTCCATAGAGCACTGAGATGGATGCGCAGGATGTTGATAGAGCACTGATATGGTTGCAGGTTGTTGGTAGATCACTGATATGTGTGCAGTATGATGGTAGATCACGGATATGGATGCAGGATGTTGGTAGAGCACTAATATGGATGCAGCATGTTGGTAGAGCACTGATATGGATGCAGGATGTTCGTAGAGCACTGATATGGGTGTAGGATGTTGGTAGAGTACTGAGATGGGTGCAGGATGTTGTCAGACACTGATCAGGATGCAGGATGTTGGTAGAGCACTGATATGGATGCAGGATGTTGATATAGCACTGATATGGATGCAGGATGTCCATATAGTACTGCTATTGGTGATGGATGTTGGTAGAGCACTGATATGGATGCAGGATGTTGGTATAGCACTAATATGGATGCAGGATGTTGGTAGAGCACTGATATGGATGCATGATGTTGGTAGAGCACTGATATGGATGAGGATGTTGGTGGATCACGGATATGGATGCAGGATGTTGGTACAGCACTAATATGGATGCAGGATGTTGGTAGAGCACTGATATGGATGCAGGATATTGGTAGAGCACTGATATGGGTGCAGGATGTTGGTTGAGTACTGAGATGGGTGCAGGATGTTGGTAGAGTACTGATATGGATGCAGGATGTTGATAGAGCACTGATATGGATGCAGTATGTCCATAGAGCACTGGTATGGGTGATAGATGTTGGTAGAGCACTGCTATGGATGCAGGATGTTAGTATAGCACTGATATGGATGCAGGATGTTGGTAGAGAACTGATATGGATGCAGAATGTTGGTAGATCACTGATATGGATGCATGATGTTGATATAGCACTGATATGGTTGCATGATGTTGGTAGAGCACTGATATGGATGCAGGATGTTGGTAGAGCACTGATATGGATGCAGGATGTTGGTAGATCACGGATATGGATGCAGGATGTTGGTAGAGCACTAATATGGAGGCAGGATGTTGGTAGAGCACTGATATGGATGCAGGATGTTGGTAGAGCACTGATATGGATGCGGATGTTGGTAGATCACGGATATGGATGCAGGATGTTGGTAGAGCACTGATATGGATGCAGGATGTTGGTAGATCACTGATATGGATGCAGGATGTTGGTAGAGCACTGATATGGATGCAGGATGTTGGTAGATCACTGATATGGATGCAGGATGTTGGTAGATCACTGATATGGATGCAGGATGTTGGTAGATCACTGATATGGGTGCAGGATGTTGGTAGAGCACTGATATGGATGCAGGATGTTGTTGGTAGATCACTGAATGTGCAATGTTACGTAGGGTGAGGATGTGGTAGAGTACTAGATGGGTGCAGGATGTTGGTAGAGCACTGAAGGATGCAGGATGTTGGTAGAGCACTGATATGGATGCATGATGTTGGTAGAGCACTGATATGGATGCAGGATGTTGGTAGATCACGGATATGGATGCAGGATGTTGGTAGAGAACTAATATGGATGCAGGATGTTGGTAGAGCACTGATATGGATGCAGGATGTTGGTAGAGCACTGATATGGATGCAGGATGTCCATAGAGCACTGATATTGGTGCAGGATGTTGGTAGAGCACTGATATGGATGGCAGGATGTTGGTAGAGCACTGATATGGATGCAGGATGTGGTAGATCACGGATATGGATGGCAGGATGTGGTAGATCAATAGGCAGGTGTGTAGAGCACTGATAGGGTGCGGTTTTGGAAGATCACGGATATGGATGCAGGATGTTGTAGATCACTGATATGGGTGCAGGATGTTGGTAGAGTACTGAGATGGGTGCAGGATGTTGGCAGAGCACTGATATGGATGCATGATGTTGGTAGATCACGGATATGGATGCAGGATGTTTGTAGAGCACTGATATGGAGCATGATGCTGGGAGAGCACCGACATGGATGCAGGATGTTGGTAGATCACGGATATGGGTGCAGGATGTTGGTAGAGTACTGAGATGGGTGCAGGATGTTGGTAGAGCAATGATATGGATGCAGGATGTTTGTAGAGCACTGATATGGAGCATGATGCTGGGAGAGCACCGATATGGATGCAGGATGTTGGTAGAACACTGATATGGATGCAGGATGTTGATAGAGCACTGATATGGATGCAGTATGTCCATAGAGTACTGATATTGGTGATGGATGTTGGTAGAGCATTGATATGGATGCAGGATGTTGGTATAGCACTAATATGGATGCAGGATGTTGGTAGAGCACTGATATGGATGCATGATGTTGGTAGAGCACTGATATGGATGCAGGATGTTGGTAGATCACGGATATGGATGCAGGATGTTGGTAGAGCACTAATATGGATGCAGGATGTTGGTAGAGCACTGATATGGATGCAGTATGTTGGTAGAGTACTGATATGGGTGTAGGATGTTGGTAGAGTACTGAGATGGGTGCAGGATGTTCGTAGAGCACTGATATGGATGCAGGATGTTGGTAGACACTGATATGGATGCAGATGTGGTAGAGCACTGATACGGATGAAGGATGTTGGTAGATCACGGATATGGATGCAGGATGTTGGTAGATCACTGATATAGATGCAGGATGTCCATATAGCACTGAGATGGATGCAGAATGTTGGTAGAGCACTGATATGGGTGCAGGATGTTGGTAGAGTACTGAGATGGGTGCAGGATGTTGGTAGAGAACTGATATGGATGCCTGATGCTGGTAGAGCACTGATATGGATGCAGGATGTTGGTAGACCACTGATATGGATGCAGGATGTTGGTAGAGCACTGATTTGGATGCATGATGTTGGTAGATCAAGGATATCGATGCAGGATGTTGGTAGAGCACTGAGATGGATGCGGATGTTGGTAGATCACGGATATGGATGCAGGATGTTGGAAGAGCACTGATATGGATGCAAGATGTTGGTAGATCACTGATATGGCTGCAGGATGTTGATAGATCACTGATATAGATGCAGGATGTCCATAGAGCACTGAGATGGATGCAGGATGTTGGTAGATCACTGATATGTATGCATGATGTTGGTAGATCACTGATATAGATGCAGGATGTCCATAGAGCACTGAGATGGATGCGCAGGATGTTGATAGAGCACTGATATGGTTGCAGGTTGTTGGTAGATCACTGATATGTGTGCAGTATGATGGTAGATCACGGATATGGATGCAGGATGTTGGTAGAGCACTAATATGGATGCAGCATGTTGGTAGAGCACTGATATGGATGCAGGATGTTCGTAGAGCACTGATATGGGTGTAGGATGTTGGTAGAGTACTGAGATGGGTGCAGGATGTTGTCAGAGCACTGATAAGGATGCAGGATGTTGGTAGAGCACTGATATGGATGCAGGATGTTGGTAGAGCACTGATATGGATGCATGATGTTGGTAGAGCACTGATATGGATGCAGGATGTTGGTGGATCACGGATATGGATGTAGGATGTTGGTAGAGCACTAATATGGATGCAGGATGTTGGTAGAGCACTGATATGGATGCAGGATATTGGTAGAGCACTGATATGGGTGCAGGATGTTGGTTGAGTACTGAGATGGGTGCAGGATGTTGGTAGAGTACTGATATGGATGCAGGATGTTGGAAGAGCACTGATATGGATGCAAGATGTTGGTAGATCACTGATATGGCTGCAGGATGTTGATAGATCACTGATATAGATGCAGGATGTCCATAGAGCACTGAGATGGATGCAGGATGTTGGTAGATCACTGATATGTATGCATGATGTTGGTAGATCACTGATATAGATGCAGGATGTCCATAGAGCACTGAGATGGATGCGCAGGATGTTGATAGAGCACTGATATGGTTGCAAGTTGTTGGTAGATCACTGATATGTGTGCGGTATGATGGTAGATCACGGATATGGATGCAGGATGTTGGTAGAGCACTAATATGGATGCAGCATGTTGGTAGAGCACTGATATGGATGCAGGATGTTCGTAGAGCACTGATATGGGTGTAGGATGTTGGTAGAGTACTGAGATGGGTGCAGGATGTTGTCAGAGCACTGATAAGGATGCAGGATGTTGGTAGAGCACTGATATGGATGCAGGATGTTGGTAGAGCACTGATATGGATGCATGATGTTGGTAGAGCACTGATATGGATGCAGGATGTTGGTGGATCACGGATATGGATGCAGGATGTTGGTAGAGCACTAATATGGATGCAGGATGTTGGTAGAGCACTGATATGGATGCAGGATATTGGTAGAGCACTGATATGGGTGCAGGATGTTGGTTGAGTACTGAGATGGGTGCAGGATGTTGGTAGAGTACTGATATGGATGCAGGATGTTGATAGAGCACTGATATGGATGCCGTATGTCCATAGAGCACTGGTATGGGTGATAGATGTTGGTAGAGCACTGCTATGGATGCAGGATGTTAGTATAGCACTGATATGGATGCATGATGTTGATATAGCACTGATATGGATGCATGATGTTGGTAGAGCACTGATATGGATGCAGGATGTTGGTAGAGCACTGATATGGATGCTGGATGTTGGTAGATCACGGATATGGATGCAGGATGTTGGTAGAGCACTAATATGGAGGCAGGATGTTGGTAGAGCACTTATATGGATGCAGGATGTTGGTAGATCACTGAGATGGATGCGCATGTTGGTAAATCACGGATATGGATGCAGGATGTTGGTAAAGCACTGATATGGATGCAGGATGTTGGTAGATCACTGATATGGATGCAGGATGTTGGTAGAGCACTGATATGGATGCAGGATGTTGGTAGAGCACTGAGATGGATGCGGATGTTGGTAGATCACGGATATGGATGCAGGATGTTGGTAAAGCACTGATATGGATGCAGGATGTTGGTAGATCACTCATATTGATGCAGGATGTTGGTAGAGCACTGAGATGGATGCAGGATGTTGGTTGATCACTGATATGGATGCAGAATGTTGGTAGATCACTGATATGGGTGCAGGATGTTGGTAGATCACTGATATGGGTGCAGGATGTTGGTAGAGCACTGATATAGATGCAGGATGTCCATAGAGCACTGAGATGGATGCAGGATGTTGGTAGATCACTGATATGGATGCAGAATGTTGGTAGTTCACTGATATGGGTGAAGGATGTTGGTAGAGTACTTAGATGGGTGCAGGATGTTGGTAGAGCACTGATATGGATGCAGGATGTTCGTAGATCACTGATATGGATGCATGATGCTGGTAGAGCACTGATATGGATGCAGGATGTTGGTAGATCACGGATATGGATGCAGGATGTTGGTAGAGAACTAATATGGATGCAGGATGTTGGTAGAGCACTGATATGGATGCAGGATGTTGATAGAGCACTGATATGGATGCAGGATGTCCATAGAGCACTGCTATTGGTGATGGATGTTGGTAGAGCACTGATATGGATGCGCAGGATGTTGGTAGAGCACTGATATGGATGCTGGATGTTGGTAGATCACGGATATGGATGCGCAGGATGTTGGTAGATCACTGATATGGGTGCAGGTTGTTGTTAGAGCACTGATATGGGTGCAGGTTTTTGGAAGATCACGGATATGGATGCAGGATGTTGGTAGATCACGGATATGGATGCAGGATGTTTGTAGAGAACTAATATGGATGCAGGATGTTGGTAGAGCACTGATATGGATGCAGGATGTTGGTAGAGTACTGAGATGGGTGCAGGATGTTCGTAGAGCACTGATATGGATGCAGGATGTTAGTAGAGCACTGATATGGATGCATGATGCTGGTAGAGCACTGATATGGATGAAGGATGTTGGTAGATCACGGATATGGATGCAAGATGTTGGTAGAGCACTGATATGGATGCAGGATGTTGATAGAGCACTGATATGAATGCAGGATGTCCATAGAGCACTGCTATGGGTGATGGATGTTGGTAGAGCACTGATATGGATGCGGGATGTTAGTATAGCACTGATATGGATGCATGATATCCATAGAGCACTGATATGGATGCGCAGGATGTTGGTAGAGCACTGATATGGATGCAGGATGTTGGTAGATCACGGATATGGATGAGCCGGATGTTGGTAGATCACTGATATGGGTGCAGGTTGTTGGTAGAGCACTGATATGGGTGCAGGTTGTTGGTAGAGCACCGATATGGATGCAGGATGTTGGTAGATCACGGATATGGTGCAGGATGTTGGTAGAGTACTGAGATGAGTGCAGGATGTTGGTAGAGCACTGATATGGATGCAGAATGTTTGTAGAGCACTGATATGGAGCATGATGCTGGTAGAGAACCGATATGGATGCAGGATGTTGGTAGATCACGGATATGGATGCAGGATGTTGGTAGAGCACTGATATGGATGCAGGATGTTGATAGATCACTGATATGGATGCAGGATGTCCATAGAGTACTGCTATTGGTGACGGATGTTGGTAGAGCACTGATATGGATGCATGATGTTGGTAGAGCACTGATATGGATGCAGGATGTTGGTAGATCACGGATATGGATGCAGGTTGTTGGTAGAGCACTAATATGGATGCAGGATGTTGGTAGAGCACTGATATGGGTGCAGGATGTTGGTAGAGTACTGAGATGGGTGCAGGATGTTCGTAGAGCACTGATATGGATGCAGGATGTTGGTAGAGCACTGATATGGATGCATGATGCTGGTAGAGCACTGATATTGATGCAGGATGTTGGTAGATCACGGATATGGATGCAGGATGTTGGTAGAGAACTAATATGGATGCAGGATGTTGGTAGAGCACTGATATGGATGCAGGATGTTGATAGAGCACTGATATGGATGCAGGATGTCCATAGAGCACTGCTATGTGTGATGGATGTTGGTAGAGCACTGATATGGATGCAGGATGTTAGTATAGCACTGATATGGATGCAGGATGTTGGTAGATCACGGATATGGATGAGCAGGATGTTGGTAGATCACTGATATGGGTGGAGGTTGTTGGTAGAGCACTGATATGGGTGCAGGTTGTTTTTAGAGCACTGATATGGATGCAGGATGAAGGTAGATCACGGATATGGATGCAGGATGTTGGTAGATCACTGATATGGGTGCAGGATGTTGGTAGAGTACTGAGATGGGTGCAGGATGTTGGCAGAGCACTGTTATGGATGCAGGATGTTAGTAGAGCACTGATATGGATGCAGGATGTTGATAGAGCACTGATGTGGATGCAGGATATCCATAGAGTACTGCTATTGGTGATGGATGTTAGTAGAGCACTGATATGGATGCAGGATGTTCGTATAGCACTAATATGGATGCAGGATGTTGGTAGAGCACTAATATGGATGCAGGATGTTGGTAGAGCACTGATATGGATGCAGGATATTGGTAGAGCACTGATATGGGTGCAGGATGTTGGTTGAGTACTGAGATGGGTGCAGGATGTTGGTAGAGTACTGATATGGATGCAGGATGTTGATAGAGCACTGATATGGATGCAGTATGTCCATAGAGCACTGGTATGGGTGATAGATGTTGGTAGAGCACTGCTATGGATGCAGGATGTTAGTATAGCACTGATATGGATGCAGGATGTTGGTAGAGAACTGATATGGATGCAGAATGTTGGTAGATCACTGATATGGATGCATGATGTTGATATAGCACTGATATGGATGCATGATGTTGGTAGAGCACTGATATGGATGCAGGATGTTGGTAGAGCACTGATATGGATGCTGGATGTTGGTAGATCACGGATATGGATGCAGGATGTTGGTAGAGCACTAATATGGAGGCAGGATGTTGGTAGAGCACTTATATGGATGCAGGATGTTGGTAGATCACTGAGATGGATGCGCATGTTGGTAAATCACGGATATGGATGCAGGATGTTGGTAAAGCACTGATATGGATGCAGGATGTTGGTAGATCACTGATATGGATGCAGGATGTTGGTAGAGCACTGATATGGATGCAGGATGTTGGTAGAGCACTGAGATGGATGCGGATGTTGGTAGATCACGGATATGGATGCAGGATGTTGGTAAAGCACTGATATGGATGCAGGATGTTGGTAGATCACTCATATTGATGCAGGATGTTGGTAGAGCACTGAGATGGATGCAGGATGTTGGTTGATCACTGATATGGATGCAGAATGTTGGTAGATCACTGATATGGGTGCAGGATGTTGGTAGATCACTGATATGGGTGCAGGATGTTGGTAGAGCACTGATATAGATGCAGGATGTCCATAGAGCACTGAGATGGATGCAGGATGTTGGTAGATCACTGATATGGATGCAGAATGTTGGTAGTTCACTGATATGGGTGAAGGATGTTGGTAGAGTACTTAGATGGGTGCAGGATGTTGGTAGAGCACTGATATGGATGCAGGATGTTCGTAGATCACTGATATGGATGCATGATGCTGGTAGAGCACTGATATGGATGCAGGATGTTGGTAGATCACGGATATGGATGCAGGATGTTGGTAGAGAACTAATATGGATGCAGGATGTTGGTAGAGCACTGATATGGATGCAGGATGTTGATAGAGCACTGATATGGATGCAGGATGTCCATAGAGCACTGCTATTGGTGATGGATGTTGGTAGAGCACTGATATGGATGCGCAGGATGTTGGTAGAGCACTGATATGGATGCTGGATGTTGGTAGATCACGGATATGGATGCGCAGGATGTTGGTAGATCACTGATATGGGTGCAGGTTGTTGTTAGAGCACTGATATGGGTGCAGGTTTTTGGAAGATCACGGATATGGATGCAGGATGTTGGTAGATCACTGATATGGGTGCAGGATGTTGGTAGAGTACTGAGATGGGTGCAGGATGTTGGCAGAGCACTGATATGGATGCATGATGTTGGTAGATCACGGATATGGATGCAGGATGTTTGTAGAGAACTAATATGGATGCAGGATGTTGGTAGAGCACTGATATGGATGCAGGATGTTGGTAGAGTACTGAGATGGGTGCAGGATGTTCGTAGAGCACTGATATGGATGCAGGATGTTAGTAGAGCACTGATATGGATGCATGATGCTGGTAGAGCACTGATATGGATGAAGGATGTTGGTAGATCACGGATATGGATGCAAGATGTTGGTAGAGCACTGATATGGATGCAGGATGTTGATAGAGCACTGATATGAATGCAGGATGTCCATAGAGCACTGCTATGGGTGATGGATGTTGGTAGAGCACTGATATGGATGCGGGATGTTAGTATAGCACTGATATGGATGCATGATATCCATAGAGCACTGATATGGATGCGCAGGATGTTGGTAGAGCACTGATATGGATGCAGGATGTTGGTAGATCACGGATATGGATGAGCCGGATGTTGGTAGATCACTGATATGGGTGCAGGTTGTTGGTAGAGCACTGATATGGGTGCAGGTTGTTGGTAGAGCACCGATATGGATGCAGGATGTTGGTAGATCACGGATATGGTGCAGGATGTTGGTAGAGTACTGAGATGAGTGCAGGATGTTGGTAGAGCACTGATATGGATGCAGAATGTTTGTAGAGCACTGATATGGAGCATGATGCTGGTAGAGAACCGATATGGATGCAGGATGTTGGTAGATCACGGATATGGATGCAGGATGTTGGTAGAGCACTGATATGGATGCAGGATGTTGATAGATCACTGATATGGATGCAGGATGTCCATAGAGTACTGCTATTGGTGACGGATGTTGGTAGAGCACTGATATGGATGCATGATGTTGGTAGAGCACTGATATGGATGCAGGATGTTGGTAGATCACGGATATGGATGCAGGTTGTTGGTAGAGCACTAATATGGATGCAGGATGTTGGTAGAGCACTGATATGGATGCAGGATGTTGGTAGAGCACTGATATGGGTGCAGGATGTTGGTAGAGTACTGAGATGGGTGCAGGATGTTCGTAGAGCACTGATATGGATGCAGGATGTTGGTAGAGCACTGATATGGATGCATGATGCTGGTAGAGCACTGATATTGATGCAGGATGTTGGTAGATCACGGATATGGATGCAGGATGTTGGTAGAGAACTAATATGGATGCAGGATGTTGGTAGAGCACTGATATGGATGCAGGATGTTGATAGAGCACTGATATGGATGCAGGATGTCCATAGAGCACTGCTATGTGTGATGGATGTTGGTAGAGCACTGATATGGATGCAGGATGTTAGTATAGCACTGATATGGATGCAGGATGTTGGTAGATCACGGATATGGATGAGCAGGATGTTGGTAGATCACTGATATGGGTGGAGGTTGTTGGTAGAGCACTGATATGGGTGCAGGTTGTTTTTAGAGCACTGATATGGATGCAGGATGAAGGTAGATCACGGATATGGATGCAGGATGTTGGTAGATCACTGATATGGGTGCAGGATGTTGTAGAGTACTGAGATGGGTGCAGGATGTTGGAGACACTGTTATGGATGCAGGATGTTAGTAGAGCACTGATATGGATGCAGGATGTTGATAGAGCACTGATGTGGATGCAGGATATCCATAGAGTACTGCTATTGGTGATGGATGTTAGTAGAGCACTGATATGGATGCAGGATGTTCGTATAGCACTAATATGGATGCATGATGTTGGTAGAGCACTAATATGGATGCAGGATGTTGGTAGAGCACTGATATGGATGCAGGATATTGGTAGAGCACTGATATGGGTGCAGGATGTTGGTTGAGTACTGAGATGGGTGCAGGATGTTGGTAGAGTACTGATATGGATGCAGGATGTTGATAGAGCACTGATATGGATGCAGTATGTCCATAGAGCACTGGTATGGGTGATAGATGTTGGTAGAGCACTGCTATGGATGCAGGATGTTAGTATAGCACTGATATGGATGCAGGATGTTGGTAGAGAACTGATATGGATGCAGAATGTTGGTAGATCACTGATATGGATGCATGATGTTGATATAGCACTGATATGGATGCATGATGTTGGTAGAGCACTGATATGGATGCAGGATGTTGGTAGAGCACTGATATGGATGCAGGATGTTGGTAGATCACTGATATGGATGCAGGATGTTGGTAGAGCACTAATATGGATGCAGGATGTTGGTAGAGCACTTATATGGATGCAGGATGTTGGTAGATCACTGAGATGGATGCGCATGTTGGTAAATCACGGATATGGATGCAGGATGTTGGTAAAGCACTGATATGGATGCAGGATGTTGGTAGATCACTGATATGGATGCAGGATGTTGGTAGAGCACTGATATGGATGCAGGATGTTGGTAGATCACTGATATGGATGCAGGATGTTGGTAGAGCACTGATATGGATGCAGGATGTTGGTAGAGCACTGATATGGATGCAGGATGTTGGTAGATCACTGATATGGATGCAGGATGTTGGTAGATCACTGATATGGATGCAGGATGTTGGTAGATCACTGATATGGATGCAGGATGTTGGTAGATCACTGATATGTGTGCAGGATGTTGGTAGATCACTGATATGGGTGCAGGATGTTGGTAGAGCACTGATATAGATGCAGGATGTCCATAGAGCACTGAGATGGATGCAGGATGTTGGTAGATCACTGATATGGATGCAGAATGTTGGTAGATCACTGATATTGGTGCAGTATGTTGGTAGAGCACTGATATGGATGCAGGATGTTGGTAGAGCACTGATATGGATGCATGATGCTGGTAGAGCACTGATATGGATGCAGGATGTTGGTAGAGCACTGATATGGATGCAGGATGTTGGTAGAGCACTAATATGGATGCAGGATGTTAGTAGAGCACTGATATGGATGCAGGATGTTGGTAGAGCACTGATATGGATGCATGATGTCAGTAGAGCACTGATGTGAAGGATGTTGGTAGAGCACTGATAGGATGCAGGATGTTGGTAGAGCATGATATGGATGCAGGCTGTTGGTAGATCACTGATATGGATATGAGCAGGAGGTTGGTGCACTGATATGGTGCAGGATGTTGAGAACACTGATATGGGCGCAGGTTTGGAAGATCACGGTAATGGATGCAGGATGTTGGTAGACATAATATGGATGCAGGATGTTGGTAGAGCACGAGATGGATGCAGATGTTGGTAGAGCACTGATATGGATGCATGATGTTGGTAGATCAAGGAACGATGCAGGAGTTGTAGAGAACTAAATGGAAGCGGATGTTGATAGAGCACTGATATGGAGCAGGATGTTGGTAGAGCACTGATATGGATGCAGGATGTTGGTAGAACACTGATATGGATGCAGGATGTTGGTAGAGCACTGATATGGATGCATGATGTTGGTAGAGCATTGATATGGATGAAGGATGTTGGTAGAGCACTGATATGGATGCAGGATGTTGGTAGAGCACTGATATGGATGCAGGATGTTGATAGAGCACTGATATGAATGCAGGATGTCCATATAGCACTGCTATGGGAGATGGATGTTGGTAGAGCACTGATATGGATGCAGGATGTTAGTATAGCACTGATATGGATGCATGATATCCATATATCACTGATATGGATGCGCAGGATGTTGGTAGAGCACTGATATGGATGCAGGATGTTGGTAGATCACGGATATGGATGAGCAGGATGTTGGTAGATCACTGATATGGGTGCAGGTTGTTGGTAGAGCACTGATATGGATGCAGTATGTTGGTAGAGCACCGATATGGATGCAGGATGTTGGTAGAGCACTGATATGGGTGCAGGATGTTGGTAGAGTACTGATATGGGTGCAGGATGTTGGTAGAGCACTGATATGGATGCAGGATGTTTGTAGAGCACTGATATGGAGCATGATGCTGGTAGAGAACCGATATGGATGCAGGATGTTGGTAGAGCACTGATATGGATGCAGGATGTTGGTAGAGCACTGATATGGATGCAGGATGTTGATAGAGCACTGATATGGATGCAGGATGTCCATAGAGTACTGCTATTGGTGACGGATGTTGGTAGAGCACTGATATGGATGCATGATGTTGGTAGAGCACTGATATGGATGCAGGATGTTGGTAGATCACGGATATGGATGCAGGTTGTTGGTAGAGCACTAATATGGATGCAGGATGTTCGTAGAGCACTGATATTGATGCAGGATGTTGGTAGAGCACTGATATGGGTGCAGGATGTTGGTAGAGTACTGATATGGATGCAGGATGTCCATAGAGCACTGCTATGGGTGATGGATGTTGGTATAGCACTGATATGGATGCAGGATGTTAGTATAGCACTGATATGGATGCAGGATGTTGGTAGATCACTGATATGGATGCAGGATGTTGGTAGATCACTGATATGGATGCAGGATGTTGGTAGAGCACTGATATGGATGCAGGTTGTTTTTAGGCACTGATATGGATGGATTAGGTAGATCACGGATATGGAGAAGATGTTGGTAGATCATGTATGGATGCCAGGATGTTGGTAGAGTACTGAGATGGGTGCAGGATGTTGGCAGAGCACTGTTATGGATGCAGGATGTTAGTAGAGCACTGATATGGATGCAGGATGTTGATAGAGCACTGATGTGGATGCAGGATATCCATAGAGTACTGCTATTGGTGATGGATGTTAGTAGAGCACTGATATGGATGCAGGATGTTCGTATAGCACTAATATGGATGCAGGATGTTGGTAGAGCACTGATATGGATGCATGATGTTGGTAGAGCACTGATATGGATGCAGGATGTTGATAGAGCACTGATATGGATGCAGTATGTCCATAGAGTACTGCTATTGGTGATGGATGTTGGTAGAGCACTGATATGGATGCAGGATGTTGGTATAGCACTAATATGGATGCAGTATGTTGGTAGAGCACTGATATGGATGCATGATATTAGTAGTGCACTGATATGGATGCAGGATGTTGGTAGATCACGGATATGGATGCA
>CM026387.1:52651757-52688676 GCA_014843695.1 Archivesica marissinica
GATGTTAGTATAGCACTGATATGGATGCAGGATGTTGGTAGATCACGGATATGGATGAGCAGGATGTTGGTAGATCACTGATATGGGTGGAGGTTGTTGGTAGAGCACTGATATGGTTGCATGTTGTTTTTAGAGCACTGATATGGATGCAGGATGTAGGTAGATCACGGATATGGATGCATGATGTTGGTAGATCACTGATATGGGTGCAGGATGTTGGTAGAGTACTGAGATGGGTGCAGGATGTTGGCAGAGCACTGTTATGGATGCAGGATGTTGGTAGAGCACTGATATGGATGCAGGATGTTGATAGAGCACTGATGTGGATGCAGGATATCCATAGAGTACTGCTATTGGTGATGGATGTTAGTAGAGCACTGATATGGATGCAGGATGTTCGTATAGCACTAATATGGATGCAGGATGTTGGTAGAGCACTGATATGGATGCATGATGTTGGTAGAGCACTGATATGGATGCAGGATGTTGATAGAGCACTGATATGGATGCAGTATGTCCATAGAGTACTGCTATTGGTGATGGATGTTGGTAGAGCACTGATATGGATGCAGGATGTTGGTATAGCACTAATATGGATGCAGTATGTTGGTAGAGCACTGATATGGATGCATGATGTTAGTAGTGCACTGATATGGATGCAGGATGTTGGTAGATCACGGATATGGATGCAGGCTGTTGGTAGAGCACTAATATGGATGCAGGATGTTGGTAGAGCACTGATATGGATGCAGGATGTTGGTAGAGCACTGATGTGGGTGCAGGATGTTTGTAGAGTACTGAGATGTGTGCAGGATGTTGGTAGACCACTGATATGGATGCAGGATGTTGGTAGATCACGGATATGGATGCAGGATGTTGGTAGAGAACTAATATGGATGCAGGATGTTGGTAGAGCACTGATATGGATGCAGGATGTTGATAGAGCACTGGTATGGATGCAGGATGTCCATAGAGCACTGCTATTGGTGACGGATGTTGGTAGAGCACTGATATGGATGCATGATGTTGGTAGAGCACTGATATGGATGCAGGTTGTTGGTAGATCACGGATATGGATGCAGGTTGTTGGTAGAGCACTAATATGGATGCAGGATGTTGGTAGAGCACTGATATGGATGCAGGATGTTGGTAGAGCACTGATATGGGTGCAGGATGTTGGTAGAGTACTGAGATGGGTGCAGGATGTTCGTAGAGCACTGATATGGATGCAGGATGTTGGTAGAGCACTGATATGGATGCATGATGCTGGTAGAGCACTGATATTGATGCAGGATGTTGGTAGATCACGGATATGGATGCAGGATGTTGGTAGAGAACTAATATGGATGCAGGATGTTGGTAGAGCACTGATATGGATGCAGGATGTTGATAGAGCACTGATATGGATGCAGGATGTCCATAGAGCACTGCTATGTGTGATGGATGTTGGTAGAGCACTGATATGGATGCAGGATGTTAGTATAGCACTGATATGGATGCAGGATGTTGGTAGATCACGGATATGGATGAGCAGGATGTTGGTAGATCACTGATATGGGTGGAGGTTGTTGGTAGAGCACTGATATGGGTGCAGGTTGTTTTTAGAGCACTGATATGGATGCAGGATGAAGGTAGATCACGGATATGGATGCAGGATGTTGGTAGATCACTGATATGGGTGCAGGATGTTGGTAGAGTACTGAGATGGGTGCAGGATGTTGGCAGAGCACTGTTATGGATGCAGGATGTTAGTAGAGCACTGATATGGATGCAGGATGTTGATAGAGCACTGATGTGGATGCAGGATATCCATAGAGTACTGCTATTGGTGATGGATGTTAGTAGAGCACTGATATGGATGCAGGATGTTCGTATAGCACTAATATGGATGCAGGATGTTGGTAGAGCACTGATATGGATGCATGATGTTGGTAGAGCACTGATATGGATGCAGGATGTTGATAGAGCACTGATATGGATGCAGTATGTCCATAGAGTACTGCTATTGGTGATGGATGTTGGTAGAGCACTGATATGGATGCAGTATGTTGGTATAGCACTAATATGGATGCAGTATGTTGGTAGAGCACTGATATGGATGCATGATATTAGTAGTGCACTGATATGGATGCAGGATGTTAGTAGATCACGGATATGGATGCAGGCTGTTGGTAGAGCACTAATATGGATGCAGGATGTTGGTAGAGCACTGATATGGATGCAGGATGTTGATAGAGCACTGATGTGGATGCAGGATGTCCATAGAGTACTGCTATTGGTGATGGATGTTGGTTGAGCACTGATATGGATGCAGGATGTTCCTATAGCACTAATATGGATGCAGAATGTTGGTAGAGCACTGATATGGATGCATGATGTTGGTAGAGCACTGATATGGATGCAGGATGTTGGTAGATCACGAATATGGATGCAGGTTGTTGGTAGAGCACTAATATGGATGCAGGATGTTCGTAGAGCACTGATATTGATGCAGGATGTTGGTAGAGCACTGATATGGGTGCAGGATGTTGGTAGAGTACTGAGATGGGTGCAGGATGTCCATAGAGCACTGCTATGGGTGATGGATGTTGGTAGAGCACTGATATGGATGCAGGATGTTAGTATAGCACTGATATGGATGCAGGATGTTGGTAGATCACGGATATGGATGAGCAGGATGTTGGTAGATCACTGATATGGGTGGAGGTTGTTGGTAGAGCACTGATATGGTTGCATGTTGTTTTTAGAGCACTGATATGGATGCAGGATGTAGGTAGATCACGGATATGGATGCATGATGTTGGTAGATCACTGATATGGGTGCAGGATGTTGGTAGAGTACTGAGATGGGTGCAGGATGTTGGCAGAGCACTGTTATGGATGCAGGATGTTGGTAGAGCACTGATATGGATGCAGGATGTTGATAGAGCACTGATGTGGATGCAGGATATCCATAGAGTACTGCTATTGGTGATGGATGTTAGTAGAGCACTGATATGGATGCAGGATGTTCGTATAGCACTAATATGGATGCAGGATGTTGGTAGAGCACTGATATGGATGCATGATGTTGGTAGAGCACTGATATGGATGCAGGATGTTGATAGAGCACTGATATGGATGCAGTATGTCCATAGAGTACTGCTATGGTGATGGATGTTGGTAGAGCACTGATATGGATGCAGGATGTTGGTATAGCACTAATATGGATGCAGTATGTTGGTAGAGCACTGATATGGATGCAATGTTAGTAGTGCACTGATATGGATGCAGGATGTTGGTAGATCACGGATATGGATGCAGGCTGTTGGTAGAGCACTAATATGGATGCAGGATGTTGGTAGAGCACTGATATGGATGCAGGATGTTGGTAGAGCACTGATGTGGGTGCAGGATGTTTGTAGAGTACTGAGATGTGTGCAGGATGTTGGTATAGACCACTGATATGGATGCAGGATGTTGGTAGATCACGGATATGGATGCAGGATGTTGGTAGAGAACTAATATGGATGCAGGATGTTGGTAGAGCACTGATATGGATGCAGGATGTTGATAGAGCACTGATATGGATGCAGGATGTCCATAGAGCACTGCTATTGGTGATGGATGTTGGTAGATCACTGATATGGATGCAGAATGTTAGTATAGCACTGATATGGATGCAGGATGTCCATAAAGCACTGATATGGATACGCAGGATGTTGGTAGAGCACTGATATGGATGCAGGATGTTGGTAGATCACGGATATGGATGAGCAGGATGTTGGTAGATCACTGATATGGGTGGAGGTTGTTGGTAGAGCACTGATATGGGAGCAGGTTGTTGGTAGAGCACTGATATGGATGCAGGATGTAGGTAGATCACGGATATGGATGCAGGATGTTGGTAGATCACTGATATGGGTGCAGGATGTTGGTAGAGTACTGAGATGTGTGCAGGATGTTGGCAGAGCACTGATATGGATGCAGGATGTTGGTAGAGCACTGATATGGATGCAGGATGTTGGTAGATCACGAATATGGATGCAGGTTGTTGGTAGAGCACTAATATGGATGCAGGATGTTCGTAGAGCACTGATATTGATGCAGGATGTTGGTAGAGCACTGATATGGGTGCAGGATGTTGGTAGAGTACTGAGATGGGTGCAATATGTCCATAGAGCACTGGTATGGGTGATGGATGTTAGTAGAGCACTGCTATGGTTGCATGATGTTAGTATAGCACTGATATGGATGCAGGATGTTGGTAGAGCACTGATATGGATGCAGAATGTTGGTAGATCACTGATATGGATGCATGATGTTGATAGAGCACTGATATGGATGCATGATGTTGGTAGAGCACTGATATGGATGCAGGATGTTAGTAGAGCACTGATATGGATGAAGGATATTGGTAGATCACGGATATGGATGCAGGATGTTGGTAGAGCACTCATATGGAGGCAGGATGTTGGTAGAGCACTGATATGGATGCAGGATGTTGGTAGAGCACTGAGATGGATGCGGATGTTGGTAGATCACGGATATGGATGCAGGATGTTGGTAAAGCACTGATATGGATGCAGGATGTTGGTAGATCACTGATATGGATGCAGGATGTTGGTAGAGCACTGAGATGGATGCAGGATGTTGGTTGATCACTGATATGGATGCAGAATGTTGGTAGATCACTGATATGGATGCAGAATGTTGGTAGATCACTGATATGGGTGCAGGATGTTGGTAGATCACTGATATGGGTGCAGGATGTTGGTAGATCACTGATATGGATGCAGGATGTTGGTAGAGCACTGATATGGATGCAGGATGTTGGTAGAGCACTGATATGGGTGCAGGATGTTAAAATGGTAGAGCACTGATATGGATGCAGGATGTTGGAAGAGCACTGATATGGAGCAGATGCTGGTAGAGCACCGATATGGATGCAGGATGTTGGTAGATTACGGATATGGATGCAGGATGTTGGTAGAGAACTAATATGGATGCAGGATGTTGGTAGAGCACTGATATGGATGCAGGATGTTGGTAGATCACTGATATGGATGCAGGATGTTGGTAGATCACTGATATGGATGCAGGATGTTCATAGAGCACTGAGATGGATGCAGGATGTTGGTAGATCACTGATATGGATGCAGGATGTTGGTAGATCACTGATATGGATGCAGGATGTCCATAGAGCACTGATATGGATGCAGGATGTTGGTAGAGCACTGATATGGATGCATGATGCTGGTAGAGCACTGATATGGATGCAGGATGTTGGTAGATCACGGATATGGATGCAGGATGTTGGTAGAGCACTGATTTGGGTGCAGGATGTTGGTAGAGCACTGATATGGATGCACTATGTCCATAGAGCACTGGTATGGGTGATGGATGTTGGTAGAGCACTGCTATGGATGCAGGATGTTAGTATAGCACTGATATGGATGCAGAATGTTGGTAGGTCACTGATATGGATGCAGGATGTTGGTAGATCACTGATATGGATGCAGGATGTTGGTAGATCACTGATATAGATGCAGGATGTCCATAGAGCACTGAGATGGATGCGCAGGATGTTGGTAGAGCACTGATATGGGGGCAGGTTTTTGGTAGATCACTGATATGAGTGCAGTATGTTGGTAGATCACGGATATGGATGCAGGATGTTGGTAGAGCACTAATATGGATGCAGGATGTTGGTAGAGCACTAATATGGATGTCGGATGTTGGTAGAGCACTGATTGGGATGCCGGATGTTGGTAGAGCACTGATATGGATGCAGGATGTTGGTAGAGCACTGATATGGGTGCAGGATGTTTGTGGAGCACTAATATGGATGCAGGATGTTGGTAGAGCACGGATATAGAAGCAGGATGTTGGTAGAGCACTGATATGGGTGCAGGATGTTGGTAGAGTACTGAGATGGGTGCAGGATGTTGATAGAGCACTGATATGGATGCAGGATGTTGGTAGAGCACTGATATGGATGCAGAATGTTGACAGAGCACATATATGGATGCAGTATGTCCATAGAGCACTGCTATAGGTGATGGATGTTGGTAGAGCACTGATATGGATGCAGGATGTTGGTATAGCACTGATATGGATGCATGATGTCCAAATAGCACTGATATGGATGCGCAGAATGTTGGTAGAGCACTGATATGGATGCAGGATGTTGGTAGATCACGGATATGGATGGGCAGGATTTTGGTAGATCACTGATATGGGTGCAGGTTGTTGGTATAGCACTAATATGGATGCAGGATGTTGGTAGATCACGGATATGGATTCAGGATGTTGGTAGAGCACTAATATGGATGCAGGATGTTGGTAGAGCACTGATATGGATGCAGGATGTTCGTAAAGCACTGATTAGGGTGCAGGATGTTGGTAGAGCACTGATATGGATGCAGTATGTCCAATGAGCACTGGTATGGGTGATGGATGTTAGTATAGCACTGATATGGATGCAGGATGTTGGTATAGCACTGATATGGATGCAGAATGTTGGTAGATCACTGATATGGATGCATGATGTTGATAGAGCACTGATATGGATGCATGATGTTGGTAGAGCACTGATATGGAGTCAGGATGTTGGTAGAGCACTGATATGGATGCAGGATGTTGGTAGATCACGGAAATGGATGCAGGATGTTGGTAGAGCACTAATATGGAGGCAGGATGTTGGTAGAGCACTGATATGGATGCAGGATGTTGGTAGAGCACTGAGATGGATGCGGATGTTGGTAGATCACGGATATGGATGCAGGATGTTGGTAAAGCACTGATATGGATGCAGGATGTTGGTAGAGCACTGAGATTGATGCAGGATGTTGGTTGATCACTGATATGGATGCAGAATGTTGGTAGATCACTGATGTGGATGCATAATGTTGGTAGATCACTGATATGGGTGCAGGATGTTGGTAGAGCACTAATATAGATGTAGGATGTCCATAGAGCACTGAGATGGATGCAGGATGTTGGTAGATCACTGATATGGATGCAGAATGTTGGTAGAGCACTGATATGGGTGCAGGATGTTGGTAGAGTACTGAGATGGGTGCAGGATGTTGGTAGAGCACTGATATGGATGCAGGATGTTGGTAGAGCACTGATATGGATGCATGATGCTGGTAGAGCACTGATATGGATGCAGGATGTTGGTAGATCACGGATATGGATGCAGGATGTTGGTAGAGAACTAATATGGATGCAGGATGTTGGTAGAGCAATGATATGGATGCAGGATGTTGGTAGATCACGGATATCGATGCAGGATGTTGGTAGAGCACTGAGATGGATGCGGATGTTGATAGATCACGGATATGGATGCAGGATGTTGGAAGAGCACTGATATGGGTGAAAGATGTTGGTAGATCACTGATATGGATGCAGGATGTTGGTAGATCACTGATATAGATGCAGGATGTCCATAGAGCACTGAGATGGATGCAGGATGTTGGGAGATCACTGATATGGATGCAGGATGTTGGTAGATCACTGATATAGATGCAGGATGTCCATAGAGCACTGAGATGGATGCGCAGGATGTTGGTAGAGCACTGATATGGGTGCAGATTGTTGGTAGATCACTGATATGGGTGCAGTATGTTGGTAGATCACGGATATGGATGCAGGATGTTGGTAGAGCACTAATATGGATGCAGGATGTTGGTAGAGCACTGATATGGATGCAGGATGTTGGTAGAGCACTGAGATTGATGCAGGATATTGGTAGAGCACTAATATGGATGCAAGATGTTGGTAGAGCACTGATATGGATGCAGGATGTTCGTAAAGCACTGATAAGGGTGCAGGATGTTGGTAGAGCACTGATATGGATGCAGTATGTCCAATGAGCACTGGTATGGGTGATGGATGTTAGTATAGCACTGATATGGATGCAGGATGTTGGTATAGCACTGATATGGATGCAGAATGTTGGTAGATCACTGATATGGATGCATGATGTTGATAGAGCACTGATATGGATGCATGATGTTGGTAGAGCACTGATATGGATGCAGGATGTTGGTAGATCACGGAAATGGATGCAGGATGTTGGTAGAGCACTAATATGGAGGCAGGATGTTGGTAGAGCACTGATATGGATGCAGGATGTTGGTAGAGCACTGAGATGTATGCGGATGTTGGTAGATCACGGATATGGATGCAGGATGTTGGTAAAGCACTGATATGGATGCAGGATGTTGGTAGAGCACTGAGATTGATGCAGGATGTTGGTTGATCACTGATATGGATGCAGAATGTTGGTAGATCACTGATGTGGATGCATAATGTTGGTAGATCACTGATATGGGTGCAGGATGTTGGTAGAGCACTAATATAGATGTAGGATGTCCATAGAGCACTGAGATGGATGCAGGATGTTGGTAGATCACTGATATGGATGCAGAATGTTGGTAGAGCACTGATATGGGTGCAGGATGTTGGTAGAGTACTGAGATGGGTGCAGGATGTTGGTAGAGCACTGATATGGATGCAGGATGTTGGTAGATCACTGATATGGATGCATGATGCTGGTAGAGCACTGATATGGATGCAGGATGTTGGTAGATCACGGATATGGATGCAGGATGTTGGTAGAGAACTAATATGGATGCAGGATGTTGGTAGAGCAATGATATGGTTGCAGGATGTTGGTAGAGCACTGATTTGGATGCATGATGTTTGTAGATCACGGATATCGATGCAGGATGTTGGTAGAGCACTGAGATGGATTCGGATGTTGATAGATCACGGATATTGATGCAGGATGTTGGAAGATCACTGATATGGGTGAAAGATGTTGGTAGATCACTGATATGGATGCAGGATGTTGGTAGATCACTGATATAGATGCAGGATGTCCATAGAGCACTGAGATGGATGCAGGATGTTGGGAGATCACTGATATGGATGCAGGATGTTGGTAGATCACTGATATAGATGCAGGATGTCCATAGAGCACTGAGATGGATGCGCAGGATGTTGGTAGAGCACTGATATGGGTGCAGATTGTTGTTAGATCACTGATATGGGTGCAGTATGTTGGTAGATCACGGATATGGATGCAGGATGTTGGTAGAGCACTAATATGGATGCAGGATGTTGGTAGAGCACTGATATGGATGCAGGATGTTGGTAGAGCATTGATATGGGTGTATGATGTTGGTAGAGTACTGAGATGGATGCAGGATTTTACTAGATCACTGATATGGATGCAGGATGTTGATAGAGCACTGATATGGATGCAGGATGTCAATAGAGCACTGCTATGGGTGATGGATGTTGGTATAGCACTGATTTGGATGCAGGATGTTGGTATAGCACTGATATGGATGCAGGATGTCCATAGGGCACTGATATGGATGCTCAGGATGTTGGTAGATCACGGATATGGATGCGCACGATGTTGATAGATCGCTGATATGGGTGCAGGTTGTTAGTAGATCACTGATATGGGTGCAGGATGTTTGTAGATCAGTGATATGGCTGTAGGTTGCTGGTAGAGCACTGATATGGATGCAGGATGTTGGTAGAGCACTGATATGGATGCAGAATGTTGGTAGATCACTAATATGGATGCATGATGTTGGTAGAGCACTGATATGGATGCAGGATGTTGGTAGAGCACTGATATGGGTGCAGGATGTTGTTAGAGCACTAATATGGATGCAGGATGTTAGTAGAGCACTGATATGGATGCAGGATGTTGGTAGAGCACTGATATGGATGCATGATATTGGTAGATCACGGATATCGATGCAGGATGTTGGTAGAGCACTGAGATGGATGCGGATGTTGGTAGATCACGGATATGGATGCATGATGTTGGTAAAGCACTGATATGGATGCAGGATGTTGGTAGATCACTGATATGGATGCGCAGGATGTTGGTAGAACACTGATATGGGTGCATGATTTTGGTAGAGCACTGATATGGATGCAGGATGTTGGTAGATCACTGATATGGATGCAGGATGTTGGTAGAGCACTGATATGGATGCAGAATGTTGGTAGATAACTGATATGGATGCAGAATGTTGGTAGATCACTGATATGGATGCAGGAAGTTCGTAGATCACTGATATGTGTGCAGGATGTTGGTAGATCACTGATATGGGTGCAGGATGTTGGTAGAGCACTGATATGGGTGCAGGATGTTGGTAGATCACTGATATGGGTGCAGGATGTTGGTAGAGAACTGATATAGATGCAGGATGTCCATAGAGCACTGAGATGGATGCAGGATGTTGGTAGATCACTGATATGGATGCAGAATGTTGGTAGAGCACTGATATTGGTGCAGTATGTTGGTAGAGCGCGGATATGGATGCAGGATGTTGGTAGAGCACTTGTATGGGTGCAGGAAGTTGGTAGAGTACTGAGATGGGTGCAGGATGTTGGTAGAGCACTGATATGGATGCAGGATGTTGCTAGATCAAGGATATGGATGCAGGATGTTGGCAGAGAACTAATATGGAGGCAGGATGTCAATAGAGCACTGCTATGGGTGATGGATGTTGGTATAGCACTGATTTGGATGCAGGATGTTGGTATAGCACTGATATGGATGCAGGATGTCCATAGGGCACTGATATGGATGCTCAGGATGTTGGTAGAGCACTTATATGGATGCAGGATGTTGGTAGATCACGGATATGGATGCGCACGATGTTGATAGATCGCTGATATGGGTGCAGGTTGTTAGTAGATCACTGATATGGGTGCAGGATGTTTGTAGATAAGTGATATGGCTGTAGGTTGCTGGTAGAGCACTGATATGGATGCAGGATGTTGGTAGAGCACTGATATGGATGCAGAATGTTGGTAGATCACTAATATTGAT
The DNA here is from genome assembly GCA_014843695.1 of Archivesica marissinica. NCBI lineage: Eukaryota > Metazoa > Mollusca > Bivalvia > Venerida > Vesicomyidae > Archivesica > Archivesica marissinica. Next base: position 52,662,610 of record CM026387.1, read on the forward strand.
GCATGATGTTGGTAGAGCACTGATATGGATGCAGGATGTTGGTAGAGCACTGATATGGGTGCAGGATGTTGTTAGAGCACTAATATGGATGCAGGATGTTAGTAGAGGACTGATATGGATGCAGGATGTTGGTAGAGCACTGATATGGATGCATGATATTGGTAGATCACGGATATCGATGCAGGATGTTGGTAGAGCACTGAGATGGATGCGGATGTTGGTAGATCACGGATATGGATGCAGGATGTTGGTAAACACTGATATGGATGCAGGATGTTGGTAGATCACTGATATGGATGCGCAGGATGTTGGTAGAACACTGATATGGGTGCATGATTTTGGTAGAGCACTGATATGGATGCAGGATGTTGGTAGATCACTGATATGGATGCAGGATGTTGGTAGAGCACTGATATGGATGCAGAATGTTGGTAGATAACTGATATGGATGCAGAATGTTGGTAGATCACTGATATGGATGCAGGAAGTTCGTAGATCACTGATATGTGTGCAGGATGTTGGTAGATCACTGATATGGGTGCAGGATGTTGGTAGAGCACTGATATGGGTGCAGGATGTTGGTAGAGCACTGATATAGATGCAGGATGTCCATAGAGCACTGAGATGGATGCAATATGTTGGTAGATCACTGATATGGATGCAGAATGTTGGTAGAGCACTGATATTGGTGCAGTATGTTGGTAGAGCACGGATATGGATGCAGGATGTTGGTAGAGCACTTGTATGGGTGCAGGAAGTTGGTAGAGTACTGAGATGGGTGCAGGATGTTGGTAGAGCACTGATATGGATGCAGGATGTTGCTAGATCAAGGATATGGATGCAGGATGTTGGCAGAGAACTAATATGGAGGCAGGATGTTGGTAGAGCACTGATATGGATGCAGGATGTTGGTAGAGCACTGATTTGGAGGCATGATGTTGGTAGATCACGGATATCGATGCAGGATGTTGGTAGAGCACTGAGATGGATGCGGATGGTGGTAGATCACGGATATGGATGCAGGATGTTGGAAGAGCACTGATATGGATGCAGGATGTTGGTAGATCACTGATATAGATGCAGGATGTCCATAGAGCACTGAGATGGATGCAGGATGTTGGTAGATCATTGATATGGATGCAGGATGTTGGTATATCACTGATATAGATGCAGGATGTCCATAGAGCACTGTGATGGATGCGCAGGATGTTGGTAGAGCACTGATATTGGTGCAGGATGTCGGTAGAGTACTGAGATGGGTGCAGGATGTTGGTAGAGCACTGATATGGATGCAGGATGTCGGTAGAGTACTGAGATGGGTACATGATGTTGGTAGAGCACTGATATGGATGCAGGATGTTGATAGAGCACTGATATGGATGCAGGATGTCCATAGAACACTGCTATGGGTGATGGATGTTGGTAGAGCACTGATATGGATGCAGGATGTTGGTATAGCACTGATATGGATGCAGGATGTCCATAGAGCACTGATATGTATGCTCAGGATGTTGGTAGAGCACTGATATGGATGCAGGATGTTGGTAGATCACGGATATGGATGCACAGGATGTTGGTAGATCGCTGATATGGGTGCAAGTTGTTGGTAGATCAGTGATATGGGTGCAGGATGTTTGTAGATCAGTGATATGGCTGCAGATTGCTAGTAGAGCACTGATATGGATGCAGGATGTTGGTAGATCACGGATATGGATGCAGGATGTTGGTAGATCACTGATATGGATGCAGAATATTGGTAGATCACTAATATGGATATATGATGTTGGTAGAGCACTGATATGGATGCAGGATGTTGGTAGATCACTGATATGGATGCGCAGGATGTTGGTAGAGCACTGATATGGATGCGCAGGATGTTGGTAGAACACTGATATGGATGCGCAGGATGTTGGTAGAACACTGATATGAATGCAGGATGTTGGTAGATCACTGATATGGATGCAGGATGTTGGTAAATCACTGATATGGATGCAGAATGTTGGTAGATCACTGATATGGATGCAGAATGTTGGTAGATAAATGATATGGATGCAGAATGTTGGTAGATCACTGATATGGATGCAGGAAGTTGGTAGATCACTGATATGGGTGCAGGATGTTGGTAGAGCACTGATATGGGTGCAAGATGTTGGTAGATCACTGATATGGGTGCAGGATTTTGGTAGAGCACTAATATAGATGCAGGATGTCCATAGAGCACTGAGATGGATGCAGGATGTTGGTAGATCACTGATATGGATGCAGAATGTTGGTAGATCACTGATATTGGTGCAGTATGTTGGTAGAGCACGGATATGGATGCAGGATGTTGGTAGAGCACTGATATGGATGCATGATGCTGGTAGAGCACTGATATGGATGCAGGATGTTAGTAGATCACGGATATGGATGCAGGATGTTGGTAGAGAACTAATATGGAGGCAGGATGTTAGTAGATCACTGATATGGATGCAGGATGTTGGTAGAGCACTGATTTGGAGGCATGATGTCGGTAGATCACGGATATCGATGCAGGATGTTGGTAGAGCACTGAGATGGTTGCGGATGGTGGTAGATCACGGATATGGATGCAGGATGTTGGAAGAGCACTGATATGGATGCAGGATGTTGGTAGATCACTGATATAGATGCAGGATGTCCATAGAGCACTGAGATGGATGCAGGATGTTGGTAGATCACTGATATGGATGCAGGATGTTGGTAGATCACTGATATAGATGCAGGATGTCCATAGAGCACTGAGATGGATGCGCAGGATGTTGGTAGAGCACTGATATGGGTGCAGGTTTTTGTAGATCACTGATATGGGTGCAGTATGTTGGTAGATCACGTATATGGATGCAGGATGTTAGTAGAGCACTAATATGGATGCAGGATGTTGGTAGAGCACTGATATGGATGCAGGATGTTGGTAGAGCACTGATATGGGTGCAGGATGTTGGTAGAGTACTGAGATGGGTGCAGGATGTTGGTAGAGCACTGATATGGATGCAGGATGTTGATAGAGCACTGATATGGATGCAGGATGTCCATAGAGCACTGCTATGGGTGATGGATGTTGGTAGAGCACTGATATGGATGCAGGATGTTGGTATATCACTGATATGGATGCAGGATGTCCATAGAGCACTGATATGTATGCTCATGATGTTGGTAGAGCACTGATATGGGTGCAGGATGTTTGTAGATCAGTGATATGGCTGCAGGTTGCTGGTAGAGCACTGATATGGATGCAGGATGTTGGTAGATCACGGATATGGATGCAGGATGTTGGTAGATCACTGATATGGATGCAGGATGTTGGTAGAGCACTGATATGGATGCAGAATGTTGGTAGATCACTAATATGGATGTATGATGTTGGTAGAGCACTGATATGGATGCAGGATGTTGGTAGATCACTAATATGGATATATGATGTTGGTAGAGCACTGATATGGATGCAGGATGTTGGTAGATCACTGATATGGATGCGCAGGATGTTGGTAGAGCACTGATATGGATGCGCAGGATGTTGGTAGAACACTGATGTGGATGCGCAGGATGTTGGTAGAACACTGATATGGGTGTAGGATTTTGGTAGAGCACTGATATGAATGCAGGATGTTGGTAGATCACTGATATGGATGCAGGATGTTGGTAAATCACTGATATGGATGCAGGATGTTGGTAGATCACTGATATGGATGCAGAATGTTGGTAGATAACTGATATGGATGCAGAATGTTGGTAGATCACTGATATGGATGCAGGAAGTTGGTAGATCACTGATATGGGTGCAGGATGTTGGTAGATCACTGATATGGGTGCAGGATGTTGGTAGAGCACTGATATGGGTGCAGGATGTTGGTAGATCACTGATATGGGTGCAGGATGTTGGTAGAGCACTGATATAGATGCAGGATGTCCATAGAGCACTGAGATGGATGCAGGATGTTGGTAGATCACTGATATGGATGCAGAATGTTGGTAGATCACTGATATTGGTGCAGTATGTTGGTAGAGCACGGATATGGATGCAGGATGTTGGTAGAGCACTGATATGGATGCATGATGCTGGTAGAGCACTGATATGGATGCAGGATGTTAGTAGATCACGGATATGGATGCAGGATGTTGGTAGAGAACTAATATGGAGGCAGGATGTTAGTAGAGCACTGATATGGATGCAGGATGTTTGTAGAGCACTGATTTGGAGGCATGATGTTGGTAGATCACGGATATCGATGCAGGATGTTGGTAGAGCACTGAGATGGTTGCGGATGGTGGTAGATCACGGATATGGATGCAGGATGTTGGCAGAGAACTAATATGGAGGCAGGATGTTGGTAGAGCACTGATATGGATGCAGGATGTTGGTAGAGCACTGATTTGGAGGCATGATGTTGGTAGATCACGGATATCGATGCAGGATGTTGGTAGAGCACTGAGATGGATGCGGATGGTGGTAGATCACGGATATGGATGCAGGATGTTGGAAGAGCACTGATATGGATGCACGATGTTGGTATATCACTTATATAGATGCAGGATGTCCATAGAGCACTGTGATGGATGCGCAGGATGTTGGTAGAGCACTGATATGGGTGCAGGATGTCGGTAGAGTACTGAGATGGGTGCAGGATGTTGGTAGAGCACTGATATGGATGCAGGATGTCGGTAGAGTACTGAGATGGGTGCATGATGTTGGTAGAGCACTGATATGGATGCAGGATGTTGATAGAGCACTGATATGGATGCAGGATGTCCATAGAGCACTGCTATGGGTGATGGATGTTGGTAGAGCACTGATATGGATGCAGGATGTTGGTATAGCACTGATATGGATGCAGGATGTCCATAGAGCACTGATATGTATGCTCAGGATGTTGGTAGAGCACTGATATGGATGCAGGATGTTGGTAGATCACGGATATGGATGCACAGGATGTTGGTAGATCGCTGATATGGGTGCAAGTTGTTGGTAGATCACTGATATGGGTGCAGGATGTTTGTAGATCAGTGATATGGCTGCAGATTGCTAGTAGAGCACTGATATGGATGCAGGATGTTGGTAGATCACGGATATGGATGCAGGATGTTGGTAGATCACTGATATGGATGCAGAATATTGGTAGATCACTAATATGGATATATGATGTTGGTAGAGCACTGATATGGATGCAGGATGTTGGTAGATCACTGATATGGATGCGCAGGATGTTGGTAGAGCACTGATATGGATGCGCAGGATGTTGGTAGAACACTGATGTGGATGCGCAGGATGTTGGTAGAACACTGATATGGGTGCAGGATTTTGGTAGAGCACTGATATGAATGCAGGATGTTGGTAGATCACTGATATGGATGCAGGATGTTGGTAAATCACTGATATGGATGCAGATGTTGGTAGATCACTGATATGGATGCAGATGTTGGTAGATAACTGATATGGATGCAGGATGTTGGTAGATCACTGATATGGATGCAGGATGTTGGTAGATCACTGATATGGATGCAGGATGTTGGTAGATCACTGATATGGATGCAGGATGTTGGTAGATCACTGATATGGATGCAGGATGTTGGTAGATCACTGATATGGGTGCAGGATGTTGGTAGAGCACTGATATGGATGCAAGATGTTGGTAGATCACTGATATGGGTGCAGGATGTTGGTAGAGCACTAATATAGATGCAGGATGTCCATAGAGCACTGAGATGGATGCAGGATGTTGGTAGAGCACTGATATGGATGCAGTGTTGGTAGATCACTGATATGGGTGCAGATGTGGTAGAGCAGATATGGATGCAGGATGTTGGTAGAGCACTGATATGGATGCAGGATGTTGGTAGAGCACTGATATGGATGCAGGATGTTAGTAGATCACTGATATGGATGCAGGATGTTGGTAGAGCACTGATATGGAGGCAGGATGTTGGTAGATCACTGATATGGATGCAGGATGTTGGTAGAGCACTGATATGGATGGCAGGATGTTGGTAGATCACGGATATGGATGCAGGATGTTGGTAGAGCACTGATATGGATGCAGGATGTTGGTAGATCACTGATATGGATGCAGGATGTTGGTAGAGCACTGATATGGATGCAGGATGTTGGTAGATCACTGATATGGATGCAGGATGTTGGTAGATCACTGATATGGATGCAGAATGTTGGTAGATCACTGATATGGATGCAGGATGTTGGTAGATCACTGATATGGATGCAGGATGTTTGTAGATCACTGATATGGGTGCAGTATGTTGGTAGATCACGTATATGGATGCAGGATGTTAGTAGAGCACTAATATGGATGCAGGATGTTGGTAGAGCACTGATATGGATGCAGGATGTTGGTAGAGCACTGATATGGGTGCAGGATGTTGGTAGAGTACTGAGATGGGTGCAGGATGTTGGTAGAGCACTGATATGGATGCAGGATGTTGATAGAGCACTGATATGGATGCAGGATGTCCATAGAGCACTGCTATGGGTGATGGATGTTGGTAGAGCACTGATATGGATGCAGGATGTTGGTATAGCACTGATATGGATGCAGGATGTCCATAGAGCACTGATATGTATGCTCATGATGTTGGTAGAGCACTGATATGGATGCAGGATGTTGGTAGATCACGGATATGGATGCGCAGGATGTTGGTAGATCGCTGATATGGGTGCAAGTTGTTATTAGATCACTGATATGGGTGCAGGATGTGTGTAGATCAGTGATATGGCTGCAGGTGGCTGGTAGAGCACTGATATGGATGCAGGATGTTGGTAGATCACGGATATGGATGCAGGATGTTGGTAGATCACTGATATGGATGCAGGATGTTGGTAGAGCACTGATATGGATGCAGAATGTTGGTAGATCACTAATATGGATGTATGATGTTGGTAGAGCACTGATATGGATGCAGGATGTTGGTAGATCACTGATATGGATGCGCAGTATGTTGGTAGAGCACTGATATGTATGCGCAGTATGTTGGTAGAACACTGATGTGGATGCGCAGGATGTTGGTAGAACACTGATATGGGTGCAGGATTTTGGTAGAGCACTGATATGGATGCATGATGTTGGTAGAGCACTGATATGGATGCAGGATGTTGGTATATCACGGATATGGATGCAGGATGTTGGTAGAGCACTAATATGGATGCAGGATGTTGGTAGAGTACTGCTATGGATGTAGGATGTTCGTAGAGCACTGATATGGATGCATGATGTAGGTAGATCACGTATATCGATGCAGGATGTTGGTAGAGCATTGAGATGGATGCGGATGTTGGTAGATCACGGATATGGATGCAGGATGTTGGTAAAGCACTGATATGGATGCAGGAAGTTGGTAGATCACTGATGTAGATGCAGGATGTCCATAGAGCACTGAGATGGATGCGGATGTTGGTAAATCACGTATATGGATGCAGGGTGTTGGTAGATCACTGATATGGATGCAGGATGTTGGTAAAGAACTGATATGGATGCAGGATGTTGGTAGATCACTTATATGGATGCAGAATGTTGGTAGATCACTGATATTTGTGCAGGATGTTGGTATATCACTGATATGGGGGCAGGATGTTGGTAGAGCACTGATATAGATGCATGATGTCCATAGAGCACTGAGATGGATGCAGGATGTTGGTAGATCACTGATATGGATGCAGAATGTTGGTAGAGCACTGATATTGGTGCAGTATGTTGGTAGAGCACTGATATGGATGCAGGATGTTGGTAGAGCACTGATTTGGAGGCATGATGTCGGTAGATCACGGATATCGATGCAGGATGTTGGTTGAGCACTGAGATGGTTGCGGATGGTGGTAGATCACGGATATGGATGCAGGATGTTGATAGAGCACTGATATGGATGCAGGATGTTGGTAGAGCACTAATATGGATGCAGGATGTTGGTAGAGCACTGATATGGATGCAGGATGTTGGTAGAGCACTGATATGGATGCATGATATTGGTAGATCACGGATATCGATGCAGGATGTTGGTAGAGCACTGAGATGGATGCGGATGTTGGTAGATCACGGATATGGATGCAGGATGTTGGTAAAGCACTGATATGGATGAAGGTTGTTGGTAGATCACTGATATGGATGCGCAGGATGTTGGAAGAACACTGATATGGGTGCAGGATTTTGGTAGAGCACTGATATGGATGCAGGATGTTGGTAGATCACTGATATGGATGCAGGATGTTGGTAGAGCACTGATATGGATGCAGAATGTTGGTAGATAACTGATATGGATGCAGAATGTTGGTAGATCACTGATATGGATGCAGGATGTTCGTAGATCACTGATATAGGTGCAGGATGTTGGTAGATCACTGATATGGGTGCAGGATGTTGGTAGAGCACTGATATGGGTACAGGATGTTGGTAGATCACTGATATGGGTGCAGGATGTTGGTAGAGCACTAATATAGATGCAGGATGTCCATAGAGCATTGAGATGGATGCAGGATGTTGGTAGATCACTGATATGGATGCAGAATGTTGGTAGAGCACTGATATTGGTGCAGTATGTTGGTAGAGCACGGATATGGATGCAGGATGTTGGTAGAGCACTTGTATGGGTGCAGGAAGTTGGTAGAGTACTGAGATGGGTGCAGGATGTTGGTAGAGCACTGATATGGATGCAGGATGTTGCTAGATCAAGGATATGGATGCAGGATGTTGGTAGAGAACTAATATGGAGGCAGGATGTTGGTAGCGCACTGATATGGATGCAGGATGTTGGTAGAGCACTGATTTGGAGGCATGATGTTGGTAGATCACGGATATCGATGCAGGATGTTAGTAGAGCACTGAGATGGATGCGGATGGTGGTAGATCACGGATATGGATGCAGGATGTTGGAAGAGCACTGATATGGATGCAGGATGTTGGTAGATCACTGATATAGATGCAGGATGTCCATAGAGCACTGAGATGGATGCAGGATGTTGGTAGATCATTGATATGGATGCAGGATGTTGGTATATCACTGATATAGATGCAGGATGTCCATAGAGCACTGTGATGGATGCGCAGGATGTTGGTAGAGCACTGATATGGGTGCAGGATGTTGGTAGAGTACTGAGATGGGTGCAGGATGTTGGTTGAACACTGATATGGATGCAGGATGTTGGTAGAGCACTGATATGGGTGCAGGATGTCGGTAGAGTACTGAAATGGGTGCAGGATGTTGGTAGAGCACTGATATGGATGCAGGATGTTGATAGAGCACTGATATGGATACATGATGTCCATAGAGCACTGCTATGGGTGATGGATGTTGGTAGAGCACTGATATGGATGCAGGATGTTGGTATAGCACTGATATGGATGCAGGATGTCCATAGAGCACTGATATGTATGCTCAGGATGTGGGTAGAGCACTGATATGGATGCAGGATGTTCGTAGATCACGGATATGGATGCACAGGATGTTGGTAGATCGCTGATATGGGTGCAAGTTGTTGGTAGATCACTGATATGAGTGCAGGATGTTTGTAGATCAGTGATATGGCTGCAGGTTGCTGGTAGAGCACTGATATGGATGAAGGATGTTGGTAGATCACGGATATGGATGCAGGATGTTGGTAGATCACTGATATGGATGCAGAATATTGGTAGATCACTAATATGGATATATGATGTTGGTAGAGCACTGATATGGATGCAGGATGTTGGTAGATCACTGATATGGATGCGCAGGATGTTGGTAGAGCACTGATATGGATGCGCAGGATGTTGGTAGAACACTGATGTGGATGCGCAGGATGTTGGTAGAACACTGATATGGGTGTAGGATGTTGGTAGATCACTGATATGGGTGCAGGATGTTGGTAGAGCACTGATATGGGTGCAGGATGTTGGTAGATCACTGATATGGGTGCAGGATGTTGGTAGAGCACTGATATAGATGCAGGATGTCCATAGAGCACTGAGATGGATGCAGGATGTTGGTAGATCACTGATATGGATGCAGAATGTTGGTAGATCACTGATATTGGTGCAGTATGTTGGTAGAGCACGGATATGGATGCAGGATGTTGGTAGAGCACTGATATGGATGCATGATGCTGGTAGAGCACTGATATGGATGCAGGATGTTAGTAGATCACGGATATGGATGCAGGATGTTGGTAGAGAACTAATATGGAGGCAGGATGTTAGTAGAGCACTGATATGGATGCAGGATGTTTGTAGAGCACTGATTTGGAGGCATGATGTTGGTAGATCACGGATATCGATGCAGGATGTTGGTAGAGCACTGAGATGGTTGCGGATGGTGGTAGATCACGGATATGGATGCAGGAGGTTAGAAGAGCACTGATATGGATGCAGGATGTTGGTAGATCACTGATATAGATGCAGGATGTCCATAGAGCACTGAGATGGATGCGCAGGATGTTGGTAGAGCACTGATATGGGTGCAGGTTTTTGTAGATCACTGATATGGGTGCAGAATGTTGGTAGATCACGAATATGGATGCAGAATGTTGGTAGAGCACTAATATGGATGCAGGATGTTGGTAGAGCACTGATATGGATGCAGGATGTTGGTAGAGCACTGACATGGGTGCAGGATGTTAGTAGAGTACTGATATGGATGCAGGATGTTGGTAGATCACTGATATGGATGCGCAGGATGTTGGTAGAGCACTGCTATGGATGCGCAGGATGTTGGTAGAACACTGATGTGGATGCGCAGGAAGTTGGTAGAACACTGATATGGGGGCAGGATTTTGGTAGAGCACTGATATGAATGCAGGATGTTGGTAGATCACTGATATGGATGCAGGATGTTGGTAAAGCACTGATATGGATGCAGGATGTTGGTAGATCACTGATATGGATGCAGGATGTTGGTAGAGCACTGATATGGATGCAGGATGTTGGTAAAGCACTGATATGGATGCAGGATGTTGGTAGATAACTGATATGGATGCAGAATGTTGGTAGATCACTGATATGGATGCAGGAAGTTCGTAGATCACTGATATGGGTGCAGGATGTTGGTAGATCACTGATATGGGTGCAGGATGTTGGTAGAGCACTGATATGGGTACAGGATGTTGGTAGATCACTGATATGGGTGCAGGATGTTGGTAGAGCACTGATATAGATGCAGGATGTCCATAGAGCATTGAGATGGATGCAGGATGTTGGTAGATCACTGATATGGATGCAGAATGTTGGTAGAGCACTGATATTGGTGCAGTATGTTGGTAGAGCACGGATATGAATGCAGGATGTTGGTAGAGCACTTGTATGGGTGCAGGAAGTTGGTAGAGTACTGAGATGGGTGCAGGATGTTGGTAGAGCACTGATATGGATGCAGGATGTTGGTAGATCACTGATATGGGTGCAGGATGTTGGTAGAACACTGATATAGATGCAGGATGTCCATACAGCACTGAGATGGATGCAGGATGTTGGTAGATCACTGATATGGATGCAGAATGTTGGTAGAGCACTGATATTGGTGCAGTATGTTGGTAGAGCACTGATATGGATGCAGGATGTTGGTAGAGCACTGATATGGATGCAGGATGTTGGTAGAGCACTGATATGGATGCAGGATGTTGGTAGAGCACTGATATGGATGCAGGATGTTGGTAGAGCACTGAGATGGATGCAGGATGTTGGTAGAGCACTGATATGGATGCAGGATGTTGGTAGAGCACTGATATGGATGCAGGATGTTGGTAGAGCACTGATATGGATGCAGGATGTTGGTAGAGCACTGAGATGGATGCGGATGTTGGTAGATCACTGATATGGATGCAGGATGTTGGTAGAGCACTGATATGGATGCAGGATGTTGGTAGATCACTGATATGGATGCAGGATGTTGATAGAGCACTGATATGGTGCGGATGTTGGTAGATCACGGATATGATCGGATTTGGTAGAGCACTGATATGGATGCCGATGTTAGTAGATCACTGATATGGATGCAGAATGTTGGTAGAGCACTGATATGGGTGCAGTATGTTGGTAGAGAACTGATATGGATGCAGGATGTTGGTAGAGCACGGATTTGGATGCTAGATGTTGGTAGAGCACTGATATGGATGCAGGATGTTGGTAGAACACTGATAAGGGTGCAGGAAGTTGGTAGAGTACTGAGATGGGTGCATGATGTTGGTAGAGCACTGATATGGATGAAGTATGTTGGTAGAGCACTAAAATGGATGCAGGATGTTGGTAGAGCACTGATATGGGTGCAGTATGTTAGAAGAGCACTGATATGGATGCAGGATGTTGGTAGATCACTGATATAGATGCAGGATGTCCATAGAGCACTGAGATGGATGCGCAGGATGTTGGTAGAGCACTGATATGGGTGCAGGTTTTTGTAGATCACTGATATGGGTGCAGAATGTTGGTAGATCACGAATATGGATGCAGGATGTTGGTAGAGCACTAATATGGATGCAGGATGTTGGTAGAGCACTGATATGGATGCAGGATGTTGGTAGAGCACTGACATGGGTGCAGGATGTTAGTAGAGTACTGATATGGATGCAGGATGTTGGTAGATCACTGATATGGATGCGCAGGATGTTGGTAGAGCACTGCTATGGATGCGCAGGATGTTGGTAGAACACTGATGTGGATGCGCAGGAAGTTGGTAGAACACTGATATGGGGGCAGGATTTTGGTAGAGCACTGATATGAATGCAGGATGTTGGTAGATCACTGATATGGATGCAGGATGTTGGTAAAGCACTGATATGGATGCAGGATGTTGGTAGATCACTGATATGGATGCAGGATGTTGGTAGAGCACTGATATGGATGCAGGATGTTGGTAAAGCACTGATATGGATGCAGGATGTTGGTAGATCACTGATATGGATGCAGAATGTTGGTAGATCACTGATATGGATGCAGAATGTTGGTAGATCACTGATATGGATGCAGGATGTTGGTAGATCACTCATATTTGTGCAGGATGTTGGTAGATCACTGATATGGGTGCAGGATGTTGGTAGAGCACTGATATAGATGCAGGATGTCCATAGAGCACTGAGATGGATGCAGGATGTTGGTAGATAACTGATATGGATGCAGAATGTTGGTAGATCACTGATATGATGCAGGAAGTTCGTAGATCACTGATATGGGTGCAGGATGTTGGTAGATCACTGATATGGGTGCAGGATGTTGGTAGAGCACTGATATGGGTACAGGATGTTGGTAGAACACTGATATGGGTGCAGGATGTTGGTAGAGCACTGAGATAGATGCAGGATGTCCATAGAGCATTGAGATGGATGCAGGATGTTGGTAGATCACTGATATGGATGCAGAATGTTGGTAGAGCACTGATATTGGTGCAGTATGTTGGTAGAGCACGGATATGGATGCAGGATGTTGGTAGAGCACTTGTATGGGTGCAGGAAGTTGGTAGAGTACTGAGATGGGTGCAGGATGTTGGTAGAGCACTGATATGGATGCAGGATGTTGGTAGATCACTGATATGGGTGCAGGATGTTGGTAGAACACTGATATAGATGCAGGATGTCCATACAGCACTGAGATGGATGCAGGATGTTGGTAGATCACTGATATGGATGCAGAATGTTGGTAGAGCACTGATATTGGTGCAGTATGTTGGTAGAGCACTGATATGGATGCAGGATGTTGGTAGAGCACTGGTATGGGTGCAGGAAGTTGGTAGAGTACTGAGATGGGTGCAGGATGTTGGTAGAGTACTGATATGGATGCAGTATGTTTGTAGAGCACTAATATGGATGCATGATGTTGGTAGAGCACTGATATGGATGCAGGATGTTGGTAGATCACGGATATGGATGCAGGATGTTGGTAGAGCACTAATATGGATGCAGGATGTTGGTAGAGCACTGAGATGGATGCGGATGTTGGTAGATCACGGATATGGATGCAGGATGTTGGTAGAGCACTGATATGGATGCAGGAAGTTCATAGATCACTGATGTAGATGCAGGATGTCCTAGAGCACTGAGATGGATGCGGATGTTGGTAGATCACGGATATGGATGCAGGATGTTGGTAGAGCACTGATATGGATGCAGGATGTTATAGATCACTGATATGGATGCAGAATGTTGGTAGAGCACTAATATGGGTGCAGTATGTTGGTAGAGAACTGATATGGATGCAGGATGTTGGTAGAGCACGGATTTGGATGCTAGATGTTGGTAGAACACTGATAAGGGTGCAGGAAGTTGGTAGAGTACTGAGATGGGTGCATGATGTTGGTAGAGCACTGATATGGATGAAGTATGTTGGTAGAGCACTAAAATGGATGCAGGATGTTGGTAGAGCACTGATATGGGTGCAGTATGTTAGAAGATCACGGATATGGATGCAGGATGTTGGCAGAGCACTAATATGGATGCAGGATGTTGGTAGAGCACTGATATGGATGCAGGATGTTGGTAGAGCACTGATATGGGTGCAGGATGTTGGTAGAGTACTGCGATGGGTGCAGGATGTTGGTAGAGCACTGATATGGATGCAGGATGTTGGTAGATCACTGATATGGATGCAGAATGTTGGTAGAGCACTGATATGGGTGCAGGATGTCCATAGAGCACTGCTATGGGTGATGGATGTCCATAGATCACTGATATGGATGCAGAATGTTGGTAGAGCACTGATATTGGTGCACTTTGTTGGTAGAGTACTGATATGGATGCAGGATGTTGGTAGAGCACTGGTATGGGTGCAGGAAGTTAGTAGAGTACTGATATGGGTGCAGGATGTTGGTAGAGCACTGATATGGATGCAGGATGTTGGTAGAGCACTGATATGGATGCATGATGCTGGTAGATCACTGATATGGATGCAGGATGTTGGTAGATCACGGATATGGATGCAGGATGTTGGTAGAGAACTAATATGGATGCAGGATGTTGGTAGAGCACTGATATGGATGCAGGATGTTGGTAGAGCACTGATTTGGAGGCATGATGTTGATAGATCACGGATATAGATGCAGGATGTTGGTAGAGCACTGAGATGGATGCGGATGGTGGTAGATCACGGATATGGATGCAGGATGTTGGAAGAGCACTGTTATGGATGCAGGATGTTGGTAGATCACTGATATGGATGCAGGATGTTGGTAGATCACTGATATGGATGCAGGATGTTGGTAGATCACTGATATGGATGCAGAATGTTGGTAGATCACTGATATGGATGCAGGATGTTGGTAGATCACTCATATTTGTGCAGGATGTTGGTAGATCACTGATATGGGTGCAGGATGTTGGTAGAGCACTGATATAGATGCAGGATGTCCATAGAGCACTGAGATGGATGCAGGATGTTGGTAGATAACTGATATGGATGCAGAATGTTGGTAGATCACTGATATGGATGCAGGAAGTTCGTAGATCACTGATATGGGTGCAGGATGTTGGTAGATCACTGATATGGGTGCAGGATGTTGGTAGAGCACTGATATGGGTACAGGATGTTGGTAGAACACTGATATGGGTGCAGGATGTTGGTAGAGCACTGAGATAGATGCAGGATGTCCATAGAGCATTGAGATGGATGCAGGATGTTGGTAGATCACTGATATGGATGCAGAATGTTGGTAGAGCACTGATATTGGTGCAGTATGTTGGTAGAGCACGGATATGGATGCAGGATGTTGGTAGAGCACTTGTATGGGTGCAGGAAGTTGGTAGAGTACTGAGATGGGTGCAGGATGTTGGTAGAGCACTGATATGGATGCAGGATGTTGGTAGATCACTGATATGGGTGCAGGATGTTGGTAGAACACTGATATAGATGCAGGATGTCCATACAGCACTGAGATGGATGCAGGATGTTGGTAGATCACTGATATGGATGCAGAATGTTGGTAGAGCACTGATATTGGTGCAGTATGTTGGTAGAGCACTGATATGGATGCAGGATGTTGGTAGAGCACTGGTATGGGTGCAGGAAGTTGGTAGAGTACTGAGATGGGTGCAGGATGTTGGTAGAGTACTGATATGGATGCAGTATGTTTGTAGAGCACTAATATGGATGCATGATGTTGGTAGAGCACTGATATGGATGCAGGATGTTGGTAGATCACGGATATGGATGCAGGATGTTGGTAGAGCACTAATATGGATGCAGGATGTTGGTAGAGCACTGAGATGGATGCGGATGTTGGTAGATCACGGATATGGATGCAGGATGTTGGTAGAGCACTGATATGGATGCAGGAAGTTCATAGATCACTGATGTAGATGCAGGATGTCCATAGAGCACTGAGATGGATGCGGATGTTGGTAGATCACGGATATGGATGCAGGATGTTGGTAGAGCACTGATATGGATGCAGGATGTTAGTAGATCACTGATATGGATGCAGAATGTTGGTAGAGCACTAATATGGGTGCAGTATGTTGGTAGAGAACTGATATGGATGCAGGATGTTGGTAGAGCACGGATTTGGATGCTAGATGTTGGTAGAGCACTGATAAGGGTGCAGGAAGTTGGTAGAGTACTGAGATGGGTGCATGATGTTGGTAGAGCACTGATATGGATGAAGTATGTTGGTAGAGCACTAAAATGGATGCAGGATGTTGGTAGAGCACTGATATGGGTGCAGTATGTTAGAAGATCACGGATATGGATGCAGGATGTTGGCAGAGCACTAATATGGATGCAGGATGTTGGTAGAGCACTGATATGGATGCAGGATGTTGGTAGAGCACTGATATGGGTGCAGGATGTTGGTAGAGTACTGCGATGGGTGCAGGATGTTGGTAGAGCACTGATATGGATGCAGGATGTTGGTAGATCACTGATATGGATGCAGAATGTTGGTAGAGCACTGATATGGGTGCAGGATGTCCATAGAGCACTGCTATGGGTGATGGATGTCCATAGATCACTGATATGGATGCAGAATGTTGGTAGAGCACTGATATTGGTGCACTTTGTTGGTAGAGTACTGATATGGATGCAGGATGTTGGTAGAGCACTGGTATGGGTGCAGGAAGTTAGTAGAGTACTGATATGGGTGCAGGATGTTGGTAGAGCACTGATATGGATGCAGCATGTTGGTAGAGCACTGATATGGATGCATGATGCTGGTAGATCACTGATATGGATGCAGGATGTTGGTAGATCACGGATATGGATGCAGGATGTTGGTAGAGAACTAATATGGATGCAGGATGTTGGTAGAGCACTGATATGGATGCAGGATGTTGGTAGAGCACTGATTTGGAGGCATGATGTTGATAGATCACGGATATAGATGCAGGATGTTGGTAGAGCACTGAGATGGATGCGGATGGTGGTAGATCACGGATATGGATGCAGGATGTTGGAAGAGCACTGTTATGGATGTAGGATGTTGGTAGATCACTGATATGGATGCAGGATGTTGGTAGATCACTAATATAGATGCAGGATGTCCATAGAGCACTGAGATGGATGCGCAGGATGTTGGTAGAGCACTGATATGGGTGCAGGTTTTTGTAGATCACTGATATAGGTGCAGTATGTTGGTAGATCACGGATATGGATGCAGGATGTTGGTAGAGCACTAATATGGATGCAGGATGTTGGTAGAGCACTGATATGTGTGCAGGATGTTGGAAGAGTACTGAGATGGGTGCAGGATGTTGGTAGATCACTGATATGGATGCAGGATGTTGATATAGCACTAATATGGATGCAGGATGTCCATAGAGCACTGCTATGGGTGATGGATGTTGGTAGAGCACTGCTATGGATGCAGGATGTTAGTATAGCACTGATATGGATGCAAGATGTTGGTAGAGCACTGATATGGATGCAGGATGTTGGTAGATCACTGATATGGATGCAGATGTTGGTAGAGCACTGATATGGATCGCAGGATGTTGGTAGAACACTGATATGGATGCGCAGGATGTTGGTAGAACACTGATATGGGTGCAGGATTTTGGTAGAGCACTGATATGGATGCATGATGTTGGTAGAGCACTGATATGGATGCAGGATGTTGGTAGATCACGGATATGGATGCAGGATGTTGGTAGAGCACTAATATGGATGCAGGATGTTGGTAGAGCACTGATATAGATGCAGGATGTCCATATAGCACTGAGATGGATGCAGGATGTTGGTAGAGCACTGATATGGGTGCAGGTTGTTGGTAGATCACTGATATGGGTACAGTATGTTGGTAGATCACGGATATGGATGCAGGATGTTGGTAGAGCACTAATATGGATGCAGGATGTTGGTAGAGCACTGATATGGATGCAGGATGTTGGTAGAGCACTGATATGGGTGCAGGATGTTGGTAGAGTACTGAGATGGATGAAGGATGTTGGTAGAGCACTGATATGGATGCAGGATGTTGGTCGATCACTGATATGGATGCAGAATGTTGGTAGAGCACTGATATGGGTGCAGGATGTCCATAGAGCACTGCTATGGGTGATGGATGTTGGTAGATCACTGATATGGATGCAGAATGCTGGTAGAGGACTGATATTGGTGCAATATGTTGGTAGAGCACTGATATGGATGCAGGATGTTGGTAGAGCACTGGTATGGGTGCAGGAAGTTAGTAGATTACTGAGATGGGTGCAGGATGTTAGTAGAGAACTAATATGGATACAGGATGTTGGTAGAGCACTGATATGGATGCAGGATGTTGGTAGAGCACTGAGATGGATGCGGATGGTGGTAGATCACGGATATGGATGCAGGATGTTGGAAGAGCACTGTTATGGATGCAGAATGTTGATAGATCACTGATATGGATGCAAGATGTTGGTAGATCACTGATATAGATGCAGGATGTCCATAGAACACTGAGATGGATCCAGGATGTTGGTAGATCACTGATATAAATGCAGGATGTCCATAGAGCACTGAGATGGATGCGGATGTTGGTAGATCACGGATATGGATGCAGGATGTTGGTAAAGCACTGATATGGATGCAGGATGTTGGTAGATCACTGATATGGATGCAGAATGTTTGTAGAGCACTGATATGGGTGCAGTATGTTGGTAGAGAACTGATATGTGTGCAGGAAGTTTGTAGAGTACTGAGATGGGTGCAGGATGTTGGTAGAGCACTGATATGGATGCAGTATGTTGGTAGAGCACTAATATGGATGCAGGATGTTGGTAGAGCACTGATATGGGTGCAGGAAGTTGGTAGTACTGGTGGGTGCAGGATGTTGGTAGAGCACTGATATGGATGCAGTATGTTGGTAGAGCACTGATATGGATGCAGGATGTTAGTAGAGCACTGATATGGATGCATGATGTTGGTAGAGCACTGATATGGATGCAGGATGTTGGTAGATCACTGATATGGATGCAGGATGTTGGTAGAGCACTAATATGGATGCAGGATGTTGGTAGAGCACTGATATAGATGCAGGATGTCCATAGAGCACTGAGATGGATGCGCAGGATGTTGGTAGAGCACTGATATGGGTGCAGGTTGTTGGTAGATCACTGATATGGGTGTAGTATGTTGGTAGATCACGGATATGGATGCAGGATGTTGGTAGAGCACTAATATGGATGCAGGATGTTGGTAGAGCACTGATATGGATGCAGGATGTTGGTAGATCACTGATATGGATGCATGATGTTGGTAGATCACGGATATCGATGCAGGATGTTGGTAAAGCACTGATATGGATGCAGGATGTTAGTAGATCACTGATATGGATACGCAGGATGTTGGTAGAGCACTGATATGGATGCGCAGGATGTTGGTAGAACACTGATGTGGATGCGCAGGATGTTGGTAGAACACTGATATGGATGCAGGATGTTGGTAGAGCACTGATATGGATGCAGGATGTTGGTAGATCACTGATATGGATGCAGGATGTTGGTAGAGCACTGATATGGATGCAGGATGTTGGTAGATCACTGATATGGATGCAGGATGTTGGTAGAGCACTGATATGGATGCAGGATGTTGGTAGATCACTGATATGGATGCAGGATGTTGGTAGAGCACTAATATGGATGCAGGATGTTGGTAGAGCACTGAGATGGATGCGGATGTTGGTAGATCACGGATATGGATGCAGGATGTTGGTAGAGCACTGATATGGATGCAGGAAGTTCATAGATCACTGATGTAGATGCAGGATGTCCATAGAGCACTGAGATGGATGCGGATGTTGGTAGATCACGGATATGGATGCAGGATGTTGGTAAAGCACTGATATGGATGCAGGATGTTAGTAGATCACTGATATGGATGCAGAATGTTGGTAGAGCACTGATATGGGTGCAGTATGTTGGTAGAGAACTGATATGGATGCAGGATGTTGGTAGAGCACGGATTTGGATGCTAGATGTTGGTAGAGCACTGATATGGATGCAGGATGTTGGTAGAACACTGATAAGGGTGCAGGAAGTTGGTAGAGTACTGAGATGGGTGCAGGATGTTGGTAGAGCACTGATATGGATGAAGTATGTTGGTAGAGCACTAATATGGATGCAGGATGTTGGTAGAGCACTGATATGGGTGCAGTATGTTAGAAGATCACGGATATGGATGCAGGATGTTGGCAGAGCACTAATATGGATGCAGGATGTTGGTAGAGCACTGATATGGATGCAGGATGTTGGTAGAGCACTGATATGGGTGCAGGATGTTGGTAGAGTACTGCGATGGGTGCAGGATGTTGGTAGAGCACTGATATGGATGCAGGATGTTGGTAGATCACTGATATGGATGCAGAATGTTGGTAGAGCACTGATATGGGTGCAGGATGTCCATAGAGCACTGCTATGGGTGATGGATGTCCATAGATCACTGATATGAATGCAGAATGTTGGTAGAGCACTGATATTGGTGCACTTTGTTGGTAGAGCACTGATATGGATGCAGGATGTTGGTAGAGCACTGGTATGGGTGCAGGAAGTTAGTAGAGTACTGATATGGGTGCAGGATGTTGGTAGAGCACTGATATGGATGCAGGATGTTGGTAGAGCACTGATATGGATGCATGATGCTGGTAGATCACTGATATGGATGCAGGATGTTGGTAGATCACGGATATGGATGCAGGATGTTGGTAGAGAACTAATATGGATGCAGGATGTTGGTAGAGCACTGATATGGATGCAGGATGTTGGTAGAGCACTGATTTGGAGGCATGATGTTGATAGATCACGGATATAGATGCAGGATGTTGGTAGAGCACTGAGATGGATGCGGATGGTGGTAGATCACGGATATGGATGCAGGATGTTGGAAGAGCACTGTTATGGATGTAGGATGTTGGTAGATCACTGATATGGATGCAGGATGTTGGTAGATCACTAATATAGATGCAGGATGTCCATAGAGCACTGAGATGGATGCGCAGGATGTTGGTAGAGCACTGATATGGGTGCAGGTTTTTGTAGATCACTGATATAGGTGCAGTATGTTGGTAGATCACGGATATGGATGCAGGATGTTGGTAGAGCACTAATATGGATGCAGGATGTTGGTAGAGCACTGATATGTGCAGGATGTTGGAAGAGTACTGAGATGGGTGCAGGATGTTGGTAGATCACTGATATGGATGCAGGATGTTGATATAGCACTAATATGGATGCAGGATGTCCATAGAGCACTGCTATGGGTGATGGATGTTGGTAGAGCACTGCTATGGATGCAGGATGTTAGTATAGCACTGATATGGATGCATGATGTCCATAGAGCACTGACATGTATGCTCAGGATGTTGGTAGAGCACTGATATGGATGCAGGATGTTGGTAGATCACTGATATGGATGCAGGATGTTGGTAGATCACGGATATGGATGCAGATGTTGGTAGAGCACTGATATGGATGCGCAGGATGTTGGTAGAACACTGATGTGGATGCGCAGGATGTTGGTAGAACACTGATATGGGTGCAGGATTTTGGTAGAGCACTGATATGGATGCATGATGTTGGTAGAGCACTGATATGGATGCAGGATGTTGGTAGATCACGGATATGGATGCAGGATGTTGGTAGAGTACTAATATGGATGCAGGATGTTGGTAGAGCACTGATATAGATGCAGGATGTCCATATAGCACTGAGATGGATGCCCAGGATGTTGGTAGAGCACTGATATGGGTGCAGGTTGTTGGTAGATCACTGATATGGGTACAGTATGTTGGTAGATCACGGATATGGATGCAGGATGTTGGTAGAGCACTAATATGGATGCAGGATGTTGGTAGAGCACTGATATGGATGCAGGATGTTGGTAGAGCACTGATATGGGTGCAGGATGTTGGTAGAGTACTGAGATGGATGAAGGATGTTGGTAGAGCACTGATATGGATGCAGGATGTTGGTCGATCACTGATATGGATGCAGAATGTTGGTAGAGCACTGATATGGGTGCAGGATGTCCATAGAGCACTGCTATGGGTGATGGATGTTGGTAGATCACTGATATGGATGCAGAATGCTGGTAGAGGACTGATATTGGTGCAATATGTTGGTAGAGCACTGATATGGATGCAGGATGTTGGTAGAGCACTGGTATGGGTGCAGGAAGTTAGTAGATTACTGAGATGGGTGCAGGATGTTAGTAGAGAACTAATATGGATACAGGATGTTGGTAGAGCACTGATATGGATGCAGGATGTTGGTAGAGCACTGAGATGGATGCGGATGGTGGTAGATCACGGATATGGATGCAGGATGTTGGAAGAGCACTGTTATGGATGCAGAATGTTGATAGATCACTGATATGGATGCAAGATGTTGGTAGATCACTGATATAGATGCAGGATGTCCATAGAACACTGAGATGGATCCAGGATGTTGGTAGATCACTGATATAAATGCAGGATGTCCATAGAGCACTGAGATGGATGCAGGATGTTGGTAAAGCACTGATATGGATGCAGGATGTTGGTAGATCACTGATATGGATGCAGAATGTTGGTAGAGCACTGATATGGATGCAGGATGTTGGTAGAGCACTGGTATGTGTGCAGGAAGTTAGTAGAGTACTGAGATGGGTGCAGGATGTTGGTAGAGCACTGATATGGATGCAGGATGTTGGTAGAGCACTGATATGGATGCATGATGCTGGTAGAGCACTGATATGGATGCAGGATGTTGGTAGATCACGGATATGGATGCAGGATGTTGGTAGAGAACTAATATGGATGCAGGATGTTGGTAGAGCACTGAGATGGATGCGGATGGTGGTAGATCACGGATATGGATGCAGTATGTTGCAAGAGCACTGATATGGATGCAGGATGTTGGTAGATCACTGATATGGATGCAGGATGTTGGTAGATCACTGATATAGATGCAGGATGTCCATAGAACACTGAGATGGATGCAGGATGTTGGTAGATCACTGATATGGATGCAGGATGTTGGTAGATCACTGATATAGATGCAGGATGTCCATACAGCACTGAGATGGATGCGCAGGATGTTGGTAGAGCACCGATATGGGTGCAGGTTTTTGTAGATCACTGATATGGGTGCAGTATGTTGGTAGATCACGGATATGGATGCAGGGTGTTGGTAGAGCACTAATATGGATGCAGCATGTTGGTAGAGCACTGATATGTATGCAGGATGTTGGTAGAGCACTGATATGGGTGCAGGATGTTGGTAGAGTACTGAGATGGGTGCAGGATGTTGGTAGAGCACTGATATGGATGCAGGATGTTGATAGAGCACTGCTGTGGATGCGCAGGATGTTGGTAGAGCACTAATATGGATGCGCAGGATGTTGGTAGAACACTGATGTGGATGCACAGGATGTTGGTAGAACACTGATATGGGTGCAGGATTTTAGTAGAGCACTGATATGGATGCAGGATGTTGGTAGATCACTGATATGGATGCAGGATGTTGGAAAAGCACTGATATGGATGCAGGATGTTGGTAGATCACTGATATGGATGCAGGATGTTAGTAGAGCACTGATATGGATGCAGAATGTTAGTTGATCACTGATATGGATGCAGAATGTTGGTAGATCACTGATATGGATGCAGGATGTTGGTAGATCACTGATATGGGTGCAGGATGTTGGTATATCACTGATATGGGTGCAGGATGTTGGTAGAACACTGATATAGATGCAGGATGTCCATACAGCACTGAGATGGATGCAGGATGTTGGTAGATCACTGATATGGATGCAGAATGTTGGTAGAGCACTGATATTGGTGCAGTATGTTGGTAGAGCACTGATATGGATGCAGGATGTTGGTAGAGCACTGGTATGGGTGCAGGATGTTGGTAGAGCACTGAGATGGGTGCAGGATGTTGGTAGAGCACTGATATGGATGCAGGATGTTGGTAGAGCACTGATATGGATGCAGGATGTTGGTAGAGCACTGATATGGATGCAGGATGTTGGTAGATCACGGATATGGATGCAGGATGTTGGTAGAGCACTAATATGGATGCAGGATGTTGGTAGATCACTGATATGGATGCAGGATGTTGGTAGAGCACTGATATGGATGCAGGATGTTGGTAGATCACTGATATGGATGCAGGATGTTGGTAGATCACTAATATAGATGCAGGATGTCCATAGAGCACTGAGATGGATGCGCAGGATGTTGGTAGAGCACTGATATGGGTGCAGGTTTTTGTAGATCACTGATATAGGTGCAGTATGTTGGTAGATCACGGATATGGATGCAGGATGTTGGTAGAGCACTAATATGGATGCAGGATGTTGGTAGAGCACTGATATGTGTGCAGGATGTTGGAAGAGTACTGAGATGGGTGCAGGATGTTGGTAGATCACTGATATGGATGCAGGATGTTGATATAGCACTAATATGGATGCAGGATGTCCATAGAGCACTGCTATGGGTGATGGATGTTGGTAGAGCACTGCTATGGATGCAGGATGTTAGCATAGCACTGATATGGATGCATGATGTCCATAGAGCACTGATATGTATGCTCAGGATGTTGGTAGAGCACTGATATGGATGCAGGATGTTGGTAGATCACTGATATGGATGCAGGATGTTGGTAGATCACGGATATGGATGCATGATGTTGGTAGAGCACTGATATGGATGCGCAGGATGTTGGTAGAACACTGATGTGGATGCGCAGGATGTTGGTAGAACACTGATATGGGTGCAGGATTTTGGTAGAGCACTGATATGGATGCAGGATGTTGGTAGATCACTGATATGGATGCATGATGTTGGTAGAGCACTGATATGGATGCAGGATGTTGGTAGATCACGGATATGGATGCAGGATGTTGGTAGAGCACTGATATAGATGCAGGATGTCCATATAGCACTGAGATGGATGCCCAGGATGTTGGTAGAGCACTGATATGGGTGCAGGATGTTGGTAGATCACTGATATGGTGCAGGATGTTGGTAGAGCACTGATATGGATGCAGGATGTTGGTAGAGCACTAATATGGATGCAGGATGTTGGTAGAGCACTGATATGGATGCAGGATGTTGGTAGAGCACTGATATGGTGCAGGATGTTGGTAGAGCACTGAGATGGATGCAGGATGTTGGTAGAGCACTGATATGGATGCAGGATGTTGGTAGAGCACTGATATGGATGCAGGATGTCCATAGACACTGATATGGATGCGGATGTTGGTAGATCACTGATATGGATGCAGGATGTTGGTAGAGCACTGATATGGATGCAGGATGTTGGTAGATCACTGATATGGATGCAGGATGTTGGTAGAGCACTGATATGGATGCAGGATGTTGGTAGAGCACTGATATTGATGCAGGATGTTGGTAGAGCACTGATATGGATGCAGGATGTTGGTAGATCACTGATATGGATGCAGGATGTTGGTAGAGCACTGATATGGATGCAGGATGTTGGTAGATCACTGATATGGATGCAGGATGTTGGTAGATCACTGATATGGATGCAGGATGTTGGTAGATCACTGATATAGATGCAGGATGTCCATAGAGCACTGAGATGGATGCAGGATGTTGGTAGATCACTGATATGGATGCAGGATGTTGGTAGATCACTGATATGGATGCAGAATGTTGGTAGAGCACTGAGATATGGAT
>CM026387.1:52689676-52707214 GCA_014843695.1 Archivesica marissinica
ATGTTGGTAGAGCACTGATATGGATGCAGGATGTTAGTAGAGCACTGATGTGGGTGCAGGAAGTTGGTAGAGTACTGATATGTGTGCAGGATTTTGGTAAAACACTGATATGAATGCAGGATGTTGGTAGATCACTTATATGGATGCAGGATGTTGGTAAAGCACTGATATGGATGCAGGATGTTGGTAGAACACTGATATGGATGCGCAGGATGTTGGTAGAACACTGATATGGATGCAGGATGTTCGTAGAGCACTGAGATGTATGCGGATGTTGGTAGATCACGGATATGGATGCAGGATGTTGGTAAAGCACTGATATGGATGCAGGAAATTGGTAGATCACTGATATAGATGCAGGATGTCCATAGATCACTGAGATGGATGCGGATGTTGTTAGATCACGGATATGGATGCAGGATGTTGGTAAAGCACTGATATGGATGCAGGATGTTGGTAGATCACTGACATGGATGCAGAATGTTGGTAGAGCACTGATATGGGTGCAGTATGTTGGTAGAGCACTGATATGGATGCAGGATGTTGGTAGAGCACTGATATGGGTGCAGGAAGTTGGTAGAGTACTGAGATGGGTGCATGATGTTGGTAGAGCACTGATATGGATGCAGTATGTTGGTAGAGCACTGATATGGATGCAGGATGTTGGTAGATCACTGATATGGATGCAGGATGTTGGTAGATCACTGATATAGATGCAGGATGTCCATAGAACACTGAGATGGATGCAGGATGTTGGTAGATCACTGATATGGATGCAGGATGTTGGTAGATCACTGATATGGATGCGCAGGATGTTGGTAGAGCACTGATATGGATGCGCAGGATGTTGGTAGAACATTGATGTGGATGCGCAGGATGTTGGTAGAACACTGATATGGATGCAGGATTTGGTAGATCACTGATATGGATGCAGGATGCAATTGGTAGATCACTGAACAAAATGGATGCAGGATGTTGGTAGAGAACTAATATGGATGCGGATGTTGGTAGATCACAAATATGGATGCAGGATGTTGGTAAAGCACTGATATGGATGCATGATGTTGAAAGATCACTGATATAGATGCAGAATGTTGGTAGATCACTGATATGGATGCATGATGTTGATAGATCACTGATATGGATGCATGATGTTGGAAGAGCACTGATATGGATAAAGTATGTTGGTAGATCAATGATATGGATGCAGGATGTTGGTAGAGCACTAATATGGATGCAGGATGTTGGTAGAGCACTGATATGGATGCATGATGTTGGTAGAGCACTGATATGGATCAAAACACAAAACAAAAAACAACAAAAACACAAAACAACCAAACACAAACAAACACAAACAAAACACAAACAAAACACAAACAAATGAATGATGCAGAATGTTGGTAGATAACTGATATGGATGCAGAATATTGGTAGATCACTGATATGGATGCAGGATGTTGGTAGATCACTGATATGGGTGCAGGATGTTGGTAGATCACTGATATGGATGCAGGATGTTGGTAGAGCACTGATATGGATGCAGGATGTTGGTAGAACACTGATATGGATGCAGGATGTTGGTAGAGCACTGATATGGATGCAGGATGTTGATAGAGCACTGATATGGATGCAGGATGTTGGTAGAGCACTGATATGGATGCAGGATGTTGGTAGAGCACTGATATGGGTGCAGGATGTTGGTAGAGCACTGATATGGATCAAAACACAAGCAGGATGTTGGTAGATCACGGATATGGATGCAGGATGTTGGTAGAGCACTAATATGGATGCAGGATGTTGGCAGAGCACTGATATAGATGCAGGATGTCCATAGTGCACTGAGATGGATGCGCAGGATGTTGGTAGAGCACTGATATGGGTGCAGGTTGTTGGTAGATCACTGATATGGGTGTAGTATGTTGGTAGATCACGGATATGGATGTAGGATGTTGGTAGAGCACTAATATGGATGCAGGATGTTGGTAGAGCACTGATATGGATGCAGGATGTTGGTAGAGCACTGATATGGGTGCAGGATGTTGGTAGAGTACTGAGATGGGTGCAGGATGTTGGTAGATCACTGATATGTATGCAGAATGTTGGTAGAGCACTGATATGGGTGCAGGATGTCCATAGAGCACTGCTATAGGTGATGGATGTTGGTAGAGCACTGATATGGATGCAGTATGTTGGTATAGCACTGATATGAATGCAGGATGTCCATAGAGCACTGATATGGATGCGCATGATGTTGGTAGAGCACTGATATGGATACAGGATGTTGGTAGATCACGGATATGGATGCGCAGGATGTTGGTAGATCGCTGATATGGGTGCAGGATGTTTGTAGATCAGTGATATGGCTGCATGTTGCTGGTAGAGCACTGATATGGATGCAGGATGTTGGTAGATCACTGATATGGATGCAGGATGTTGGTAGAGCACTAATATGGATGCAGAATGTTGGTAGATCACTAATATGGATGCATGATGTTGTTAGAGCACTGATATGGATGCAGGATGTTAGTAGAGCATTGATATGGGTGCAGGATGTTGGTAGAGCACTGATATGGATGCAGGATGTTTATAGAGCACTGATATGGATGCATGATGTTGGTAGATCACGGATATCGATGCAGGATGTTGGTAAAGCACTGATATGGATGCAGGATGTTGGAAGATAACTGATATGGATGCGCATGATGTAGGTAGAGCACTGATATGTATGAGCAGGATGTTGGTAGAACACTGATGTGGATGCGCAGGATGTTGGTAGAACACTGATATGTGTGAAGGATTTTGGTAGAGCACTGATATGGATGCAGGATGTTGGTAGATCACTGATATGGATGCAGGATGTTGGTAAAGGCACTGATATGAATGCAGGATGTTGGTAGATCACTGATATGGATGCAGGATGTTGGTAGAGCACTGATATGGATGCGCAGGATATTGGTAGAACACTGATGTGGATGCGCAGGATGTTGGTAGAACACTGATATGGATGCAGGATGTTCGTAGAGCACTGAGATGTAAACACAAACAAAACACATATGGAGCAGATGTTGGTAGACACTGATATGGATGCAGGATGTTGGTAGATCACTGATATGGATGCAGAATTGGTAGACACTGATATGGATGCAGAATGTTGGTAGATCACTGATATGGATGCAGGATGTTGGTAGACACTGATAGGTGCAGATGTGGTAGAGCACTGTAGGATCAGATGTTGGTAGAGCACTGAATGGATGAGGATGTTGGTAGACACTGATATGGATGCAGTTGTAGAGCACTAAATGGATGCAGGATGTTGGAGAGCACTGATATGATGCAGATGTCCATAGAGCACTGATATGGATGCGCAGGATGTGTAGAGCACTGATATGGGTGCAGGTTTTTGTAGATCACTGATATGGGTGCAGGATGTTGGTAGATCACGGATATGGATGCAGGATGTGGTAGAGCACTAATATGGATGCAGGATGTTGGTAGAGCACTGATATGGATGCAGGATGTTGGTAGAGCACTGATATGGGTGCAGGATGTTGGTAGAGTACTGATATGGATGCAGGATGTTGGTAGAGCACTGATATGGATGCAGGATGTTGGTAGATCACTGATATGGATGCAGGATGTTGGTAGAGCACTGATATGGATGCAGGATGTCCATAGAGCACTGCTATAGGTGATGGATGTTGGTAGAGCACTGATATGGATGCAGGATGTTGGTAAGCACTGATATGGATGCAGGATGTCCATAGAGCACTGATATGGATGCGCAGGATGTTGGTAGAGCACTGATATGGATACAGGATGTTGGTAGATCACGGATATGGATGCAGGATGTTGGTAGATCACTGATATGGGTGCAGGATGTTGTAGATCACTGATATGGATGCAGGATGTTGGTAGATCACTGATATGGATGCAGGATGTTGGTAGATCACTGATATGGATGCAGGATGTTGGTAGAGCACTGATATGGATGCAGGATGTTGGTAGAGCACTGATATGGATGCAGGATGTTGGTAGAGCACTGATATGGATGCAGGATGTTGGTAGATCACTGATATGGATGCAGGATGTTGGTAGAGCACTGATATGGATGCAGGATGTTGGTAGAGCACTGATATGGATGCAGGATGTTGGTAGAGCACTGATATGGATGCAGGATGTTGGTAGAGCACTGATATGGATGCAGGATGTTGGTAGAGCACTGATATGGATGCAGGATGTTGGTAGAGCACTGATATGGATGCAGGATGTTGGTAGAGCACTGATATGGATGCAGGATGTTGGTAGAGCACTGATATGGATGCAGGATGTTGGTAGAGCACTGATATGGATGCAGGATGTTGGTAGATCACTGATATGGATGCAGGATGTTGGTAGAGCACTGATATGGATGCAGGATGTTGGTAGATCACTGATATGGATGCAGGATGTTGGTAGAGCACTGATATGGATGGCAGGATATTGGTAGAACACTGATATGGATGCGCAGGATGTTGGTAGAACACTGATATGGATGCAGGATGTTCGTAGAGCACTGATATGGATGCGGATGTTGGTAGATCACGGATATGGATGCAGGATGTTGGTAAAGCACTGATATGGATGCAGGATGTTGGTAGATCACTGATATAGATGCAGGATGTCCATAGATCACTGAGATGGATGCGGATGTTGGTAGATCACTGATATGGATGCAGGATGTTGGTAGATCACTGATATGGATGCGCAGGATGTTGGTAGAGCACTGATATGGATGCGCAGGATGTTGGTAGAACATTGATGTGGATGCGCAGGATGTTGGTAGAACACTGATATGGGTGCAGGATTTTGGTAGAGCACTGATATGGATGCAGGATGTTGGTAGATCACTGAAATGGATGCAGGATGTTGGTAAAGCACTGATATGGATGCAGGATGTTGGTAGATCACTGATATGGATGCAGGATGTTGGTAGAGCACTGATATGGATGCAGGATGTTGGTAGATCACTGATATGGATGCAGAATGTTGGTAGATCATTGATACGGATGCAGAATGTTGGTAGATCACTGATATGGATGCAGGATATTAGTAGATCACTGATATGGGTGCAGGATGTTGGTAGATCACTGATATGGGTGCAGGATGTTGGTAGAGCACTGATATGGATGCATGATGTTGGTAGAGCACTGACATGGATGCAGGATGTTGGTAGATCACGGATATGGATGCAGGATGTTGGTAGAGCACTAATATGGATGCAGGATGTTGGCAGAGCACTGATATAGATGCAGGATGTCCATAGTGCACTGAGATGGATGCGCAGGATGTTGGTAGAGCACTGATATGGGTGCAGGTTGTTGGTAGATCACTGATATGGGTGTAGTATGTTGGTAGATCACGGATATGGATGTAGGATGTTGGTAGAGCACTAATATGGATGCAGGATGTTGGTAGAGCACTGATATGGATGCAGGATGTTGGTAGAGCACTGATATGGGTGCAGGATGTTGGTAGAGTACTGAGATGGGTGCAGAATGTCGGTAGAGCACTGATATGGATGCAGGATGTTGGTAGATCACTGATATGTATGCAGAATGTTGGTAGAGCACTGATATGGGTGCAGGATGTCCATAGAGCACTGCTATAGGTGATGGATGTTGGTAGAGCACTGATATGGATGCAGGATGTTGGTATAGCACTGATATGAATGCAGGATGTCCATAGAGCACTGATATGGATGCGCATGATGTTGGTAGAGCACTGATATGGATACAGGATGTTGGTAGATCACGGATATGGATGCGCAGGATGTTGGTAGATCGCTGATATGGGTGCAGGATGTTTGTAGATCAGTGATATGGCTGCAGGTTGCTGGTAGAGCACTGATATGGATGCAGGATGTTGGTAGATCACTGATATGGATGCAGGATGTTGGTAGAGCACTAATATGGATGCAGAATGTTGGTAGATCACTAATATGGATGCATGATGTTGTTAGAGCACTGATATGGATGCAGGATGTTAGTAGAGCATTGATATGGGTGCAGGATGTTGGTAGAGCACTGATATGGATGCAGGATGTTGATAGAGCACTGATATGGATGCATGATGTTGGTAGATCACGGATATCGATGCAGGATGTTGGTAAAGCACTGATATGGATGCAGGATGTTGGAAGATAACTGATATGGATGCGCATGATGTAGGTAGAGCACTGATATGTATGCGCAGGATGTTGGTAGAACACTGATGTGGATGCGCAGGATGTTGGTAGAACACTGATATGTGTGAAGGATTTTGGTAGAGCACTGATATGGATGCAGGATGTTGGTAGATCACTGATATGGATGCAGGATGTTGGTAAAGGCACTGATATGAATGCAGGATGTTGGTAGATCACTGATATGGATGCAGGATGTTGGTAGAGCACTGATATGGATGCGCAGGATATTGGTAGAACACTGATGTGGATGCGCAGGATGTTGGTAGAACACTGATATGGATGCAGGATGTTCGTAGAGCACTGAGATGTATGCGGATGTTGGTAGATCACGGATATGGATGCAGGATGTTGGTAAAGCACTGATATGGATGCAGGAAGTTGGTAGATCACTGATATAGATGCAGGATGTCCATATATCACTGAGATGGATGCGGATGTTGGTAGATCACTGATATGGATGCAGGATGTTGGTAGATCACTGATATGGATGCGCAGGATGTTGGTAGAGCACTGATATGGATGCGCAGGATGTTGGTAGAACATTGATGTGGATGCGCAGGATGTTGGTAGAACACTGATATGGGTGCAGGATTTTGGTAGAGCACTGATATGGATGCAGGATGTTGGTAGATCACTGAAATGGATGCAGGATGTTGGTAAAGCACTGATATGGATGCAGGATGTTGGTAGATCACTGATATGGATGCAGGATGTTGGTAGAGCACTGATATGGATGCAGGATGTTGGTAGATCACTGATATGGATGCAGAATGTTGGTAGATCATTGATACGGATGCAGAATGTTGGTAGATCACTGATATGGATGCAGGATATTAGTAGATCACTGATATGGGTGCAGGATGTTGGTAGATCACTGATATGGGTGCAGGATGTTGGTAGAGCACTGATATGGATGCATGATGTTGGTAGAGCACTGACATGGATGCAGGATGTTGGTAGATCACGGATATGGATGCAGGATGTGGGCAGAGCACTGATATAGATGCAGGATGTCCATAGTGCACTGAGATGGATGCGCAGGATGTTGGTAGAGCACTGATATGGGTGCAGGTTGTTGGTAGATCACTGATATGGGTGTAGTATGTTGGTAGATCACGGATATGGATGTAGGATGTTGGTAGAGCACTAATATGGATGCAGGATGTTGGTAGAGCACTGATATGGATGCAGGATGTTGGTAGAGCACTGATATGGGTGCAGGATGTTGGTAGAGTACTGAGATGGGTGCAGAATGTCGGTAGAGCACTGATATGGATGCAGGATGTTGGTAGATCACTGATATGTATGCAGAATGTTGGTAGAGCACTGATATGGGTGCAGGATGTCCATAGAGCACTGCTATAGGTGATGGATGTTGGTAGAGCACTGATATGGATGCAGGATGTTGGTATAGCACTGATATGAATGCAGGATGTCCATAGAGCACTGATATGGATGCGCATGATGTTGGTAGAGCACTGATATGGATACAGGATGTTGGTAGATCACGGATATGGATGCGCAGGATGTTGGTAGATCGCTGATATGGGTGCAGGATGTTTGTAGATCAGTGATATGGCTGCAGGTTGCTGGTAGAGCACTGATATGGATGCAGGATGTTGGTAGATCACTGATATGGATGCAGGATGTTGGTAGAGCACTAATATGGATGCAGAATGTTGGTAGATCACTAATATGGATGCAGGATGTTGGTAAAGGCACTGATATGAATGCAGGATGTTGGTAGATCACTGATATGGATGCAGGATGTTGGTAGAGCACTGATATGGATGCGCAGGATATTGGTAGAACACTGATGTGGATGCGCAGGATGTTGGTAGAACACTGATATGGATGCAGGATGTTCGTAGAGCACTGAGATGTATGCGGATGTTGGTAGATCACGGATATGGATGCAGGATGTTGGTAAAGCACTGATATGGATGCAGGAAGTTGGTAGATCACTGATATAGATGCAGGATGTCCATATATCACTGAGATGGATGCGGATGTTGGTAGATCACTGATATGGATGCAGGATGTTGGTAGATCACTGATATGGATGCGCAGGATGTTGGTAGAGCACTGATATGGATGCGCAGGATGTTGGTAGAACATTGATGTGGATGCGCAGGATGTTGGTAGAACACTGATATGGGTGCAGGATTTTGGTAGAGCACTGATATGGATGCAGGATGTTGGTAGATCACTGAAATGGATGCAGGATGTTGGTAAAGCACTGATATGGATGCAGGATGTTGGTAGATCACTGATATGGATGCAGGATGTTGGTAGAGCACTGATATGGATGCAGGATGTTGGTAGATCACTGATATGGATGCAGAATGTTGGTAGATCATTGATACGGATGCAGAATGTTGGTAGATCACTGATATGGATGCAGGATATTAGTAGATCACTGATATGGGTGCAGGATGTTGGTAGATCACTGATATGGGTGCAGGATGTTGGTAGAGCACTGATATGGATGCATGATGTTGGTAGAGCACTGACATGGATGCAGGATGTTGGTAGATCACGGATATGGATGCAGGATGTTGGTAGAGCACTAATATGGATGCAGGATGTTGGCAGAGCACTGATATAGATGCAGGATGTCCATAGTGCACTGAGATGGATGCGCAGGATGTTGGTAGAGCACTGATATGGGTGCAGGTTGTTGGTAGATCACTGATATGGGTGTAGTATGTTGGTAGATCACGGATATGGATGTAGGATGTTGGTAGAGCACTAATATGGATGCAGGATGTTGGTAGAGCACTGATATGGATGCAGGATGTTGGTAGAGCACTGATATGGGTGCAGGATGTTGGTAGAGTACTGAGATGGGTGCAGAATGTCGGTAGAGCACTGATATGGATGCAGGATGTTGGTAGATCACTGATATGTATGCAGAATGTTGGTAGAGCACTGATATGGGTGCAGGATGTCCATAGAGCACTGCTATAGGTGATGGATGTTGGTAGAGCACTGATATGGATGCAGGATGTTGGTATAGCACTGATATGAATGCAGGATGTCCATAGAGCACTGATATGGATGCGCATGATGTTGGTAGAGCACTGATATGGATACAGGATGTTGGTAGATCACGGATATGGATGCGCAGGATGTTGGTAGATCGCTGATATGGGTGCAGGATGTTTGTAGATCAGTGATATGGCTGCAGGTTGCTGGTAGAGCACTGATATGGATGCAGGATGTTGGTAGATCACTGATATGGATGCAGGATGTTGGTAGAGCACTAATATGGATGCAGAATGTTGGTAGATCACTAATATGGATGCATGATGTTGTTAGAGCACTGATATGGATGCAGGATGTTAGTAGAGCATTGATATGGGTGCAGGATGTTGGTAGAGCACTGATATGGATGCAGGATGTTTATAGAGCACTGATATGGATGCATGATGTTGGTAGATCACGGATATCGATGCAGGATGTTGGTAAAGCACTGATATGGATGCAGGATGTTGGAAGATAACTGATATGGATGCGCATGATGTAGGTAGAGCACTGATATGTATGAGCAGGATGTTGGTAGAACACTGATGTGGATGCGCAGGATGTTGGTAGAACACTGATATGTGTGAAGGATTTTGGTAGAGCACTGATATGGATGCAGGATGTTGGTAGATCACTGATATGGATGCAGGATGTTGGTAAAGGCACTGATATGAATGCAGGATGTTGGTAGATCACTGATATGGATGCAGGATGTTGGTAGAGCACTGATATGGATGCGCAGGATATTGGTAGAACACTGATGTGGATGCGCAGGATGTTGGTAGAACACTGATATGGATGCAGGATGTTCGTAGAGCACTGAGATGTATGCGGATGTTGGTAGATCACGGATATGGATGCAGGATGTTGGTAAAGCACTGATATGGATGCAGGATGTTGGTAGATCACTGATATGGATGCATAATGTTGGTAGATCACTGATATGGGTGCAGTATGTTGGTAGAGCACTGATATGGATGCAGGATGTTGGTAGAGCACTGGTATGGGTGCAGGAAGTTGGAAGAGTACTGAGATGGGTGCAGTATGTTGGTAGAGCACTGATATGGATGAAGTATGTTGGTAGAGCACTGATATGGATGCAGGATGTTGGTAGATCACCGATATGGATGCAGGATGTTGGTAGATCACTGATATAGATGCAGGATGTCCATAGAACACTGAGATGGATACAGGCTTTTGGTAGATCACTGATATGGATACAGGATGTTGGTAGAGCACTGATATGGATGCAGAATGTTGGTAGATCACTAATGTGGATGCATGATGTTGGTAGAGCACTGATATGGATGCAGGTTGTTAGTAGAGCACTGCTATAGGTGATGGATGTTGGTAGAGCACTGATATGGATGCATGATGTTAGTAGAGCACTGATATGAGTGCAGTATGTTGGTAGATCACGGATATGGATGTAGGATGTTGGTAGAGCACTAATATGTATGCAGGATTTTGGTAGAGCACTGATATGGATGCAGGATGTTGGTAGAGCACTGATATGGGTGCAGGATGTTGGTAGAGTACTCAGATGGGTGCAGGATGTCGGTAGAGCACTGATATGGATGCAGGATGTTGGTAGATCACTGATATGGATGCAGAATGTTGGTAGAGCACTGATATGGGTGCAGGATGTCCATAGAGCACTGCTATAGGTGAGGGATGTTGGTAGAGCACTGATATGGATGCAGGATGTTGGTATAGCACTGATATGAATGCAGGATGTCCATAGAGCACTGATATGGATGCGCATGATGTTGGTAGAGCACTGATATGGATGCAGGATGTTGGTAGATCACGGATATGGATGCGCAGGATGTTGGTAGATCGCTGATATGGGTGCAGGTTGTTGGTAGATCACTGATATGGGTGCAGGATGTTTGTAGATCAGTGATATGGCTGCAGGTTGCTGGTAGAGCACTGATATGGATGCAGGATGTTGGTAGATCACTGATATGGATGCAGGATGTTGGTAGAGCACTAATATGGATGCAGAATGTAGGTAGATCACTAATATGGATGCATGATGTTGGTAGAGCACTGATATGGATGCAGGATGTTAGTAGAGCATTGATATGGGTGCAGGATGTTGGTAGAGAACTGATATGGATGCATGATGTTGGTAGATAACGGATATCGATGCAGGATGTTGGTAAAGCACTGATATGGATGCAGGATGTTGGTAGATCACTGATATGGATGCGCAGGATGTAGGTAGAGCACTGATATGGATGCGCAGGATGTTGGTAGAACACTGATGTGGATGCGCAGGATGTTGGTAGAACACTGATATGTGTGCAGGATTTTGGTAGAGCACTGATATGGATGCATGATGTTGGTATATCACTGATATGGATGCAGGATGTTGGTAAAGCACTGATATGAATGCAGGATGTTGGTAGATCACTGATATGGATGCAGGATGTTGGTAGAGCACTGATATGGATGCGCAGGATGTTGGTAGAACACTGATATGGATGCAGGATGTTCGTAGAGCACTGAGATGTATGCGGATGTTGGTAGATCACGGATATGTATGCAGGATGTTGGTAAAGCACTGATATGGATGCAGGAAGTTGGTAGATCACTGATATAGATGCAGGATGTCCATAGATCACTGAGATGGATGCGGATGTTGGTAGATCACGGATATGGATGCAGGATGTTGGTAAAGCACTGATATGGATGCAGGATGTTGGTAGATCACTGATATGGATACAGATTGTTGGTAGAGTACTGAGATGGGTGCAATATGTTGGTAGAGCACTGATATGGATGGAGGATGTTGGTAGAGCACTGATATGGATGCAGGATGTTGGTAGATCACCGGTATGGATGCAGGATGTTGGTAGATCACTGATATAGATGCAGGATGTCCATAGAACACTGAGATGGATGCAGGATGTTGGTAGATCACTGATATGGATGCAGGATGTTGGTAGATCACTGATATGGATGCGCAGGATGTTGGTAGAGCACTGATATGGATGCGCAGGATGTTGGTAGAACACTGATGTGGATGCGCAGGATGTTGGTAGAACACTGATATGGGTGCAGGATTTTGGTAGAGCACTGATATGGATGCAGGATGTTGGTAGATCACTGATATGGATGCAGGATGTTGGTAAAGCACTGATATGGATGCAGGATGTTGGTAGATCACTGATATGGATGCAGGATGTTGGTAGATCGCTGATATAGGTGCAGGTTGATGGTAGAGCACTGATATGGGTGCAGGATGTTTGTAGATCAGTGATATGGCTGCAGGTTGCCGGTAGAGCACTGATATGGATGCAAGATTTTGGTAGATCAAGGATATGGATGCAGGATGTTGGTAGATCACTGATATGGAGGCAGGATGTTGGTAGAGCACTGATATAGATGCAGAATGTTGGTAGATCACTAATATGGATGCATGATGTTGGTAGAGCACTGATATGGATGCAGAATGTTGGTAGAGCACCGATATGGGTGCAGGATGTTGGTAGAGCACGGATATGGATGCAAGATGTTGGTAGAGCACTGATATGGATGCAGGATGTTGGTAGAGCACTGATATGGGTGCAGGAAGTTGGTAGAGTACTGAGATGGGTGCAGGATGTTGGTAGAGCACTGATATGGATGCAGGATGTTGGTAGAGCAATAATATGGATGCATGATGTTGGTAGAGCACTGATATGGATGAAGGATGTTGGTAGATCACGGATATGGATGCAGGATGTTGGTAGAGCACTAATATTTATGCAGGATGTTGGTAGAGCACTGATATGGATGCAGGATGTTGGTAGAGCACTGATATGGAAGCATGATGTTGGTAGATCACGTATATCGATGCAGGATGTTGGTAGAGCACTGAGATGTATGCGGATGTTGGTAGATCACGGATATGGATGCAGTATGTTGGTAAAGCACTGATATGGATGCAGGAAGTTGGTAGATCACTGATATAGATGCAGGATGTCCATAGATCACTGAGATGGATGCGGATGTTGGTAGATCATGGATATGGATGCAGGATGTTGGTAAAGCACTGATATGGATGCAGGATGTTGGTAGATCACTGATATGGATGCAGAATGTTGGTAGAGCACTGATATGTGTGCAGTATGTTGGTAGAGCACTGATATTGATGCAGGATGTTGGTAGAGCACGGATATGGGTGCAGGAAGTTGGTAGAGTACTGAGATGGGTGCAGGATGTTGGTAGAGCACTGATATGGATGCAGTATGTTGGTAGAGCACTGATATGGATGCAGGATGTTGGTAGATCACTGATATGGATGCAGGATGTTGGTATATCACTGATATAGATGCAGGATGTCCATAGAACACTGAGATGGATGCAGGATGTTGGTAGATCACTGATATGGATGCAGGATGTTGGTAGATCACTGATATAGATGCAGAATGTCCATAGAGCACTGAGATATGGATGCAGGATGTTGGTAGATCACTGATATGGATGCAGGATGTTGGTAGATCACTGATATGGATGCGCAGGATGTTAGTAGAGCACTGATATGGATGCGCAGGATGTTGGTAGAACACTGATGTGGATGCGCAGGATGTTGGTAGAACACTGATATGGGTGCAGGATTTTGGTAGAGCACTGATATGGATGCAGGATGTTGGTAAAGCACTGATATGGATGCAGGATGTTAGTAGATCACTGATATTGGTGCAGGATGTTGGTATATCACTGATATGGGTGCAGGATGTTGGTAGATCACTGATATGGATGCATGATGTTAGTAGAGCACTGATATGGATGCAGGATGTTGGTAGATCACGATATGGATGCAGGATGTTGGTAGAGCACTAATATGGATGCAGGATGTCAATAGTGCACTGAGACGGATGCGCAGGATGTTGGTAGAGCACTGATATGGGTGCAGGTTGTTGGTAGATCACTGATATGAGTGCAGTATGTTGGTAGATCACGGATATGGATGTAGGATGTTGGTAGAGCACTAATATGGATGCAGGATTTTGGTAGAGCACTGATATGGATGCAGGATGTTGGTAGAGCACTGATATGGGAGCAGGATGTTGGTAGAGTACTGAGATGGGTGCAGGATGTCGGTAGAGCACTGATATGGATGCAGGATGTTGGTAGATCACTGATATGGATGCAGAATGTTGGTAGAGCACTGATATGGGTGCAGGATGTCCATAGAGCACTGCTATAGGTGATGGATGTTGGTAGAGCACTGATATGGATGTAGGATGTTGGTATAGCACTGATATGAATGCAGGATGTCCATAGAGCACTGATATGGATGTGCATGATGTTGGTAGAGCACTGATATGGATGCAGGATGTTGGTAGATCACGGATATGGATGCGCAGGATGTTGGTAGATCGCTGATATGGGTGCAGGTTGTTGGTAGATCAGTGATATGGCTGCAGGTTGCTGGTAGAGCACTGATATGGATGCAGGATGTTGGTAGAGCAATAATATGGATGCATGATGTTGGTAGAGCACTGATATGGATGGAGGATGTTGGTAGATCACGGATATGGATGCAGGATGTTGGTAGAGCACTAATATTTATGCAGGATGTTGGTAGAGCACTGATATGGAAGCAGGATGTTGGTAGAGCACTGATATGGAGGCATGATGTTGGTAGATCACGTATATCGATGCAGGATGTTGGTAGAGCACTGAGATGTATGCGGATGTTGGTAGATCACGGATATGGATGCAGTATGTTGGTAAAGCACTGATATGGATGCAGGAAGTTGGTAGATCACTGATATAGATGCAGGATGTCCATAGATCACTGAGATGGATGCGGATGTTGGTAGATCATGGATATGGATGCAGGATGTTGGTAAAGCACTGATATGGATGCAGGATGTTGGTAGATCACTGATATGGATGCAGAATGTTGGTAGAGCACTGATATGTGTGCAGGAAGTTGGTAGAGTACTGAGATGGGTGCAGGGTGTTGGTAGAGCACTGATATGGATGCAGTATGTTGGTAGAGCACTGATATGGATGCAGGATGTTGGTAGATCACTGATATGGATGCAGGATGTTGGTATATCACTGATATAGATGCAGGATGTCCATAGAACACTGAGATGGATGCAGGATGTTGGTAGATCACTGATATGGATGCAGGATGTTGGTAGATCACTGATATAGATGCAGAATGTCCATAGAGCACTGAGATATGGATGCAGGATGTTGGTAGATCACTGATATGGATGCAGGATGTTGGTAGATCACTGATATGGATGCGCAGGATGTTAGTAGAGCACTGATATGGATGCGCAGGATGTTGGTAGAACACTGATGTGGATGCGCAGGATGTTGGTAGAACACTGATATGGGTGCAGGATTTTGGTAGAGCATTGATATGGATGCAGGATGTTGGTAAAGCACTGATATGGATGCAGGATGTTAGTAGATCACTGATATTGGTGCAGGATGTTGGTATATCACTGATATGGGTGCAGGATGTTGGTAGATCACTGATATGGATGCATGATGTTAGTAGAGCACTGATATGGATGCAGGATGTTGGTAGATCACGGATATGGATGCAGGATGTTGGTAGAGCACTAATATGGATGCAGGATGTCCATAGTGCACTGAGACGGATGCGCAGGATGTTGGTAGAGCACTGATATGGGTGCAGGTTGTTGGTAGATCACTGATATGAGTGCAGTATGTTGGTAGATCACGGATATGGATGTAGGATGTTGGTAGAGCACTAATATGGATGCAGGATTTTGGTAGAGCACTGATATGGATGCAGGATGTTGGTAGAGCACTGATATGGGTGCAGGATGTTGGTAGAGTACTGAGATGGGTGCAGGATGTCGGTAGATCACTGATATGGATGCAGGATGTTGGTAGATCACTGATATGGATGCAGAATGTTGGTAGAGCACTGATATGGGTGCAGGATGTCCATAGAGCACTGCTATAGGTGATGGATGTTGGTAGAGCACTGATATGGATGCAGGATGTTGGTATAGCACTGATATGAATGCAGGATGTCCATAGAGCACTGATATGGATGCGCATGATGTTGGTAGAGCACTGATATGGATGCAGGATGTTGGTAGATCACGGATATGGATGCGCAGGATGTTGATAGATCGCTGATATGGGTGCAGGTTGTTGGTAGATCACTGATATGGGTGCAGGATGTTTGTAGATCAGTGATATGGCTGCAGGTTGCTGGTAGAGCACTGATATGGATGCAGGATGTTGGTAGATCACTGATATGGATGCAGGATGTTGGTAGAGCACTAATATGGATGCAGAATGTAGGTAGATCACTAATATGGATGCATGATGTTGGTAGAGCACTGATATGGATGCAGGATGTTAGTAGAGCATTGATATGGGTGCAGGATGTTGGTAGAGAACTGATATGGATGCATGATGTTGGTAGATAACGGATATCGATGCAGGATGTTGGTAAAGCACTGATATGGATGCAGGATGTTGGTAGATCACTGATATGGATGCGCAGGATGTAGGTAGAGCACTGATATGGATGCGCAGGATGTTGGTAGAACACTGATGTGGATGCGCAGGATGTTGGTAGAACACTGATATGTGTGCAGGATTTTAGTAGAGCACTGATATGGATGCAGGATGTTGGTATATCACTGATATGGATGCAGGATGTTGGTAAAGCACTGATATGGATGCAGGATGTTGGTAGATCACTGATATGGATGCAGGATGTTGGTAGAGCACTGATATGGATGCGCAGGATATTGGTAGAACACTGATGTGGATGCGCAGGATATTGGTAGAACACTGATATGGATGCAGGATGTTCGTAGAGCACTGAGATGTATGCGGATGTTGGTAGATCACGGATATGTATGCAGGATGTTGGTAAAGCACTGATATGGATGCAGGAAATTGGTAGATCACTGATATAGATGCAGGATGTCCATAGATCACTGAGATGGATGCGGATGTTGGTAGATCACGGATATGGATGCAGGATGTTGGTAAAGCACTGATATGGATGCAGGATGTTGGTAGATCACTGATATGGATACAGATTGTTGGTAGAGCACTGATATGGGTGCAGTATGTTGGTAGAGCACTGATATGGATGCAGGATGTTGATAGAGCACTGATATGGGTGCAGGAAATTGGTAGAGTACTGAGATGGGTGCAGGATGTTGGTAGAGCACTGATATGGATGGAGGATGTTGGTAGAGCACTGATATGGATGCAGGATGTTGGTAGATCACCGGTATGGATGCAGGATGTTGGTAGATCACTGATATAGATGC
>CM026387.1:52708214-52784898 GCA_014843695.1 Archivesica marissinica
GGTATAGCACTGATATGAATGCAGGATGTCCATAGAGCACTGATATGGATGCGCATGATGTTGGTAGAGCACTGATATGGATGCAGGATGTTGGTAGATCACGGATATGGATGCGCAGGATGTTGATAGATCGCTGATATGGGTGCAGGTTGTTGGTAGATCACTGATATGGGTGCAGGATGTTTGTAGATCAGTGATATGGGTGCAGGTTGCTGGTAGAGCACTGATATGGATGCAGGATGTTGGTAGATCACTGATATGGATGCAGGATGTTGGTAGAGCACTAATATGGATGCAGAATGTAGGTAGATCACTAATATGGATGCATGATGTTGGTAGAGCACTGATATGGATGCAGGATGTTAGTAGAGCATTGATATGGGTGCAGGATGTTGGTAGAGAACTGATATGGATGCATGATGTTGGTAGATAACGGATATCGATGCAGGATGTTGGTAAAGC
The DNA here is from genome assembly GCA_014843695.1 of Archivesica marissinica. Classification (NCBI taxonomy): domain Eukaryota; kingdom Metazoa; phylum Mollusca; class Bivalvia; order Venerida; family Vesicomyidae; genus Archivesica; species Archivesica marissinica. Next base: position 52,708,677 of record CM026387.1, read on the forward strand.
ACTGATATGGATGCAGGATGTTGGTAGATCACTGATATGGATGCGCAGGATGTAGGTAGAGCACTGATATGGATGCGCAGGATGTTGGTAGAACACTGATGTGGATGCGCAGGATGTTGGTAGAACACTGATATGTGTGCAGGATTTTGGTAGAGCACTGATATGGATGCATGATGTTGGTATATCACTGATATGGATGCAGGATGTTGGTAAAGCACTGATATGAATGCAGGATGTTGGTAGATCACTGATATGGATGCAGGATGTTGGTAGAGCACTGATATGGATGCGCAGGATGTTGGTAGAACACTGATATGGATGCAGGATGTTCGTAGAGCACTGAGATGTATGCGGATGTTGGTAGATCACGGATATGTATGCAGGATGTTGGTAAAGCACTGATATGGATGCAGGAAGTTGGTAGATCACTGATATAGATGCAGGATGTCCATAGATCACTGAGATGGATGCGGATGTTGGTAGATCACGGATATGGATGCAGGATGTTGGTAAAGCACTGATATGGATGCAGGATGTTGGTAGATCACTGATATGGATGCAGATGTTGGTAGAGCACTGATATGGGTGCAGGATGTTGGTAGAGCACTGATATGGATGCAGGATGTTGATAGAGCACTGATATGGATGCAGGATGTTGGTAGAGCACTGATATGGATGCAGGATGTTGGTAGATCACTGATATGGATGCAGGATGTTGGTAGAGCACTGATATGGATGCAGGATGTTGGTAGATCACTGGTATGGATGCAGGATGTTGGTAGATCACTGATATAGATGCAGGATGTCCATAGAACACTGAGATGGATGCAGGATGTTGGTAGATCACTGATATGGATGCAGGATGTTGGTAGATCACTGATATGGATGCAGGATGTTGGTAGAGCACTGATATGGATGCGCAGGATGTTGGTAGAGCACTGATATGGGTGCAGGATGTTGGTAGAGCACTGATATGGGTGCAGTATGTTGGTAGAGCACTGATATGGATGCAGGTGTTGGTAGAGCACTGATATGGATGCAGGATGTTGGTATAGCACTGATATGGATGCAGGATGTTGTGGGGTGGGTGTTGGTTTGTGGTGGGTGTGGTGTTGTTGGGATGTCCATAGAGCACTGAGATATGGATGCAGGTGTTGGTAGATCATGATATGGATGCAGGATGTTGGTAGATCACTGATATGGATGCGCAGGGTTGTAGAGCACTGATATGGATGCGCAGGATGTTGGTAGAACACTGATGTGGATGCGCAGGATGTGGTAGAACACTGATATGGGTGCAGGATTTTGGTAGAGCATTGATATGGATGCAGGATGTTGGTAGATCACTGATATGGATGCAGGATGTTAGTAGATCACTGATATTGGTGCAGGATGTTGGTATATCACTGATATGGGTGCAGGATGTTGGTAGATCACTGATATGGATGCATGATGTTGGTAGAGCACTGATATGGATGCAGGATGTTGGTAGATCACGGATATGGATGCAGGATGTTGGTAGAGCACTAATATGGATGCAGGATGTGGGAGAGCACTGTATAGTGATGCCATAGTGCACTGAGATGGATGCGCAGGATGTTGGTAGAGCACTGATATGGGTGCAGGTTGTTGGTAGATCACTGATATGAGTGCAGTATGTTGGTAGATCACGGATATGGATGTAGGATGTTGGTAGAGCACTAATATGGATGCAGGATTTTGGTAGAGCACTGATATGGATGCAGGATGTTGGTAGAGCACTGATATGGGTGCAGGATGTTGGTAGAGTACTGAGATGGGTGCAGGATGTCGGTAGAGCACTGATATGGATGCAGGATGTTGGTAGATCACTGATATGGATGCAGAATGTTGGTAGAGCACTGATATGGGTGCAGGATGTCCATAGAGCACTGCTATAGGTGATGGATGTTGGTAGAGCACTGATATGGATGCAGGATGTTGGTATAGCACTGATATGAATGCAGGATGTCCATAGAGCACTGATATGGATGCGCATGATGTTGGTAGAGCACTGATATGGATGCAGGATGTTGGTAGATCACGGATATGGATGCGCAGGATGTTGGTAGATCGCTGATATGGGTGCAGGTTGTTGGTAGATCACTGATATGGGTGCAGGATGTTTGTAGATCAGTGATATGGCTGCAGGTTGCTGGTAGAGCACTGATATGGATGCAGGATGTTGGTAGATCACTGATATGGATGCAGGATGTTGGTAGAGCACTAATATGGATGCAGAATGTAGGTAGATCACTAATATGGATGCATGATGTTGGTAGAGCACTGATATGGATGCAGGATGTTAGTAGAGCATTGATATGGGTGCAGGATGTTGGTAGAGAACTGATATGGATGCATGATGTTGGTAGATAACGGATATCGATGCAGGATGTTGGTAAAGCACTGATATGGATGCAGGATGTTGGTAGATCACTGATATGGATGCGCAGGATGTAGGTAGAGCACTGATATGGATGCGCAGGATGTTGGTAGAACACTGATGTGGATGCGCAGGATGTTGGTAGAACACTGATATGTGTGCAGGATTTTAGTAGAGCACTGATATGGATGCAGGATGTTGGTATATCACTGATATGGATGCAGGATGTTGGTAAAGCACTGATATGGATGCAGGATGTTGGTAGATCACTGATATGGATGCAGGATGTTGGTAGAGCACTGATATGGATGCGCAGGATATTGGTAGAACACTGATGTGGATGCGCAGGATATTGGTAGAACACTGATATGGATGCAGGATGTTCGTAGAGCACTGAGATGTATGCGGATGTTGGTAGATCACGGATATGTATGCAGGATGTTGGTAAAGCACTGATATGGATGCAGGAAATTGGTAGATCACTGATATAGATGCAGGATGTCCATAGATCACTGAGATGGATGCGGATGTTGGTAGATCACGGATATGGATGCAGGATGTTGGTAAAGCACTGATATGGATGCAGGATGTTGGTAGATCACTGATATGGATACAGATTGTTGGTAGAGCACTGATATGGGTGCAGTATGTTGGTAGAGCACTGATATGGATGCAGGATGTTGATAGAGCACTGATATGGGTGCAGGAAATTGGTAGAGTACTGAGATGGGTGCAGGATGTTGGTAGAGCACTGATATGGATGGAGGATGTTGGTAGAGCACTGATATGGATGCAGGATGTTGGTAGATCACCGGTATGGATGCAGGATGTTGGTAGATCACTGATATAGATGCAGGATGTCCATAGAACACTGAGATGGATGCAGGATGTTGGTAGATCACTGATATGGATGCAGGATGTTGGTAGATCACTGATATGGATGCGCAGGATGTTGGTAGAGCACTGATATGGATGCGCAGGATGTTGGTAGAACACTGATGTGGATGCGCAGGATGTTGGTAGAACACTGATATGGGTGCAGGATTTTGGTAGAGCACTGATATGGATGCAGGATGTTGGTAGATCACTGATATGGATGCAGGATGTTGGTAAAGCACTGATATGGATGCAGGATGTTGGTAGATCACTGATATGGATGCAGGATGTTGGTAGATCGCTGATATAGGTGCAGGTTGATGGTAGAGCACTGATATGGGTGCAGGATGTTTGTAGATCAGTGATATGGCTGCAGGTTGCCGGTAGAGCACTGATATGGATGCAAGATTTTGGTAGATCAAGGATATGGATGCAGGATGTTGGTAGATCACTGATATGGAGGCAGGATGTTGGTAGAGCACTGATATAGATGCAGAATGTTGGTAGATCACTAATATGGATGCATGATGTTGGTAGAGCACTGATATGGATGCAGAATGTTGGTAGAGCACCGATATGGGTGCAGGATGTTGGTAGAGCACGGATATGGATGCAAGATGTTGGTAGAGCACTGATATGGATGCAGGATGTTGGTAGAGCACTGATATGGGTGCAGGAAGTTGGTAGAGTACTGAGATGGGTGCAGGATGTTGGTAGAGCACTGATATGGATGCAGGATGTTGGTAGAGCAATAATATGGATGCATGATGTTGGTAGAGCACTGATATGGATGGAGGATGTTGGTAGATCACGGATATGGATGCAGGATGTTGGTAGAGCACTAATATTTATGCAGGATGTTGGTAGAGCACTGATATGGATGCAGGATGTTGGTAGAGCACTGATATGGAGGCATGATGTTGGTAGATCACGTATATCGATGCAGGATGTTGGTAGAGCACTGAGATGTATGCGGATGTTGGTAGATCACGGATATGGATGCAGTATGTTGGTAAAGCACTGATATGGATGCAGGAAGTTGGTAGATCACTGATATAGATGCAGGATGTCCATAGATCACTGAGATGGATGCGGATGTTGGTAGATCATGGATATGGATGCAGGATGTTGGTAAAGCACTGATATGGATGCAGGATGTTGGTAGATCACTGATATGGATGCAGAATGTTGGTAGAGCACTGATATGTGTGAAGTATGTTGGTAGAGCACTGATATTGATGCAGGATGTTGGTAGAGCACTGATATGGGTGCAGGAAGTTGGTAGAGTACTGAGATGGGTGCAGGATGTTGGTAGAGCACTGATATGGATGCAGTATGTTGGTAGAGCACTGATATGGATGCAGGATGTTGGTAGATCACTGATATGGATGCAGGATGTTGGTATATCACTGATATAGATGCAGGATGTCCATAGAACACTGAGATGGATGCAGGATGTTGGTAGATCACTGATATGGATGCAGGATGTTGGTAGATCACTGATATAGATGCAGAATGGCCATAGAGCACAGAGATATGGATGCAGGATGTTGGTAGATCACTGAAATGGATGCAGGATGTTGGTAGATCACTGATATGGATGCGCAGGATGTTAGTAGAGCACTGATATGGATGCGCAGGATGTTGGTAGAACACTGATGTGGATGCGCAGGATGTTGGTAGAACACTGATATGGGTGCAGGATTTTGGTAGAGCACTGATATGGATGCAGGATGTTGGTAAAGCACTGATATGGATGCAGGATGTTGGTAGATCACTGATGTGGATGCAGGATGTTGGTAGAGCACTGATATGGATGCAGGATGTTGGTAGATCACTGATATGGATGCAGAATGTTGGTAGATCATTGATACGGATGCAGAATGTTGGTAGATCACTGATATGGATGCAGGATGTTAGTAGATCACTGATATGTGTGCAGGATGTTGGTAGATCACTAATATGGGTGCAGGATGTTGGTAGAGCACTGATATGGATGCATGATGTTGGTAGAGCACTGATATGGATGCAGGATGTTGGTAGATCACGGATATGGATGCAGGATGTTGGTAGATCACTGATAAGGGTGCAGTATGTTGGTAGATCACGGATATGGATGCAGGATGTTGGTAGAGCACTAATATGGATGCTGGATGTTGGTAGAGCACTGATATGGATGCAGGATGTTGGTAGAGCACTGATATGGGTGCAGGATGTTGGTAGATTACTGAGATGGGTGCAGGAGGTCGGTAGAGCACTGATATGGATGCAGGATGTTGGTAGATCACTGATATGGATGCAGAATGTTGGTAGATCAGTGATATGGCTGCAGGTTGCTGGTAGAGCACTGATATGGATGCAGGATGTTGGTAGATCAAGGATATGGATGCAGGATGTTGGTAGATCACTGATATGGAGGCAGGATGTTGGTAGAGCACTGATATAGATGCAGAATGTTGGTAGATCACTAATATGGATGCATGATGTTGGTAGAGCACTGATATGGATGCAGAATGTTGGTAGAGCACCGATATGGGTGCAGGATGTTGGTAGAGCACGGATATGGATGCAAGATGTTGGTAGAGCACTGATATGGATGCAGGATGTTGGTAGAGCACTGATATGGGTGCAGGAAGTTGGTAGAGTACTGAGATGGGTGCAGGATGTTGGTAGAGCACTGATATGGATGCAGGATGTTGGTAGAGCAATAATATGGATGCATGATGTTGGTAGAGCACTGATATAGATGGAGGATGTTGCTAGATCACGGATATGGATGCAGGATGTTGGTAGAGCACTAATATTTATGCAGGATGTTGGTAGAGCACTGATATGGATGCAGGATGTTGGTAGAGCACTGATATGGAGGCATGATGTTGGTAGATCACGTATATCGATGCAGGATGTTGGTAGAGCACTGAGATGTATGCGGATGTTGGTAGATCACGGATATGGATGCAGTATGTTGGTAAAGCACTGATATGGATGCAGGAAGTTGGTAGATCACTGATATAGATGCAGGATGTCCATAGATCACTGAGATGGATGCGGATGTTGGTAGATCATGGATATGGATGCAGGATGTTGGTAAAGCACTAATATGGATGCAGGATGTTGGTAGATCACTGATATGGATGCAGAATGTTGGTAGAGCACTGATATGTGTGCAGTATGTTGGTAGAGCACTGATATTGATGCAGGATGTTGGTAGAGCACTGATATGGGTGCAGGAAGTTGGTAGAGTACTGAGATGGGTGCAGGATGTTGATAGAGCACTGATATGGATGCAGTATGTTGGTAGAGCACTGATATGGATGCAGGATGTTGGTAGATCACTGATATGGATGCAGGATGTTGGTATATCACTGATATAGATGCAGGATGTCCATAGAACACTGAGATGGATGCAGGATGTTGGTAGATCACTGATATGGATGCAGGATGTTGGTAGATCACTGATATAGATGCCGAATGTCCATAGAGCACTGAGATATGGATGCTGGATGTTGGTAGATCACTGATATGGATGCAGGATGTAGATATCACTGATATGGATGCGCAGGATGTTAGTAGAGCACTGATATGGATGCGCAGGATGTTGGTAGAACACTGATGTGGATGCGCAGGATGTTGGTAGAACACTGATATGGGTGCAGGATTTTGGTAGAGCACTGATATGGATGCAGGATGTTGGTAAAGCACTGATATGGATGCAGGATGTTGGTAGATCACTGATGTGGATGCAGGATGTTGGTAGAGCACTGATATGGATGCAGGATGTTGGTAGATCACTGATATGGATGCAGAATGTTGGTAGATCATTGATACGGATGCAGAATGTTGGTAGATCACTGATATGGATGCAGGATGTTAGTAGATCACTGATATGTGTGCAGGATGTTGGTAGATCACTAATATGGGTGCAGGATGTTGGTAGAGCACTGATATGGATGCATGATGTTGGTAGAGCACTGATATGGATGCAGGATGTTGGTAGATCACGGATATGGATGCAGGATGTTGGTAGATCACTGATATGGGTGCAGTATGTTGGTAGATCACGGATATGGATGCAGGATGTTGGTAGAGCACTAATATGGATGCAGGATGTTGGTAGAGCACTGATATGGATGCAGGATGTTGGTAGAGCACTGATATGGGTGCAGGATGTTGGTAGATTACTGAGATGGGTGCAGGAGGTCGGTAGAGCACTGATATGGATGCAGGATGTTGGTAGATCACTGATATGGATGCAGAATGTTGGTAGAACACTGATATGGGTGCAGGATGTCCATAGAGCACTGCTATAGGTGATGGATGTTGGTAGAGCACTGATATGGATGCAGGATGTTGGTATAGCACTGATATGAATGCAGTATGTCCATAGAGCACTGATATGGATGCGCATGATGTTGGTAGATCACGGATATGGATGCGCAGGATGTTGGTAGATCGCTGATATGGGTGCAGGTTGTTGGTAGATCACCGATATGGGTGCAGGATGTTTGTAGATCAGTGATATGGCTGCAGGTGGCTAGTAGAGCACTGATATGGATGCAGGATGTTGGTAGATCAAGGATATGGATGCAGGATGTTGGTAGATCACTGATATGGATGCAGGATGTTTGTAGAGCACTGATATGGATGCAGAATGTTGGTAGATCACTAATATAGATGCATGATGTTGGTAGAGCACTGATATGGATGCAGGATATTGGTAGAGCACTGATATGTGTGCAGGATGTTAGTAGAGCACTAATATGGATGCAGGATGTTGGTAGAACACTGATATTGATGCAGGATGTTGGTAGAGCACTGATATGGATGCATGATGTTGGTAGATCACGGATATCGATGCAGGATTTTGGTAGAGCACTGAGATGGATGCAGATGTTGGTAGATCACGGATATGGATGCAGGATGTTGGTAAAGCACTGATATGGATGCAGGATGTTGGTAGATCACTGATATGGATGCGCAGGATGTTGGTAGAGCACTGATATGGATGCGCAGGATGTTGGTAGAACACTGATATGGGTGCAGGATTTTGGTAGAGCACTGATATGGATGAAGGATGTTGGTAGATCACTGATATGGATGCAGGATGTTGGTAAAGCACTGATATGGATGCAGGATGTTGGTAGATCACTGATATGGATGCAGGATGTTGGTAGAGCACTGATATGGATGCAGGATGTTGGTAGATCACTGATATGGATGCAGAATGTTGGTAGATCACTGATATGGATGCAGAATGTTGGTAGATCTCTGATATGGATGCAGGATGTTGGTAGATCACTGATATGGGTGCAGGATGTTGGTAGATCACTGATATGGGTGCAGGATGTTGGTAGAGCACTGATATAGATGCAGGATGTCCATAGAGCACTGAGATGGATGCAGGATGTTGGTAGATCACTGATATGGATGCAGAATGTTGGTAGAGCACTGATATTGGTGCAGTATGTTGGTAGAGCACTGATATGGATGCAGCATATTCGTAGAGCACTGGTATGGTTGCAGGAAGTTGGTAGAGTACTGAGATGGGTGCAGGATGTTCGTAGAGCACTGACATGGATGCAGTATGTTGGTAGAGCACTGATATGGATGCAGGATGTTGGTAGATCACGGATATGGATGCAGGATGTTGGTAGAGCACTAATATGGATGCAGGATGTTGGTAGAGCACTGATATGGATGCATGATGTAGGTAGATCACGTATATCGATGCAGGATGTTGGTAGAGCACTGAGATGGATGCGGATGTTGGTAGATCACGGATATGGATGCAGGATGTTGGTAAAGCACTGCTTTGGATGCAGGATGTAGGTAGATCACTGATATGGATGCAGAATATTAGTAGAGCACTGATATGCGTGCAGTATGTTGGTAGAGAACTGATATGGATGCAGGATATTGGTAGAGCACGTATATGGATGCAAGATGTTGGTAGAGCACTGATATGGATGCAGGATGTTGGTAGAGCACTGATATGGGTGCAGGAAGTTGGTAGAGTACTGAGATGGGTGCAGGATGTTGTTAGAGCACTGATATGGATGCAGTATGTTGGTAGAGCACTAATATGGATGCAGGATGTTGGTAGAGCACTGATATGGATGCATGATGTTGGTAGAGCACTGATATGGATGTAGGATGTTGGTAGATCACGGATATGGATGCAGGAAGTTGGTATAGCACTAATATGGATGCAGGATGTTGGTAGAGCACTGATATAGATGCAGGATGTCCATAGAGCACTGAGATGGATGCGCAGGATGTAGGTAGAGCACTGATATGGGTGCAGGTTGTTGGTAGATCACTGATATGGGTTCAGTATGTTAGTAGATCACGGATATGGATGCAGGATGTTGGTAGAGCACTAATATGGATGCAGGATGTTGGTAGACCACTGATATGGATGCAGGATGTTGGTAGATCAAGGATATGGATGCAGTATGTTGGTAGCTCACTGATATGGATGCAGGATGTTGGTAGAGCACTGATATGGATGCAGAATGTTGGTAGATCACTAATATGGATGCATAATGTTGGTAGAGCACTGTTATGGATGCAGGATGTTGGTAGATCACGGATATGGATGCAGGATGTTGGTAGAGCACTAATATTTATGCAGGATGTTGGTAGAGCACTGATATGGATGCAGGATGTTGGTAGAGCACTGATATGGAGGCATGATGTTGGTAGATCACGTATATCGATGCAGGATGTTGGTAGAGCACTGAGATGTATGCGGATGTTGGTAGATCACGGATATGGATGCAGGATGTTGGTAAAGCACTGATATGGATGCAGGATGTCCATAGATCACTGATATGGATGCAGAATGTTGGTAGAGCACTGATATGGGTGCAGTATGTTGGTAGAGCACTGATATGGATGCAGGATGTTGGTAGAGCACTGATATGGGTGCAGGAAGTTGGTAGAGTACTGAGATGGGTGCAGGATGTTGGTAGAGCACTGATATGGATGCAGTATGTTGGTAGAGCACAGATATGGATGCAGGATGTTGGTAGATCACTGATATGGATGCAGGATGTTGGTAGATCACTGATATAGATGCAGAACGTCCATAGAGCACTGAGATGGATGCAGGATGTTGGTAGATCACTGATATAGATGCAGGATGTTGGTATATCACTGATATGGATGCGCAGGATGATGGTAGAGCACTGATATGGATGCGCAGGATGTTGGTAGAACACTGATGTGGATGCGCAGGATGTTGGTAGAACACTGATATGGGTGCAGGATTTTGGTAGAGCACTGATATGGATGCAGGATGTTGGTAAAGCACTGATATGGATGCAGGATGTTGGTAGATCACTTATGTGGATGCAGGATGTTGGTAGAGCACTGATATGGATGCAGGATGTTGGTAGATCACTGATATGGATGCAGAATGTTGGTAGATCATTGATACGGATGCAGAATGTTGGTAGATCACTGATATGGATGCAGGATGTTGGTAGATCACTGATATGGATGCAGAATGTTGGTAGAACACTGATATGGGTGCAGGAGGTCCATAGAGCACTGCAATAGGTGATGGATGTTGGTAGAGCACTGATATGGATGCAGGATGTTGGTAGAGCACTGATATGAATGCAGGATGTCCATAGAGCACTGATATGGATGCGCATGATGTTGGTAGATCACGGATATGGATGCGCAGGTTGTTGATAGATCACTGATATGGGTGCAGGTTGTTGGTAGATCACTGATATGGGTGCAGGATGTTTGTAGATCAGTGATATGGCTGCAGGTGGCTGGTAGAGCACTGATATGGATGCAGAATGTTAGTAGATCACTAATATAGATGCATCATGTTGGTAGAGCACTGATATGGATGCAGGATGTTGGTAGAGCACTGATATGTGTGCAAGATGTTGGTAGAGCACTACTATGGATGCAGAATGTTGGTAGAGCACTGATATGGATGCAGGATGTTGGTAGAGCACTGATATGGATGCATGATGTTGGTAGATCACGGATATCGATGCAGGATTTTGGTAGAGCACTGAGATGGATGCAGATGTTGGTAGATCACGGATATGGATGCAGGATGTTGGTAAAGCACTGATATGGATGCAGGATGTTGGTAGATCACTGATATGGATGCGAGGATGTTGGTAGAGCACTGATATGGATGCGCAGGATGTTGGTAGAACACTGATATGGGTGCAGGATTTTGGTAGAGCACTGTTATGGATGCAGGATGTTGGTAGATCACTGATATGGATGCAGGATGTTGGTAAAGCACTGATATGGATGAAGGATGTTGGTAGATCACTGATATGGATGCAGGATGTTGGTAGAGCACTGATATGGATGCAGAATGTTGGTAGATCACTGATATGGATGCAGGATGTTGGTAGATCACTGATATGGGTGCAGGGTGTTGGTAGATCACTGATATGGGTGCAGGATGTTGGTAGAGCACTGATATAGATGCAGGATGTCCATAGAGCACTGAGATGGATGCAGGATGTTGGTAGATCACTGATATGGATGCAGAATGTTGGTAGAGCACTGATATGGATGCAGCATATTCGTAGAGCACTGGTATGGTTGCAGAAAGTTGGTAGAGTACTGAGATGGGTGCAGGATGTTCGTAGAGCACTGATATGGATGCAGTATGTTGGTAGAGCACTAATATGGATGCATGATGTTGGTAGAGCACTGATATGGATGCAGGATGTTGGTAGATCACGGATATGGATGCAGGATGTTGGTTGAGCACTAATATGGATGCATGATGTAGGTAGATCACGTATATCGAGGCAGGATGTTGGTAGAGCACTGAGATGGATGCGGATGTTGGTAGATCACGGATATGGATGCAGGATGTTGGTAAAGCACTGCTTTGGATGCAGGATGTTGGTAGATCACTGATATGGATGCAGAATATTAGTAGAGCACTGACATGGGTGCAGTATGTTGGTAGAGAACTGATATGGATGCAGGATATTGGTAGAGCACGTATATGGATGCAAGATGTTGGTAGAGCACTGATATGGATGCAGGATGTTGGTAGAGCACTGATATGGGTGCAGGAAGTTAGTAGAGTACTGAGATGGGTGCAGGATGTTGTTAGAGCACTGATATGGATGCAGTATGTTGGTAGAGCACTAATATGGATGCAGGATGTTGGTAGAGCACTGATATGGATGCATGATGTTGGTAGAGCACTGATATGGATGTAGGATGTTGGTAGATCACGGATATGGATGCAGGAAGTTGGTAGAGCACTAATATGGATGCAGGATGTTGGTAGAGCACTGAGATGGATGCGCAGGATGTTGGTAGAGCACTGATATGGGTGCAGGTTGTTGGTAGATCACTGATATGGGTGCAGTATGTTAGTAGATCACGGATATGGATGCAGGATGTTGGTAGAGCACTAATATGGATGCAGGATGTTGGTAGAGCACTGATATGGATGCAGGATGTTGGTAGATCAAGGATATGGATGCAGGATGTTGGTAGAGCACTGATATGGATGCAGAATGTTGGTAGATCACTAATATGGATGCATAATGTTGGTAGAGCACTGATATGGATGCAGAATGTTGGTAGAGCACTGATATGGGTGCAGTATGTTGGTAGAGCACTGATATGGATGCAGGATGTTGGTAGAGCACGGATATGGATGCAAGATGTTGGTAGAGCACTGATATGGATGCTGGATGTTGGTAGAGTAATGAGATGGGTGCAGGATGTTGGTAGAGCACTGATATGGATTCAGGATGTTGGTAGAGCAATAATATCGATGCATGATGTTGGTAGAGCACTGATATGGATGCATGATGTTGGTAGATCACGGATATGGATGCAGGATGTTGGTAGAGCACTATTATTTATGCAGGATGTTGGTAGAGCACTGATATGGATGCAGGATGTTTGTAGAGCACTGATATGGAGGCATGATGTTGGTACATCACGTATATCGATGCAGGATGTTGGTAGAGCACTGAGATGTATGCGGATGTTGGTAGATCACGGATATGGATGCAGGATGTTGGTAAAGCACTGATATGGATGCAGGAAGTTAGTAGATCACTGATATAGATGCAGGATGTCCAATGATCACTGAGATGGATGCGGATGATGGTATATCATGGATATGGATGCAGGATGTTGATAAAGCACTGATATGGATGCAGGATGTTGGATGATCACTGATATGGGTGCAGAATGTTGGTAGAGCACTGATATGGATGCAGGATGTTGGTAGAGCACTGATATGGGTGCAGTATGTTGGTAGAGCACTGATATGGGTGCAGGAAGTTGGTAGAGTACTGAGATGGGTGCAGGATGTTGGTAGAGCACTGATATGGATGCAGTATGTTGGTAGAGCACTGATATGGATGCAGGATGTTGGTAGATCACTGATATGGATGCAGGATGTTGGTAGATCACTGATATAGATGCAGGATGTCCATAGAACACTGAGATGGATGCAGGATGTTGGTAGATCACTGATATGGATGCAGGATGTTGGTAGATCACTGATATAGATGCTGAATGTCCATAGAGCACTGAGATGGATGCAGGATGTTGGTAGATCACTGATATGGATGCAGGATGTTGGTAGATCACTGATATGGATGCGCAGGATGTTGGTAGAGCACTGATATGGATGCGCAGGATGTTGGTAGAACACTAATGTGGATGCGCAGGATGTTGGTAGAACACTTATATGGGTGCAGGATTTTGGTAGAGCACTGATATGGATGCAGGATGTTGGTAAAGCACTGATATGGATGCAGGATGTTGGTAGATCACTGATGTGGTTGAAGGATGTTGGTAGAGCACTGATATGGATGCAGGATGTTGGTAGATCACTGATATGGATGCAGAATGTTGGTAGATCATTGATACGGATGCAGAATGTTGGTAGATCACTGATATGGATGCAGGATGTTAGTAGATCACTGATATGGGTGCAGGATGTTGGTAGATCACTGATATAGGTGCAGGATGTCCATAGTGCACTGAGATGGATGCGCAGGATGTTGGTAGAGCACTGATATGGGTGCAGGTTGTTGGTAGATCACTGATATGGGTGCAGTATGTTGGTAGATCACGGATATGGATGCAGGATGTTGGTAGAGCACTAATATGGATGCAGGATGTTGGTAGAGCACTGATATGGATGCATGATGTTGGTAGAGCACTGATATGGGTGCAGGATGTTGGTAGAGTACGGAGATGGGTGCAGGATGTCGGTAGAGCACTGATATGGATGCAGGATGTTGGTAGATCACTGATATGGATGCAGAATGTTGGTAGAACACTGATATGGGTGCAGGATGTCCATAGAACACTGCTATAGGTGATGGATGTTGGTAGAGCACTGATATGGATGCAGGATGTTGGTATAGCACTGATATGAATGCAAGATGTCCATAGAGCACTGATATGGATGCGCATGATGTTGGTAGATCACGGATATGGATGCGCAGGATGTTGGTAGATCGCTGATATGGGTGCAGGTTGTTGGTAGATCACTGATATGGGTGCAGGATGTTTGTAGATCAGTGATATGACTGGAGGTGGCTGTTAGAGCACTGATATGGATGCAGGATGTTGGTAGATTAAGGATATGGATGCAGGATGTTGGTAGATCACTGATATGGATGCAGGATGTTGGTAGAGCACTGATATGGATGCAGAATGTTGGTAGATCACTAATATAGATGCATGATGTTGGTAGAGCACTGATATGGATGCAGAAGTTTGGCAGATCACTGATATGGATGCAGAATGTTGGTAGATCACTGATATGGATGCAGGATGTTGGTAGATCACTGATATGGGTGCATGATGTTGGTAGATCACTGATATGGGTGCAGGATGTTGGTAGAGCACTGATATAGATGCAGGATGTCCATAGAGCACTGAGATGGATGCAGGATGTTGGTAGATCACTGATATGGATGCAGAATGTTGGTAGAGCACTGATATTGGTGCAGTATGTTGGTAGAGCACTGATATGGATGCAGCATATTCGTAGAGCACTGGTATGGTTGCAGCAAGTTGGTAGAGTACTGAGATGGGTGCAGGATGTTCGTAGAGCACTGCTATGGATGCAGTATGTTGGTAGAGCACTAATATGGATGTATGATGTTGGTAGAGCACTGATATGGATGCAGGATGTTGGTAGATCACGGATATGGATGCAGGATGTTGGTAGAGCACTAATATGGATGCAGGATGTTGGTAGAGCACTGATATGGATGCAGGATGTTGGTAGAGCACTGATATGGATGCATGATGTAGGTAGATCACGTATATCGATGCAGGATGTTGGTAGAGCACTGAGATGGATGCGGATGTTGGTAGATCACGGATATGGATGCAGGATGTTGGTAAAGCACTGCTTTGGATGCAGGATGTTGGTAGATCACTGATATGGATTCAGATATTAGTAGAGCACTGATATGGGTGCATTATGTTGGTAGAGAATGATATGGATGCAGGATATTGGTAGAGCACGTATATGGATGCAAGATGTTGGTAGAGCACTGATATGGATGCAGGATGTTGGTAGAGCACTGATATGGGTGCAGGAAGTTGGTAGAGTACTGAGATGGGTGCAGGATGTTGTTAGAGCACTGATATGGATGCAGTATGTTGGTAGAGCACTAATATGGATGCAGGATGTTGGTAGAGCACTGATATGGATGCATGTTGTTGGTAGAGCACTGATATGGATGTAGGATGTTGGTAGATCACGGATATGGATGCAGGATGTTGGTAGAGCACTAATATGGATGCAGGATGTTGGTAGAGCACTGATATAGATGCAGGATGTCCATAGAGCACTGAGATGGATGCGCAGGATGTTGGTAGAGCACTGATATGGGTGCAGGTTGTTGGTAGATCACTGATATGGGTGCAGTATGTTAGTAGATCACGGATATGGATGCAGGATGTTAGTAGAGCACTAATTTGGATGCAGGTTGTTGGTAGAGCACTGATATGGATGCAGGATGTTGGTAGAGCACTGATATGGGTGCAGGATGTTGGTAGAGTACTGAGATGGGTGCAGGATGTTGGTAGAGCACTGAAATGGATGCAGGATGTTGGTAGATCACTGATATGGATGCAGAATGTTGGTAGAGCAGTGATATGGGTGCAGGATGTCCATAGAGCACTGCTATGGGTGATGGATGTTGGTAGAGCACTGGTATGGATGCAGAATGTTGGTATAGCACTGATATGGATGCAGGATGTCCATACAGCACTGATATGGATGCGCATGATGTTGGTAGAGCACTGATATGGATGCGGGATGTTGGTAGATCACGGATATGGATGCGCAGGATGTTGGTATATCACTGATATGGGTGCAGGTTGTTGGTAGATCACTGATATGGGTGCAAGATGTTTGTAGATCAGTGATATGGCTGCAGGTTGCTGGTTGAGCACTGATATGGATGAAGGATGTTGGTAGATCACGGATATGGATGCAGGATGTTGGTAGATCACTGATATGGATGCAGGATGTTGGTAGAGCACTGATATGGATGCAGAATGTTGGTAGATCACTAATATGGATGCGTGATGTTGGTAGAGCACTGATATGGATGCAGGATGATAGTAGAGCACTGATATGGGTGCAGGATATTGGTAGAGCACTAATATGGATGCAGGATATTGGTAGAGCACTGATATGGATGCAGGACGTTGGTAGAGCACTGATATGGATGCATGATGTTGGTAGATCACGGATATCGATGCAGGATGTTGGTAGAGCACTGAAATGGATGCGGATGTTGGTAGATCACGGATATGGATGCAGGATGCTGGAAAAGCACTGATATGGATGCAGGATGTTGGTAGATCACTGATATGGATGCGCAGGATGTTGGTAGAGCACTGATATGGATGCGCAGGATGTTGGTAGAACACTGATGTGGATGCGCAGGATGTTGGTAGAACACTGATATGGGTGCAGGATATTGGTAGAGCACTGATATGGATGCAGGATGTTGGTAGATCACTGATATGGATACAGGATGTTGGTAGAGCACTGATATGGATGCAGGATGTTGGTATATCACTGATATGGATGCAGAATGGTGGTAGATCACTGATATGGACGCAGAATGTTGGTAGATCACTGATATGGATGCAGGATGTTGGTAGATCACTGATATGGGTGCAGGATGTTGGTAGATCACTGATATGGGTGCAGGATGTTGGTAGAGCACTGATATAGATGCAGGATGTCCATAGAGCACTGAGATGGATGCAGTATGTTGGTAGATCACTGATATGGATGCAGAATGTTGGTAGAGCACTGATATGGATGCAGTATGTTGGTAGAGCACTGATATGGATGCAGGATGTTGGTAGAGCACGGATATGGATGCAAGATGTTGGTAGAGCACTGATATGGATGCAGGATGTTGGTAGAGCACTGATATGGGTGCAGGATGTTGGTAGAGTACTGAGATGGGTGCAGGATGTTGGTAGATCACGTATATCGATGCAGGATGTTGGTAGAGCACTGAGATGTATGCGGATGTTGGTAGAACACGGATATGGATGCAGGATGTTGGTAAAGCACTGATATGGATGCAGGAAGTTGGTAGATCACTGATATAGATGCAGGATGTCCATAGAACACTGAGTTGGATGCGGATGTGGTAGATCACGGATATGGATGCAAGATGTTGGTAGAGCACTGATATGGATGCAGGATGATGGTAGAGCACTGATTTGGGTGCAGGAGGTTGGTAGAGTACTGAGGTGGGTGCAGGATGTTGGTAGAGCACTGATATGGATGCAGTATGTTGGTAGAGCACTAATATGGATGCAGGATGTTGGTAGAGCACTGATATGGATGCATGATGTTGGTAGAGCACTGATATGGATGTAGGATGTTGGTAGATCACGGATATGGATGCAGGATGTTAGTAGAGCACTAATATGGATGCAGGATGTTGGTAGAGCACTGATATAGATGCCGGATGTCCATAGAGCACTGAGATGGATGCGCAGGATGTTGGTAGAGCACTGATATGGGTGCAGGTTGTTGGTAGATCACTGATATGGGTGCAGTTTTAGTAGATCACGGATATGGATGCAGGATTTTGGTAGACACTAATAGGATGCAGGATGTTGGTATAGAGCACTGATATGGGTGCAGGAAGTTGGTAGAATACTGAGATGGGTGCAGGATGTTGGTAGAGCACTGAAATGGATGCAGGATGTTGGTAGATCACTGATATGGATGAAGAATGTTGGTAGAGCAGTGATATGGGTGCAGGATGTCCATAGAGCACTGCTATGGGTGATGGATGTTGGTAGATCACGGATATGGATGCAAGATGTTGGTAGATCACTGATATGCATACAGGATGTTGGTAGAGCACTGATATGGATGCATGATGTTGGTAGATCACTAATATGGATGCATGATGTTGGTAGAGCACTGATATGGATGCAGGATGTTAGTAGAGCACTGATATGGGTGCAGGATATTGGTACAGCACTAATATGGATGCAGGATGTTGGTAGAGCACTGATATGCATACAGGATGTTGGTAGAGCACTGATATGGATGCATGATGTTGGTAGATCACGGATATCGATGCAGGATGTTGGTAGAGCACTGAGATGGATGCGGATGTTGGTAGATCACGGATATGGATGCAGGATGTTGGTAAAGCACTGATATGGATGCGCAGGATGTTGGTAGAGCACTGATATGGATGCGCAGGATGTTCTTAGAACACTGATATAGATGCAGGATGTCCATAGAGCACTGAGATGGATGCAGGATGTTGGTAGATCACTGATATGGATGCAGAATGTTGGTAGGCACTGACATGGGTGCAGTATGTTGGTAGATCACTGATATGGATGCAGGATGGGATATCACTGATATAGATGAGGATGTCCATAGAGCACTGAGATGGATGCAGGATGTTGGTAGATCACTGATATGGATGCAGGATATTGGTAAAGCACTGATATGGATGCATTATGATGGTAGAGCACTGATATGGATGCAGGATGTTGGTAGATCACGGATATGGATGCAGGATGTTGTTAGAGCACTAATATGGATGCAGGTTGTTGATAGAGCACTGATATGGATGCAGGATGTTGGTAGAGCACTGATATGGATGCATGATGTTGGATGATCACGGATATGAATGCAGGATGTTGGTAGAGCACTGATATGGATGCAGGATTTTGGTAGAGCACTGATATGGATGCAGGATGTTGGTAGATCACTGATATGGATGCAGGATGTTAGTATATCACTGATATAGATGCAGGATGTCCATAGAGCACTGATATGGATGCTGGATGTTGGTAGATCACTGATATGGATGCAGGATGTTGGTAGATCACTGATATAGATGCAGGATGTCCATAGAATACTGAGATGGATGCAGGATGTTGGTAGATCACTGATATGAATGCAGGATGTTGATAGATCACTGATATAGATGCAGGATGTCCATAGAGCACTGAGATGGATGCAGGATGTTGGTAGATCACTGATATGGATGCAGGATGTTGGTAGATCACTGATATGGGTGCAGGATGTTGGTAGATCACTGATATAGATCAAGGGTGTCAATAGAGCACTGAGATGGATGCAGGATGTTGGTAGATCACTGATATGGATGCAGAATGTTGGTAGAGCACTGATAATGATGCAGGATGTTGATAGGGCACAGCTGTGGATGCAGGATGTTGGTATAGCACTGATATGGATGCAGGTTGTCCATAGAGCACTGATATGTATGCGCAGGATGTTGGTAGAGCACTGATATGTAAGCAGGATGTTGGTATAGCACTGATATGGATGCAAGATGTCCATAGAGCACTGATATTGATGCGCAGGATGTTGTTAGAGCACTGATATGGGTGCAGGTTGTTGGTAGATCACTGATATGGGTGCAGGATGTTGGTAGATCACTGATATGTGTGCAGGTTTTTGGTAGAGCACTGATATGGATGCAGGATGTTAGTAGATCACGGATATGGATGCAGGATGTTGGTAGATCACTGATATGGATGCAGGATGTTGGTATAGCACTGATATGGATGCAGAATGTTGGTAGATCACTGATATGGATGCATGATGTTGATAGAGCACTGATATGGTTGCATGATGTTGGTAGAGCACTGATATGGATGCAGGATGTTGGTAGAGCACTGATATGTGTGCAGGATGTTGGTAGAGCACTAATATGGATGCAGGATGTTGGTAGAGCACTGATATGGATGCAGAATGTTGGTAGAGCACTGATATGGATGCAGGATGTTGGTAGATCAAGGATATTTATGCAGGATGTTGGTAGAGCACTAATATGGATGCATGATGTTGATAGATTACGGATATCGATGTAGGATGTTTGTAGAGCACTGAGATGGATACGGATGTTGGTAGATCATGGATATGGATGCAGGATGTTGGTAGAGTACTGATATGGATGCAGGATGTTGGTAGATCATGATATGGATGCGCAGGATGTTGGTAGATCACTGATATGGGTGCAGTATGTTGGTAGATCACTGATATGGGTGCAGGATGTTGGTAGAGCACTGATATAGATTAAGGATGTCCATAGAGCACTGAGACGGATGCAGGATGTTGGTAGATCACTGATATGGATGCAGAATGTTGGTAGAGCACTGATATGGGTGCAGTATGTTGGTAGAGCACTGATAGGGATGCAAGATGTTGATATAGCACGGATATGGATGCAGGATGTTGGTAGAGCACTGATATGGATGCAGGATGTTGGTAGAGCACTAATATGGGTGCAGGATGTTGGTAGAGTACTGAGATGGGTGCAGGATGTTGGTAGAGCACTGATATGGATGCAGTATGTTGGTAGAGCACTAATATGGATGCAGGATGTTGGTAGAGCACTGATATGGATGCATGATGTTGGTAGAGCACTGATATGGATGCAGGATGTTGGTAGATCACGGATATGGATGCAGGATGTTGGTAGAGCACTGATATGGATGCAGGATGTTGGTAGATCCCTGATATGGATGCAGGATGTTGGTAGATCACTGATATAGATGCAGTATGTCCATAGAGCACTGATATGGATGCAGGATGTTGGTATATCACTGATATGGATGCAGCATGTTGGTAGATCATTGATATAGATGCAGGATGTCCATAGAGCACTGAGATGGATGCAGGATGTTGGTAGATCACTGATATGGATGCAGGATGTTGGTAGATCACTGATGTAGATGCAGGATGTCCATAGAGCACTGAGATGGATGCAGGATGTTGGCAGATCACTGATATGGATGCAGGATGTTTGTAGATCACTGATATGGGTGCAGGATGTTGGTAGATCACTGATATGGGTACAGGATGTTGGTAGAGCACTGATATAGATGAAGGATGTCCATAGAGCACTGAGATGGATGCAGGATGTTGGTAGATCACTGATATGGATGCAGAATGTTGGTAGAGCACTGATATGGGTGCAGGATGTTGGTAGAGTACTGAGATGGGTGCAGGATGTTGGTAGAGCACTGATATGGATGCAGGATGTTGATAGGGCACAGCTATGGATGCAGGATGTTGGTATAGCACTGATATGGATGCAGGTTGTCCATAGAGCACTGATATGGATGCGCAAGATGTTGGTAGAGCACAGATATGTAAGCATGATGTTGGTATAGCACTGATATGAATGCAAGATGTCCATAGAGCACTGATATCGATGCGCAGGATGTTGGTAGAGCACTGATATGGTGCAGGTTGTTGGTAGATCACTGATTTGGGTGCAGGATGTTGGTAGATCACTGATATGGGTGCAGGTTTTTAGTAGAGCACTGATTTGGATGCAGGATGTTGGTAGATCACGGATATGGATGCAGGATGTTGGTAGATCACTGATATGGATGCAGGATGTTGGAAGAGCACTGATATGGATGCAGAATGTTGGTAGATCACTGATATGGATGCATGATGATGATAGAGCACTGATATGGATGCATGATGTTGGTAGAGCACTGATATGGATGCAGGATGTTGGTAGAGCACTGATATGGGTGCAGGATGTTGGTAGAGCACTAATATGGATGCAGGATGTTGTTAGAGCACTGATATGGATGCATGATGTTGGTAGAGCACTGATATGGATGCAGGATGTTGGTAGATCACGGATATGGATGCAGGATGTTGGTAGAGCACTAATATGGATGCATGATGTTGATAGATCACGGATATCGATGCATGATATTTGTAGAGCACTGAGATGGTTGCGGATGTTGGTAGATCATGGATATGGATGCAGGATGTTGGTAGAGTACTGATATGGATGCATGATGTTGGTAGATCATGATATGGATGCACAGGATGTTGGTAGATCACTGATATGGGTGCAGGATGTTGGTAGATCACTGATATGGGTGCAGGATGTTGGTAGATCACTGATATGGATGCAGAATGTTGGTAGAGCACTGATATGGGTGCAATATGTTGGTAGAGCACTGATATGGATGCAAGATGTTGATAGAGCACGGATATGGATGCAGGATGTTGGTAGAGCACTGATATGGATGCAGGATGTTGGTAGAGCACTGAAATGGGTGCAGGATGTTGGTAGAGTACTGAGATGGGTGCAGGATGTTGGTAGAGTAATGATATGGATGCAGGATGTTGATAGAGCACTGATATGGATGCAGGATGTTGGTATAGCACTGATATGGATGCAGGATGTCCATAGATAACTGAGATGGATGCAGGATGTTGGTAGATCACTAATGTGGATGCATAATGTTGGTAGAGCACAGATATGGGTGCAGGATGTTGGTAGAGCACTGATATAGATGAAGGATGTCCATAGTGCACTGAGATGGATGCAGGATGTTGGTAGATCACTGATATGGGTGCAGGATGTTGGTAGAGTACTGAGATGGGTGCAGGATGTTGGTAGAGCACTGATATGGATGCAGGATGTTGATAGAGCACAGCTATGGATGCAGGATGTTGGTATAGCACTGACATGGATGCAGGTTGTCCATAGAGCACTGATATGGATGCGCAGGATGTTGGTAGAGCACTAATATGTAAGCAGGATGTTGGTATATCACTGATATGGATGCAGGATGTCCATAGAGCACTGATATGGATGCGCAGGATGTTGGTAGAACACTGATATGGGTGCAGGATGTTGGTAGATCACTGATATGGGTGCAGGATGTTGGTAGATCACTGATATGGGTGCATGTTGTTGGTAGAGCACTGATATGGATGCAGGATGTTGGTAGATCACGGATATGGATGCAGGATGTTGGTAGAGCACTGATATGGATGCAGAATGTTGGTATATCACTGATATGGATGCATGATGTTGATAGAGCACTGATATGGGTGCAGGATGTTGGTAGATCACTGATATGGGTGCAGGATGTTGGTAGAGCACTGATATAGATGAACGATGTCTATAGAGCACTGAGATGGATGCAGGATGTTGGTAGATCACTAATATGGATGCAGAATGTTGGTAGAGCACTGATGTGGGTGCAGGATGTTTGTAGAGTACTGAGATGGGTTCAGGATGTTGGTAGAGCACTGATATGGATGCAGGATGTTGATAGGGCACAGCTATGGATGCAGGATGTTGGTATAGCACTGATATGGATGCAGGTTGTCCATAGAGCACTGATATGGATGCGCAAGATGTTGGTAGAGCACTGATATGTAAGCAGGATGTTGGTATAGCACTGATATGGATGCAAGATGTCCATAGAGCACTGATATCGATGCGCAGGTTGTTGGTAGATCACTGATATGGGTGCAGGATGTTGGTAGATCACTGATATGAGTGCAGGTTTTTGGTAGAGCACTGATATGGATGCAGGATGTTGGTAGATCACGGATATGGATGCAGGATGTTGGTAGATCACTGATATGGATGCAGGATGTTGGAAGAGCACTAATATGGATGCCGAATGTTGGTAGATCACTGATATGGATGCATGATGTTGATAGAGCACTGATATGGATGCATGATGTTGGTAGAGCACTGATATGGATGCAGGATGTTGATAGAGCACTGATATGGGTGCAGGATGTTGGTAGAGCACTCATATGGATGCAGGATGTTGATAGAGCACTGATATGGATGCATGATGTTGGTAGAGCACTGATATGGATGCAGGATGTTGGTAGATCACGGATATGGATGCAGGATGTTGGTAGAGCACTAATATGGATGCATGATGTTGATAGATCACGGATATCGATGCAGTATGTTTGTAAAGTACTGAGATTGTTGCGGATGTTGGTAGATCATGGATATGGATGCAGGATGTTGGTAGAGTACTGATATGGATGCAGGATGTTGGTAGATCATGATATGGATGCACAGTATGTTGGTAGATCACTGATATGGGTGCAGGATGTTGGTAGATCACTGATATGGGTGCAGGATGTTGGTAGAGCACTGATATGGGTGCAGGATGTTGGTAGATCACTGATATGGGTGCATGTTGTTCGTAGAGCACTGATATGGATGCAGGATGTTGGTAGATCACGGATATGGATGCAGGATGTTGGTAGAGCACTGATATGGATGCAGAATGTTCGTAGATCACTGATATGGATGCATGATGTTGATAGAGCACTGATATGGGTGCAGGATGTTGGTAGATCACTGATATGGGTGCAGGATGTTGGTAGAGCACTGATATAGATGAACGATGTCTATAGAGCACTGAGATGGATGCAGGATGTTGGTAGATCACTAATATGGATGCAGAATGTTGGTAGAGCACTGATATGGGTGCAGGATGTTTGTAGAGTACTGAGATGGGTTCAGGATGTTGGTAGAGCACTGATATGGATGCAGGATGTTGATAGGGCACAGCTATGGATGCAGGATGTTGGTATAGCACTGATATGGATGCAGGTTGTCCATAGAGCACTGATATGGATGCGCAAGATGTTGGTAGAGCACTGATATGTAAGCAGGATGTTGGTATAGCACTGATATGGATGCAAGATGTCCATAGAGCACTGATATCGATGCGCAGGTTGTTGGTAGATCACTGATATGGGTGCAGGATGTTGGTAGATCACTGATATGAGTGCAGGTTTTTGGTAGAGCACTGATATGGATGCAGGATGTTGGTAGATCACGGATATGGATGCAGGATGTTGGTAGAGCACTAATATGGATGCAGAATGTTGGTAGATCACTGATATGGATGCATGATGTTGATAGAGCACTGATATGGATGCATGATGTTGGTAGAGCACTGATATGGATGCAGGATGTTGATAGAGCACTGATATGGGTGCAGGATGTTGGTAGAGCACTCATATGGATGCAGGATGTTGATAGAGCACTGATATGGATGCATGATGTTGGTAGAGCACTGATATGGATGCAGGATGTTGGTAGATCACGGATATGGATGCAGGATGTTAGTAGAGCACTAATATGGATGCATGATGTTGATAGATCACGGATATCGATGCAGTATGTTTGTAAAGTACTGAGATTGTTGCGGATGTTGGTAGATCATGGATATGGATGCAGGATGTTGGTAGAGTACTGATATGGATGCAGGATGTTGGTAGATCATGATATGGATGCACAGGATGTTGGTAGATCACTGATATGGGTGCAGGATGTTGGTAGATCACTGATATGGGTGCAGGATGTTGGTAGAGCACTGATATAGATTAAGGATGTCCATAGAGCACTGAGATGGATGCAGGATGTTGGTAGATCACTGATATGGATGCAGAATGTTGGTAGAGCACTGATATGGGTGCAGTATGTTGGTAGAGCACTGATATGCATGCAAGATGTTGATAGAGCACGGATATTGATGCAGGATGTTGGTAGAGCACTGATATGGATGCAGGATGTTGGTAGAGCACTGATATGGGTGCAGGATGTTGGTAGAGTACTGAGATGGGTGCAAGATGTTGGTAGAGTACTGATATGGATGCATGATGTTGGTATAGCACTGATATGGATGCATGATGTCCATAGATAACTGAGATGGATGCAGGATGTTGGTAGATCACTAATATGGATGCAGAATGTTGGTAGAGCACAGATATGGGTGCAGGATGTTGGTAGAGCACTGATATAGATGAAGGATGTCCATAGAGCACTGAGATGCATGCAGGATGTTGGTAGATCACTGATTTGGATGCAGAATGTTGGTAGAGCACTGATATGGGTGCAGGATGTTGGTAGAGTACTGAGATGGGTGCAGGATGTTGGTAGAGCACTGATATGGGTGCAGTATGTTGGTAGAGCACTGATATGGATGCAGGATGTTGGTAGAGCACTGATATGGATGCAGGATGTTGGTAGAGCACTGATCTGGGTGCAGGATGTTGGTAGAGTACTGAGATGGGTGCAGGATGTTGGTAGAGTACTGATATGGATGCATGATGTTGATAGATCACGGATATCGATGCAGTATGTTTGTAAAGCACTGAGATGGTTGCGGATGTTGGTAGATCATGGATATGGATGCAGGATGTTGGTAGAGTACTGATATGGATGCAGGATGTTGGTAGATCATGATATGGATGCACAGGATGTTGGTAGATCACTGATATGGGTGCAGGATGTTGGTAGATCACTGATATGGGTGCGGATGTTGGTAGAGCACTGATATAGATGAAGGATGTCCATAGAGCACTGAGATGGATGCAGGATGTTGGTAGATCACTGATATGGATGCAGAATGTTGGTAGAGCACTGATATGGGTGCAGTATGTTGGTAGAGCACTGATATGCATGCAAGATGTTGATAGAGCACGGATATGGATGCAGGATGTTGGTAGAGCACTGATATGGATGCAGGATGTTAGTAGAGCACTGATATGGGTGCAGGATGTTGGTAGAGTACTGAGATGGGTGCAGGATGTTGGTAGAGTACTGATATGGATGCAGGATGTTGATAGAGCACTAATATGGATGCATGATGTTGGTATAGCACTGATATGGATGCATGATGTCCATAGATAACTGAGATGGATGCAGGATGTTGGTAGATCACTAATATGGATGCAGAATGTTGGTAGAGCACAGATATGGCTGCAGGATGTTGGTAGAGCACTGATATAGATGACGGATGTCCATATAGCACTGAGATGGATGCAGGATGTTGGTAAATCACTGATTTGGATGCAGAATGTTGGTAGAGCACTGATATGGGTGCAGGATGTTGGTAGAGTACTGAGATGGGTGCAGGATGTTGGTAGAGCACTGATATGGGTGCAGTATGTTGGTAGAGCACTGATATGGATGCAAGATGTTGATAGAGCACGGATATGGATGCAGGATGTTGGTAGAGCACTAATATGGATGCAGGATGTTGGTAGAGCACTGATCTGGGTGCAGGATGTTGGTAGAGTACTGAGATGGGTGCAGGATGTTGGTAGAGTACTGATATGGATGCAGGATGTTGAAAGAGCACTGATATGGATGCAGGATGTTGGTATAGCACTGATATGGATGCAGGATGTCAATAGATAACTGAGATGGATGCAGGATGTTGGTAGATCACTAATATGGATGCAGAATGTTGGTAGAGCACAGATATGGGTGCAGGATGTTGGTAGAGCATTGATATAGATGAAGGATGTCCATAGAGCACTGAGATGGATGCAGGATGTTGGTAGATCACTGATATGGGTGCAGGATGTTGGTAGAGTACTGAGATGGGTGCAGGATGTTGGTAGAGCACTGATATGGATGCAGGATGTTGATAGAGCACAGCTATGGATGCAGGATGTTAGTATAGCACTGACATGGATGCAGATTGTCCATAGAGCACTGATATGGATGCGCAGGATGTTGGTAGAGCACTAATATGTAAGCAGGATTTTGGTATAGCACTGATATGGATGCAGGATGTCCATAGAGCACTGATATGGATGCGCAGGATGTTGGTAGAACACTGATATGGGTGCAGGTTGTTGGTAGATCACTGATATGGGTGCAGGATGTTGGTAGATCACTGATATGGGTGCATGTTGTTGGTAGAGCACTGATATGGATGCAGGATGTTGGTAGATCACTGATTTGGATGCAGGATGTTGGTAGAGCACTGATATGGATGCAGAATGTTGGTAGATCACTGATATGGATGCATAATGTTGATAGAGCACTGATATGGATGCATGATGTTGGTAGAGCACTGATATGGATGCAGGATGTTGGTAGAGCACTGATATGGGTGCAGAATGTTGGTAGAGCACTAATATGGATGCAGGATGTTGGTTGAGCACTGATATGGATGCATGATGTTGGTAGAGCACTGATATGGATGCAGGATGTTGGTAGATCACGGATATGGATGCAGGATGTTGGTAGAGCACTAATATGGATGCATGATGTTGATAGATCACGGATATCTATGCAGGATGTTTGTAGAGCACTGAGATGGATGCGGATGTTGGTAGATCACTGATATGGATGCGCAGGATGTTGGTAGATCACTGATATGGGTGCAGGATGTTGGTAGATCACTGATATGGGTGCAGGATGTTAGTAGAGCACTGATATAGATTAAGGATGTCCATAGAGCACTGAGATGGATGCAGGATGTTGGTAGATCACTGATATGGATGCATAATGTTGGTAGAGCACTGATATGGGTGCAGTATGTTGGTAGAGCACTGATATGGATGCAAGATGTTGATAGAGAACAGATATGGATGCAGGATGTTGGTAGAGCACTGATATGGATGCAGGATGTTGGTAGAGCACTGATATGTGTGCAGGATGTTGGTAGAGTACTGAGATGGGTGCAGGATGTTGGTAGAGCACTGATATGAATGCAGGATGTTGAAAGAGCACTGATATGGATGCAGGATGTTGGTATAGCACTGATATGGATGCAGGATGTCCATAGAGCACTGAGATGGATGCAGGATGTTGGTAGATCACTAATATGGATGCAGAATGTTGGTAGAGCACAGATATGGGTGCAGGATGTTGGTAGAGCACTCATATGGATGCAGGATGTTGATAGAGCACTGATATGGATGCAGGATGTTGGTATAGCACTGATATGGATGCAGGATGTCCATAGAGCACTGCTATAGATGCACAGGATGTTGGTAGAGCACTGATATGAGTGCAGGTTGTTGGTAGATCACTGATATGGGTGCAGGATGTTGGTAGATCACTGATATGGGTGCAGGTTGTTGGTAGAGCACTGATATGGATGCAGGATGTTGGTAGATCACGTATATCGATGCAGGATGTTGGTAGAGCACTGAGATGTATGCGGATGTTGGTGGATCACGGATATGGATGCAGGATGTTGGTAAAGCACTGATATGGGTGCAGGAAGTTGGTAGATCACTGATATAGATGCAGGATATCCATAGAGCACTGAGATGGATGCGGATGTTGGTAGATCACGGATATGGATGCAGGATGTTGGTAGATCACTGATATGGATGCAAAATGTTGGTAGAGTACTGATATGGGTGCAGTATGTTGGTAGAGCACTGATATGGATGCAGGATGTTGGTAGAGCACGAATATGGATGCAAGATGTTGGTAGAGCACTGATATGGATGCAGGATGTTGGTAGAGCACTGATATGGGTGCAGGAAGTTGGTAGAGCACTGATATGGATGCAGGATGTTGGTAGATCACGGATATGGATGCAGGATGTTGGTAGAGCACTAATATGGATGCAGGATGTTGGTAGAGCACTGATATGGATGCGCAGGATGTTGGTAGAGCACAGATATGGGTGCAGGTTGTTGGTAGATCACTGATATGGGTGCAGGATGTTGGTAGATCACTGATATGGGTGCAGGTTGTTGGTAGAGCACTGATATGGATGCAGGATGTTGGTAGATCACGGATATGGATGCGCAGGATGTTAGTAGATCACTGATATGGGTACATGTTGTTGGTAGATCACTGATATGGGTGCAGGATGTTGGTAGAGCACTAATATAGATTAAGGATGTTCATAGAGCACTGATATGGATGCAGAATGTTGGTAGAGAACTGATATGGGTGAAGTATGTTGGTAGAGCACTGATATGGTTGCAGGATGTTGGTAGAGCACGGATATGGATGCAGGATGTTGGTAGAGTACTGAGATGGGTGCAGGATGTTGATAGACACTTATATGGATGCAGGATGTTGGTTTAGCACTGATATGGATGCAGGATGTCCATAGAGCACTGATATGGATGAGCAAGATGTTGGTAGAGCACTGATCTGGCTGTAGGTTGTTGGTAGATCACTGATATGGGTGCAGGATGTTGGTAGATCACTGATATGGGTGCAGGTTGTTGGTAGATCACGGATATGGATGCAGAATGTTGGTAGAGCACTGATATGGATGCAGGATGTTGGTAGATCACTGATATGGTTGCGCAGGATGTTGGTAGAGCACTGATATGGATGCGCAGGATGTTGGTAGAACACTGATATGGGTGCAGGATGTTGGTAGAGCACTGATATGGATTCAGGATGTTGGTAGATAACCTATATGGGTGCAGGATGTTGGGAGTGCACTGATATGGATGCAGGATGTTGGTAGAGCACTGATATGGGTGCAGGATGTCCATAGAGCACTGATATGGTGCAGGATGTTGGTAGAGCACTGATATGGATGCAGGATGTTGGTAGAGCACTTAGTTGGATGCAGGATGTTGGTTGATCACTGATATGGATGCAGAATGTTGGTAGATCACTGATATGGGTGCCGGATTTTTGTAGATCACTGATATGGGTGCAGGATGTTGGTAGAGCACTGATATAGATGCAGGATGTCCATAGAGCACTGAGATGGATTGCAGGATGTTGGTAGATCTCTGATATGGATGCAGAATGTTGGTAGAACACTGATATGGGTGCAGTATGTTGGTAGAGCACTGATATGGATGCAGGATGTTGGTAGAGCATTGATATGGATGCAGGATGTTGGTAGAGCACTGATATGGATGCAGGATGTTGGTAGAGCACTGATATGGATGCAGGATGTTGATAGAGCACTGATATGGATGCAGGATGTCCATATAGCACTGCTATGGGAGATGGATGTTGGTAGAGCACTGATATGGATGCAGGATGTTGGTATAGCACTGATATGGATGCAGGATGTCCATATATCACTGATATGGATGCGCAGGATGTTGGTAGAGCACTTATATGAATACAGGATGTTGGTAGATCACGGATATGGATGCGCAGGATGTTGGTAGATCACTGATATCGGTGCAGGTTGTTGGTAGATCACTGATATGGATGCAGGATGTTGGTAGAGCACTGATATGGGTGCAGGATGTTGGTAGAGTACTGACATGGGTGCAGGATGTTGGTAGAGCAATGATATGGATGCAGGATGTTGATAGAGCACTGATATGGATGCAGGATGTCCATATAGCTCTGATATGGGTGATGGATGTTGGTAGAGCATTGATATGGGTGCAGGATGTGTTGGTATAGCACTGATATGGATGCAGGATGTCCATAGAGCACTGGTGTGGATGCACAGGATGTTAGTAGAGCACTGATATGGATGCAGGATGTTGGCAGATCACGGATATGGATGCGTAGGATGTTGGTAGATCACTGATATGGGTGCAGGTTGTTGGTAGATCACTGATATGGATGCCGGATGTTGGTATTGCACTGATATGGGTGCAGGATGTTGGTAGAGTACTGACATGGGTGCAGGATGTTGGTAGAGCACTGATATGGATGCAGGATGTTGATAGAGCACTGATATGGATGCATGATGTCCATAGATCACTGATATGGATGCGCAGGATGTTGGTAGAACACTGATATGAATGCAGGATGTTGGTAGATCACGGATATGGATGCAGGTTGTTGGTAGATCACTGATATGTATGCAGGATGTTGGTAGAGTACTGATATGGGTGCAGGATGTTGGAAGAGTACTGACATGGGTGCAGGATGTCCATAGAGCACTGCTATGTGTAATGGATGTTGGTAGAGCACTGATATGGATGCAGGATGTGTTGGTATAGCACTGATATGGATGCAGGATGTCCATAGAGCACTGATATGGAAGCGCAGGATGTTGGTAGAGCACTGATATGGATGCAGGATGTTGGTAGATCACGGATATGGATGCGCAGGATGTTGGTAGATCACTGATATAGGTGCAGGTTGTTGGTAGATCACTGATATGGGTGCAGGATGTTGGTAGATCACTGATATGGATGCAGGTTGCTGGTAGAGCACTGATATGGATGCAGGATGTTGGTAGAGCACTGATATGGATGCAGAATGTTGGTAGATCACTGACATGGATGCATGATGTTGATAGAACACTGATATGGATGCATGATGTTGGTAGAGCACTGATATGGATGCAGGATGTTGGTAGAGCACTAATATGGATGCAGTATGTTGGTAGAGCACTGATATGGATGCAGGATGTTGGTAGAGCACTGATATGGATGCATGATGTTGGTAGATCACGGATATCGATGCAGGATGTTGGTAGAGCACTGAGATGGATGCGGATGTTGGTAGATCACGGATATGGATGCAGGGTGTTGGTAAAGCACTGATATGGATGCAGAATGTTGGTAGATCACTGATATGGATGCGCAGGATGTTGGTAGAGCACTGATATGGTTGCAGGATTTTGGTAGAGCACTGATATAGATGCAGGATGTCCATAGAGCACTGAGATGGATGCAGGATGTTGGTAGATCACTGATATGGATGCAGAATGTTCGTAGAACACTGATATGGGTGCTGTATTTTGGTAGAGCACTGATATGGATGCAGGATGTTGGTAGATCACGAATATGGATGCGCAGGATGTTGGTAGATCACTGATATGGGTGCAGGTTGTTGGTAGAGTACTGACATGGGTGCAGGATGTTGGTAGAGCACTGATATGGATGCAGGATGTCCATAGAGCACTGATATGGGTGATGGATGATGGTAGAGCACTGATATGGATGCAGGATGTGTTGGTATACCACTGATATGGATGCAGGATGTCCATAGGGCACTGGTGTGGATGCGCAGGATGTTGGTAGACCACTGATATGGATGCAGGATGTTGGTAGATAACTGATATGGGTGCAGGATGTCCATAGAGCACTGATATGGGTGCAGTATGTTGGTAGAGCACTGATATGGATGCAGGATGTTGGTAGAGCACTGATATGGATGCAGGATGTTGGTAGAGCATTGATATGGATGCAAGATGTTGATAGAGCACTGATATGGATGCAGGATGTTGGTAGAGCACTGCTATGGGTGATGGATGTTGGTATAGCACTGATATGGATGCAGGATGTCCATAGATCACTGATATGGATGCGCAGGATGTTGGTAGAGCACTGATATGAATAGAGGATGTTGGTAGATCACGGATATGGATGCGCAGGATGTTGGTAGATCACTGATATGGGTGCAGTTTGTTGGTAGATCACTGATATGGATGCAGGATGTTGGTAGAGCACTGATATGGGTGCAGGATGTTGGTAGAGTACTGACATGGGTGCAGGATGTTAGTACAGCACTGATATGGATGCAGGATGTTGATAGAGCACTGATATGGATGCAGGATGTCCATATGGCACTGATATGGGTGATGGATGTTGGTAGAGCACTGATATGGGTGCAGGATGTGTTGGTATAGCACTGATATGGATGCAGGATGTCCATAGAGCACTGGTGTGGATGCGCAGGATGTTGGTAGAGCACTGATATGGATGCAGGATGTTGGTAGATCACGGATATGGATGCGTAGGATGTTGGTAGATCACTGATATGGGTGCAGGTTGTTGGAAGATTACTGATATGAATGCAGGATGTTGGTAGAGCACTGATATGGGTGCAGGATATTGGTAGAGTACTGACATGGGTGCAGGATGTTCGTAGAGCACTGATATGGATGCAGGATGTTGATAGAGCACTGATATGGATGCAGGATGTCCATAGATCACTGATATGGATGCGCAGGATGTTGGTAGAGCACTGATATGGATGCCGGATGTTGGTATTGCACTGATATGGGTGCAGGATGTTGGTAGAGTACTGACATGGGTGCAGGATGTTGGTAGAGCACTGATATGGATGCAGGATGTTGATAGAGCACTGATATGGATGCATGATGTCCATAGATCACTGATATGGATGCGCAGGATGTTGGTAGAACACTGATATGAATGCAGGATGTTGGTAGATCACGGATATGGATGCAGGTTGTTGGTAGATCACTGATATGTATGCAGGATGTTGGTAGAGTACTGATATGGGTGCAGGATGTTGGAAGAGTACTGACATGGGTGCAGGATGTCCATAGAGCACTGCTATGTGTAATGGATGTTGGTAGAGCACTGATATGGATGCAGGATGTGTTGGTATAGCACTGATATGGATGCAGGATGTCCATAGAGCACTGATATGGAAGCGCAGGATGTTGGTAGAGCACTGATATGGATGCAGGATGTTGGTAGATCACGGATATGGATGCGCAGGATGTTGGTAGATCACTGATATAGGTGCAGGTTGTTGGTAGATCACTGATATGGGTGCAGGATGTTGGTAGATCACTGATATGGATGCAGGTTGCTGGTAGAGCACTGATATGGATGCAGGATGTTGGTAGAGCACTGATATGGATGCAGAATGTTGGTAGATCACTGACATGGATGCATGATGTTGATAGAACACTGATATGGATGCATGATGTTGGTAGAGCACTGATATGGATGCAGGATGTTGGTAGAGCACTAATATGGATGCAGTATGTTGGTAGAGCACTGATATGGATGCAGGATGTTGGTAGAGCACTGATATGGATGCATGATGTTGGTAGATCACGGATATCGATGCAGGATGTTGGTAGAGCACTGAGATGGATGCGGATGTTGGTAGATCACGGATATGGATGCAGGGTGTTGGTAAAGCACTGATATGGATGCAGAATGTTGGTAGATCACTGATATGGATGCGCAGGATGTTGGTAGAGCACTGATATGGTTGCAGGATTTTGGTAGAGCACTGATATAGATGCAGGATGTCCATAGAGCACTGAGATGGATGCAGGATGTTGGTAGATCACTGATATGGATGCAGAATGTTCGTTGAACTCTGATATGGGTGCTGTATGTTGGTAGAGCACTGATATGGATGCAGGATGTTGGTAGATCACGAATATGGATGCGCAGGATGTTGGTAGATCACTGATATGGGTGCAGGTTGTTGGTAGAGTACTGACATGGGTGCAGGATGTTGGTAGAGCACTGATATGGATGCAGGATGTCCATAGAGCACTGATATGGGTGATGGATGTTGGTAGAGCACTGATATGGATGCAGGATGTGTTGGTATACCACTGATATGGATGCAGGATGTCCATAGGGCACTGGTGTGGATGCGCAGGATGTTGGTAGACCACTGATATGGATGCAGGATGTTGGTAGATAACTGATATGGGTGCAGGATGTCCATAGAGCACTGATATGGGTGCAGTATGTTGGTAGAGCACTGATATGGATGCAGGATGTTGGTAGAGCACTGATATGGATGCAGGATGTTGGTAGAGCATTGATATGGATGCAAGATGTTGATAGAGCACTGATATGGATGCAGGATGTTGGTAGAGCACTGCTATGGGTGATGGATGTTGGTATAGCACTGATATGGATGCAGGATGTCCATAGATCACTGATATGGATGCGCAGGATGTTGGTAGAGCACTGATATGAATACAGGATGTTGGTAGATCACGGATATGGATGCGCAGGATGTTGGTAGATCACTGATATGGGTGCAGTTTGTTGGTAGATCACTGATATGGATGCAGGATGTTGGTAGAGCACTGATATGGGTGCAGGATGTTGGTAGAGTACTGACATGGGTGCAGGATGTTAGTACAGCACTGATATGGATGCAGGATGTTGATAGAGCACTGATATGGATGCAGGATGTCCATATGGCACTGATATGGGTGATGGATGTTGGTAGAGCACTGATATGGGTGCAGGATGTGTTGGTATAGCACTGATATGGATGCAGGATGTCCATAGAGCACTGGTGTGGATGCGCAGGATGTTGGTAGAGCACTGATATGGATGCAGGATGTTGGTAGATCACGGATATGGATGCGTAGGATGTTGGTAGATCACTGATATGGGTGCAGGTTGTTGGTAGATTACTGATATGAATGCAGGATGTTGGTAGAGCACTGATATGGGTGCAGGATATTGGTAGAGTACTGACATGGGTGCAGGATGTTCGTAGAGCACTGATATGGATGCAGGATGTTGATAGAGCACTGATATGGATGCAGGATGTCCATAGATCACTGATATGGATGCGCAGGATGTTGGTAGAGCACTGATATGAATGCAGGATTTTGGTAGATCACGGATATGGATGCAGGTTGTTGGTAGATCACTGATATGGATGCAGGATGTTGGTAGAGCACTGATATGGGTGCAGGATGTTGGAAGAGTACTGACATGGGTGCAGGATGTCGATAGAGCACTGATATGAATGCAGGATGTCATAGAGCACTGCTTTGGGTGAGGATGTTGGTAGAGCACTGATATGGTGCAGGATGTGTTGGTAGAGCACTGATATGGATGCAGGATGTACATAGAGCATAATATGATGGCAGGATGTTGGTAGAGCACTGATATGGATGCAGGATGTTGGTAGAGCACTGATATGGATGCAGGATGTTGGTAGATCACGATATGGATGCAGGATGTTGTAGATCACTGATATGGATGCATGATGTTGGTAGAGCACTGATATGGATGCAGGATGTTGGTAGATCACTGATATGGATGCAGTGTTGGTAGAGCACTGATATGGATGCAGGATGTTGGTAGAGCACTGATATGGATGCAGGATGTTGGTAGAGCACTGATATGGATGCATGATGTTGGTAGATCACGGATATCGATGCAGGATGTTGGTAGAGCACTGAGATGGATGCGGATGTTGGTAGATCACGGATATGGATGCAGGATGTTGGTAAAGCACTGATATGGATGCAGGATGTTGGTAGATCACTGATATGGATGCGCAGGATGTTGGTAGAGCACTGATATGGGTGCAGGATTTTGGTAGAGCACTGATATAGATGCAGGATGTCCATAGAGCACTGAGATGGATGCAGGATGTTGGTAGATCACTGATATGGATGCAGAATGTTGGTAGAACACTGATATGGGAGCAGTATGTTGGTAGAGCACTGATACGGATGCAGGATGTTGCTAGAGCACTGATATGGATGCAGGATGTTGGTAGAGCACTGATATGTGTGCAGGATGTTGGTAGAGAACTAATATGGATGTAGAATGTTGGTAGATCACTGATATGGATGCATGATGTTGATAGAGCACTGATATGGATGCATGATGTTGGTAGAGCACTGATATGGATGCAGGATGTTGGTAGAGCACTGATATGGGTGCAGGATGTTGGTAGAGCACTAATATGGATGCAGGATGTTGGTAGAGCACTGATATGGATGCATGATGTTGGTAGAGCACTGATATGGATGCAGGATTTTGGTAGATCACGGATATGGATGCAGGATGTTGGTAGAGCACTAATATGGATGCAGGCTGTTGATAGAGCACTGATATGGATGCATGATGTTGGTAGATCACGGATATCGATGCAGGATGTTGGTAGAGCACTGAGATCGATGCGGATGTTGGTAGATCACGGATATGGATGCAGGATGTTGGTAAATCACTGATATGGATGCAGGATGTTGGTAGATCACTGATATGGATGCGCAGGATGTTGGTAGAGTACTGATATGGATGCGCAGGATGTTGGTAGAGCACTAATATGGATGCAGGATGTTGATAGAGCACTGATATGGATGCATGATGTTGGTAGATCACGGATATCGATGCAGGATGTTGGTAGAGCACTGAGATGGATGCGGATGTTGGTAGATCACGGATATGGATGCAGGATGTTGGTAAATCACAGATATGGATGCAGGATGTTGGTAGATCACTGATATGGATGCTCAGGATGTTGGTAGAGTACTGATATGGATGCGCAAGATGTTGGTAGAGCAACTGATGTGGATGCGCAGGATGTTGGTAGAGCACTGATATGGGTTCAAGATTTTAGTAGAGCACTGATATAGATGCAGGATGTCCATAGAGCACTGAGATGGGTGCAGGATGTTGGTAGATCACTGATATGGATGCAGAATGTTGGTAGAACACTGATATGGGTGCAGTATGTTGGTAGAGCACTGATATGGATGCAGGATGTTGGTAGAGCACTGATATGGATGCAGGATGTTGGTAGAGAACTCATATGTGTGCAGGATGTTGGTAGAGTACTGAGATGGGTTCAGGATGTTGGTAGAGCACTGATATGGATGCAGGATGTTGGTAGAGCACTGATATGGATGCAGGATGTTGATAGAGCACTGATATGGATGCATGATGTCCATAGAGCACTACTATGGGTGATTGATGTTGGTAGAGCACTGATATGGATGCAGGATGTTGGTATAGCACTGATATGGATGCAGGATGTCCATTGATCACTGATATGGATGCGCAGGATGTTGGTAGAGCACTGATATGAATGCAGGATGTTGGTAGATCACGGATATGGATGCGCAGGATGTTGGTAGATCACTGATATGGGTGCAGGTTGTTGGTAGATCACTGATATGGATGCAGGATGTTGGTAGAGCACTGATATGGGTGCAGGATGTTGGTAGAGTACTGACATGGGTGCAGGATGTTGGTAGAGCACTGTTATGGATGCAGGATTTTGATAGAGCACTGATATGGATGCAGGATGTCCATAGAGCACTGATATGGGTGATGGATGTTGGTAGAGCACTGATATGGATGCAGGATGTGTTGGTATAGCACTGATATGGATGCAGGATGTCCATAGAGCACTGGTGTGGATGCTCAGGATGTTGGTAGAGCATTGATATGGATGCAGGATGTTGGTAGATCACTGATATGGGTGTAGGATTTCCATATATCACTGATTTGGGTGCAGGATGTTGGTAGAGCACTGATATGGATGCAGGATGTTGGTAGATCACGGATATGGATGCGCAGGATGTTGGTAGATCACTGATATGGGTGCAGGTTGTTGGTAGATCACTGATATGGGTCCAGGATGTTAGTAGAGTACTGACATGGGTGCAGGATGTTGGTAGAGCACTGATATGGATGCAGGATGTCCATAGAGCACTGCTATGGGTGATGGATGTTGGTAGAGCACTGATATGGATGCAGGATGTGTTGGTATAGCACTGATATGGATGCAGGATGTCCATAGAGCACTGATATGGATGCGCAGGATGTTGGTAGAGCACTGATATGGATGCAGGATGTTCGTAGATCACGGATATGGATGCGCAGGATGTTGGTAGATCACTGATATGGGTGCAGGTTGTTGGTAGATCACTGATATGGGTGCAGGATGTTGGTAGAGCACTGATATGGATGCAGGATGTTCGTAGATCACGGATATGGATGCGCAGGATGTTGGTAGATCACTGATATGGGTGCAGGTTGTTGGTAGATCACTGATATGGGTGCAGGATGTTGGTAGATCACTGATATGGATGCAGGTTGCTAGTAGAGCACTGATATGGATGCAGGATGTTGGTAGAGCACTGATATGGATGCAGAATGTTGGTAGATCACTGATATGGATGCATGATGTTGATAGAGCACTGATATGGATGCATGATGTTGGTAGAGCACTGATATGGATGCAGGATGTTGGTAGAGCACTGATATGGGTGCAGGATGTTGGTAGTGCACTAATATGGATGCAGGATGTTGGTAGAGCACTGATATGGATGCATGATGTTGGTTGAGCACTGATATGGATGCAGGATGTTGGTAGATCACGGATATGGATGCAGGATGTTGGTAGAGCACTAATATGGATGCAGGATGTTGGTAGAGAACTGATATGGATGCAGGATGTTGGTAGAGCACTGATATCGATGTATGCTGTTGGTAGATCACGGATATCGATGCAGGATGTTGGTAGAGCACTGATATGGATGACTGATGTTGGTAGAGCACTGATATGGATGCAGGATGTTGGTAGAGCACTAATATGGATGCAGGATGTCCATAGATCACTGATATGGATGCGCAGGATGTTGGTAGAGCACTGATATGAATACAGGATGTTGGTAGATCACGGATATGGATGAGCAGGATGTTGGTAGATCACTGATATGGGTGCAGGTTGTTGGTAGATCACTGATATGGATGCAGGATGTTGGTAGAGCACTGATATGGGTGCAGGATGTCCATAGATCACTGATATGTATGCGCAGGATGTTGGTAGAGCACTGATATGAATACAGGATGTTGGTAGATCACGGATATAGATGCGCAGGATGTTGGTAGATCACTGATATGGGTGCTGGTTGTTGGTAGATCACTGATATGGATGCAGGATGTTGGTAGAGCACTGATATGGGTGCAGGATGTTGGTAGAGTACTGATATGGATGCAGGATGTTGATAGAGCACTGATATGGATGCAGGATGTCCATATAGCACTGATATGGGTGATGGATGTTGGTAGAGCACTGATATGGGTGCAGGATGTGTTGGTATAGCACTGATATGGATGCAGGATGTCCATAGAGCACTGGTGTGGATGCGCAGGATGTTGGTAGAGCACTGATATGGATGCAGGATGTTGATAGATCACGGATATGGATGCGTAGGATGTTGGTAGATCACTGATATGGGTGCAGGTTGTTGGTAGATCACTGATATGGATGCAGGATGTTGGTAGAGCACTGATATGGGTGATGGATGTTGGTAGAGCACTGATATGGGTGCAGGATGTGTTGGTATAGCACTGATATGGATGCAGGATGTCCATAGAGCACTGGTGTGGATGCGCAGGATGTTGGTAGAGCACTGATATGGATGCAGGATGTTGGTAGATCACTGATATGGATGCAGGATGTTGGTAGATCACTGATATGGGTGCAGGATGTTGATAGAGTACTGACATGGGTGCAGGATGTTGGTAGAGCACTGATATGGATGCAGGATGTTGATAGAGCACTGATATGGATGCAGGATGTCCATAGATCACTGATATGGATGCGCAGGATGTTGGTAGAGCACTGATATGAAGCAGGATGTTGGTAGATCACGGATATGGATGCAGTTTGTTGGTAGATCACTGATATGGATGCAGGATGTTGGTAGAGCACTGATATGGGTGCAGGATGTTGGTAGAGTACTGATATGGGTGCAGGATGTTGATAGAGCACTGATATGGATGCAGGATGTCCATAGAGCACTGATATGGGTGATGGATGTTGGTAGAGCACTGATATGGATGCAGGATGTGTTGGTATAGCACTGATATGGATGCAGGATGTCCATAGAGCACTGATATGGATGCGCAGGATGTTGGTAGATCACTGATATGGATGCAGGATGTTGGTAGATCACTGATATGGATGCAGGATGTTGGTAGAGCACTGATATGGTGTGATCAGGATGTTGTAGAGCCTATGTGGACACTGATATGGATGCAGGATGTTGGTAGAGCACTGATATGATGCAGGATGTTGGTAGAGCATGATATGGATGCAGGATGTTGGTAGATCTGACATGGTGCAGGGTTGTAGAGCACTGATATGGATGCAGGATGTTGGTAGAGCACTGATATGGATGCAGGATGTTGATAGAGCACTGATATGGATGCAGGATGTTGGTAGAGCACTGATATGAATGCAGGATGTTGGTAGATCACGGATATGGATGCAGTTTGTTGGTAGATCACTGATATGGATGCAGGATGTTGGTAGAGCACTGATATGGGTGCAGGATGTTGGTAGAGTACTGATATGGATGCAGGATGTCGATAGAGCACTGATATGGATGCAGGATGTCCATAGAGCACTGCTATGGGTGATGGATGTTGGTAGAGCACTGATATGGATGCAGGATGTGTTGGTATAGCACTGATATGGATGCAGGATGTCCATAGAGCACTGATATGGAGGCGCAGGATGTTGGTAGAGCACTGATATGGATGCAGGATGTTGGTAGATCACTGATATGGATGCAGGATGTTGGTAGAGCACTGATATGGATGCAGGATGTTGGTAGATCACTGATATGGATGCAGGATGTTGGTAGATCACTGATATGGATGCAGGATGTTGGTAGAGCACTGATATGGATGCAGGATGTTGGTAGAGCACTGATATGGATGCAGGATGTTGGTAGATCACTGATATGGATGCATGATGTTGGTAGAGCACTGATATGGATGCATGATGTTGGTAGAGCACTGATATGGATGCAGGATGTTGGTAGATCACGGATATGGATGCAGGATGTTGGTAGAGCACTAATATGGATGCAGGATGTTGGTAGAGCACTGCTATGGATGCAGGATGTTGGTAGAGCACTGATATGGATGCATGATGTTGGTAGATCACGGATATCGATGCAGGATGTTGGTAGAGCACTGAGATGGATGCGGATGTTGGTAGATCGCGGATATGGATGCAGGATGTTGGTAAAGCACTGATATGGATGCAGGATGTTGGTAGATCACTGATATGGATGCGCAGGATGTTTTGGTAGAGCACTGATATGGGTGCAGGATTTTGGTAGAGCACTGATATAGATGCAGGATGTCCATAGAGCACTGAGATGGATGCAGGATGTTGGTAGATCACTGATATGGATGCAGAATGTTGGTAGAACACTGATATGGGTGCAGTATGTTGGTAGAGCACTGATATGGATGCAGGATGTTGGTAGAGCACTGATATGGATGCAGGATGTTGGTAGAGTACTGAGATGGGTG
Source organism: Archivesica marissinica (assembly GCA_014843695.1). Classification (NCBI taxonomy): domain Eukaryota; kingdom Metazoa; phylum Mollusca; class Bivalvia; order Venerida; family Vesicomyidae; genus Archivesica; species Archivesica marissinica. Next base: position 52,751,822 of record CM026387.1, read on the forward strand.
CAGGATGTTGGTAAAGCACTGATATGGATGCAGGATGTTGGTAGAGCACTGATATGGATGCAGGATGTTGACAGAGCACTGATATGGATGCAGGATGTCCATAGAGCACTGCTATGGGTGATGGATGTTGGTAGAGCACTGATATGGATGCATGATGTTGGTATAGTACTGATATGGATGCAGGATGTCCATAGATCACTGATATGGATGCGCAGGATGTTGGTAGAGCACTGATATGAATGCAGGATGTTAGTAGATCACGGATATGGATGCTCAGGATGTTGGTAGATCACTGATATGGGTGCAGGTTGTTGGTAGATCACTGATATGGATGCAGGATGTTGGTAGAGCACTGATTTGGGTGCAGGATGTTGGTAGAGCACTGATATGGATGCAGAATGTCCATAGAGGACTGATATGGGTGATGGATGTTGGTAGAGCACTGATATGGATGCAGGATGTGTTGGTATAGCACTGATATGGATGCAGAATGTCCATAGGGCACTGGTGTGGATGCGCAGGATGTTGGTAGACCACTGATATGGATGCAGGATGTTGGTAGATCACTGATATGGGTGCAGGATGTCCATAGAGCACTGATATGTGTGCAGTATGTTGGTAGAGCACTGATATGGATGCAGGATGTTGGTAGAGCACTGATATGGATGCAGGATGTTGGTAGAGCACTGATATGGATGCAGGATGTTGGTAGAGCACTGATATGGATGCAGGATGTTGATAGAGCACTGATATGGATGCAGGATGTCCATAGAGCACTGCTATTGGTGATGGATGTTGGTAGAGCACTGATATGGATGCAGGATGTTGGTATAGCACTGATATGGATGCAGGATGTCCATAGATCACTGATATGGGTGCAGGTTGTTGGTAGATCACTGATTTGGATGCAGGATGTTGGTAGAGCACTGATATGGGTGCAGGATGTTGGTAGAGTACTGAAATGAGTGCAGGATGTCGGTTGAGCACTGATATGGATGCAGGATGTTGATAGAGCACTGATATGGATGCAGGATGTCCATATAGCACTGATATGGGTGATGGATGTTGGTAGAGCACTGATTTGGGTGCAGGATGTGTTGGTATAGCACTGATATGGATGCAGGATGTCCATAGAGCACTGGTGTGGATGCGCAGGATGTTGGTAGAGAACTGATATGGATGCAGGATGTTGGTAGATCACAGATATTGATGCGTAGGATGTTGGTAGATCACTGATATGGGTGCAGGTTGTTAGTAGATCACTGATATGGATGCAGGATGTTGGTAGAGCACTGATATGGTTGCATGATGTTGGTAGAGTACTGACATGGGTGCAGGATGTTAGTAGAGCACTGAGATGGATGCAGGATGTTGATAGAGCACTGATATGGATGCAGGATGTCCAACGATCACTGATATGGATGCGCAGGATGTTGGTAGAGCACTGATATGAATGCAGGTTGTTGGTAGATCACGGATATGGATGCAGGTTGTTGGTAGATCACTGATATGGATGCAGGATGTTGGTAGATCACTGATATGGGTGTAGGATGTTGGAAGAGTACTGACATGGGTGCAGGATGTCGATAGAGCACTGATATGGATGCAGGATGTCCATAGAGCACTGCTATGGGTGATGGATGTTGGTAGAGCACTGATATGGATGCAGGATGTGTTGGTATAGCACTGATATGGATGCAGGATGTCATAGAGCACTGATATGGATGCGCAGATGTTGGTAGAGCACTGATATGGATGCAGGATGTTGGTTGATCACGGATATGGATGCGCAGGATGTTGGTAGATCACTGATATGGGTGCAGGTTGTTGGTAGATCACTGATATGGGTGCAGGATGTTGGTAGATCACTGATATGGATGCAGGTTGCTGGTAAAGCACTGATATGGATGCAGGATGTTGGTAGAGCACTGATATTGATGTAGAATGTTGGTGGATCACTGACATGGATGCATGATGTTGGTAGAGCTCTGATATGGATGCAGGATGTTGGTAGATCACGGATATGGATGCGCAGGATGTTGGTAGAGCACTGATATGATTACAGGATGTTGGTAGATCACGGATATAGATGCGCAGGATGTTGGTAGATCACTGATATGGGTGCTGGTTGTTGGTAGATCACTGATATGGATGCAGGATGTTGGTAGAGCACTGATATGGGTGCAGGATGTTGGTAGAGTACTGATATGGATGCAGGATGTTGATAGAGCACTGATATGGATGCAGGATGTCCATATAGCACTGATATGGGTGATGGATGTTGGTAGAGCACTGATATGGGTGCAGGATGTGTTGGTATAGCACTGATATGGATGCAGGATGTCCATAGAGCACTGGTGTGGATGCGCAGGATGTTGGTAGAGCACTGATATGGATGCAGGATGTTGGTAGATCACGGATATGGATGCGTAGGATGTTGGTAGATCACTGATATGGGTGCAGGTTGTTGGTAGATCACTGATATGGATGCAGGATGTTGGTAGAGCACTGATATAGGTGCAGGATGTTGATAGAGTACTGACATGGGTGCAGGATGTTGGTAGAGCACTGATATGGATGCAGGATGTTGATAGAGCACTGATATGGATGCAGGATGTCCAAAGATCACTGATATGGATGCGCAGGATGTTGGTAGAGCACTGATATGAATGCAGGATGTTGGTAGATCACGGATATGGATGCAGTTTGTTGGTAGATCACTGATATGGATGCAGGATGTTGGTAGAGCACTGATATGGGTGCAGGATGTTGGAAGAGTACTGACATGGCTGCAGGATGTCGATAGAGCACTGATATGGATGCAGGATGTCCATAGAGCACTGCTATGGGTGATGGATGTTGGTAGAGCACTGATATGGATGCAGGATGTGTTGGTATAGCACTGATATGGATGCAGGATGTCCATAGAGCACTGATATGGAGGCGCAGGATGTTGGTAGAGCACTGATTTGGATGCAGGATGTTGGTAGATCACGGATATGGATGCGCAGGATGTTGGTAGATCACTGATATGGGTGCAGGTTGTTGGTAGATCACTGATATGGGTGTAGGATGTTGGTAGATCACTGATATGGATGCAGGTTGCTGGTAGAGCACTGATATGGATGCAGGATGTTGGTAGAGCACTGATATGGATGCAGAATGTTGGTAGATCACTGACATGGATGCATGATGTTGATAGAACACTGATATGGATGCATGATGTTGGTAGAGCACTGATATGGATGCAGGATGTTGGTAGATCACGGATATGGATGCAGGATGTTGGTAGAGCACTAATATGGATGCAGGATGTTGGTAGAGCACTGATATGGATGCAGGATGTTGGTAGAGCACTGATATGGATGCATGATGTTGGTAGATCACGGATATCGATGCAGGATGTTGGTAGAGCACTGAGATGGATGCGGATGTTGGTAGATCGCGGATATGGATGCAGGATGTTGGTAAAGCACTGATATGGATGCAGGATGTTGGTAGATCACTGATATGGATGCGCAGGATGTTTTGGTAGAGCACTGATATGGGTGCAGGATTTTGGTAGAGCACTGATATAGATGCAGGATGTCCATAGAGCACTGAGATGGATGCAGGATGTTGGTAGATCACTGATATGGGTGCAGGTTGTTAGTAGATCACTGATATGGATGCAGGATGTTGGTAGAGCACTGATATGGTTGCATGATGTTGGTAGAGTACTGACATGGGTGCAGGATGTTAGTAGAGCACTGAGATGGATGCAGGATGTTGATAGAGCACTGATATGGATGCAGGATGTCCAACGATCACTGATATGGATGCGCAGGATGTTGGTAGAGCACTGATATGAATGCAGGTTGTTGGTAGATCACGGATATGGATGCAGGTTGTTGGTAGATCACTGATATGGATGCAGGATGTTGGTAGATCACTGATATGGGTGTAGGATGTTGGAAGAGTACTGACATGGGTGCAGGATGTCGATAGAGCACTGATATGGATGCAGGATGTCCATAGAGCACTGCTATGGGTGATGGATGTTGGTAGAGCACTGATATGGATGCAGGATGTGTTGGTATAGCACTGATATGGATGCAGGATGTCCATAGAGCACTGATATGGATGCGCAGGATGTTGGTAGAGCACTGATATGGATGCAGGATGTTGGTTGATCACGGATATGGATGCGCAGGATGTTGGTAGATCACTGATATGGGTGCAGGTTGTTGGTAGATCACTGATATGGGTGCAGGATGTTGGTAGATCACTGATATGGATGCAGGTTGCTGGTAGAGCACTGATATGGATGCAGGATGTTGGTAGAGCACTGATATTGATGTAGAATGTTGGTGGATCACTGACATGGATGCATGATGTTGATAGTACACTGATATGGATGCATGATGTTGGTAGAGCTCTGATATGGATGCAGGATGTTGGTAGATCACGGATATGGATGCTGGATGTTGGTAGAGCACTGATATGAATACAGGATGTTGGTAGATCACGGATATGGATGAGCAGGATGTTGGTAGATCACTGATATGGGTGCAGGTTGTTGGTAGATCACTGATATGGATGCAGGATGTTGGTAGAGCACTGATATGGGTGCAGGATGTCCATAGATCACTGATATGTATGCGCAGGATGTTGGTAGAGCACTGATATGATTACAGGATGTTGGTAGATCACGGATATAGATGCGCAGGATGTTGGTAGATCACTGATATGGGTGCTGGTTGTTGGTAGATCACTGATATGGGTGCAGGATGTTGGTAGAGTACTGATATGGATGCAGGATGTTGATAGAGCACTGATATGGATGCAGGATGTCCATATAGCACTGATATGGGTGATGGATGTTGGTAGAGCACTGATATGGGTGCAGGATGTGTTGGTATAGCACTGATATGGATGCAGGATGTCCATAGAGCACTGGTTGGATGCGCAGGATGTTGGTAGAGCACTGATATGGATGCAGGATGTTGGTAGATCACGGATATGGATGCGTAGGATGTTGGTAGATCACTGATATGGGTGCAGGTTGTTGGTAGATCACTGATATGGATGCAGGATGTTGGTAGAGCACTGATATAGGTGCAGGATGTTGATAGAGTACTGACATGGGTGCAGGATGTTGGTAGAGCACTGATATGGATGCAGGATGTTGATAGAGCACTGATATGGATGCAGGATGTCCAAAGATCACTGATATGGATGCGCAGGATGTTGGTAGAGCACTGATATGAATGCAGGATGTTGGTAGATCACGGATATGGATGCAGTTTGTTGGTAGATCACTGATATGGATGCAGGATGTTGGTAGAGCACTGATATGGGTGCAGGATGTTGGAAGAGTACTGACATGGGTGCAGGATGTCGATAGAGCACTGATATGGATGCAGGATGTCCATAGAGCACTGCTATGGGTGATGGATGTTGGTAGAGCACTGATATGGATGCAGGATGTGTTGGTATAGCACTGATATGGATGCAGGATGTCCATAGAGCACTGATATGGAGGCGCAGGATGTTGGTAGAGCACTGATATGGATGCAGGATGTTGGTAGATCACGGATATGGATGCGCAGGATGTTGGTAGATCACTGATATGGGTGCAGGTTGTTGGTAGATCACTGATATGGGTGCAGGATGTTGGTAGATCACTGATATGGATGCAGGTTGCTGGTAGAGCACTGATATGGATGCAGGATGTTGGTAGAGCACTGATATGGATGCAGAATGTTGGTAGATCACTGACATGGATGCATGATGTTGATAGAACACTGATATGGATGCATGATGTTGGTAGAGCACTGATATGGATGCAGGATGTTGGTAGATCACGGATATGGATGCAGGATGTTGGTAGAGCACTGATATGGATGCAGGATGTTGGTAGAGCACTGATATGGATGCAGGATGTTGGTAGAGCACTGATATGGATGCATGATGTTGGTAGATCACGGATATCGATGCAGGATGTTGGTAGAGCACTGAGATGGATGCGGATGTTGGTAGATCACGGATATGGATGCAGGATGTTGGTAGAGCACTGATATGGATGCAGGATGTTGGTAGAGCACTGATATGGATGCAGGATGTTGGTAGAGCACTGATATGGATGCAGGATGTTGGTAGAGTACTGAGATGGGTGCAGGATGTTGGTAAAGCACTGATATGGATGCAGGATGTTGGTAGAGCACTGATATGGATGCAGGATGTTGACAGAGCACTGATATGGATGCAGGATGTCCATAGAGCACTGCTATGGGTGATGGATGTTGGTAGAGCACTGATATGGATGCATGATGTTGGTATAGTACTGATATGGATGCAGGATGTCCATAGATCACTGATATGGATGCGCAGGATGTTGGTAGAGCACTGATATGAATGCAGGATGTTAGTAGATCACGGATATGGATGCTCAGGATGTTGGTAGATCACTGATATGGGTGCAGGTTGTTGGTAGATCACTGATATGGATGCAGGATGTTGGTAGAGCACTGATTTGGGTGCAGGATGTTGGTAGAGCACTGATATGGATGCAGAATGTCCATAGAGCACTGATATGGGTGATGGATGTTGGTATAGCACTGATATGGATGCAGAATGTCCATAGGGCACTGGTGTGGATGCGCAGGATGTTGGTAGACCACTGATATGGATGCAGGATGTTGGTAGATCACTGATATGGGTGCAGGATGTCCATAGAGCACTGATATGTGTGCAGTATGTTGGTAGAGCACTGATATGGATGCAGGATGTTGGTAGAGCACTGATATGGATGCAGGATGTTGGTAGAGCACTGATATGGATGCAGGATGTTGGTAGAGCACTGATATGGATGCAGGATGTTGATAGAGCACTGATATGGATGCAGGATGTCCATAGAGCACTGCGCTTGGTGATGGATGTTGGTAGAGCACTGATATGGATGCAGGATGTTGGCATAGCACTGATATGGATGCAGGATGTCCATAGATCACTGATATGGGTGCAGGTTGTTGGTAGATCACTGATTTGGATGCAGGATGTTGGTAGAGCACTGATATGGGTGCAGGATGTTGGTAGAGTACTGACATGAGTGCAGGATGTCGGTTGAGCACTGATATGGATGCAGGATGTTGATAGAGCACTGATATGGATGCAGGATGTCCATATAGCACTGATATGGGTGATGGATGTTGGTAGAGCACTGATATGGGTGCAGGATGTGTTGGTATAGCACTGATATGGATGCAGGATGTCCATAGAGCACTGGTGTGGATGCGCAGGATGTTGGTAGAGAACTGATATGGATGCAGGATGTTGGTAGATCACAGATATTGATGCGTAGGATGTTGGTAGATCACTGATATGGGTGCAGGTTGTTGGTAGATCACTGATATGGATGCAGGATGTTGGTAGAGCACTGATATGGTTGCATGATGTTGGTAGAGTACTGACATGGGTGCAGGATGTTAGTAGAGCACTGAGATGGATGCAGGATGTTGATAGAGCACTGATATGGATGCAGGATGTCCAACGATCACTGATATGGATGCGCAGGATGTTGGTAGAGCACTGATATGAATGCAGGTTGTTGGTAGATCACGGATATGGATGCAGGTTGTTGGTAGATCACTGATATGGATGCAGGATGTTGGTAGATCACTGATATGGGTGTAGGATGTTGGAAGAGTACTGACATGGGTGCAGGATGTCGATAGAGCACTGATATGGATGCAGTATGTCCATAGAGCACTGCTATGGGTGATGGATGTTGGTAGAGCACTGATATGGATGCAGGATGTGTTGGTATAGCACTGATATGGATGCTGGATGTCCATAGAGCACTGATATGGATGCGCAGGATGTTGGTAGAGCACTGATATGGATGCAGGATGTTGGTTGATCACGGATATGGATGCGCAGGATGTTGGTAGATCACTGATATGGGTGCAGGTTGTTGGTAGATCACTGATATGGGTGCAGGATGTTGGTAGATCACTGATATGGATGCAGGTTGCTGGTAGAGCACTGATATGGATGCAGGATGTTGGTAGAGCACTGATATTGATGAAGAATGTTGGTGGATCACTGACATGGATGCATGATGTTGATAGAACACTGATATGGATGCATGATGTTGGTAGAGCACTGATATGGATGCAGGATGTTGGTAGATCACGGATATGGATGCAGGATGTTGGTAGAGCACTAATATGGATGCAGGATGTTGTGGCACTGTATGTGGGATGTTGGTAGAGCACTGATATGGATGCAGGATGTTGGTAGATCACGGATATCGATGCAGGATGTTGGTAGAGCACTGAGATGGATGCGGATGTTGGTAGATCACGGATATGGATGCAGGATGTTGGTAAAGCACTGATATGGATGCAGGATGTTGGTAGATCACTGATATGGATGCGCAGGATGTTGGTAGAGCACTGATATGGGTGCAGGATTTTGGTAGAGCACTGATATAGATGCAGGATGTCCATAGAGCACTGAGATGGATGCAGGATGTTGGTAGATCACTGATATGGATGCAGAATGTTGGTAGAACACTAATATGGGTGCAGGATGTTGGTAGAGCACTGATATGGATGCAGGATGTTGGTAGAGCACTGATATGGATGCAGGATGTTGGTAGAGCACTGATATGGGTGCAGGATGTTGGTAGAGCACTGATATGGGTGCAGGATGTTGGTAGAGCACTGATATGGATGCAGGATGTTGGTAGAGCACTGATATGGATGCAGGATGTTGGTAGAGCACTGATATGGATGCAGGATGTTGGTAGAGCACTGATATGGATGCAGGATGTTGGTAGAGCACTGATATGGATGCAGGATGTTGGTAGATCACTGATATGGATGCAGGATGTTGGTAGATCACTGATATGGATGCAGGATGTTGGTAGATCACTGATATGGATGCAGGATGTTGGTAGATCACTGATATGGGTGCAGGATGTTGGTAGATCACTGATATGGGTGCAGGATGTTGGTAGAGCACTGATATGGATGCAGGATGTCGATAGAGCACTGATATGGGTGATGGATGTTGGTAGAGCACTGATATGGATGCAGGATGTTGGTATAGCACTGATATGGATGCAGGATGTGGTAGAGCACTGATATGGATGCGAGGATGTTGGTAGAGCACTGATATGGATGCAGGATGTTGGTAGAGCACTGATATGGATGCAGGATGTTGGTAGAGCACTGATATGGGCAGGATGTTGGTAGATCACGATATGGATGCAGGATGTTGGTAGATCACTGATATGGGTGCAGGTTGTTGGTAGATCACTGATATGTATGCAGGTGGTGGTAGAGCACTGATATGGGTGCATGATGTTGGTAGAGTACTGACATGGGTGCAGGATGTTGGTAGAGCAATGATATGGATGCAGGATGTTGATAGAACACTGATATGGATGCAGGATGTCCATAGATCACTGATATGGATGCGCAGGATGTTGGTAGATCACGGATATGGATGCAGGATGTTGGTAGAGCACTAATATGGATGCAGGATGTTGGTAGAGCACTGATATGGATGCAGGATATTGGTAGATCACGGATATCGATGCAGGATGTTGGTAGAGCACAGAGATGGATGCGGATGTTGGTAGATCACGGATATGGATGCAGGATGTTGGTAAAGCACTGATATGGATGCAGGATGTTGGTAGATCACTGATATGGATGCGCAGGATGTTGGTAGAGCACTGATATGGGTGCAGGATTTTGGTAGAGCACTGATATAGATGTATGATGTCCATAGAGCACTGAGATGGATGCAGGATGTTGTTAGATCACTGATATGGATGCAGAATGTTGGTAGAACACTAATATGGGTGCAGTATGTTGGTAGAGCACTGATATGGATGCAGGATGTTTGTAGAGCACTAATATGGATGCAGGATGTTCGTAGAGCACTGATATGGATGCAGGATGTTGACAGAGCACTGATATGGATGCAGGATGTCCATAGAGCACTGCTATGGGAGATGGATGTTGGTAGAGCACTGATATGGATGCAGGATGTTGGTATAGCACTGATATGGATGCAGGATGTCCATATATCACTGATATGGATGCGCAGGATGTTGGTAGAGCACTCATATGAATGCAGGATGTTGGTAGATCACGGATATGGATGCACAGGATGTTGGTAGATCACTGATATGGGTGCAGGTTGTTGGTATATCACTGATATGGATGCAGGATGTTGGTAGAGCACTGATTTGGTTGCAGGATGTTGGTAGAGTACTGACATGGGTGCAGGATGTTGGTAGAGCACTGATATGGATGCAGGATGTCCATAGAGCACTGATATGGGTGATGGATGTTGGTAGAGCACTGATATGGATGCAGGATGTGATGGTATAGCACTGATATGGATGCAGGATGTCCATAGGGCACTGGTGTGGATGCGCAGGATGTTGGTATATCACTGATATGGATGCAGGATGTTGGTAGAGCACTGATATGGGTGCAGGATGTTGGTAGAGCACTGATATGGATGCAGGATGTTGGTAGATCACGTATATGGATGCGCAGGATGTTGGTAGATCACTGATATGGGTGCAGGTTGTTGGTAGATCACTGATATGTATGCAGGTGGTTGGTAGAGCACTGATATGGGTGCAGGATGTTGGTAGAGTACTGACATGGGTGCAGGATGTTGGTAGAGCAATGATATGGATGCAGGATGTTGATAGAACACTGATATGGATGCAGGATGTCCATAGATCACTGATATGGATGCGCAGGATGTTGGTAGATCACGGATATGGATGCAGGATGTTGGTAGAGCACTAATATGGATGCAGGATGTTGATAGAGCACTGATATGGATGCATGATGTTGGTAGATCACGGCTATCGATGCAGGATGTTGGTAGAGCACTGAGATGGATGCGGATGTTGGTAGATCACGGATATGGATGCAGGATGTTGGTAAATCACTGATATGGATGCAGGATGTTGGTAGATCACTGATATGGATGCGCAGGATGTTGGTAGAGTACTGATATGGATGCGCAAGATGTTGGTAGAGCAACTGATGTGGATGTGCAGGATGTTGGTAGAGCACTGATATGGGTGCAGGATTTTGGTACAGCACTGATATAGATGAAGGATGTCCATAGAGCACTGAGATGGATGCAGGATGTTGGTAGATCACTGATATGGATGCAGAATGTTGGTAGAACACTGATATGGGTGCAGGATGTTGGTAGAACACTGATATGGATGCAGGATGTTGGTAGAGAACTGATATGTGTGCAGGATGTTGGTAGAATACTGAGATGGGTTCAGGATGTTAGTAGAGCACTGATATCGATGCAGGATGTTGGTAGAGCAATGATATGGATGCAGGATGTTGATAGAGCACTGATATGGATGCATGATGTCCATAGAGCACTACTATTGGTGATTGATGTTGGTAGAGCACTGATATGGATGCAGGATGTTGGTATAGCACTGATATGGATGCAGGATGTCCATTGATCACTGATATGGATGCGCAGGATGTTGGTAGAGCACTGATATGAATGCAGGATGTTGGTAGATCACGGATATGGATGCGCAGGATGTTGGTAGATCACTGATATGGGTGCAGGTTGTTGGTAGATCACTGATATGGATGCAGGATGTTGGTAGAGCACTGATGTGGGTGCAGGATGTTGGTAGAGTACTGACATGGGTGCAGGATGTTGGTAGAGCACTGATATGGATGCAGGATGTTGATAGAGCACTGATATGGATGCAGGATGTCCATAGAGCACTGATATGGGTGATGGATGTTGGTAGAGCACTGATATGGATGCAGGATGTGTTGGTATAGCACTGATATGGATGCAGGATGTCCATAGAGCACTGGAGTGGATGCGCAGGATGTTGGTAGAGCATTGATATGGATGCAGGATATTGGTAGATCACTGATAGGGGTGCAGGATTTCCATATATCACTGATATGGGTGCAGGATATTGGTAGAGCACTGATATGGATGCAGGATGTTAGTAGATCACGGATATGGATGCGCAGGATGTTGGTAGATCACTGATATGGGTGCAGGTTGTTGGTAGATCACTGATATGGATGCAGGATGTTGGTAGAGCACTGATATGGGTCCAGGATGTTGGTAGAGTACTGACATGGGTGCAGGATATTGGTAGAGCACTGATATGGATGCAGGATGTCCATAGAACACTGCTATGGGTGATGGATGTTGGTAGAGCACTGATATGGATGCAGGATGTGTTGGTATAGCACTGATATGGATGCAGGATGTCCATAGAGCACTGATATGGATGCGCAGGATGTTGGTAGAGCACTGATATGGATGCAGGATGTTCGTAGATCACGGATATGGATGCGCAGGATGTTGGTAGATCACAGATATGGGTGCAGGTTGCTGGTAGAGCACTGATATGGATGCAGGATGTTTGTAGATCACTGATATGGAAGCATGATGTTGATAGAGCACTGATATGGCTGCATGATGTTGGTAGAGCACTGATATGGATGCAGGATGTTGGTAGAGCACTGATATGGGTGCAGGATGTTCGTAGAGCACTAATATGGATGCAGGATGTTGGTAGTGCACTGATATGGATGCATGATGTTGGTTGAGTACTGATATGGATGCAGGATGTTGGTAGATCACGGATATGGATGCAGGATGTTGGTAGATCACGGATATCGATGCAGGATGTTGGTAGAGCACTGATATGGATGACTGATGTTGGTAGAGCACTGATATTTATGCAGGATGTTGGTAGAGCACTAATATGGATGCAGGATGTCCATAGATCACTGATATGGATGCGCAGGATGTTGGTTGAGCACTGATATGAATACAGGATGTTGGTAGATCACGGATATGGATGCGCAGGGTGTTGGTAGATCACTGATATGGGTGCAGGTTGTTGGTTGATCATTGATATGGATGCAGGATGTTGGTAGATCACTGATATGGGTGTAGGATGTTGGAAGAGTACTGACATGGGTGCAGGATGTCGATAGAGCACTGATATGGATGCAGTATGTCCATAGAGCACTGCTATGGGTGATGGATGTTGGTATAGCACTGATATGGATGCAGGATGTGTTGGTATAGCACTGATATGGATGCTGGATGTCCATAGAGCACTGATATGGATGCGCAGGATGTTGGTAGAGCACTGATATGGATGCAGGATGTTGGTTGATCACGGATATGGATGCGCAGGATGTTGGTAGATCACTGATATGGGTGCAGGTTGTTGGTAGATCACTGATATGGGTGCAGGATGTTGGTAGATCACTGATATGGATGCAGGTTGCTGGTAGAGCACTGATATGGATGCAGGATGTTGGTAGAGCACTGATATTGATGAAGAATGTTGGTGGATCACTGACATGGATGCATGATGTTGATAGTACACTGATATGGATGTATGATGTTGGTAGAGCACTGATATGGATGCAGGATGTTGGTAGATCACGGATATGGATGCTGGATGTTGGTAGAGCACTAATATGGATGCAGGATGTTGGTAGAGCACTGATATGGATGCAGGATATTGGTAGATCACGGATATCGATGCAGGATGTTGGTAGAGCACAGAGATGGATGCGGATGTTGGTAGATCACGGATATGGATGCAGGATGTTGGTAAAGCACTGATATGGATGCAGGATGTTGGTAGATCACTGATATGGATGCGCAGGATGTTGGTAGAGCACTGATATGGGTGCAGGATTTTGGTAGAGCACTGATATAGATGTATGATGTCCATAGAGCACTGAGATGGATGCAGGATGTTGTTAGATCACTGATATGGATGCAGAATGTTGGTAGAACACTAATATGGGTGCAGTATGTTGGTAGAGCACTGATATGGATGCAGGATGTTTGTAGAGCACTGATATGGATGCAGGATGTTGACAGAGCACTGATATGGATGCAGGATGTCCATAGAGCACTGCTATGGGAGATGGATGTTGGTAGAGCACTGATATGGATGCAGGATGTTGGTATAGCACTGATATGGATGCAGGATGTCCATATATCACTGATATGGATGCGCAGGATGTTGGTAGAGCACTCATATGAATGCAGGATGTTGGTAGATCACGGATATGGATGCACAGGATGTTGGTAGATCACTGATATGGGTGCAGGTTGTTGGTATATCACTGATATGGATGCAGGATGTTGGTAGAGCACTGATTTGGTTGCAGGATGTTGGTAGAGTACTGACATGGGTGCAGGATGTTGGTAGAGCACTGATATGGATGCAGGATGTCCATAGAGCACTGATATGGGTGATGGATGTTGGTAGAGCACTGATATGGATGCAGGATGTGATGGTATAGCACTGATATGGATGCAGGATGTCCATAGGGCACTGGTGTGGATGCGCAGGATGTTGGTATATCACTGATATGGATGCAGGATGTTGGTAGAGCACTGATATGGGTGCAGGATGTTGGTAGAGCACTGATATGGATGCAGGATGTTGGTAGATCACGTATATGGATGCGCAGGATGTTGGTAGATCACTGATATGGGTGCAGGTTGTTGGTAGATCACTGATATGTATGCAGGTGGTTGGTAGAGCACTGATATGGGTGCAGGATGTTGGTAGAGTACTGACATGGGTGCAGGATTTTGGTACAGCACTGATATAGATGAAGGATGTCCATAGAGCACTGAGATGGATGCAGGATGTTGGTAGATCACTGATATGGATGCAGAATGTTGGTAGAACACTGATATGGGTGCAGTATGTTGGTAGATCACTGATATGGATGCAGGATGTTGGTAGAACACTGATATGGATGCAGGATGTTGGTAGAGAACTGATATGTGTGCAGGATGTTGGTAGAATACTGAGATGGGTTCAGGATGTTAGTAGAGCACTGATATCGATGCAGGATGTTGGTAGAGCAATGATATGGATGCAGGATGTTGATAGAGCACTGATATGGATGCATGATGTCCATAGAGCACTACTATGGGTGATTGATGTTGGTAGAGCACTGATATGGATGCAGGATGTTGGTATAGCACTGATATGGATGCAGGATGTCCATTGATCACTGATATGGATGCGCAGGATGTTGGTAGAGCACTGATATGAATGCAGGATGTTGGTAGATCACGGATATGGATGCGCAGGATGTTGGTAGATCACTGATATGGGTGCAGGTTGTTGGTAGATCACTGATATGGATGCAGGATGTTGGTAGAGCACTGATGTGGGTGCAGGATGTTGGTAGAGTACTGACATGGGTGCAGGATGTTGGTAGAGCACTGATATGGATGCAGGATGTTGATAGAGCACTGATATGGATGCAGGATGTCCATAGAGCACTGATATGGGTGATGGATGTTGGTAGAGCACTGATATGGATGCAGGATGAGTTGGTATAGCACTGATATGGATGCAGGATGTCCATAGAGCACTGGAGTGGATGCGCAGGATGTTGGTAGAGCATTGATATGGATGCAGGATATTGGTAGATCACTGATAGGGGTGCAGGATTTCCATATATCACTGATATGGGTGCAGGATATTGGTAGAGCACTGATATGGATGCAGGATGTTAGTAGATCACGGATATGGATGCGCAGGATGTTGGTAGATCACTGATATGGGTGCAGGTTGTTGGTAGATCACTGATATGGATGCAGGATGTTGGTAGAGCACTGATATGGGTCCAGGATGTTGGTAGAGTACTGACATGGGTGCAGGATATTGGTAGAGCACTGATATGGATGCAGGATGTCCATAGAACACTGCTATGGGTGATGGATGTTGGTTGCTGGTAGAGCACTGATATGGATGCAGGATGTTTGTAGATCACTGATATGGAAGCATGATGTTGATAGAGCACTGATATGGCTGCATGATGTTGGTAGAGCACTGATATGGATGCAGGATGTTGGTAGAGCACTGATATGGGTGCAGGATGTTCGTAGAGCACTAATATGGATGCAGGATGTTGGTAGAGCACTGATATGGATGCATGATGTTGGTTGAGTACTGATATGGATGCAGGATGTTGGTAGATCACGGATATGGATGCAGGATGTTGGTAGATCACGGATATCGATGCAGGATGTTGGTAGAGCACTGATATGGATGACTGATGTTGGTAGAGCACTGATATTTATGCAGGATGTTGGTAGAGCACTAATATGGATGCAGGATGTCCATAGATCACTGATATGGATGCGCAGGATGTTGTTTGAGCACTGATATGAATACAGGATGTTGGTAGATCACGGATATGGATGCGCAGGATGTTGGTAGATCACTGATATGGGTGCAGGTTGTTGGTTGATCATTGATATGGATGCAGGATGTTTGTAGAACACTGATATGTGTGCAGGATGTCCATAGATCACTGATATGTATGCGCAGGATGTTGGTAGAGCACTGATATGAATACAGGGTGTTGGTAGATCACGGATATAGATGCGCAGTATGTTGGTAGATCACTGATATGGGTGCTGGTTGTTGGTAGATCACTGATATGGATGCAGGATGTTGGTAGAGCACTGATATGGGGGCAGGATGTTGGTAGAGTACTGACATGGGTGCAGGATGTTGGTAGAGTACTGATATGGATGCAGGATGTTGATAGAGCACTGATATGGATGCAGGCTGTCCATATAGCACTGATATGGGTGCTGGTTGTTGGTATATCACGGATATGGATGCGCAGGATGTTGGTAGATCACTGATATGGGTGCAGGTTGTTGGTAGATCACTGGTATGGATGCAGGATGTTGGTAGAGCACTGATATGGGTGCAGGATGTTGGTAGAGTACTAACATGGGTGCAGGATGTTGGTAGAGCACTGATATGGATGCAGGATGTTGATAGAGCACTGATATGGATGCAGGATGTCCATAGATCACTGATATGGATGCGCAGGATGTTGGTAGAGCACTGATGTGAATGCAGGATGTTGATAGATCACGGATATGGATGCAGGTTGTTGGTAGATCACTGATATGGATGCAGGATGTTGGTAGAGCACTGATATGGGTGCAGGATGTTAGAAGAGTACTGACATGGGTGCAGGATGTCGATAGAGCACTGATATGGATGCAGGATGTCCATAGAGCACTGCTATGGGTGATGGATGTTGGTAGATCACTGATATGGATGCAGGATGTGTTGGTATAGCACTGATATGGATGCAGGATGTCCATAGAGCATTGATATGGAGGCGCAGGATGTTGGTAGAGCACTGATATGGATGCAGGATGTTGGTAGATCACGGATATGGATGCGCAGGATGTTGGTAGATCACTGATATGGGTGCAGGTTGTTGGTAGATCACTGATATGGGTGCAGGATGTTGGTATATCACTGATATGGATGCAGGTTGCTGGTAGAGCACTGATATGGATGCAGGATGTTGGTAGAGCACTGATATGGATGCAGGATGTTGGTAGATCACGGATATGGATGCAGGATGTTGGTAGAGCACTAATATGGATGCAGGATGTTGGTAGAGCACTGATATGGATGCAGGATGTTGGTAGAGCACTGATATGGATACATGATATTGGTAGATCACGGATATCGATGCAGGATTATGGTAGAGCACTGAGATGGATGCGGATGTTGGTAGATCACGGATATGGATGCAGGATGTTGGTAAAGCACTGATATGGATGCAGGATGTTGGTAGATCACTGATATGGATGCGCAGGATGTTGGTAGAGCACTGATATGGGTGCAGGATTTTGGTAGAGCACTGATATAGATGCAGGATGTCCATAGAGCACTGAGATGGATGCAGGATGTTGGTAGATCACTGATATGGATGCAGAATGTTGGTAGAACACTAATATGGGTGCAGTATGTTGGTAGAGCACTGATATGGATGCAGGATGTTGGTAGAGCACTGATATGGATGCAGGATGTTGGTAGAGCACTGATATGTGTGCAGGATGTTGGTAGAGTACTGAGATGGGTGCAGGATGTTCGTAGAGCACTGATATGGATGCAGGATGTTGGTAGAGCACTGATATGGATGCAGGATGTTGGTAGAGCACTGATATGGATGCAGGATGTCCATAGAGCACTGAGATGGATGCAGGATGTTGGTAGATCACTGATATGGATGCAGAATGTTGGTAGAACACTAATATGGGTGCAGTATGTTGGTAGAGCACTGATATGGATGCAGGATGTTGGTAGAGCACTGATATGGATGCAGGATGTTGGTAGAGCACTGATATGTGTGCAGGATGTTGGTAGAGTACTGAGATGGGTGCAGGATGTTGGTAGAGCACTGATATGGATGCAGGATGTTGGTATAGCACTGATATGGATGCAGGATGTCCATAGATCACTGATATGGATGCGCAGGATGTTGGTAGAGCACTGATATGAATGCAGGATGTTGGTAGATCACGGATTTGGATGCACAGGATGTTCATAGATCACTGATATGGGTGCAGGTTGTTGGTATATCACTGATATGGATGCAGGATGTTGGTAGAGCACTGATTTGGGTGCAGGATGTTGGTAGAGTACTGACATGGGTGCAGGATGTTGGTAGAGCACTGATATGGATGCAGGATGTCCATATAGCACTGATATGGGTGATGGATGTTGGTAGAGCACTGATATGGATGCAGGATGTGATGGTATAGCACTGATATGGATGCAGGATGTCCATAGGGCACTGGTGTGGATGCGCAGGATGTTGGTAGACCACTGATATGGATGCAGGATGTTGGTAGATCACTGATATGGGTGCAGGATGTCCATAGAGCACTGATATGGGTGCAGGATGTTGGTAGAGCACTGATATGGATGCAGGATGTTGGTAGATCACGGATATGGATGCAGGATGTTGGTAGAGCACTGATATGGGTGCAGGATGTTGGAAGAGTACTGACATGGGTGCAGGATGTTGATAGAGCACTGATATGGATGCAGGATGTTGATAGAACACTGATATGGATGCAGGATGTCCATAGATCACTGATATGGATGCGCAGGATGTTGGTAGAGCACTGATATGAATGCAGGATGTTGGTAGATCACGGATTTGGATGCCCAGGATGTTGGTAGATCACTGATATGGGTGCAGGTTGTTGGTAGATCACTGATATGGATGCAGGATGTTGGTAGAGCACTGATATGGGTGCAGGATGTTGGAAGAGTACTGACATGGGTGCAGGATGTTGATAGAGCACTGATATGGATGCAGGATGTCCATAGAGCACTGCTATGGGTGATGGATGTTGGTAGAGCACTGATATGGATGCAGGATGTGTTGGTATAGCACTGATATGGATGCAGGATGTCCATAGAGCACTGATATGGATGCGCAGGATGTTGGTAGAGCACTGATATGGATGCAGGATGTTGGTAGATCACGGATATGGATGCGCAGGATGTTGGTAGATCACTGATATGGGTGCAGGTTGTTGGTAGATCACTGATATGGGTGCAGGATGTTGGTAGATCACTGATATGGATGCAGATTGCTGGTAGAGCACTGATATGGATGCAGGATGTTGGTAGAGCACTGATATGGATGCAGAATGTTGGTAGATCACTGATATGGATGCATGATGTTGATAGAGCACTGATATGGATGCATGATGTTGGTAGAGCACTGATATGGATGCAGGATGTTGGTAGAGCACTGATATGGGTGCAGGATGTTGGTAGAGCACTAATATGGATGCAGGATGTTGGTAGAGCACTGATATGGATGCATGATGTTGGTAGAGCACTGGTGTGTTGATATGGGTGCAGGATGTTGGTAGAGCACTAATATGGATGCAGGATGTTGGTAGAGCACTGATATGGATGCATGATGTTGGTAGAGCACTGATATGGATGCAGGATGTTGGTAGATCACGGATATGGATGCAGGATGTTGGTAGAGCACTAATATGGATGCAGGATGTTGGTAGAGCACTGATATGGATGCAGGATGTTGGTAGAGCACTGATATGGATGCATGATGTTGGTAGATCACGGATATCGATGCAGGATGTTGGTAGAGCACTGAGATGGATGCGGATGTTGGTAGATCACGGATATGGATGCAGGATGTTGGTAGAGCACTGATATGGATGCAGGATGTTGGTAGATCACTGATATGGATGCGCAAGATGTTGGTAGAGCAACTGATGTGGATGCGAGGATGTTGGTAGAGCACTGATATGGGTGTAGGATTTTGGTAGAGCACTGATATAGATGCAGGATGCCCATAGAGCACTGAGATGGATGCAGGATGTTGGTAGATCACTGATATGGATGCAGAATGTTGGTAGAACACTGATATGGGTGCAGTATGTTGGTAGAGCACTGATATGGATGCAGGATGTTGGTAGAGCACTGATATGGATGCAGGATGTTGGTAGAGAACTGATATGTGTGCAGGATGTTGGTAGAGTACTGAGATGGGTGCAGGATGTTGGTAGAGCACTGATATGGATGCAGGATGTTGGTAGAGCACTGATATGGTTGCAGGATGTTGATAGAGCACTGATATGGATGCATGATGTCCATAGAGCACTACTATGGGTGATTGATGTTGGTAGAGCACTGATATGGATGCAGGATGTTGGTATAGCACTGATATGGATGCAGGATGTCCATAGATCACTGATATGGATGCGCAGGATGTTGGTAGAGCACTGATATGAATGCAGGATGTTGGTAGATCACGGATATGGATGCGCAGGATGTTGGTAGATCACTGATATGGGTGCAGGTTGTTGGTAGATCACTGATATGGATGCAGGATGTTGGTAGAGCACTGATATGGGTGCAGGATGTTGGTAGAGTACTGACATGGGTGCAGGATGTTGGTAGAGCACTGATATGGATGCAGGATGTTGATAGAGCACTGATATGGATGCAGGATGTCCATAGAGCACTGGTATGTGTGATGGATGTTGGTAGAGCACTGATATGGATGCAGGATGTGTTGGTATAGCACTGATATGGATGCAGGATGTCCATAGAGCACTGGTGTGGATGCGCAGGATGTTGGTAGAGCATTGATATGGATGCAGGATGTTGGTAGATCACTGATATGGGTGCAGGATTTCCATAGAGCACTGATATGGGTGCAGGATGTTGGTAGAGCACTGATATGGATGCAGGATGTTGGTAGAGCACTAATATGGGTGCAGGATGTTGGTAGAGTACTGACATGGGTGCAGGATGTTGGTAGAGCACTGATATGGATGCAGGATGTTGATAGAGCACTGATATGGATGCAGGATGTCCATAGAGCACTGGTATGTGTGATGGATGTTGGTAGAGCACTGATATGGATGCAGGATGTGTTGGTATAGCACTGATATGGATGCAGGATGTCCATAGAGCACTGGTGTGGATGCGCAGGATGTTGGTAGAGCATTGATATGGATGCAGGATGTTGGTAGATCACTGATATGGGTGCAGGATTTCCATAGAGCACTGATATGGGTGCAGGATGTTGGTAGAGCACTGATTTGGATTCAGGATGTTGGTAGATCACGGATATGGATGCGCAGGATGCTAGTAGATCACCGATATGGGTGCATGTTGTTGGTAGATCACTGATATGGATGCAGGATGTTGGTAGAGCACTGATATGGGTCCAGGATGTTGGTAGAGTACTGACATGGGTTCAGGATGTTGGTAGAGCACTGATATGGATGCAGGATGTCCATAGAGCACTGCTATGGGTGATGGATGTTGGTAGAGCACTGATATGGATGCAGGATGTGTTGGTATAGCACTGATATGGATGAAGGATGTCCATAGAGCACTGATATGGATGCGCAGGATGTTGCTAGAGCACTAATATGGATGCAGGATGTTGGTAGATCACGGATATGGATGCGCAGGATGTTGGTAGATCACTAATATGGGTGCAGGTTGTTGGTAGATCACTGATATGGGTGCAGGATGTTGGTAGATCATTGATATGGATGCAGATTGCTGGTAGAGCACTGTTATGGATGCAGGATGTTGGTAGAGCACTGATATGGATGCAGAATGTTGGTAGATCACTGATATGGATGCATGATGTTGAAAGAGCACTGATATGGATGCATGATGTTGGTAGAGCACTGATATGGATGCAGGATGTTGGTAGATCACTGATATGGGTGCAGGATGTTGGTAGAGCACTAATATGGATGCAGGATGTTGGTAGAGCACTGATATGGATGCATGATGTTGGTAGAGCACTGATATGGATGCAGGATGTTGGTAGAGCACTAATATGGATGCAGGATGTTGGTAGAGCACTGATATGGATGCAGGATGTTGGTAGACTACAGATATGGGTGCAGGATGTCCATAGAGCACTGATATGGGTGCAGGATGTTGGTAGAGCACTGATATGGATGCAGGATGTTGGTAGATCACTGATATGGGTGCAGGATGTTGGTAGAGCACTGATATGGATGCAGGATGTTGGTAGAGCACTGATATGGATGCAGTATGTTGGTAGAGCACTGATATCGATGCAGGATGTTGGTAGATCACTGATATGGGTGCATGATGTTGGTAGAGAACTGATATGTGTGCAGGATGTTGGTAGAGTACTGAGATGGGTTCAGGATGTTGGTAGAGCACTGATATGGATGCAGGATGTTGGTAGAGCACTGATATGGTTGCAGGATGTTGATAGAGCACTGATATGGATGCATGATGTCCATAGAGCACTACTATGGGTGATTGATGTTGGTAGAGCACTGATATGGATGCAGGATGTTGGTATAGCACTGATATGGATGCAGGATGTCCATAGATCACTGATATGGATGCGCAGGATGTTGGTAGATCACTGATATGGATGCAGGATGTTGGTAGATCACGGATATGGATGCGCAGGATGTTGGTAGATCACTGATATGGGTGCAGGTTGTTGGTAGATCACTGATATGGATGCAGGATGTTGGTAGAGTACTGATATGGGTGCAGGATGTTGGTAGAGTACTGACATGGGTGCAGGATGTTGGTAGAGCACTGATATGGATGCAGGATGTTGATAGAGCACTGATATGGATGCAGGATGTCCATAGAGCACTGGTATGTGTGATGGATGTTGGTAGAGCACTGATATGGATGCAGGATGTGTTGGTATAGCACTGATATGGATGCAGGATGTCCATAGAGCACTGGTGTGGATGCGCAGGATGTTGGTAGAGCATTGATATGGATGCAGGATGTTGGTAGATCACTGATATGGGTGCAGGATTTCCATAGAGCACTGATATGGGTGCAGGATGTTGGTAGAGCACTGATATGGATTCAGGATGTTGGTAGATCACGGATATGGATGCGCAGGATGTTAGTAGATCACCGATATGGGTGCATTTTGTTGGTAGATCACTGATATGGATGCAGGATGTAGGTAGAGCACTGATATGGGTCCAGGATGTTGGTAGAGTACTGACATGGGTGCAGGATGTTGGTAGAGCACTGATATGGATGTAGGATGTCCATAGAGCACTGCTGTGGGTGATGGATGTTGGTAGAGCACTGATATGGATGCAGGATGTGTTGGTATAGCACTGATATGGATGCAGAATGTCCATAGAGCACTGATATGGATGCGCAGGATGTTGCTAGAGCACTAATATGGATGCAGGATGTTGGTAGATCACGGATATGGATGCGCATGATGTTGATAGATCACTGATATGGGTGCAGGTTGTTGGTAGATCACTGATATGGGTGCAGGATGTTGGTAGATCACTGATATGGATGCAGGTTGCTGGTAGAGCACTGTTATGGATGCAGGATGTTGGTAGAGCACTGATATGGATGCAGAATGTTGGTAGATCACTGATATGGTTGCAGGATGTTGAAAGAGCACTGATATGGATGCATGATGTTGGTAGAGCACTGATATGGATGCAGGATGTTGGTAGATCACTGATATGGGTGCAGGATGTTGGTAGAGCACTATATGGATGCAGGATGTTGGTAGAGCACTGATATGGATGCTGATGTTGGTAGAGCACTGATATGGATGCAGGATGTTGGTAGGCACTAATATGGATGCAGGATGTTGGTAGAGCACTGATATGGATGCAGGATGTTGGTAGACTACTGATATGGGTGCAGGATGTCCATAGAGCACTGATATGGGTGCAGGATGTTGGTAGAGCACTGATATGGATGCAGGATGTTGGTAGATCACTGATATGGGTGCAGGATGTTGGTAGAGCACTGATATGGATGCAGGATGTTGGTAGAGCACTGATATGGATGCAGGATGTTGGTAGATCACTGATATGGGTGCATGATGTTGGTAGAGCACTGATATGGATGCAGGATGTTGGTAGAGCACTGATATGGATGCAGGATGTTGGTAGATCACTGATATGGATGCAGGATGTTGGTAGAGCACTGATATGGATGCAGGATGTTGGTAGATCACGGATATGGATGCAGGATGTTGGTAGATCACTGATATGGATGCAGGATGTTGGTAGATCACTGATATGGATGCAGGATGTTGGTAGAGCACTGATATGGGTGCAGGATGTTGGTAGAGCACTGATATGGGTGCAGGATGTTGGTAGAGCACTGATATGGATGCAGGATGTTGGTAGAGCACTGATATGGATGCAGGATGTTCATAGAGCACTGATATGGATGCAGGATGTTGGTAGAGCACTGATATGGATGCAGGATGTTGGTAGATCACTTATATGGATGCAGGATGTTGGTAGATCACTGATATGGATGCAGGATGTTGGTAGATCACGGATATGGATGCATGATGTTGGTAGAGCATTGATATGGATGCAGGATGTTGGTAGAGCACTGATATGGGTGCAGGATGTTGGTAGAGCACTAATATGGATGCAGGATGTTGGTAGAGCACTGATATGGATGCATGATGTTGGTAGAGCACTGATATGGATGCAGGATGTTGGTAGATCACGGATATGGATGCAGGATGTTGGTAGAGCACTAATATGGATGCAGGATGTTGGTAGAGCACTGATATGGATGCAGGATGTTGGTAGAGCACTGATATGGATGCATGATGTTGGTAGATCACGGATATCGATGCAGGATGTTGGTAGAGCACTGAGATGGATGCGGATGTTGGTAGATCACAGATATGGATGCAGGATGTTGGTAAAGCACTGATATGGATGCAGGATGTGGGTAGATCACTCATATGGATGCGCAGGATGTTGGTAGAGCACTGATATGGATGCGCAAGATGTTGGTAGAGCACTGATGTGGATGCGCAGGATGTTGGTAGAACACTGATATGGGTGCAGGATTTTGGTAGAGCACTGATATGGATGCAGGATGTTGGTAGATCACTGATATGGGTGCAGAATGTTGGTAGAGCACTGATATGGATGCAGGATGTTGGTAGAGCACTGATATGGGTGCAGGATGTCCATATAGCACTTATATGGGTGCAGGATGTTGGTAGAGCACTGACATGGATGCAGGATGTTGGTAGATCACTGATATGGATGCGCAGGATGTTGGTAGATCACTGATATGGATGCAGGATGTTGGTAGATCACTGATATGGGTGCAGGATGTTGGTAGATCACTGATATGGGTGCAGGTTGCTGGTAGAGCACTGATATAGATGCAGGATGTTGGTAGATCACTGATATGGATGCATGATGTTGATAGAGCACTGATATGGATGCATGATGTTGGTAGAGCACTAATATGGATGCAGGATGTTGGTAGAGCACTGATATGGATGCATGATGTTGGTAGATCACGGATATCGATGCAGGATGTTGGTAGAGCACGGATATGGATGCAGGATGTAGGTAAAGCACTGATATGGATGCAGGATGTTGGTAGATCACTGATATGGATGCGCAGGATGTTGGTAGAGCACTGATATGGATGCGCAGGATGTTGGTAGAACACTGATGTGGATGCGCAGGATGTTGGTAGATCACGGATATGGATGCAGGATGTTGGTAGAGCACTAATATGGATGCAGGATGTTGGTAGAGCACTGATATGGATGCAGGATGTTGGTAGAGCACTGATATGGATGCATGATGTTGGTAGATCACGGATATCGATGCAGGATGTTGGTAGAGCACTGAGATGGATGCGGATGTTGGTAGATCACAAATATGGATGCAGGATGTTGGTAAAGCACTGATATGGATGCAGGATGTTGGTAGAGCACTGATATGGATGCAGAATGTTGGTAGATCACTGATATGGATGCATGATGTTGGTAGAGCACTGATATGGATGCAGGATGTTGGTAGAGCACTGATATGGATGCAGGATGTTGGTAGAGCACTGATATGGATGCAGGATGTTGGTAGAGCACTGATATGGATGCAGGATGTTGGTAGAGCACTGATATGGATGCAGGATGTTGGTAGATCACGGATATGGATGCAGGATGTTGGTAGAGCACTGATATGGATGCAGGATGTTGGTAGAGCACTGATATGGATGCAGGATGTTGGTAGAGCACTGATATGGATGCATGATGTTGGTAGAGCACTGATATGGATGCAGGATGTTGGTAGAGCACTGATATGGGTACAGGATGTTGGTAGAGCACAAATATGGATGCAGGATGTTGGTAGAGCACTGATATGGATGCATGATGTTGGTAGAGCACTGATATGGATGCAGGATGTTGGTAGATCACTGATATGGATGCAGGATGTTGGTAGAGCACTGATATGGATGCAGGATGTTGGTAGAGCACTGATATGGATGCAGGATGTTGGTAGAGCACTGATATGGATGCAGGATGTTGGTAGATCACGGATATGGATGCAGGATGTTGGTAGTTTGGTTGGTGAGCACTGATGTGGATGCAGGATGTTGGTAGAACACTGATATGGGTGCAGATTTTGGTAGAGCACTGATATGGATGCAGGATGTTGGTAGATCACTGATATGGGTGCAGATGTTGGTAGAGCACTGATATGGATGCAGGATGTTGGTAGAGCACTGATATGGGTGCAGGATGTCCATAGAGCACTTATATGGGTGCAGGATGTTGGTAGAGCACTGACATGGATGCAGGATGTTGGTAGATCACGGATATGGATGCGCAGGATGTTGGTATAGCACTGATATGGATGCAGGATGTCCATAGAGCACTGATATGGATGCGGATGTTGGTAGATCACGGATATGGATGCGCAGGATGTTGGTAGATCACTGATATGGGGGCAGGTTTTTGGTAGATCACTGATATGGGTGCAGGATGTTGGTAGATCACTGATATGGGTGCAGGTTGCTGGTAGAGCACTGATATAGATGCAGGATGTTGGTAGATCACTGATATGGATGCATGATGTTGATAGAGCACTGAAATGGATGCATGATGTTGGTAGAGCACTAATATGGATGCAGGATGTTGGTAGAACACTGATATGGATGCAGGATGTTGTTAGAGCACTGATATGGATGCATGATGTTGGTAGATCACGGATATCGATGCAGGATGTTGGTAGAGCACTGAGATGGATGCGGATGTTGGTAGATCACGGATATGGATGCAGGATGTAGGTAAAGCACTGATATGGATGCAGGATGTTGGTAGATCACTGATATGGATGCGCAGGATGTTGGTAGAGCACTGATATGGATGCACAGGATGTTGGTAGAACACTGATGTGGATGCGCAGGATGTTGGTAGAACACTGATATGGGTGCAGGATTTTGGTAGAGCACTGATATGGATGCAGGATGTTGGTAGATCACTGATATGGCTGCAGGATGTTGGTAGAGCACTGATATGGGTGCAGGATGTCCATAGAGCACTGATATGGGTGGAGGATGTTGGTAGAGCACTGATATGGATGCAGGATGTTGGTAGATCACTGATATGGATGCATGATGTTGATAGAGCACTGATATGGATGCATGATGTTGGTAAAGCACTGATATGGATGCAGGATGTTGGTAGAGCACTGATATGCGTGCAGGATGTTGGTAGAGCACTAATATGGATGCAGGATGTTGGTAGAGCACTGATATGGATGCAGGATGTTGGTAGATCACGGATATGGATGCAGGATGTTGGTAGAACACTAATATGGATGCAGGATGTTGGTAGAGCACTGATATGGATGCAGGATGTAGGTAGAGCACTGATATGGATGCATGATGTTGGTAGATCACGGTATCGATGCAGGATGTTGGTAGAGCACTGAGATGGATGCGGATTTTGGTAGATCACGGATATGGATGCAGGATGTTGGTAAAGCACTGATATGAATGCAGGATGTTGGTAGTTCACTGATATGGATGCGCAGGATGTTGGTAGAGCACTGATATGGATGCGCAGGATGTTGGTAGAACACTGATGCGGATGTGCAGGATGTTGGTAGAACACTGATATGGTTGCAGGATTTTGGTAGAGCACTGATATGGATGCAGGATGTTGGTAGATCACTGATATGGGTGCAGGATGTTGGTAGAGCACTGATATGGATGCAGGATGTTGGTAGATCACTGATATGGATGTAGGATGTTGGTAGAGCACTGAGATGGATGCAGGATGTTGTTAGATCACTGATATGGATGCAGAATGTTGGTAGATCACTGATATGGATGCAGAATGTTGGTAGATCACTGATATGGGTGCAGGATGTTGGTAGATCACTGATATGGGTGCAGGCTGCAGGTAGATCACTGATATAGATGCAGGATGTTGGTAGATCACTGATATGGATGCATGATGTTGATAGAGCACTGATATGGATGCATGATGTTGGTAGAGCACTAATATGGATGCAGGATGTTGGTAGAGCACTGATATGGATGCATGATGTTGGTAGATCACGGATATCGATGCAGGATGTTGGTAGAGCACGGATATGGATGCAGGATGTAGGTTAAGCACTGATATGGATGCAGGATGTTGGTAGATCACTGATATGGATGCGCAGGATGTTGGTAGAGCACTGATATGGATGCGCAGGATGTTGGTAGAACACTGATGTGGATGCGCAGGATGTTGGTAGATCACGGATATGGATGCAGGATGTTGGTAGAGCACTAATATGGATGCAGGATATTGGTAGAGCACTGATATGGATGCAGGATGTTGGTAGAGCACTGATATGGATGCATGATGTTGGTAGATCACGGATATCGATGCAGGATGTTGGTAGAGCACTGAGATGGATGCGGATGTTGGTAGATCACAAATATGGATGCAGGATGTTGGTAAAGCACTGATATGGATGCAGGATGTTGGAAGAGCACTGATATGGATGCAGAATGTTGGTAGATCACTGATATGGATGCATGATGTTGATAGAGCACTGATATGGATGCATGATGTTGGTAGAGCATTGATATGGATAAAGGATGTTGGTAGAGCACTGATATGGGTGCAGGATGTTGGTAGAGCACTGATATGGATGCAGGATGTTGGTAGAGCACTGATATGGATGCAGGATGTTGGTAGATCACGGATATGGATGCAGGATGTTGGTAGAGCACTAATATGGATGCAGGATGTTTGTAGAGCACTGATATGGATGCAGGATGTTGGTAGAGCACTGATATGGATGCATGATGTTGGTAGAGCATTGATATGGATGCAGGATGTTGGTAGAGCACTGATATTGGTACAGGATGTTGGTAGAGCACAAATATGGATGCAGGATGTTGGTAGAGCACTGATATGGATGCATGATGTTGGTAGAGCACTGATATGGATGCAGGATGTTGGTAGATCACGGATATGGATGCAGGATGTTGGTAGAGCACTAATATGGATGCAGGATGTTTGTAGAGCACTGATATGGATGCAGGATGTTGGTAGAGCACTGATATGGATGCATGATGTTGGTAGATCACGGATATCGATGCAGGATGTTGGTAGAGCACTGAGATGGATGCGGATGTTGGTAGATCACAAATATGGATGCAGGATGTTGGTAAAGCACTGATATGGATGCAGGATGTGGGTAGATCACTCATATGGATGTGCAGGATGTTGGTAGAGCACTAATATGGATGCGCAAGATGTTGGTAGAGCACTGATGTGGATGCACAGGATGTTGGTAGAACACTGATATGGGTGCAGGATTTTGGTAGAGCACTGATATGGATGCAGGATGTTGGTAGATCACTGATATGGGTGCAGAATGTTGGTAGAGCACTGATATAGATGCAGGATGTTGGTAGAGCACTGATATGGGTGCAGGATGTCCATAGAGCACTTATATGGGTGCAGGATGTTGGTAGAGCACTGACATGGATGCAGGATGTTGGTAGATCACGGATATGGATGCGCAGGATGTTGGTATAGCACTGATATGGATGCAGGATGTCCATAGAGCACTGATATGGATGCGGATGTTGGTAGATCACGGATATGGATGCGCAGGATGTTGGTAGATCACTGATATGGGGGCAGGTTGTTGGTAGATCACTGATATGGGTGCAGGATGTTGGTAGATCACTGATATGGGTGCAGGTTGCTGTTAGAGCACTGATATAGATGCAGGATGTTGGTAGATCACTGATATGGATGCATGATGTTGATAGAGCACTGATATGGATGCATGATGTTGGTAGAGCACTAATATGGATGCAGGATGTTGGTAGAGCACTGATATGGATGCAGGATGTTGGTAGAGCACTGATATGGATGCATGATGTTGGTAGATCACGGATATCGATGCAGGATGTTGGTAGAGCACTGATATGGATGCGCAGGATGTTGGTAGAACACTGATGCGGATGTGCAGGATGTTGGTAGAACACTGATATGGTTGCAGGATTTTGGTAGAGCACTGATATGGATGCAGGATGTTGGTAGATCACTGATATGGGTGCAGGATGTTGGTAGAGCACTGATATGGATGCAGGATGTTGGTAGATCACTGATATGGATGTAGGATGTTGGTAGAGCACTGAGATGGATGCAGGATGTTGTTAGATCACTGATATGGATGCAGAATGTTGGTAGATCACTGATATGGATGCAGAATGTTGGTAGATCACTGATATGGGTGCAGGATGTTGGTAGATCACTGATATGGGTGCAGGATGTTGGTAGATCACTGATATGGATGCAGGATGTTGGTAGATCACTGATATGGATGCATGATGTTGATAGAGCACTGATATGGATGCATGATGTTGGTAGAGCACTGATATGGATGCAGGATGTTGGTAGAGCACTGATATGGATGCATGATGTCGTAGATCACGGATATCGATGCAGGATGTTGGTAGAGCACGGATATGGATGCAGGATGTAGGTTAAGCACTGATATGGATGCAGGATGTTGGTAGATCACTGATATGGATGCGCAGGATGTTGGTAGAACACTGATGTGGATGCGCAGGATGTTGGTAGATCACGGATATGGATGCAGGATGTTGGTAGAGCACTAATATGGATGCAGGATGTTGGTAGAGCACTGAGATGGATGCGGATGTTGGTAGATCACAAATATGGATGCATGATGTTGGTAAGGCACTGATATGGATGCAGGATGTGGGTAGATCACTCATATGGATGTGCAGGATGTTGGTAGAGCACTAATATGGATGCGCATGATGTTGGTAGAGCACTGATGTGGATGCACAGGATGTTGGTAGAACACTGATATGGGTGCAGGATTTTGGTAGAGCACTGATATGGATGCAGGATGTTGGTAGATCACTGATATGGGTGCAGAATGTTGGTAGAGCACTGATATGGATGCAGGATGTTGGTAGAGCACTGATATGGGTGCAGGATGTCCATAGAGCACTTATATGGGTGCAGGATGTTGGTAGAGCACTGACATGGATGCAGGATGTTGGTAGATCA
Source organism: Archivesica marissinica (assembly GCA_014843695.1). NCBI lineage: Eukaryota > Metazoa > Mollusca > Bivalvia > Venerida > Vesicomyidae > Archivesica > Archivesica marissinica. Next base: position 52,783,630 of record CM026387.1, read on the forward strand.
CGGATATGGATGCGAGGATGTTGGTATAGCACTGATATGGATGCAGGATGTCCATAGAGCACTGATATGGATGCGGATGTTGGTAGATCACGGATATGGATGCGCAGGATGTTGGTAGATCACTGATATGGGGGCAGGTTGTTGGTAGAGCACTGATATGGATGCAGGATGTTGGTAGATCACTGATATGGATGCAGGATGTTGGTAGAGCACTGATATGGATGCAGGATGTTGGTAGAGCACTGATATGGATGCAGGATGTTGGTAGAGCACTGATATGGATGCATGATGTTGGTAGAGCACTGATATGGATGCAGGATGTTGGTAGAGCACTGATATGGATGCAGGATGTTGGTAGAGCACTGATATGGATGCAGGATGTTGGTAGAGCACTGATATGGATGCAGGATGTTGGTAGAGCACTGATATGGATGCAGGATGTTGGTAGAACGATATGGTGCAGGATGTTGGTAGAGCACTGATATGGATGCAGGATGTTGGTAGAGCACTGATATGGATGCATGATGTTGGTAGAGCACTGATATGGATGCAGGATGTTGGTAGATCACGGATATGGATGCAGGATGTTGGTAGAGCACTGATATGGATGCAGGATGTTGGTAGAGCACTGATATGGATGCAGGATGTTGGTAGAGCACTGATATGGATGCAGGATGTTGGTAGAACGTTGGGCAGGATGTGGGTAGATCACTCATATGGTGCAGGATGTTGTAGAGCACTAATATGGATGCAGGATGTTGTAGAGCACTGATGTGGATGCACAGGATGTTGGTAGAACACTGATATGGGTGCAGGATTTTGGTAGAGCACTGATATGGATGCAGGATGTTGGTAGATCACTGATATGGGTGCAGGATGTTGGTAGAGCACTGATATGGATGCAGGATGTTGGTAGAGCACTGATATGGGTGCAGGATGTCCATAGAGCACTGATATGGGTGCAGGATGTTGGTAGAGCACTGATATGGATGCAGGATGTTGGTAGATCACTGATATGGATGCGAGGATGTTGGTAGAGCACTGATATGGATGCAGGATGTTGGTAGAGCACTGATATGGATGCAGGATGTTGGTAGATCACTGATATGGATGCGAGGATGTTGGTAGATCACTGATATGGGTGCAGGATGTTGGTAGATCACTGATATGGGTGCAGGATGTTGGTAGATCACTGATATGGGTGCAGGTTGCTGGTAGAGCACTGATATAGATGCAGGATGTTGGTAGATCACTGATATGGATGCATGA
>CM026387.1:52785898-52801241 GCA_014843695.1 Archivesica marissinica
TATGGATGCGCAGGATGTTGGTAGATCACTGATATGGGTGCAGGATGTTGGTAGATCACTGATATGGGTGCAGGATGTTGGTAGAGCACTGATATGGATGCAGGATGTTGGTAGAGCACTGATATGGATGCGCAGGATGTTGGTAGATCACTGATATGGATGCAGGATGTTGGTAGAGCACTGATATGTGCATGAGTTGGTAGGCATAATATGGATGCAGGATGTTGGTAGAGCACTGATATGGATGCAGGATGGTAGAGCACTGATATGGTGCATGATGTTGTAGATAGGATATGATAGGATGTTGGTAGAGCACTGAGATGGATGCGATGTTGGTAGATCACGATATGGAGCAGGATGTTGGTAGAGCACTGATATGGATGCAGGATGTTGGTAGATCACTGATATGGATGCGCAGGATGTTGGTAGAGCACTGATATGGATGCACATGATGTTGGTAGAGCACTGATGTGGATGCGAGGATGTTGGTAGAACACTGATATGGGTGCAGGATTTTGGTAGAGCACTGATATGGATGCAGGATGTTGGTAGATCACTGATATGGATGCAGGATGTTGGTAGAGCACTGATATGGGTGCAGGATGTCCATAGAGCACTGATATGGGTGGAGGATGTTGGTAGAGCACTGATATGGATGCAGGATGTTGGTAGATCACTGATATGGATGCATGATGTTGATAGAGCACTGATATGGATGCATGATGTTGGTAGAGCACTGATATGGATGCAGGATGTTGGTAGAGCACTGATATGGGTGCAGGATGTTGGTAGAGCACTGATATGGATGCAGGATGTTGGTAGAGCACTGATATGGATGCAGGATGTTGGTAGATCACGGATATGGATGCAGGATGTTGGTAGATCACTGATATGGATGCAGGATGTTGGTAGAGCACTGATATGGATGCAGGATGTTGGTAGAGCACTGATATGGATGCATGATGTTGGTAGATCACTGATATGGATGCAGGATGTTGGTAGAGCACTGAGATGGATGCGGATGTTGGTAGATCACTGATATGGATGCAGGATGTTGGTAGAGCACTGATATGGATGCAGGATGTTGGTAGAGCACTGATATGGATGCAGGATGTTGGTAGATCACTGATATGGATGCAGGATGTTGGTAGAGCACTGATATGGATGCAGGATGTTGGTAGAGCACTGATATGGATGCAGGATGTTGGTAGAGCACTGATATGGATGCAGAATGTTGGTAGATCACTGATATGGATGCAGGATGTTGGTAGAGCACTGATATGGATGCAGGATGTTGGTAGATCACTGATATGGGTGCAGGATGTTGGTAGAGCACTGATATGGATGCAGGATGTTGGTAGACACTGATATGGATGCAGAATGTTGGTAGAGCACTGATATGGATGCAGGATGTTATAGAGCACTGATATGGGTGCAGGATGTTGGTAGAGCACTGATATGGATGCAGGATGTTGGTAGAGCACTGATATGGATGCAGGATGTTGGTAGATCACTGATATGGATGCAGGATGTTGGTAGAGCACTGATATGGATGCAGGATGTTGGTAGAGCACTGATATGGATGCAGGATGTTGGTAGAGCACTGATATGGATGCAGGATGTTGGTAGAGCACTGATATGGATGCAGATGTTGGTAGAGCACTGATATGGATGCGGATGTTGGTAGATCACGGATATGGATGCAGGATGTTGGTAGAGCACTGATATGGATGCAGGATGTTGGTAGATCACTGATATGGATGCAGGATGTTGGTAGAGCACTGATATGGATGCAGGATGTTGGTAGATCACTGATATGGATGCAGGATGTTGGTAGAGCACTGATGGATGGTTGTGTATGGATGCGGAGTTGGTAAGCACTGATATGGATGCAGGATGTTGGGGATGGATGCAGGATGTGGTAGATCACTGATATGGATGCATGATGTTGATAGAGCACTGATATGGATGCAGGATGTTGGTAGATCACTGATATGGATGCAGGATGTTGGTAGAGCACTGATATGGATGCAGGATGTTGGTAGAGCACTGATATGGATGCAGGATGTTGGTAGATCACTGATATGGATGCAGGATGTTGGTAGAGCACTGATATGGATGCAGGATGTTGGTAGAGCACTGATATGGATGCAGGATGTTGGTAGAGCACTGATATGGATGCAGGATGTTGGTAGATCACTGATATGGATGCAGGATGTTGGTAGAGCACTGATATGGATGCAGGATGTTGGTAGAGCACTGATATGGATGCAGGATGTTGGTAGAGCACTGATATGGATGCAGGATGTTGGTAGAGCACTGATATGGATGCAGGATGTTGGTAGAGCACTGATATGGATGCAGGATGTTGGTAGATCACGGATATGATGAGGATGTTGGTAGAGCACTGATATGGATGCAGGATGTTGGTAGAGCACTGATATGGATGCAGGATGTTGGTAGAGCACTGATATGGATGCAGGATGTTGGTAGATCACGGATATGGATGCAGGATGTTGGTAGAGCACTGAATGGAGCGGATGTTGGTAGATCACTGATATGGATGCAGGATGTGGTAGAGCACTGATATGGATGCATGATGTTGATAGAGCACTGATATGGATGCATGATGTTGGTAGAGCACTGATATGGATGCAGGATGTTGGTAGAGCACTGATATGGGTGCAGGATGTTGGTAGAGCACTGATATGGATGCAGGATGTTGGTAGAGCACTGATATGGATGCAGGATGTTGGTAGATCACTGATATGGATGCAGGATGTTGGTAGAGCACTGATATGGATGCAGGATGTTGGTAGAGCACTGATATGGATGCAGGATGTTGGTAGAGCACTGATATGGATGCAGGATGTTGGTAGATCACTGTATGGATGCAGGATGTTGGTAGAGCACTGATATGGATGCGGATTTTGGTAGATCACTGATATGGATGCAGGATGTTGGTAAAGCACTGATATGGATGCAGGATGTTGGTAGTTCACTGATATGGATGCGCAGGATGTTGGTAGAGCACTGATATGGATGCGCAGGATGTTGGTAGAACACTGATGCGGATGTGCAGGATGTTGGTAGAACACTGATATGGTTGCAGGATTTTGGTAGAGCACTGATATGGATGCAGGATGTTGGTAGATCACTGATATGGGTGCAGGATGTTGGTAGAGCACTGATATGGATGCAGGATGTTGGTAGATCACTGATATGGATGTAGGATGTTGGTAGAGCACTGAGATGGATGCAGGATGTTGTTAGATCACTGATATGGATGCAGAATGTTGGTAGATCACTGATATGGATGCAGAATGTTGGTAGATCACTGATATGGGTGCAGGATGTTGGTAGATCACTGATATGGGTGCAGGCTGCAGGTAGATCACTGATATAGATGCAGGATGTTGGTAGATCACTGATATGGATGCATGATGTTGATAGAGCACTGATATGGATGCATGATGTTGGTAGAGCACTAATATGGATGCAGGATGTTGGTAGAGCACTGATATGGATGCATGATGTTGGTAGATCACGGATATCGATGCAGGATGTTGGTAGAGCACGGATATGGATGCAGGATGTAGGTTAAGCACTGATATGGATGCAGGATGTTGGTAGATCACTGATATGGATGCGCAGGATGTTGGTAGAGCACTGATATGGATGCGCAGGATGTTGGTAGAACACTGATGTGGATGCGCAGGATGTTGGTAGATCACGGATATGGATGCAGGATGTTGGTAGAGCACTAATATGGATGCAGGATGTTGGTAGAGCACTGATATGGATGCAGGATGTTGGTAGAGCACTGATATGGATGCATGATGTTGGTAGATCACGGATATCGATGCAGGATGTTGGTAGAGCACTGAGATGGATGCGGATGTTGGTAGATCACAAATATGGATGCAGGATGTTGGTAAAGCACTGATATGGATGCAGGATGTTGGAAGAGCACTGATATGGATGCAGAATGTTGGTAGATCACTGATATGGATGCATGATGTTGATAGAGCACTGATATGGATGCATGATGTTGGTAGAGCATTGATATGGATAAAGGATGTTGGTAGAGCACTGATATGGGTGCAGGATGTTGGTAGAGCACTGATATGGATGCAGGATGTTGGTAGAGCACTGATATGGATGCAGGATGTTGGTAGATCACGGATATGGATGCAGGATGTTGGTAGAGCACTAATATGGATGCAGGATGTTTGTAGAGCACTGATATGGATGCAGGATGTTGGTAGAGCACTGATATGGATGCATGATGTTGGTAGAGCATTGATATGGATGCAGGATGTTGGTAGAGCACTGATATGGGTACAGGATGTTGGTAGAGCACAAATATGGATGCAGGATGTTGGTAGAGCACTGATATGGATGCATGATGTTGGTAGAGCACTGATATGGATGCAGGATGTTGGTAGATCACGGATATGGATGCAGGATGTTGGTAGAGCACTAATATGGATGCAGGATGTTTGTAGAGCACTGATATGGATGCAGGATGTTGGTAGAGCACTGATATGGATGCATGATGTTGGTAGATCACGGATATCGATGCAGGATGTTGGTAGAGCACTGAGATGGATGCGGATGTTGGTAGATCACAAATATGGATGCAGGATGTTGGTAAAGCACTGATATGGATGCAGGATGTGGGTAGATCACTCATATGGATGTGCAGGATGTTGGTAGAGCACTAATATGGATGCGCAAGATGTTGGTAGAGCACTGATGTGGATGCACAGGATGTTGGTAGAACACTGATATGGGTGCAGGATTTTGGTAGAGCACTGATATGGATGCAGGATGTTGGTAGATCACTGATATGGGTGCAGAATGTTGGTAGAGCACTGATATGGATGCAGGATGTTGGTAGAGCACTGATATGGGTGCAGGATGTCCATAGAGCACTTATATGGGTGCAGGATGTTGGTAGAGCACTGACATGGATGCAGGATGTTGGTAGATCACGGATATGGATGCGCAGGATGTTGGTATAGCACTGATATGGATGCAGGATGTCCATAGAGCACTGATATGGATGCGGATGTTGGTAGATCACGGATATGGATGCGCAGGATGTTGGTAGATCACTGATATGGGGGCAGGTTGTTGGTAGATCACTGATATGGGTGCAGGATGTTGGTAGATCACTGATATGGGTGCAGGTTGCTGGTAGAGCACTGATATAGATGCAGGATGTTGGTAGATCACTGATATGGATGCATGATGTTGATAGAGCACTGATATGGATGCATGATGTTGGTAGAGCACTAATATGGATGCAGGATGTTGGTAGAGCACTGATATGGATGCAGGATGTTGGTAGAGCACTGATATGGATGCATGATGTTGGTAGATCACGGATATGGATGCAGGATGTTGGTAGAGCACTGATATGGATGCAGGATGTTGGTAGATCACTGATATGGATGCGCAGGATGTTGGTAGAACACTGATATGGGTGCAGGATTTTGGTAGAGCACTGATATGGATGCAGGATGTTGGTAGATCACTGATATGGCTGCAGGATGTTGGTAGAGCACTGATATGGGTGCAGGATGTCCATAGAGCACTGATATGGGTGGAGGATGTTGGTAGAGCACTGATATGGATGCAGGATGTTGGTAGAGCACTGATATGGATGCAGGATGTTGGTAGAGCACTGATATGGATGCAGGATGTTGGTAGAGCACTGATATGGATGCAGGATGTTGGTAGAGCACTGATATGGATGCAGGATGTTGGTAGATCACTGATATGGATGCAGGATGTTGGTAAAGCACTGATATGGGTGCAGGATGTTGGTAGAGCACTGATATGGATGCAGGATGTTGGTAGAGCACTGATATGGATGCATGATGTTGGTAGAGCACTGATATGGATGCAGGATGTTGGTAGATCACGGATATGGATGCAGGATGTTGGTAGAACACTAATATGGATGCAGGATGTTGGTAGAGCACTGATATGGATGCAGGATGTTGGTAGAGCACTGATATGGATGCATGATGTTGGTAGATCACGGTATCGATGCAGGATGTTGGTAGAGCACTGAGATGGATGCGGATGTTGGTAGATCACGGATATGGATGCAGGATGTTGGTAGAGCACTGATATGGATGCAGGATGTTGGTAGAGCACTGATATGGATGCAGGATGTTGGTAGATCACTGATATGGGTGCAGGATGTTGGTAGAGCACTGATATGGATGCAGGATGTTGGTAGATCACTGATATGGATGCAGGATGTTGGTAGAGCACTGATATGGATGCAGGATGTTGGTAGATCACTGATATGGATGCAGGATGTTGGTAGAGCACTGATATGGGTGCAGGATGTTGGTAGATCACTGATATGGGTGCAGGATGTTGGTAGAGCACTGATATGGATGCAGGATGTCCATAGAGCACTGAGATGGATGCAGGATGTTGGTAGAGCACTGATATGGGTGCAGGATGTTGGTAGAGCACTGATATGGATGCAGGATGTTGGTAGAGCACGGATATGGATGCAAGATGTTGGTAGAGCACTGATATGGATGCAGGATGTTGGTAGAGCACTGGTATGGGTGCAGGATGTTGGTAGAGTACTGAGATGGGTGCAGGATGTTGGTAGAGCACTGATATGGATGCAGGATGTTGGTAGAGCACTGATATGGATGCAAGATGTTGCTAGAGCACTGATATGGATGCAGGATGTCCATAGAGCACTGCTATGGGTGATGGATGTTGGTAGAGCACTGATATGGATGCAGGATGTTGGTATAGCACTGATATGGATGCAGGATGTCCATAGAGCACTGATATGGATGCGCAGGATGTTGGTAGAGCACTGATATGGATACAGGATGTTGGTAGATCACGGATATGGGTGCAGGTTGTTGGTAGATCACTGATATGGGTGCAGGATGTTGTAGATCACGGATATGGGTGCAGGTTGTTGGTAGATCACTGATATGGGTGCAGGATGTTGGTAGATCACTGATATGGGTGTAGGTTGTTGGTAGAGCACTGATATGGATGCAGGATGTTGGTAGATCACTGATATGGATGCAGGATGTTGGTAGAGCACTGATATGGATGCAGAATGTTGGTAGATCACTGATATGGATGCATGATGTTGATAGAGCACTGATATGGATGCATGATGTTGGTAGAGCACTGCTATGGATGCAGGATGTTGGTAGAGCACTGATATGGGTGCAGGATGTTGGTAGAGCACTAATATGGATGCAGGATGTTGGTAGAGCACTGATATGGATGCATGATGTTGGTAGAGCACTGATATGGATGCAGGATGTTGGTAGATCACGGATATGGATGCAGGATGTTGGTAGAGCACTAATATGGATGCAGGATGTTGGTAGAGCACTGATATGGATGCAGGATGTTGGTAGAACCCTGATATGGATGCATGATGTTGGTAGATCACGGATATCGATGCAGGATGTTGGTAGAGCACTGAGATGGATGCGGATGTTGGTAGATCACGGATATGGATGCAGGATGTTGGTAGAGCACTGATATGGATGCAGGATGTTGGTAGATCACTGATATGGATGCTCAGGATGTTGGTAGAGCAATGATATGGGTGCAGGATGTTGGTAGAGCACTGATATGGATACCGGATGTTGGTAGATCACTGATATGGGTTCAGGATGTTGGTAGAGCACTGATATGGATGCAGGATGTTGGTAGAGTACTGATATGGGTGCAGGATGTCCATAGAGCACTGATATGGGTGCAGGATGTTGGTAGAGCACTGATATGGATGCAGGATGTTGGTAGATCATTGTTATGGGTGCAGGATGTTGGTAGAGCACTGATATGGATGCAGGATGTTGGTAGAGCACTGATATTGATGCAGGATGTTGTTAGATCACTGATATGGATGCAGGATGTTGGTAGATCACTGATATAGATGCAGGATGTCCATAGAGCACTGAGATGGATGCAGGATGTTGGTAGATCACTGGTATGGATGCAGAATTTTGGTAGATCACTGATATGGATGCAGGATGTTAGTAGATCACTGATATGGGTGCAGGATGTTGGTATATGACTGATATGGGTGCAGGCTGTTGGTAGAGCACTGATATAGATGCAGGATGTCCAAAGAGCACTGAGATGGATGCAGGATGTTGGTAGATCACTGATATGGATGCAGGATGTTGGTAGATCACTAAGATGGATACAGGATGTTGGTAGATCACTGATATGGATGCAGAATGTTGGTAGATCACTGATATGGATGCAGGATGTTGGTAGAGCACTGATATGGATGCAGGATGTTGGTAGATCACGGAGATGGTTGCAGGATGTTGGTAGGTCAGTGATATGGATGCATGATGTTGATAGAGCACTGATATGGATGCATGATGTTGGTAGAGCACTGCTATGGATGCAGGATGTTGGTAGAGCACTGATATGGGTGCAGGATATTGGTAGAGCACTAATATGGATGCAGGATGTTGGTAGAGCACTGATATGGATGCAGGATGTTGGTAGAGCACTGAGATGGATGCAGGATGTTGGTAGATCACTGATATGGATGCAGAATGTTGGTAGATCACTGATATGGATGCAGAATGTTGGTAGATCACTGATATGGATGCAGGATGTTGGTAGATCACTGATATGGGTGCAGGATGTTGGTAGATCACTGATATGGGTGCAGGATGTTGGTAGAGCACTGATTTAGATGCAGGATGTCCATAGAGCACTGAGATGGATGCAGGATGTTGGTAGATCACTGATATGGATGCAGAATGTTGGTAGAGCACTGATATGGGTGCAGTATGTTGGTAGAGCACTGATATGGATGCAGGATGTTGGTAGAGCACGGATATGGATGCATGATGTTGGTAGATCACGGATATCGATGCAGGATGTTGGTAGAGCACTGAGATGGATGCGGATGTTGGTAGATCACGGATATGGATGCAGGATGTTGGTAGAGCACTGATATGGATGCAGGATGTTGGTAGATCACTGATATGGATGCTCAGGATGTTGGTAGAGCAATGATATGGGTGCAGGATGTTGGTAGAGCACTGATATGGATACAGGATGTTGGTAGATCACTGATATGGGTTCAGGATGTTGGTAGAGCACTGATATGGATGCATGATGTTGGTAGAGTACTGATATGGGTGCAGGATGTCCATAGAGCACTGATATGGGTGCAGGATGTTGGTAGATCACTGATATGGGTGCAGGATTTTGGTAGAGCACTGATTTAGATGCAGGATGTCCATAGAGCACTGAGATGGATGCAGGATGTTGGTTGATCACTGATATGGATGCAGTATCTTGGTAGAGCACTGATATGGATGCAGGATGTTGGTAGAGCACTGATATGGATGCAGGATGTTGGTAGAGCACTGGTATGGGTGCAGGATGTTGGTAGAGTACTGAGATGGGTGCAGGATGTTGGTAGAGCACTGATATGGATGCAGGATGTTGGTAGAGCACTGATATGGATGCAAGATGTTGATAGAGCACTGATATGAATGCAGGATGTCCATAGAGCACTGCTATGGGTGATGGATGTTGGTAGAGCACTGATATGGACGCAGGATGTTGGTATAGCACTGATATGGATGCAGGATGTCCATAGAGCACTGATATGGAAGCGCAGGATGTTGGTAGAGCACTGATATTGATACAGGATGTTGGTAGATCACGGATATGGGTGCAGGTTGTTGGTAGATCACTGATATGGGTGCAGGATGTTGGTAGATCACGGATATGGGTGCAGGTTGTTGGTAGATCACTGATATGTGTGCAGGATGTTGGTAGATCACTGATATGGGTGTAGGTTGTTCGTAGAGCACTGATATGGATGCAGGATGTTGGTAGATCACTGATATGGATGCAGGATGTTGGTAGAGCACTGATATGGATGCAGAATGTTGGTAGATCACTGATATTTATGCAGGATGTTGATAGAGCACTGATATGGATGCATGATGTTGGTAGAGCACTGCTATGGATGCAGGATGTTGGTAGAGCACTGATATGGGTGCAGGATGTTGGTAGAGCAATAATATGGATGCATGATGTTGGTAGAGCACTGATATGGATGCATGATGTTGGTAGATCACGGATATCGATGCAGGATGTTGGTAGAGCACTGATATGGATGCAGGATGTTGGTAGATCACTGATATGGATGCCAGGATGTTGGTAGAGCAATGATATGGGTGCAGGATGTTGGTAGAGCACTGATATGGATGCAGGATGTTGGTAGATCACTGATATGGGTTCAGGATGTTGGTAGAGTACTGATATGGGTGCAGGATGTCCATAGAGCACTGCTATGGGTGCAGGATGTTGGTAGAGCACTGATATGGATGCAGGATGTTGGTAGATCACTGTTATGGGTGCAGGATGTTGGTAGAGCACTGATATGGATGCAGGATGTTGGTAGAGCACTGATATGGATGCAGGATGTTGGTAGAGCACTGGTATGGGTGCAGGATGTTGGTAGAGTACTGAGATGGGTGCAGGATGTTGGTAGAGCACTGATATGGATGCAAGATGTTGATAGAGCACTGATATGGATGCAGGATATCCATAGAGCACTGCTTTGGGTGATGGATGTTGGTAGAGCACTGATATGGATGCAGGATGTTGGTATAGCACTGATATGGATGCAGGATGTCCATAGAGCACTGATATGGATGCGCAGGATGTTGGTAGAGCACTGATATGGATACAGGATGTTGGTAGATCACGGATATGGGTGCAGGTTGTTGGTAGATCACTGATATGGGTGCAGGATGTTGGTAGATCACGGATATGGGTGCAGGTTGTTGGTAGATCACTGATATGGGTGCAGGATGTTGGTAGATCACTGATATGGGTGTAGGTTGTTGGTAGAGCACTGATATGGATGCAGGATGTTGGTAGATCACTGATATGGATGCAGGATGTTGGTAGAGCACTGATATGGATGCAGAATGTTGGTAGATCACTGATATGGGTGCAGGATGTTGGTAGAGCACTGAGATGGGTGCAGGATGTTGGTAGAGCACTAATATGGATGCAGGATGTTGGTAGAGCACTGATATGGATGCATGATGTTGGTAGAGCACTGATATGGATGCAGGATGTTGGTAGATCACGGATATGGATGCAGGATGTTGGTAGAGCACTAATATGGATGCAGGATGTTGGTAGAACACTGATATGGATGCAGGATGTTGGTAGAACCCTGATATGGATGCATGATGTTGTAGATCACGGATATCGATGCAGGATGTTGGTAGAGCACTGAGATGGATGCGGATGTTGGTAGATCACGGATATGGATGTAGGATGTTGGTAGAGCACTGATATGGATGCAGGATGTTGGTAGATCACTGATATGGATGCTCAGGATGTTGGTAGAGCAATGATATGGGTGCAGGATGTTGGTAGAGCACTGATATGGATACCGGATGTTGGTAGATCACTTATATGGGTTCAGGATGTTGGTAGAGCACTGATATGGATGCTGGATGTTGGTAGAGTACTGATATGGGTGCAGGATGTCCATAGAGCACTGCTATGGGTGCAGGATGTTGTTAGAGCACTGATATGGATGCAGGATGTTGGTAGATCACTGATATGGGTGCAGGATGTTGGTAGAGCACTGATTGAGATGCAGGATGTCCATAGAGCACTGAGATGGATGCAGGATGTTGGTAGATCACTGATATGGATGCAGAATGTTGGTAGAGCACTGATATGGGTGCAGTATGTTGGTAGAGCACTGATATGGATGCAGGATGTTGGTAGAGCACGGATATGGATGCATGATGTTGGTAGATCACGGATATCGATGCAGGATGTTGGTAGATCACTGAGATGGATGCGGATGTTGGTAGATCACGGATATAGATGCAGGATGTCCATAGAGCACTGAGATGGATGCAGGATGTTGGTAGATCACTGGTATGGATGCAGAATTTTGGTAGATCACTGATATGGATGCAGGATGTTGGTAGATCACTGATATGGGTGCAGGATGTTGGTATATGACTGATATGGGTGCAGGCTGTTGGTAGAGCACTGATATAGATGCAGGATGTCCATAGAGCACTGAGATGGATGCAGGATGTTGGTAGATCACTGATATGGATGCAGGATGTTGGTAGATCACTAAGATGATCAGGATGTTGGTAGATCACTGATATGGATGCAGAATGTTGGTAGATCACTGATATGGATGCAGGATGTTGGTAGAGCACTGATATGGATGCAGGATGTTGGTAGATCACGGAGATGGTTGCAGGATGTTGGTAGGTCAGTGATATGGATGCATGATGTTGATAGAGCACTGATATGGATGCATGATGTTGGTAGAGCACTGCTATGGATGCAGGATGTTGGTAGAGCACTAATATGGGTGCAGGATATTGGTAGAGCACTAATATGGATGCAGGATGTTGGTAGAGCACTGATAAGGATGCAGGATGTTGGTAGAGCACTGAGATGGATGCAGGATGTTGGTAGATCACTGATATGGATGCAGAATGTTGGTAGATCACTGATATGGATGCAGAATGTTGGTAGATCACTGATATGGATGCAGGATGTTGGTAGATCACTGATATGGGTGCAGGATGTTGGTAGATCACTGATATGGGTGCAGGATGTTGGTAGAGCACTGATTTAGATGCAGGATGTCCATAGAGCACTGAGATGGATGCAGGATGTTGGTAGATCACTGATATGGATGCAGAATGTTGGTAGAGCACTGATATGGGTGCAGTATGTTGGTAGAGCACTGATATGGATGCAGGATGTTGGTAGAGCACGGATATGGATGCATGATGTTGGTAGATCACGGATATCGATGCAGGATGTTGGTAGAGCACTGAGATGGATGCGGATGTTGGTAGATCACGGATATGGATGCAGGATGTTGGTAGAGCACTGATATGGATGCAGGATGTTGGTAGATCACTGATATGGATGCTCAGGATGTTGGTAGAGCAATGATATGGGTGCAGGATGTTGGTAGAGCACTGATATGGATACAGGATGTTGGTAGATCACTGATATGGGTTCAGGATGTTGGTAGAGCACTGATATGGATGCAGGATGTTGGTAGAGTACTGATATGGGTGCAGGATGTCCATAGAGCACTGATATGGGTGCAGGATGTTGGTAGATCACTGATATGGTGCAGGATGTTGGTAGAGCACTGATTTAGATGCAGGATGTCCATAGAGCACTGAGATGGATGAAGGATGTTGGTAGATCACTGATATGGATGCAGAATGTTGGTAGAGCACTGATATGGGTGCAGTATGTTGGTAGAGCACTGATATGGATGCAGGATGTTGGTAGAGCACTGATATGGGTGCAGGATGTTGGTAGAGTACTGAGATGGGTGCAGGATGTTGGTAGAGCACTGATATGGATGCAGGATGTTGGTAGAGCACTGATATGGATGCAAGATGTTGATAGAGCACTGATATGGATGCAGGATGTCCATAGAGCACTGCTATGGGTGATGGATGTTGGTAGAGCACTGATATGGATGCAGGATGTTGGTATAGCACTGATATGGATGCAGGATGTCCATAGAGCACTGATATGGATGCGCAGGATGTTGGTAGAGCACTGATATGGATACAGGATGTTGGTAGATCACGGATATGGGTGCAGGTTGTTGGTAGATCACGGATATGGGTGCAGGTTGTTGGTAGATCACTGATATGGGTGCAGGATGTTGGTAGATCACTGATATGGGTGTAGGTTGTTGGTAGAGCACTGATATGGATGCAGGATGTTGGTAGATCACTGATATGGATGCAGGATGTTGGTAGAGCACTGATATGGATGCAGAATGTTGGTAGATCACTGATATGGATGCAGGATGTTGGTAGAGCACTGATATGGATGCAGGATGTTGGTAGAGCACTGATATGGATGCAGGATGTTGGTAGAGCACTGATATGGGTGCAGGATGTTGGTAGAGCACTGATATGGATGCATGATGTTGGTAGAGCACTGATATGGATGCAGGATGTTGGTAGAGCACTGATATGGATGCAGGATGTTGGTAGATCACTGATATGGATGCAGGATGTTGGTAGAGCACTGATATGGGTGCAGGATGTTGGTAGAGCACTGATATGGATGCAGGATGTTGGTAGATCACTGATATGGGTTCAGGATGTTGGTAGAGCACTGATATGGATGCAGGATGTTGGTAGAGTACTGATATGGGTGCAGGATGTCCATAGAGCACTGCTATGGGTGCAGGATGTTGGTAGAGCACTGATATGGATGCAGGATGTTGGTAGATCATTGTTATGGGTGCAGGATGTTGGTAGAGCACTGATATGGATGCAGGATGTTGGTAGAGCACTGATATGGATGCAGGATGTTGGTAGAGCACTGGTATGGGTGCAGGATGTTGGTAGAGTACTGAGATGGGTGCAGGATGTTGGTAGAGCACTGATATGGATGCAGGATGTTGGTAGAGCACTGATATGGATGCAAGATGTTGATAGAGCACTGATATGGATGCAGGATGTCCATAGAGCACTGCTTTGGGTGATGGATGTTGGTAGAGCACTGATATGGATGCAGGATGTTGGTATAGCACTGATATGGATGCAGGATGTCCATAGAGCACTGATATGGATGCGCAGGATGTTGGTAGAGCACTGATATGGATACAGGATGTTGGTAGATCACGGATATGGGTGCAGGTTGTTGGTAGATCACTGATATGGGTGCAGGATGTTGTAGATCACGGATATGGGTGCAGGTTGTTGGTAGATCACTGATATGGGTGCAGGATGTTGGTAGATCACTGATATGGGTGTAGGTTGTTGGTAGAGCACTGATATGGATGCAGGATGTTGGTAGATCACTGATATGGATGCAGGATGTTGGTAGAGCACTGATATGGATGCAGAATGTTGGTAGATCACTGATATCGATGCATGATGTTGATAGAGCACTGATATGGATGCATGATGTTGGTAGAGCACTGCTATGGATGCAGGATGTTGGTAGAGCACTGAGAAGGGTGCAGGATGTTGGTAGAGCACTGATATGGATGCAGGATGTTGGTAGAGTACTGATATGGGTGCAGGATGTCCATAGAGCACTGATATGGGTGCAGGATGTTGGTAGATCACTGATATGGTGCAGGATGTTGGTAGAGCACTGATTTAGATGCAGGATGTCCATAGAGCACTGAGATGGATGAAGGATGTTGGTAGATCACTGATATGGATGCAGAATGTTGGTAGAGCACTGATATGGGTGCAGTATGTTGGTAGAGCACTGATATGGATGCAGG
>CM026387.1:52802241-52838900 GCA_014843695.1 Archivesica marissinica
ATTGGTTAGTTTGGAAAGATAGTATAACGGATTAATTAGTTTGGAAAGATAGTATAACGGATTGGTTAGTTTGGAGAGATAGTATAACGGATTGGTTAGCTTGGAGAGATAGTATAACGGATTAATTAGTTTGGAAAGATAGTATAACGGATTGGTTAGTTTGGAGAGATAGTATAACGGATTGGTTAGTTTGGAAAGATAGTATAACGGATTGGTTAGCTTGGAGAGATAGTATAACGGATTAATTAGTTTGGAAAGATAGTATAACGGATTGGTTAGTTTGGAAAGATAGTATAACAGATTAATTAGTTTGGAGAGATAGTATAACGGATTGGTTAGTTTGGAGAGATAGTATAACGGATTAATTAGTTTGGAGAGATAGTATAACGGATTGGTTAGTTTGGAGAGATAGTATTAATGGATTGATTAGTTTGGAGAGATAGTATAACGGATTGGTTAGTTTGGAGAGATAGTATAACAGATTGGTTAGTTTGGAGAGATAGTATAACAGATTGGTTAGTTTGGCGAGATAGTATAATGGATTGGTTAGTTTGGAGAAATAGTATAATGGATTGGTTAGTTTGGAGAGATAGTATAACGGATTGGTTAGTTTGGAGAGATAGTATAACGGATTGGTTAGTTTGGAGTCAGTATAACGGATTGGTTAGTTTGGAGTCAGTATAACGGATTGATTAGTTTGGAGAGATAGTGTAACGGAATGATTAGTTTGGAGAGATAGTATAATGGATTGGTTAGCTTGGAGAGATAGTATAATGGATTGGTTAGCTTGGAGAGATAGTATAACGGATTGGTTAGTTTAGAGAGATAGTATAATGGATTGGTTAGTTTGGAGAGATAGTATAATGGATTGGTTAGTTTGGAGTCAGTATAACGGATTGGTTAGTTTTGAGAGATAGTATAATGGATTGATTAGTTTGGAGTCAGTATAACAGATTGATTAGTTTGGAGAGATAGTATAATGGATTGATTAGTTTGGAGAGATAGTATAACGGATTGATTAGTTTGGAGAGATAGTATAACGGATTGATTAGTTTGGAGAGATAGTATAATGGATTGGTTAGTTTGGAGAGATAGTATAACGGATTGGTTAGTTTGGAGAGTCAGTATAATGGATTGATTAGTTTTGAGAGATAGTATAATGGATTGGTTAGTTTAGAGAGATAGTATAACGGATTGGTTAGTTTGGAGAGATAGTATAACGGATTGGTTAGTTTGGAGTCAGTATAACGGATTGGTTAGTTTTGAGAGATAGTATAATGGATTGGTTAAGTGTCGAGAGTCTGCATAACTGATTGGTTAGTCAAATCCAAAACAATTGACCATATTATGCGGGCTATGATCAAAGCTTGCTCTGTATAGTCCTACATGCTGGGATTTCTGGAAACAATCATCAAAAATGGTCTATACATCATTGGGCTTGGTGCATCTGTACCTCTAGATATATTGTTGACATCGGATAGACAGATATAATGTAATAGGATTATATTTTATATATTCACAAATTTGTGCTGTAGGTTCAAAGTATGTTCAGTGTTGGCAGAAGTTTGAATAGTGCAGAATTTATAGTGACTATGGATTTTCTTCTCGTGACTATGGATTCTATTCTCGTAACTATGGATTCGATTCCCGTAACTATGGATTCCATTCTTGTAACTATGGATTCCATTCTTGTGACTATGGATTTTATTCTCGTGACTATGGATTCTATTCTAGTAACTATGGATTCGATTCTTGTGACTATGGATTCGATTCTCGTAACTATGGATTCTATTCTAGTAACTATGGATTCGATTCTTGTGACTATGGATTCTATTCTCGTGACTATGGATTCCATTCTTGTGACTATGGATTCCATTCTTGTGACTATGGATTCCATTCTTGTGACTATGGATTCTATTCTTGTGACTATGGATTCTATTCTCGTAACTATGGATTCTATTCTAGTAACTATGGATTCCATTCTTGTGACTATGGATTCTATTCTTGTGACTATGGATTCTATTCTAGTAACTATGGATTCTATTCTTGTGACTATGGATTCTATTCTAGTAACTATGGATTCTATTCTCGTAACTATGGATTCTATTCTAGTAACTATGGATTCCATTCTTGTGACTATGGATTCTATTCGTGTGACTATGGATTCTATTCTCGTAACTATGGTTTCCATTCTAGTGACTATGGATTCTATTCTCATAACTATGGGTTCCATTCTTGTGACTATGGATTCTATTCTAGTAACTATGGTTTCCATTCTAGTGACTATGGATTCTATTCTAGTAACTATGGTTTCCATTCTAATGACTATGGATTCTATTCTCATAACTATGGATTCCATTCTTGTGACTATGGATTCTATTCTAGTAACTATGGATTCCATTCTTGTGACTATGGATTCTATTCTCGTAACTATGGATTCTATTCTAGTAACTATGGATTCCATTCTTGTGACTATGGATTCTATTCTAGTAACTATGGATTCCATTCTTGTGACTATGGAATCTATTCTAGTAACTATGGATTCCATTCTTGTGACTATGGATTCTATTCTAGTAACTATGGATTCTATTCTAGTAACTATGGTTTCCATTCTAGTGACTATGGATTCTATTATCATAACTATGGATTCCATTCTTGTGACTGGATTCTATTCTAGTATCTATGGTTTCCATTCTAGTGACTATGGATTCCATTCTAGTAACTATGGATTCCATTCTTGTGACTATGGATTCTATTCTAGTATCTATGGTTTCCATTCTAGTGACTATGGATTCCATTCTAGTAACTATGGATTCTATTCTAGTAACTATGGATTCTATTCTCGTGACTATGGATTCTATTCTCGTAACTATGGATTCTATTCTTGTGACTATGGATTCTATTCTAGTAACTATGGATTCTAATCTCGTGACTATGGATTCTATTCTAGTAACTATGGTTTCCATTCTAGTGACTATGGATTCTATTCTAGTAACTATGGTTTCCATTCTTGTGACTATGGATTCTATTCTAGTAACTATGGATTCCATTCTTGTGACTATGGATTATATTCTAGTAACCATGGATTCTATTCTAGTAACTATGGATTCCATTCTTGTGACTATGGATTATATTCTCGTGACTATGGATTCCATTCTTGTGACTATGGATTCCATTCTTATGATTCCATTCTTGTGACTATGGATTCCATTCTTGTGACTATGGATTCCATTCTCATAACTATAGATTCTATTCTTGTAACTATGGATTCTATTCTCGTGACTGGATTCTATTCTTGTAACTATGGATTCTATTCTCGTAACTATGGATTCTATTCTCGTAACTATATATTCTATTCTCGTGACTATGGATTCTATTCTCGTAACTATATATTCTATTCTCGTAACTATGGATTCTATTCTCGTAACTATGGATTCCATTCTCGTGACTATGGATTCTATTCTAGTAACTATGGATTCTATTCTCGTAACTATATATTCAATCCTCGTAACTATGGATTCCATTCTCGTGACTATGGATTCTATTCTAGTAACTATGGATTCTACTCTCATAACTATGGATTCTATTCTCGTGACTATGGATTCTATTCTCGTAACTATGGATTCTATTCTCGTGACTATGGATTCTATTCTCATAACTATGGTTCTATTCTCGTAACTATGGATTCTATTCTCGTAACTATGGATTCTATTCTCGTAACTATGGATTCTATTCTCGTAACTATGGATTCTATTCTCGTAACTATGGTTCTATTCTCGTAACTATGGATTCTATTCTCGTAACTATGGATTCTATTCTCGTGACTGGATTCTATTCTCTTGATGTTGGATTGAAGTAAAATTCTTGATCATAATAATAATACTGAACAAAATCAACTCCTCATTTATGTTTAGAGATGCTAAAACCTTGATATTGGAGTGTTACAATATGAATTAAAGTAATCTAATTCATACAAATTTATGTTAGCTTCACAAGATTTACAACATTATATTAATCGCTCTCGAGACCTCATTCCTGATGGAATCCATCACAATGAGGGTTAAAGAAGAGGCAATGTGGAAATTAGATCCTTGCCTAAGGACACAATAGTAACGGCTACACATGTGCGCAAACTCCGGACCTCTCACACCTGTAGCGAACGAGCTACCACTGCACTATCACGACTTCCACTAAATGATTTTCATATTTATCCCCTCCTTGAAGACAGTCAGTATTTATTACAATAGTGTGCTATATTATCAATAAAACAATGACATTACTAAAGCAGGTACCTTCAGTTTGAGTCTTGTGATCTGTACATGGTCAGATGACTTGAAGAACATGTTCACCTTCGTCTTTCCATCTGCTGTATAATATGCTGAAACACATTGCAGAGAAATACATGCTGGGTGATATATCTGATGCGAAATATAAACACTTAACCTTTGACCTTCAAGTGAGGTCGAGACCTTGGATAATTGGAACATGGGTTCTGCATGTTGTCCCCATGCCGTGAATATTTGATACAAGTTTAATGAAAATCCTTCAGGCTTTTAGAAGATATTGACCGGACAAGAAACGACCAGATGACAGAACAATCGTTATTCCTATATAGATACATTGTGTCTACCCCCATATACATTGTGTCTGACCCCATAGACATTGTGTCTGCCCACATATACATTGTCTCTGCCCACATATACATTGTGTCTGCCCCCATATACATTGCGTCTGCCCCCATAGACATTGTGTCTGCCCCCATATACATTGTCTCTGCCCACATAGACATTGTGTCTGCCCCCATATACATTGTCTCTGCCCACATATACATTGTGCCTGCCCTCATATACATTGTGCCTGCCCCCATATACATTGTGTCTGGCCCCATATACATTGCGTCTGCCCCCATAAGAAAAGTGTGCCTGCCCCATATACATTGTGTCTACCCCCATAGACATTGTGCCTGTCCCCATATACATTGTGTCTGCCCCCATAGACATTGTGCCTGCACCCATAGACATTGTGCCTGCCCCCATATACATTGTGTCTGCCCCCATATACATTGTGTCTGGTGGTATAATAAACAACTGTGTAAGTTGTGAAAACCTTTCAGCCATAACTCCTTAGAACAAACTCATTTTCCTACCTGGTGAGGGATCTGTCCAGGTAGCGGTGAGGACATTTTCCGGTTTAGAGTTGTCTTGATCCTCCGAGTTTCCGCCGTCACTTCCTGCCAATGTCAACTGTAGCTGATGACCTAGCATAGTAAATAACATGTTCAGTAGACTGGCTTTAACAGTAGCTATATATATATATATATTCAACAGATTCACTTTAACCGTAGATGGCAAAATAACGTATCCAGTAGACTGGCTTTGCTGTAGCTATGCAACTGTAAGCTATAAACCAACATTACTGCAGTACTACGGTTATATTCTGAACAACCAACATTACTGCAGTACTACGGTTATATTCTGAACAACCAACATTACTGCAGTACTACGGTTATATTCTGAACAACCAACATTACTGCAGTACTACGGTTATATTATGAACAACCAACATTACTGCAGTACTACGGTTATATTCTGAACAACCAACATTACTGCAGTACTACGGTTATATTATGAACAACCAACATTACTGCAGTACTACGGTTATATTCTGAACAATGAACATCTTGTAGTTGCAGGATAAATGACATGTGAAATGTATGATTCACATCTTGCTGTAAATAATAATCCGGTCTAATGAAGGATGTAGAACATTTTACCTGATTTTTCCCAACAAACATCTCTGGCTTTCTGCATTTTTGCCATAAGTTGTATACAAGGCAGTGACAAGTCTGTGTGTTCTACAATATAAGTGAAGATCAAATGAATACAGAGAAGCAGACTAGAATTTATTAATATTTATGACTTATACAGCAGAGAAAAAAGTCTATTTTAGAAGGTAAAAAATTGCACTTGTTTGAGAAGAAACGTTCCCGAAGAATGTACAATTCTGGCCTTATAATTTACCTGTTAAGAACTACTTTTACCCAGGATTCCCAGATACAAGGTTGATAGTGGGATGTGACTGTTACAGGGAGGTGGCTGTTACAGGGTGGTCTCAGGTACTGGGAGATGGCTATTAAGAAGGTGGCTGCTACAGCAAGGTGGCTGTTACAGGGAGATGGCTGTTACTGGGAGGTGGCTGTTACTGGGAGGTGGCTGTTACTAGGAGGTTTCTGTTACTAGGATGTGGCTGTTACTGGGAGTGGCTGTTACTGGGAGGTGGCTGTTACAGTGAGGTGGCTGTTACTGGGAGTGGCTGTTACAGTGAGGTGGCTGTTACTAGGAGGTGGCTGTTACTGAGAGGTGGCTGTTACAGGGAAGTGGCTGTTACTGGGAGGTGGCTATTACAGGGAAGTGGCTGTTACTGGGAGGTGGCTGCTACAATGAGGTGGTTGTTACATGGATGTGGCTGTTACTGGGAGGTGGCTGTTACAGGGAAGTGGCTGTTACTGGGAGGTGGTTGTTACATGGAGGTGGCTGTTACTGGGAGGTGGCTGTTACAGGGAAGTGGCTGTTACTGGGAGGTGGCTGTTACTGGGAGGTGGCTGTTACAGGGAAGTGGCTGTTACTGGGAGGTGGCTATTACTGGGAGATCGCTGTTACTGGGAGGTGGCTGTTACTGGGAGGTGGCTGCTACAATGAGGTGGTTGTTACAGCAAGGTGGCTGTTACTGGGAGATGGCTGTTACTGAGAGGTGGATGCAGTGGGAGGTGGATGTGGCTGTTACAGGGAAGTGGCTGTTACAGGGAAGTGGCTGTTACTGGGAGGTGGCTGTTACAGGGAGGTGTCTGGTACTGGGAGGTGGCTGTTACAGGGAGATGGCTGTTACAGGGAGATGGCTGTTACTGAGAGGTGGCTGTTACAGGGAAGTGGCTGTTACAGGGAAGTGGCTGTTACAGGGAAGTGGCTGTTACTGGGAGGTGGCTGTTACAGGGAGGTGCCTGGTACTGGGAGGTGGCTGTTACAGGGAGATGGCTGTTACAGGGAGATGGCTGTTACTGAGAGGTGGCTGTTACAGGGAAGTGGCTGTTACAGGGAAGTGGCTGTTACAGGGAAGTGGCTGTTACTGGGAGGTGGCTGTTACAGGGAGGTGCCTGGTACTGGGAGGTGGCTGTTACAGGGAGATGGCTGTTACTGAGAGGTGGCTGTTACTGAGAGGTGGCTGTTACTGGGAGGTGGCTGTTACAGGGAGGTGGCTGCTACTGAGAGGTGGCTGTACTGGGAGGTGGCTGTTACTGGGAGGTGGCTGTAACAGGGAGGTTTCTGTTACTAGGAGGTGGCTGTTACTGGGAGGTGGCTGTTACAGGGAGGTGGCTGCTACTGAGAGGTGGCTGTACTGGGAGGTGGCTGTTACTGGGAGGTGGCTGTTACATGGAGGTTTCTGTTACTAGGAGGTGGCTGCTACAATGTGGTGGTTGTTACAGGGAGGTGGCTGCTACTGGGAGGTGTCTGTTGTTGTGAGGTGGCTGTTATAGGGAGGTTGTTGTTGTTGTACCAAAGTTAAATACAAAAGATGGGCTGTAACAGGGAGGTGGATGTTGTGAGATGGCAAAAGAAGCTATGACATAGGATATGTGATACTGAAATTTGTATTTATAAAATTCTATCATACACATGTAAGCACAATCTACTTCTTTTGTGTTTTCCAACGATTTTGGCTAATATATTTGTTATCCAATTTATCAATTTTAACTAACCCCTGTTGGGAGTCGAGTCTCACCTCACAACACTACACAACATGGAAGTTGTGATACTGCAGTGGTAGAGCGTTTGCTTCAGGTTTGAAAGGCCTGGAGTTCGAGCCCCGCTGAAGCCATAACAATTGTGCCCTTAGGCAAGGCATTTAAATTCCATATTGCCTCTCTCCCTTGTGGCAATGGATCCATAAGACATGAGGTCTCGAGATTGATTAATATAAGTTGTAAGAACTTGTTTCACAATCAGCTAAAATAAATTTGTATAAACTAACTGCACAAACACTTATGTTGGTATGAACGTTCGCAAGAAAAAATAGGTCCGGCATAATTTCAAGTTTGTTCTGTCTGCCGTTAATATTGAAAATGACAGATAAAATAAATTCACATGCTATTTTATAATTAACTGTTCATGATTGTCAGAAAATAGATAAAATACAAAAAGTCTTTGCAACAGTGGAGGAATACGAAACACAAGCAGTGGTAAAGAAAATGCCATCTTCCACTGTTTCAAAATGGTGAAAGAGAGCATTTATTTTCACTGAGAAAAAACTCAATCATTCATTGGAAAGCATAAAAGAAATGTTTGAATGACGACATATATGCTTTCATCCGAGCCAACGAGAGTGATTAATATAAGTTGTTAAAACTTGCTTCGCAATCGTTGTAAAATAAATAAAGTATAAAAAAAAGAAATGTTAGTATTCCACATCATAACAGCAATATTCAAAATTGTATTACTTAATTTATTTATTGATTGTCTGATTAGCGCAATGGTTAGCACGTTCGCTTCTCATCAATGCAACCCGGGTTCGATCCTCGGACCGGGAAGTATGTGAGATAGTATGGTCGTCGCCAAATCGGACAGGTGGGTTTTCTCTGGGTACTCCGGTTTCCTCCCACACGAATGACTACATTTATGCTTTTACCCGAGCCAACGAGAATGATTAATATAAGTTGTTAAAATTTGCTTCGCAATCATTGTAAAATAAATAAGGTTTAAACTTTTTTACTTTATTTACACCCAGTTACTAAGCAAAAGCAAACATGGAGCTTTGACGGCATGTAACCAGGAGGTTGTGAGTGTGAGCACTGGCAGAACCATGGTGGTGGTGACCTTAGACAAGACACTTAAAGCTTCCTCATGGCGATGAATTCCACCAGGAATGAGATCTCAATAGAGATTAATCTAATGTTCAAAAACTTGTTTCACAATCAACCTAAAACTAAATTTGTATAAAATGATCAAACTGACCCTGCAGAACCTTGAGAGTTCTTAGCTGGCCTCCAATATGTCCGCGTGCCAGGTTGAAGGCCAAGAGTAGGTGGACTCCATCTGCTAACATGTCATTGTTTTGCCTGAATAATAACACAATGTAAAACAATAAAGGCAGCCTTGGGCAATAGTTCATCAGGTCGTCCACAGCACCTTGGGTCAATAGTTTTGACTGTTCCCCCTAATTGTTTCATTACCCGAAAAAGTTCTAAAAACAAGACATTTTCTCCTTTTTGTTGGACGTTTTACGCAAATGTTTACAGCTGTCCGCATTCCATGAAACGGAAATGACGATTTGTACGCTTAAACACATTTTCAATGGCTCGATTTATCATGTGAATCGATCTGAGGCAAGCAAGTCACATGACAAGTCAGTAGTAGGGCGAAGAAATTAGTAAATTAAGTACTATTGCCTGCGTGTAAACTGATTTGGAGGTCGTGCTAGCGCGTTCACTTCAGGTGCAGAAGGCGCCAAGTTTGCATCCATCTGTAGCCGTTACGATTATGCCCTTATACAAGGCACTGAAATTCCACATTGTCTCTTCTCTCTCCCTCATTGAGATGGTTTCCATCAGTAATGAGGTCTCGAGCGTGATTAATATAAGTTATAAGAACTTGTTTCGCAATTGACCTAAAACATATTAAAATTTTGTATAAACTAAGCATAATATGGTTGTTGCTAAGGTGTATTTAATGAACTTGTTTCGCAATCGAGCTAAAATAAATTTGTATGAACTAAACTTTTTCAAAGTCAAGCGACTGAATATATAAGGAGCACAGTGAAAAGTAACAAATTACAATTTATATGGGGGGGGGGGGTTGAGTAATGGTACATTTTGTTAATGCAACACCCAAATATGGAATCAATTATTGAAAATGTAAGTGTTTATGTCTCCATGTTGGTCTTCTTCATTTTCTGGATGGTACAGGACAACTTTCTGGAGTGTTGTCGTACCGTGCTGAAAACTTGCATGCTCAAAACATAAAACGTCAGTTGACACATGTATGAACGTGGATAAATAACTGATTAGCGCAGTGGTTAGCATGCTCGCTTCTCACCAATGCAACATGGGTTTGATCATCAGACCGGGAAGTATGTGAGATGGTACAGTGGTGGCCAGAGCGGACAGGTGGATTTTCTCCGGTTTCTTCCTACATTTACGCTGTCATCCGTGCCAACGACAGTTATTAATATAAGTTGTTAAAGCTTGTTTTGCAATAATTGTAAAATAAATAAAACTTTAAACTAAATAACTGATTGCATGTTTATTAAAATTACTGGCATAAATAATGGGACATTGACAAAACCACATAAACACTCAAGATAAGATATGCTCTGAATGTGTGTGTGTTTTACGTTTAATTATCGTCGCTACAGGTTGCCCATATGAGCGACACCTGAAGAGATTAGTCATGCTCTGAATGTGTTTTTGAACCAACTATATATAACATAAAATAATGGTAACAGCTATAAAATTAGAATCCCCTGATAATAGTATGCATATTTATTATTAATTTGTTTCTAAGATAAATTATGAAAAATGTTAAAACATAACTAAGTTATGTAGGTAAGACAAATGTGCTTAGTTATTAATATATTTAGTTATTTTCAATTTCTGCATATAATTTCTTTTTTGAATATTATAATTTTAATTATCCTCAATGAAGAACAAGCAAAATGTTTGTCATACAAACAATCAGCCATTATCTACCTAACAATCCAATTATCACCAACCACACAATCAACCAAGCAACCAATCAACCTTTAATCTGGCACTAACCCAATCACAGCACCTATTAATCACTCATTGATCAATCAACCATACTGATTAACTCAGGTGCCCACCACAGGTCAGGGTCCACTGGGCACATGTGGGTCTATGGCTTGTGCCTAAGCTTGGACTGAAGGTCTGTCAGATATCACTACACAATATGTCACATTTGAACTTGCATTATATATACCCTGTTTTTATATTCATTTATCATTCAAACCAATGGCAGATATTTGAGTAAGTTTCAAACTTAGATATATTGAATATTCATGTGTGGTCTTAAGAAAATATTGTTATTTATTTGATAAATTCTAAACAGACTAAATGTTCATGATTATTCTATATGGATTAACATACATGCATACACATTATTCAGCAACCTGGAACATGTGCAAACACAACAAATTCTTTAATAATACAGAAAATGCTTTGACATATTTTACATAGGGTGCTAATATTTCAATGATGTTTAATCAATTTCTATACAAATACAAAAAACATTTCTTTAAGCTTTCAAATGAACATGAAATAGGTATAGGACATTTCTTATAACATCACACCCACCTAGTTTCTTGGAAATACTATTTGCTAGTTTAAAATACAAGGATGCCATGTATTTCTTGGTACACGTTTAGTGTGTTAAATATGCTACTTACAATAGCCTGTGCTCGGAACAAGGGGGAAAACAACAACATCAACAACAACACTGAATGGATACAGACAAGGATATTGCTACCTACTTCTTAGTACAAGCTTAGTGCCGGTTTAATATGCTACTAGCACTAGCATGTGCTTGGAACCAGGGGTAAACAGCAACAATGTAGAATGGGCACACAAAGAATGGATACAGACACGGATAATGCTACCTATTTCTTGGTACAAGCTTAGTGCTGGTTTAATATGCTACTAGCACTAGTCTGTGCTTGGAACCAGGGGCAAACAACAACAATGCAGATTGAACACACACAGAATGAACACACACAGAATGGATACAGACACGGATATTGCTACCTACTTCTTGGTACAAGCTTAGTGCTGGTTTAATATGCTACTAGCACTAGCCTGTGCTTGGAACCAGGGGCAAACAACAACAATGCAGATTGAACACACACAGAATGGACACACACAGAATGGATACAGACACGGATATTGCTACCTACTTCTTGGTACAAGCTTAGTGCTGGTCTAATAAGCTACTAGCACTAGTCTGTGATTGGAACAATGTGCAAAAAACAACAATGCAGAATGCACATACACAGAATGGATACAGCCTCGGATATTGCTACCTACTTCTTGGTACAAGCTTAGTGTTGGTTTAATAAGCTACTAGCACTAGCCTGTGCTTGGAACCAGGGGCAAACAACAACAATGCAGATTGAACACACACAGAATGGATACAGACACGGATACTGATACCTACTTCTTGGTACAATCTTAGTGCTGGTTTAATATGCTACTAGCACTAGCTTGTGCTTGGAACCAGGGGGCAAACCACAACAATACAGAATGTGCACAAACAGAATGGATACTGATACCTACTTCTTGGTACAAGCTTAGTGCTGGTTTAATATGCAACTAGCACTAGCCTGTGCTTGGAACCAGGGGCAAACAACAACAATGCAGATTGAACACACACAGAATGGATACAGACACAGATATTGCTACCTACTTCTTGGTACAAGCTTAGTGCTGGATTAATATGCTACTAGCACTAGCCTGTGCTTGGAACCAGGGGCAAACAACAACAATGCAGAAGGCACACACACAGAATGGATACAGACACGGATAATGCTACCTACTTCTTGGTACAAGTTTAGTGCTGGTTTAATAAGCTACTAGCACTAGCCTGTGCTTGGAACCAGGGGCAAACAACAACAATGCAGAATGCGAACACACATAATGGATACAGACACGGATAATGCTACCTACTTCTTGGTACAAGCTTAGTGCTGGTTTAATAAGCTACTAGCACTAGCCTGTGCTTGGAACAATGGGCAAAAAACAACAATGCAGAATGCACATACACAGAATGGATACAGCCTTGGATATTGCTACCTACTTCTTAGTACAAGCTTAGTGCTGGTTTAATATGCTACTAGCACTAGCCTGTGCTTGGAACCAGGGGCAAACAACAACAATGCAGATTGAACACACACAAAATGGATACAGACACGGATAATGCTACCTACTTCTTGGTACAAGCTTAGTGCTGGTTTAATAAGCTACTAGCACTAGCCTGTGCTTGGAACAATGGGCAAACAACAACACTGCAGATTGCACACACACAGAATGGATACAGACACGGATAATGCTACCTACTTCTTGGTACAAGCTTAGTGCTGGATTAATATGCTACTAGCCTGTGCTTGGAACCAGGGGCAAACAACAACAATGCAGAAGGCACACACACAGAATGGATACAGACACGGATAATGCTACCTACTTCTTGGTAAAAGTTTAGTGCTGGTTTAATAAGCTACTAGCACTAGCCTGTGCTTGGAACCAGGGGCAAACAACAACAATGCAGAATGCGAACACACAGAATGGATACAGACACGGATAATGCTACCTATTTCTTGGTACAAGCTTAGTGCTGGTTTAATATGCTACTAGCACTAGCCTGTGCTTGGAATAATGGGCAAACAACATCAATGCAGAATGGGAACACAATTAACAACTATAACACACAGAATGGATACACACACAAATATTGCTACCTACTTCTTGGTACAAGCTTAGTGCTGGTTTAATATGCTACTAGCACTAGCCTGTGCTTGGAACAATGGGCAAAAAACAACAATGCAGAATGCACATATACAGAATGGATACAGCCTTGGATATTGCTACCTACTTCTTAGTACAAGCTTAGTGCTGGTTTAATATGCTACTAGCACTAGCCTGTGCTTGGAACCAGGGGCAAACAACAACAATGCAGATTGAACACACACAAAATGGATACAGACACGGATAATGCTACCTACTTCTTGGTACAAGCTTAGTGCTGGTTTAATAAGCTACTAGCACTAGCCTGTGCTTGGAACCAGGGGGCAAACAACAACAATACAGAATGTGCACACACACAGAATGGATACAGACACGGATAATGCTACCTACTTCTTGGTACAAGCTTAGTGCTGGTTTAATAAGCTACTAGCACTAGCCTGTGCTTGGAACCAGGGACAAACAACAACAATACAGAATGTGCACAAACAGAATGGATACAGCCTCGGATATTGCTACCTACTTCTTGGTACAAGCTTAGTGCTGGTTTAATAAGCTACTAGCACTAACCTGTGCTTGGAACCAGGGGCAAACAGCAAAAATGCAGAATGCACACACACACAGAATGGATACAGACACGGATATTGCTACCTACTTCTTGGTACAAGCTTAGTGCTGGTTTAATATGCTACTAGCACTAGCCTGTGCTTGGAACCAGGGGCAAACAACAACAATGCAGATTGAACACACACAGAATGAACACACACAAAATGGATACAGACACGGATATTGCTACCTACTTCTTAGTACAAGCTTAGTGCTGGTCTAATAAGCTACTAGCACTAGTCTGTGCTTGGAACAATGGGCAAAAATCAACAATGCAGAATGCACATACACAGAATGGATACAGCCTCGGATATTGCTACCTACTTCTTAGTACAAGCTTAGTGCTGGTTTAATAAGCTACTAGCACTAGCCTGTGCTTGGAACCAGGGGGCAAACAACAACAATACAGAATGTGCACAAACAGAATGGAAACATACACGGATACTGATACCTACTTCTTGGTACAATCTTAGTGCTGGTTTAATTAACTACTCGCACTAGCCTGTGCTTGGAACCAGGGGCAAACAACAACAATGCAGAATGTACACACATAGATTGAACACACACAGAATGAACACACACAGAATGGATACAGACACGGATATTGCTACCTACTTCTTGGTACAAGCTTAGTGCTGGTTTAATATGCTACTAGCACTAGCCTGTGCTTGGAACCAGGGGCAAACAACAACAATGCAGAATGTGCACACACAGAATGGATACAGACACGGATATTGCTACCTACTTCTTGGTACAAGCTTAGTGCTGGTCTAATAAGCTACTAGCACTAGTCTGTGCTTGGAACCAGGGGCAAAAAACAACACTGGACACAAACACCGATTGGATACAGACACGGATAATGCTACCTACTTCTTGGTACAAGCTTAGTGCTGGTTTAATATGCTACTAGCACTAGCCTGTGCTTGGAACCAGGGGGCAAACAACAACAATGCAGAAGGCACACACACAGAATGGATACAGACACGGATAATGCTACCTACTTCTTGGTACAAGCTTAGTGCTGGTTTAATAAGTTACTAGCACTAGCCTGTGCTTGGAACCAGGGGCAAACAACAACAATGCAGAAGGCACACACACAGAATGGATACAGACACGGATAATGCTACCTACTTCTTGGTACAAGCTTAGTGCTGGTTTAATATGCTACTAGCACTAGCCTGTGCTTGGATCCAGGGGCAAACAACAACAATGCAGATTGAACACACACAGAATGAACACACACGGAATGGATACAGACACGGATAATGCTACCTACTTCTTGGTACAAGCTTAGTGCTGGTCTAATAAGCTACTAGCACTAGCCTGTGCTTGGAATAATGGGCAAACAACATCAATGCAGAATGGGAACACAATTAACAACTATAACACACAGAATGGATACACACACAAATATTGCTACCTACTTCTTGGTACAAGCTTAGTGCTGGTTTAATATGCTACTAGCACTAGCCTGTGCTTGGAATCAGGGGCAAACAACAACAATGCAGAAGGCACACACACAGAATGGATACAGACACGGATAATGCTACCTACGTCTTGGTACAAGCTTAGTGCTGGTCTACTAGCACTAGTCTGTGCTTGGAACCAGGGGCAAAAAACAACATTGGACACAAACACCGATTGGATTCAGACACGGATAATGCTACCTACTTCTTGGTACAAGCTTAGTGCTGGTTTAATATGCTACTAGCACTAGCCTGTGCTTGGAACCAGGGGCAAACAACAACAATGCAGAAGGCACACACACAGAATGGATACAGCCTCGGATATTGCTACCTACTTCTTGGTACAAGCTTAGTGCTGGTTTAATAAGCTACTAGCACTAGCCTGTGCTTGGAACCAGGGACAAACAGCAACAATGCAGAATGCACACACACACAGAATGGATACAGACACGGATATTGCTACCTACTTCTTGGTACAATCTTAGTACTGGTTTAATAAGCTACTAGCCTGTGCTTGGAACCAGGGACAAACAACAATGCAGAAGGCACACACACAGAATGGATACAGACACGGATAATGCTACCTACTTCTTGGTACAAGCTTAGTGCTGGTCTAATAAGCTACTAGCACTAGTCTGTGCTTGGAACCAGGGGCAAAAAACAACATTGGACAAAAACACCGATTGGATACAGACATGGATAATGCTACCTACTTCTTGGTACAAGCTTAGTGCTGGTTTAATATGCTACTAGCACTAGCCTGTGCTTGGAACCAGGGGCAAACAACAACAATGCAGATTGAACACACACAGAATGAACACACACAGAATGGATACAGACACGGATATTGCTACCTACCTCTTGGTACAAGCTTAGTGCTGGTCTAATAAGCTACTAGCACTAGTCTGTGATTGGAACAATGTGCAAAAAACAACAATGCAGAATGCACATACACAGAATGGATACAGCCTCGGATATTGCTACCTACTTCTTGGTACAAGTTTAGTGCTGGTTTAATAAGCTACTAGCACTAGCCTGTGCTTGGAACCAGGGGCAAACAACAACAATGCAGATTGAACACACACAGAATGGATACAGACACGGATACTGATACCTACTTCTTGGTACAAGCTTAGTGCTGGTTTAATAAGCTACTAGCACTAGCCTGTGCTTGGAACCAGGGGGCAAACAACAACAATACAGAATGTGCACACACAGAATGGATACAGACACAGATATTGCAACCTACTTCTTGGTACAAGTTTAGTGCTGGTTTAATAAACTACTAGCACTAGTCTGTGCTTGGAACCAGGGGCAAAAAACAACAATGCAGAATGTACACACATAGATTGAACACACACAGAATGAACACACACAGAATGGATACAGACACGGATATTGCTACCTACTTCTTGGTACAAGCTTAGTGCTGGTCTAATAAGCTACTAGCACTAGTCTGTGCTTGGAACCAGGGGCAAAAAACAACACTGGACACAAACACCGATTGGATACAGACACGGATAATGCTACCTACTTCTTGGTACAAGCTTAGTGCTGGTTTAATAAGCTACTAGCACTAGCCTGTGCTTGGAACCAGGGACAAACAACAACAATGCTGAATGCACACACATAGAATGGATATTGCTACCTACTTCTTCGTACAAGCTTAGTGCTGGTTTAATAAGCTACTAGCACTAGCCTGTGCTTGGAACCAGGGGCAAACAACATCAATGCAGAAGGCACACACACAGAATGGATACAGACATGGATAATGCTACCTACTTCTTGGTACAAGCTTAGTGCTGGTTTAATAAGCTACTAGCCTGTGCTTGGAACCAGGGGCAAACAACAATGCAGAAGGCACACACACAGAATGGATACAGACACGGATAATGGTACCTACTTCTTAGTACAAGCTTAGTGCTGGTCTAATAAGCTACTAGCACTAGTCTGTGCTTGGAACCAGGGGGCAAACAACAACAATACAGAAGGCACACACACAGAATGGATACAGACACGGATAATGCTACCTACTTCTTGATACAACCTTAGTGCTGGTTTAATAAGCTACTAGCCTGTGCTTGGAACCAGGGGCAAACAACAACAATGCAGAAGGCACGCACACAGAATGGATACAGACACGGATAATGCTACCTACTTCTTGGTACAAGCTTAGTGCTGGTTTAATATGCTACTAGCACTAGCCTGTGCTTGGAACCAGGGGCAAACAACAACAATGCAGAAGGCACACACACAGAATGGATACAGACACGGATAATGCTACCTACTTCTTGGTACAAGCTTAGTGCTGGTTTAATATGCTACTAGCACTAGCCTGTGCTTGGAACCAGGGGCAAACAACAACAATGCAGATTGAACACACACAGAATGAACACACACAGAATGGATACAGACACGGATATTGCTACCTACTTCTTGGTACAAGCTTAGTGCTGGTCTAATAAGCTACTAGCACTAGTCTGTGCTTGGAACAATGGGCACAAAAAACAACAATGCAGAATGCATATACACAGAATGGATACAGCCTCGGATATTGCTACCTACTTCTTGGTACAAGCTTAGTGCTGATTTAATAAGCTACTAGCACTAGCCTGTGCTTGGAACAAGGGGCAAACAGCAACAATGCAGATTGCACACACACACAGAATGGATACAGACACGGATAATGCTACCTACTTCTTGGTACAAGCTTAGTGCTGGTTTAATATGCTACTAGCACTAGCCTGTGCTTGGAACAATGGGCAAATAACAACAATGCAGAATGCACATACATAGAATGGATACAGCCTCGGATATTGCTACCTACTTCTTGGTACAAGCTTAGTGCTGGTTTAATAAGCTACTAGCACTAGCCTGTGCTTGGAACCAGGGGCAAACAACAACAATGCAGATTGCACACACACACAGAATGGATACAGACATGGATAATGCTACCTACTTCTTGGTACAAGCTTAGTACTGGTCTAATAAGCTACTAGCACTAATCTGTGCTTGGAACCAGGGGCAAAAAACAACACTGGACACAAACACCGATTGGATACAGACACGGATAATGCTACCTACTTCTTGGTACAGGCTTAGTGCTGGTTTAATATGCTACTAGCACTAGCCTGTGCTTGGAACCAGGGGCAAATAACAACAATGCAAAATGCACATACATAGAATGGATACAGCCTCGGATATTGCTACCTACTTCTTGGTACAAGCTTAGTGCTGGTTTAATAATCTACTAGCACTAGCCTGTTCTTGGAACAATGGGCAAAAAACAACAATGCAGAATGCACATACACAGAATGGATACAGCCTCGTATATTGCTACCTACTTCTTGGTACAAGCTTAGTGCTGGTTTAATAAGTTACTAGCACTAGTCTGTGCTTGGAACCAGGGGCAAACAACAACAATGCAGAAGGCACACACACAGAATGGATACAGACACGGATAATGCTACCTACTTCTTGGTACAAGCTTAGTGCTGGTTTAATATGCTACTAGCACTAGCCTGTGCTTGGAACAATGGGCAAAAAACAACAATGCAGAATGCACATACATAGAATGGATACAGACACGGATAATGCTACCTATTTCTTGGTACAAGCTTAGTGCTGGTTTAATATGCTACTAGCACTAGCCTGTGCTTGGAATCAGGGGCAAACAACAACAATGCAGAATGCACACACGCAGAATGGATACAGACACAGATATTGCTACCTACTTCTTGGTACAAGCTTAGTGCTGGTTTAATAAGCTACTAGCACTAGCCTGTGCTTGGAACCAGGGGGCAAACAACAACAATGTAGAATGCACACACACAGAATGGATACAGACACGGATATTGCTACCTACTTCTTGGTACAAGCTTAGTGCTGGTTTAATATGCTACTAGCACTAGTCTGTGCTTGGAACAAGGGGCAAACAACAACAATGCAGATTGAACACACACAGAATGCACACACACACAGAATGGATACAGACACGGATAATGCTACCTACTTCTTGGTACAAGCTTAGTGCTGGTTTAATATGCTACTAGCACTAGTCTGTGCTTGGAACATGGGGCAAACAACAACAATGCAGATTGAACACGCACACAGAATGGATACAGACACGGATAATGCTACCTATTTCTTGGTACAAGCTTAGTGCTGGTTTAATATGCTACTAGCACTAGCCTGTGCTTGGAATAATGGGCAAACAACATCAATGCAGAATGGGAACACAGTTAACAACTATAACACACAGAATGGATACACACACAAATATTGCTACCTACTTCTTGGTGCAAGCTTAGTGCTGGTTTAATAAGCTACTAGCACTAGCCTGTGCTTGGAACCAGGGGCAAACAACAACAATACAGAATGTGCACAAACAGAATGGATACAGACACGGATACTGCTACCTACTTCTTGGTACAAGCTTAGTGCTGGTTTAATATGCTACTAGCACTAGCCTGTGCTTGGAACCAGGGGCAAACAATAACAATGCAGATTGAATACACACAGAATGACAACACACAGAATGGATACAGACACGGATATTGCTACCTACTTCTTGGTACAAGCTTAGTGCTGGTTTAATATGCTACTAGCACTAGCCTGTGCTTGGAACCAGGGGCAAACAACAACAATGCAGAATGTACACACACAGAATGGATACAGACACGGATAATGCTACCTACTTCTTGGTACAAGCTTAGTGCTGGTTTAATAAGCTACTAGCACTAGCCTGTGCTTGGAACCAGGGGCAAACAACAACAATGCAGAATGTGCACACACAGAATGGATACAGACACGGATAATGCTACCTACTTCTTGGTACAAGCTTAGTGCTGGTTTAATATGCTACTAGCACTAGCCTGTGCTTGGAAGCAGGGGCAAACAACAACAATGCAGATTGCACACACACACACAGAATGGATACAGACACGGATAATGCTACCTACTTCTTGGTACAAGCTTAGTGCTGGTTTAATAAGCTACTAGCACTAGCCTGTGCTTGGAACCAGGGGCAAACAACAACAATGCAGATTGAACACACACAGAATGAACACACACAGAATGGATACAGCCTCGGATATTGCTACCTACTTCTTGGTACAAGCTTAGTGCTGGTTTAATAAGTTACTAGCACTAGTCTGTGCTTGGAACCAGGGGCAAACAACAACAATGCAGATTGAACACACACAGAATGAACACACACAGAATGGATACAGCCTCGGATATTGCTACCTACTTCTTGGTACAAGCTTAGTGCTGGTTTAATAAGTTACTAGCACTAGTCTGTGCTTGGAACCAGGGGCAAACAACAACAATACAGAATGCACACACACAGAATGGATACAGACACGGATATTGCTACCTACTACTTGGTACAAGCTTAGTGCTGGTTTAATATGCTACTAGCACTAGCCTGTGCTTGGAACCAG
Organism: Archivesica marissinica; assembly: GCA_014843695.1. Lineage (NCBI taxonomy): Eukaryota > Metazoa > Mollusca > Bivalvia > Venerida > Vesicomyidae > Archivesica > Archivesica marissinica. The sequence goes on from CM026387.1 coordinate 52,823,277, forward strand.
GAGCAAACAACAACAATGCAGATTGAACACACACAGAATGAACACACATAGAATGGATACAGACACGGATAATGCTACCTACTTCTTGGTACAAGCTTAGTGCTGGTCTAATAATCTACTAGCACTAGTCTGTGCTTGGAACCAGGGGCAAAAAACAACACTGGACACAAACAGCTGGATACAGACACGGATAATGCTACCTACTTCTTGGTACAAGCTTATTGCTGGTTTAATATGCTACTAGCACTAGCCTGTGCTTGGAAGCAGGGGCAAATAACAACAATGCAGAATGCACATACATAGAATGGATACAGCCTCGGATATTGCTACCTACTTCTTGGTACAAGTTTAGTGCTGGTTTAATAAGCTACTAGCACTAGCCTGTGCTTGGAACCAGGGACAAACAACAACAATGCTGAATGCACACACATAGAATGGATATTGCTACCTACTTCTTGGTACAAGCTTAGTGCTGGTTTAATAAGCTACTAGCACTAGCCTGTGCTTGGAACCAGGGGCAAACAACAACAATGCAGAATGTGCACACACAGAATGGATACAGACACGGATAATGCTACCTACTTCTTGGTACAAGCTTAGTGCTGGTTTAATAAGCTACTAGCCTGTGCTTGGGACCAGGGGCAAAAACAATGCAGAATGCAAACACACAGAATGGATACAGACACGGATAATGCTACCTACTTCTTGGTACAAGCTTAGTGCTGGTTTAATATGCTACTAGCACTAGCCTGTGCTTGGAACCAGGGGCAAACAACAACAATGCAGATTGCACACAGAATGACACACACAGAATGGATACAGACACGGATATTGCTACCTACTTCTTGGTACAAGCTTAGTGCTGGTCTAATAAGCTACTAGCACTAGTCTGTGCTTGGAACCAGGGGCAAACAACAACAATGGACACAAACAGATGGATACAGACACGGATAATGCTACCTACTTCTTGGTACAAGCTTATTGCTGGTTTAATATGCTACTAGCACTAGCCTGTGCTTGGAAGCAGGGGCAAACAACAACAATGCAGAATGCACACACACAGAATGGATACAGACACGGATATTGCTACCTACTACTTGGTACAAGCTTAGTGCTGGTTTAATATGCTACTAGCACTAGCCTGTGCTTGGAACAATGGGCAAACAACAACAATGCAGAATGCACACACACAGAATGGATACAGCCTCGGATATTGCTACCTACTTCTTGGTACAAGTTTAGTGCTGGTTTAATAAGCTACTAGCACTAGCCTGTGCTTGGAACCAGGGACAAACAACAACAATGCTGAATGCACACACATGGAATGGATATTGCTACCTACTTCTTGGTACAAGCTTAGTGCTGGTTTAATAAGCTACTAGCACTAGCCTGTGCTTGGAAGCAGGGGCAAACAACAACAATGCAGAATGCACACACACAGAATGGATACAGACACGGATATTGCTACCTACTACTTGGTACAAGCTTAGTGCTGGTTTAATATGCTACTAGCACTAGCCTGTGCTTGGAACAGGGCAAATAACAACAATGCAGAATGCACATACTAGAATGGATACAGCCTCGGATATTGCTACCTACTTCTTGGTACAAGTTTAGTGCTGGTTTAATAAGCTACTAGCACTAGCCTGTGCTTGGAACCAGGGACAAACAACAACAATGCTGAATGCACACAAATAAATGGATATTGCTACCTACTTCTTGGTACAAGCTTAGTGCTGGTTTAATAAGCTACTAGCACTAGCCTGTGCTTGGAACCAGGGGCAAACAACAATGCAGAATGTGCACACACAGAATGGATACAGACACGGATAATGCTACCTACTTCTTGGTACAAGCTTAGTGCTGGTTTAATAAGCTACTAGCCCTGTGCTTGGAACCAGGGGCAAACAACAACAATGCAGACAAACACACAGAATGGATACAGACACGGATAATGCTACCTACTTCTTGGTACAAGCTTAGTGCTGGTTTAATATGCTACTAGCACTAGCCTGTGCTTGGAACCAGGGGCAAACAACAACAATGCAGATTGAACACACACAGAATGAACACACACAGAATGGATACAGACACGGATATTGCTACCTACTTCTTGGTACAAGCTTAGTGCTGGTCTAATAAGCTACTAGCACTAGTCTGTGCTTGGAACCAGGGGCAAAAAACAACACTGGACACAAACAGCTGGATACAGACACGGATAATGCTACCTACTTCTTGGTACAAGCTTAGTGCTGGTTTAATATGCTACTAGCACTAGCCTGTGCTTGGAACCAGGGGCAAACAACAACAATGCAGAATGCACACACACAGAATGGATACAGACACGGATAATGCTACCTACTTCTTGGTACAAGCTTAGTGCTGGTTTAATATGCTACTAGCACTAGCCTGTGCTTGGAACCAGGGGCAAACAACAACAATGCAGATTGAACACACAAATGAACACACACAGAATGGATACAGACACGGATATTGCTACCTACTTCTTGGTACAAGCTTAGTGCTGGTCTAATAAGCTACTAGCACTAGTCTGTGCTTGGAACCAGGGGCAAAAACAACACTGGACACAAACAGCTGGATACAGACACGGATAATGCTACCTACTTCTTGGTACAAGCTTAGTGCTGGTTTAATATGCTACTAGCACTAGCCTGTGCTTGGAAGCAGGGGCAAACAACAACAATGCAGAATGCACACACACAGAATGGATACAGACACGGATATTGCTACCTACTTCTTGGTACAAGCTTAGTGCTGGTTTAATATGCTACTAGCACTAGCCTGTGCTTGGAACAATGGGCAAATAACAACAATGCAGAATGCACATACATAGAATGGATACAGCCTCGGATATTGCTACCTACTTCTTGGTACAAGTTTAGTGCTGGTTTAATAAGCTACTAGCACTAGCCTGTGCTTGGAACCAGGGACAAACAACAACAATGCTGAATGCACACACATAGAATGGATATTGCTACCTACTTCTTGGTACAAGCTTAGTGCTGGTTTAATAAGCTACTAGCACTAGCCTGTGCTTGGAACCAGGGGCAAACAACAACAATGCAGAATGCACACACACAGAATGGATACAGACACGGATATTGCTACCTACTTCTTGGTACAAGCTTAGTGCTGGTTTAATATGCTACTAGCACTAGCCTGTGCTTGGAAGCAGGGGCAAACAACAACAATGCAGAATGCACACACACAGAATGGATACAGACACGGATATTGCTACCTACTACTTGGTACAAGCTTAGTGCTGGTTTAATATGCTACTAGCACTAGCCTGTGCTTGGAAGCAGGGGCAAACAACAACAATGCAGAATGCACACACACAGAATGGATACAGACACGGATATTGCTACCTACTACTTGGTACAAGCTTAGTGCTGGTTTAATATGCTACTAGCACTAGCCTGTGCTTGGAACAATGGGCAAATAACAACAATGCAGAATGCACATACATAGAATGGATACAGCCTCGGATATTGCTACCTACTTCTTGGTACAAGTTTAGTGCTGGTTTAATAAGCTACTAGCACTAGCCTGTGCTTGGAACCAGGGACAAACAACAACAATGCTGAATGCACACAAATAGAATGGATATTGCTACCTACTTCTTGGTACAAGCTTAGTGCTGGTTTAATAAGCTACTAGCACTAGCCTGTGCTTGGAACCAGGGGCAAACAACAACAATGCAGAATGTGCACACACAGAATGGATACAGACACGGATAATGCTACCTACTTCTTGGTACAAGCTTAGTGCTGGTTTAATAAGCTACTAGCCTGTGCTTGGGACCAGGGGCAAATAACAATGCAGAATGCAAACACACAGAATGGATACAGACACGGATAATGCTACCTACTTCTTGGTACAAGCTTAGTGCTGGTTTAATATGCTACTAGCACTAGCCTGTGCTTGGAACCAGGGGCAAACAACAACAATGCAGATTGAACACACAGAATGAACACACACAGAATGGATACAGACACGGATATTGCTACCTACTTCTTGGTACAAGCTTAGTGCTGGTCTAATAATCTACTAGCACTAGTCTGTGCTTGGAACCAGGGGCAAAAAACAACACTGGACACAAACAGCTGGATACAGACACGGATAATGCTACCTACTTCTTGGTACAAGCTTATTGCTGGTTTAATATGCTACTAGCACTAGCCTGTGCTTGGAAGCAGGGGCAAACAACAACAATGCAGAATGCACACACACAGAATGGATACAGACACGGATATTGCTACCTACTACTTGGTACCAGATTAGTGCTGGTTTAATATGCTACTAGCACTAGCCTGTGCTTGGAACAATGGGCAAACAACAACAATGCAGAATGCACACACACAGAATGGATACAGCCTCGGATATTGCTACCTACTTCTTGGTACAAGTTTAGTGCTGGTTTAATAAGCTACTAGCACTAGCCTGTGCTTGGAACCAGGGACAAACAACAACAATGCTGAATGCACACACATAGAATGGATATTGCTACCTACTTCTTGGTACAAGCTTAGTGCTGGTTTAATAAGCTACTAGCACTAGCCTGTGCTTGGAAGCAGGGGCAAACAACAACAATGCAGAATGCACACACACAGAATGGATACAGACACGGATATTGCTACCTACTACTTGGTACAAGCTTAGTGCTGGTTTAATAAGCTACTAGCACTAGCCTGTGCTTGGAACCAGGGGCAAACAACAACAATGCAGAATGCACACACACAGAATGGATACAGACACGGATATTGCTACCTACTTCTTGGTACAAGCTTAGTGCTGGTTTAATAAGCTACTAGCACTAGCCTGTGCTTGGAACAATGGGCAAATAACAACAATGCAGAATGCACATACATAGAATGGATACAGCCTCGGATATTGCTACCTACTTCTTGGTACAAGTTTAGTGCTGGTTTAATAAGCTACTAGCACTAGCCTGTGCTTGGAACCAGGGACAAACAACAACAATGCTGAATGCACACACATAGAATGGATATTGCTACCTACTTCTTGGTACAAGCTTAGTGCTGGTTTAATAAGCTACTAGCACTAGCCTGTGCTTGGAACCAGGGGCAAACAACAACAATGCAGAATGCACACATAGAATGGATATTGCTACCTACTTCTTGGTACAAGCTTAGTGCTGGTTTAATAAGCTACTAGCACTAGCCTGTGCTTGGAAGCAGGGGCAAACAACAACAATGCAGAATGCACACACACAGAATGGATACAGACACGGATATTGCTACCTACTACTTGGTACAAGCTTAGTGCTGGTTTAATATGCTACTAGCACTAGCCTGTGCTTGGAAGCAGGGGCAAACAACAACAATGCAGAATGCACACACACAGAATGGATACAGACACGGATATTGCTACCTACTACTTGGTACAAGCTTAGTGCTGGTTTAATATGCTACTAGCACTAGCCTGTGCTTGGAACCAGGGGCAAACAACAACAATGCAGAATGCACACACATAGAATGGATACAGCCTCGGATATTGCTACCTACTTCTTGGTACAAGCTTAGTGCTGGTTTAATAAGCTACTAGCACTAGCCTGTGCTTGGAACCAGGGGCAAACAACAACAATGCAGAATGTGCACACACAGAATGGATACACACACGGATAATGCTACCTACTTCTTGGTACAAGCTTAGTGCTGGTTTAATAAGCTACTAGCCTGTGCTTGGGACCAGGGGCAAACAACAATGCAGAATGCAAACACACAGAATGGATACAGACACGGATAATGCTACCTACTTCTTGGTACAAGCTTAGTGCTGGTTTAATAAGCTACTAGCACTAGCCTGTGCTTGGAACCAGGGGCAAACAACAACAATGCAGATTGAACACACACAGAATGAACACACACAGAATGGATACAGCCTCAGATATTGCTACCTACTTCTTGGTACAAGCTTAGTGCTGGTTTAATAAGTTACTAGCACTAGTCTGTGCTTGGAACCAGGGGCAAACAACAACAATACAGAATGCACACACACAGAATGGATACAGACACGGATATTGCTACCTACTTCTTGGTACAAGCTTAGTGCTGGTTTAATATGCTACTAGCACTAGCCTGTGCTTGGAACCAGGGGCAAACAACAACAATGCAGATTGAACACACACAGAATGAACACACACAGAATGGATACAGACACGGATATTGCTACCTACTTCTTGGTACAAGCTTAGTGCTGGTCTAATAATCTACTAGCACTAGTCTGTGCTTGGAACCAGGGGCAAAAAACAACACTGGACACAAACAGCTGGATACAGACACGGATAATGCTACCTACTTCTTGGTACAAGCTTATTGCTGGTTTAATATGCTACTAGCACTAGCCTGTGCTTGGAAGCAGGGGCAAACAACAACAATGCAGAAGGCACACACACAGAATGGATACAGACACGGATATTGCTACCTACTACTTGGTACCAGCTTAGTGCTGGTTTAATATGCTACTAGCACTAGCCTGTGATTGGAAGCAGGGGCAAACAACAACAATGCAGAATGAACACACACAGAATGGATACAGACACGGATATTGCTACCTACTACTTGGTACAAGCTTAGTGCTGGTTTAATATGCTACTAGCACTAGCCTGTGCTTGGAAGCAGGGGCAAACAACAACAATGCAGAATGCACACACACAGAATGGATACAGACACGGATATTGCTACCTACTACTTGGTACAAGCTTAGTGCTGGTTTAATATGCTACTAGCACTAGCCTGTGCTTGGAAGCAGGGGCAAACAACAACAATGCAGAATGCACACGCACAGAATGGATACAGACACGGATATTGCTACCTACTACTTGGTACAAGCTTAGTGCTGGTTTAATATGCTACTAGCACTAGCCTGTGCTTGGAAGCAGGGGCAAACAACACCAATGCAGAATGCACACACACAGAATGGATACAGACACGGATATTGCTACCTACTTCTTGGTACAAGCTTAGTGCTGGTTTAATAAGCTACTAGCACTAGCCTGTGCTTGGAACCAGGGGCAAACAACAACAATGCAGAATGTGCACACACAGAATGGATACAGACACGGATAATGCTACCTACTTCTTGGTACAAGCTTAGTGCTGGTTTAATAAGCTACTAGCCTGTGCTTGGGACCAGGGGCAAACAACAATGCAGAATGCAAACACACAGAATGGATACAGACACGGATAATGCTACCTACTTCTTGGTACAAGCTTAGTGCTGGTCTAATAAGCTACTAGCACTAGTCTGTGCTTGGAACAAGGGGCAAAAAACAACACTGGACACAAACACCAATTGGATACAGACACGGATAATGCTACCTACTTCTTGGTACAAGCTTAGTGCTGGTTTAATATGCTACTAGCACTAGCCTGTGCTTGGAAGCAGGGGCAAACAACAACAATGCAGATTGCACACACACACAGAATGGATACAGACACGGATAATGCTACCTATTTCTTGGTACAAGCTTAGTGCCGGTTTAATATGCTACTAGCACTAGTCTGTGCTTGGAATAATGGGCAAACAACATCAATGCAGAATGGGAAAACAATTAACAACTATAACACACAGAATGGATACACACACAAATATTGCTACCTACTTCTTCGTACAAGCTTAGTGCTGGTTTAATATGCTACTAGCACTAGCCTGTGCTTGGAACAATGGGCAAAAAACAACAATGCAGAATGCACATACACAGAATGGATACAGCCTCGGATATTGCTACCTACTTCTTGGTACAAGCTTAGTGCTGGTTTAATAAGTTACTAGCACTAGTCTGTGCTTGGAACCAGGGGCAAACAACAACAATGCAGAAGGCACACACACAGAATGGATACAGACACGGATAATGCTACCTACTTCTTGAAAGCAGTGCTAAACTACTTCTTGGTACAAGCTTAGTGCTGGTTTAATATGCTACTAGCACTAGCCTGTGCTTGGAACCAGGGGCAAACAGCAACAATGCAGAATGCACACACACAGAATGGATACAGAGACGGATATTGCTACCTACTACTTGGTACAAGCTTAGTGCTGGTTTAATATGCTACTAGCACTAGCCTGTGCTTGGAACCAGGGGCAAACAACAATGCAGATTGAACACACACAGAATGGATACAGACACGGATATTGCTACCTACTTCTTGGTACAAGCTTAGTGCTGGTCTAATAAGCTACTAGCACTAGTCTGTGCTTGGAACCAGGGGCAAAAAACAACACTGGACACAAACACCGATTGGATACAGACACGGATAATGCTACCTACTTCTTGGTACAAGCTTAGTGCTGGTTTAATATGCTACTAGCACTAGCCTGTGCTTGGAACAATGGGCAAAAAACAACAATGCAGAATGCAAACATACAGAATGGATAAAGCCTCGGATATTGCTACCTACTTCTTGGTACAAACTTAGTGCTGGTTTAATATGCTACTACCACTAGCCTGTGCTTGGAACCAGGGGCAAACAACAACAATGCAGATTGAACACACACAGAATGAACACACACAGAATGGATACAGACACGGATAATGCTACCTACTTCTTGGTACAAGCTTAGTGCTGGTCTAATAAGCTACTAGCACTAGCCTGTGCTTGGAACAATGGGCAAAAAACAACACTGAACACAAACACCGATTGGATACAGACACGGATAATGCTACCGACTTCTTGGTACAAGCTTAGTACTGGTTTAATATGCTACTAGCACTAGCCTGTGCTTGGAAGCAGGGGCAAACAACAACAATGCAGATTGCACACACACACACAGAATGGATACAGACACGGATAATGCTACCTATTTCTTGGTACAAGCTTAGTGCTGCTTTAATATGCTACTAGCACTAGCCTGTGCTTGGAATAATGGGCAAACAACATCAATGCAGAATGGGAACACAATTAATAACTATAACACACAGAATGGATACACACACAAATATTGCTACCTACTTCTTGGTACAAGCTTAGTGCTGGTTTAATAAGCTACTAGCACTAGCCTGTGCTTGGAACAAGGGGCAAAAAACAACAATGCAGAATGCACATACACAGAATGGATACAGACACGGATATTGCTACCTACTTCTTGGTACAAGCTTAGTGCTGGTTTAATATGCTACTAGCACTAGCCTGTGCTTGGAACAGGGGCAAACAACAACAATGCAGAATGCACACACACCGAATGGATACAGACACGGATATGCTACCTACTTCTTGGTACAAGCTTAGTGCTGGTTTAATATGCTACTAGCCTGTGCTTGGAACCAGGGGGAAAACAACAACAATACAGAATGTGCACAAACAGAATGGATACAGACACGGATAATGCTACCTACTTCTTGGTACAAGCTTAGTGCTGGTTTAATATGCTACTAGCACTAGCCTGTGCTTGGAACCAGGGGCAAACAACAACAATGCAGATTGCACACAGAATGGATACAGACACGGATAATGCTACCTACTTCTTGGTACAAGCTTAGTGCTGGTTTAATAAGCTACTAGCACTAGCCTGTGCTTGGAACCAGGGGCAAACAACAACAATGCAGATTGAACACACACAGAATGGATACAGCCTCGGATATTGCTACCTACTTCTTGGTACAAGCTTAGTGCTGGTTTAATAATCTACTAGCACTAGCCTGTGCTTGGAACCAGGGACAAACAACAACAATGCAGAATGCACACACATATAATGGATATTGCTACCTACTTCTTGGTACAAGCTTAGTGCTGGTTTAATAAGCTACTAGCACTAGCCTGTGCTTGGAACCAGGGGCAAACAACAACAATGCAGAATGCACACACACAGAATGGATACAGACACGGATAATGCTACCTACTTCTTGGTACAAGCTTAGTGCTGGTTTAATATGCTACTAGCACTAGCCTGTGCTTGGAACCAGGGGCAAACAACAACAATGCAGAATGCACACACACAGAATGGATACAGACACGGATATTGCTACCTACTTCTTGGTACAAGCTTAGTGCTGGTTTAATATGCTACTAGCACTAGCCTGTGCTTGGAAGCAGGGGCAAACAACAACAATGCAGAATGCACACACACAGAATGGATACAGACACGGATATTGCTACCTACTTCTTGGTACAAGCTTAGTGCTGGTTTAATAAGCTACTAGCACTAGCCTGTGCTTGGAACCAGGGGCAAACAACAACAATGCAGAATGCACACACAGAATGGATACAGACACGGATATGCTACCTACTTCTTGGTACAAGCTTAGTGCTGGTTTAATATGCTACTAGCCTGTGCTTGGAACCAGGGGGAAAACAACAACAATGCAGAATGTGCACACACAGAATGGATACAGACACGGATAATGCTACCTACTTCTTGGTACAAGCTTAGTGCTGGTTTAATATGCTACTAGCACTAGCCTGTGCTTGGAACCAGGGGCAAACAACAACAATGCAGAATGCACACAGAATGGATACAGACACGGATAATGCTACCTACTTCTTGGTACAAGCTTAGTGCTGGTTTAATATGCTACTAGCACTAGCCTGTGCTTGGAACCAGGGGCAAACAACAACAATGCAGAATGCACACACACAGAATGGATACAGACACGGATATTGCTACCTACTTCTTGGTACAAGCTTAGTGCTGGTTTAATATGCTACTAGCACTAGCCTGTGCTTGGAACCAGGGGCAAACAACAACAATGCAGAATGCACACACACAGAATGGATATTGCTACCTACTTCTTGGTACAAGCTTAGTGCTGGTTTAATAAGCTACTAGCACTAGCCTGTGCTTGGAACCAGGGGCAAACAACAACAATGCAGAATGTGCACACACAGAATGGATACAGACACGGATAATGCTACCTACTTCTTGGTACAAGCTTAGTGCTGGTTTAATAAGCTACTAGCCTGTGCTTGGGACCAGGGGCAAACAACAATGCAGAATGCAAACACACAGAATGGATACAGACACGGATAATGCTACCTACTTCTTGGTACAAGCTTAGTGCTGGTCTAATAAGCTACTAGCACTAGTCTGTGCTTGGAACAAGGGGCAAAAAACAACACTGGACACAAACACCAATTGGATACAGACACGGATAATGCTACCTACTTCTTGGTACAAGCTTAGTGCTGGTTTAATATGCTACTAGCACTAGCCTGTGCTTGGAAGCAGGGGCAAACAACAACAATGCAGATTGCACACACACACAGAATGGATACAGACACGGATAATGCTACCTATTTCTTGGTACAAGCTTAGTGCCGGTTTAATATGCTACTAGCACTAGTCTGTGCTTGGAATAATGGGCAAACAACATCAATGCAGAATGGGAAAACAATTAACAACTATAACACACAGAATGGATACACACACAAATATTGCTACCTACTTCTTCGTACAAGCTTAGTGCTGGTTTAATATGCTACTAGCACTAGCCTGTGCTTGGAACAATGGGCAAAAAACAACAATGCAGAATGCACATACACAGAATGGATACAGCCTCGGATATTGCTACCTACTTCTTGGTACAAGCTTAGTGCTGGTTTAATAAGTTCCTAGCACTAGTCTGTGCTTGGAAGCAGGGGCAAACAACAACAATGCAGAAGGCACACACACAGAATGGATACAGACACGGACAATGCTACCTACTTCTTGGTACAAGCTTAGTGCTGGTTTAATATGCTACTAGCACTAGCCTGTGCTTGGAACCAGGGGGAAAACAACAACAATACAGAATGTGCACACACAGAATGGATACAGACACGGATAATGCTACCTACTTCTTGGTACAAGCTTAGTGCTGGTTTAATAAGTTACTAGCACTAGTCTGTGCTTGGAACCAGGGGCAAATAACAACAATGCAGAAGGCACACACACAGAATGGATACAGACACGGATAATGCTACCTACTTCTTGGTACAAGCTTAGTGCTGGTTTAATATGCTACTAGCACTAGCCTGTGCTTGGAACAAGGGGCAAACAGCAACAATGCAGAATGCACACACACAGAATGGATACAGACACGGATATTGCTACCTACTTCTTGGTACAAGCTTAGTGCTGGTTTAATATGCTACTAGCACTAGCCTGTGCTTGGAACCAGGGGCAAACAACAACAATGCAGAACCACAGAATGAACACACACAGAATGGATACAGACACGGATATTGCTACCTACTTCTTGGTACAAGCTTAGTGCTGGTCTAATAAGCTACTAGCACTAGTCTGTGCTTGGAACCAGGGGCAAAAAACAACACTGGACACAAACACCGATTGGATACAGACACGGATAATGCTACCTACTTCTTGGTACAAGCTTAGTGCTGGTTTAATATGCTACTAGCACTAGCCTGTGCTTGGAACCAGGGGCAAACAACAACAATGCAGAATGCACACACACAGAATGGATACAGACACGGATAATGCTACCTACTTCTTGGTACAAGCTTAGTGCTGGTCTAATAAGCTACTAGCACTAGTCTGTGCTTGGAACCAGGGGCAAAAAACAACACTGGACACAAACAGCTGGATACAGACACGGATAATGCTACCTACTTCTTGGTACAAGCTTAGTGCTGGTTTAATATGCTACTAGCACTAGCCTGTGCTTGGAACCAGGGGGAAAACAACAACAATACAGAATGTGCACAAACAGAATGGATACAGACACGGATAATGCTACCTACTTCTTGGTACAAGCTTAGTGCTGGTTTAATAAGCTACTAGCACTAGTCTGTGCTTGGAACCAGGGGCAAATAACAACAATGCAGAATGCACACACACAGAATGGATACAGACACGGATAATGCTACCTACTTCTTGGTACAAGCTTAGTGCTGGTTTAATATGCTACTAGCACTAGCCTGTGCTTGGAACCAGGGGCAAACAGCAACAATGCAGAATGCACACACACAGAATGGATACAGACACGGATATTGCTACCTACTTCTTGGTACAAGCTTAGTGCTGGTTTAATATGCTACTAGCACTAGCCTGTGCTTGGAACCAGGGGCAAACAACAACAATGCAGATTGAACACACACAGAATGAACACACACAGAATGGATACAGACACGGATATTGCTACCTACTTCTTGGTACAAGCTTAGTGCTGGTCTAATAAGCTACTAGCACTAGTCTGTGCTTGGAACCAGGGGCAAAAAACAACAATGGACACAAACACAGAATGGATACAGACACGGATATTGCTACCTACTTCTTGGTACAAGCTTAGTGCTGGTTTAATATGCTACTAGCACTAGCCTGTGCTTGGAACCAGGGGGCAAACAACAACAATGCAGAATGCACACAAACAGAATGGATACAGACACGGATAATGCTACCTACTTCTTGGTACAAGCTTAGTGCTGGTTTAATAAGCTACTAGCACTAGCCTGTGCTTGGAACCAGGGGCAAACAACAACAATGCAGAATGCACACACACAGAATGGATACAGACACGGATATTGCTACCTACTACTTGGTACAAGCTTAGTGCTGGTTTAATATGCTACTAGCACTAGCCTGTGCTTGGAAGCAGGGGCAAACAACAACAATGCAGAATGCACACACACAGAATGGATACAGACACGGATATTGCTACCTACTACTTGGTACAAGCTTAGTGCTGGTTTAATATGCTACTAGCACTAGCCTGTGCTTGGAACAATGGGCAAATAACAACAATGCAGAATGCACATACATAGAATGGATACAGCCTCGGATATTGCTACCTACTTCTTGGTACAAGTTTAGTGCTGGTTTAATAAGCTACTAGCACTAGCCTGTGCTTGGAACCAGGGACAAACAACAACAATGCTGAATGCACACAAATAGAATGGATATTGCTACCTACTTCTTGGTACAAGCTTAGTGCTGGTTTAATAAGCTACTAGCACTAGCCTGTGCTTGGAACCAGGGGCAAACAACAACAATGCAGAATGTGCACACACAGAATGGATACAGACACGGATAATGCTACCTACTTCTTGGTACAAGCTTAGTGCTGGTTTAATAAGCTACTAGCCTGTGCTTGGGACCAGGGGCAAACAACAATGCAGAATGCAAACACACAGAATGGATACAGACACGGATAATGCTACCTACTTCTTGGTACAAGCTTAGTGCTGGTTTAATATGCTACTAGCACTAGCCTGTGCTTGGAACCAGGGGCAAACAACAACAATGCAGATTGAACACACACAGAATGAACACACACAGAATGGATACAGACACGGATATTGCTACCTACTTCTTGGTACAAGCTTAGTGCTGGTCTAATAATCTACTAGCACTAGTCTGTGCTTGGAACCAGGGGCAAAAAACAACACTGGACACAAACAGCTGGATACAGACACGGATAATGCTACCTACTTCTTGGTACAAGCTTATTGCTGGTTTAATATGCTACTAGCACTAGCCTGTGCTTGGAAGCAGGGGCAAACAACAACAATGCAGAATGCACACACACAGAATGGATACAGACACGGATATTGCTACCTACTTCTTGGTACAAGCTTAGTGCTGGTTTAATATGCTACTAGCACTAGCCTGTGCTTGGAACAATGGGCAAATAACAACAATGCAGAATGCACATACATAGAATGGATACAGCCTCGGATATTGCTACCTACTTCTTGGTACAAGTTTAGTGCTGGTTTAATAAGCTACTAGCACTAGCCTGTGCTTGGAACCAGGGACAAACAATGCTGAATGCACACACATAGAATGGATATTGCTACCTACTTCTTGGTACAAGCTTAGTGCTGGTTTAATAAGCTACTAGCACTAGCCTGTGCCTGGAAGCAGGGGCAAACAACAACAATGCAGAATGCAGACACACAGAATGGATACAGACACGGATATTGCTACCTACTACTTGGTACAAGCTTAGTGCTGGTTTAATATGCTACTAGCACTAGCCTGTGCTTGGAAGCAGGGGCAAACAACAACAATGCAGAATGCACACACACAGAATGGATACAGACACGGATATTGCTACCTACTACTTGGTACAAGCTTAGTGCTGGTTTAATATGCTACTAGCACTAGCCTGTGCTTGGAAGAAGGGGCAAACAACAACAATGCAGAATGCACACACACAGAATGGATACAGCACGGATATTGCTACCTACCTCTTGGTACAAGCTTAGTGCTGTTTATATGTTCTAGCACTAGCCTGTGCTTGGAAGCAGGGGCAAACAACAACAATGCAGAAGAACACACACAGAGGATACAGACAAGGATACTGCTACCACTTCTTGGTACAAGCTTAGTGCTGGTTTAATATGCTACTAGCCTGTGCTTGGAACCAGGGGGAAAACAACAACAATACAGAATGTGCACAAACAGAATGGATACAGACACGGATAATGCTACCTACTTCTTGGTACAAGCTTAGTGCTGGTTTAATATGCTAATAGCACTAGCCTGTGCTTGGAAGTAGGGGCAAACAACAACAATGCAGATTGCACACAGAATGGATACAGACACGGATAATGCTACCTACTTCTTGGTACAAGCTTAGTGCTGGTTTATTAAGCTACTAGCACTAGCCTGTGCTTGGAACCAGGGGCAAACAACAACAAT
>CM026387.1:52842400-52861585 GCA_014843695.1 Archivesica marissinica
CTACAAGATAAACCTCCATAACATATATATGGTGTAACCTACAAGATAAACCTCCATAACATATATATGGTGTAACCTACAAGATAAACCTCCATAACATATATATGGTGTAACCTACAAGATAAACCTCCATAACATATATATGGTGTAACCTACAAGATAAACCTCCATAACATATATACTGAGTCAAAAAAGAAACGATACCTGGTGTTTATGTGTCTATAATTTCAACATTTATTAAGAAAATTCTTTGAAAATTCATAAGATGATAGTCCAACATGTTTGAAAGAGGAGCACATAAAGCCTAATGAGCCTCCGAAACTCTCTGCTGCGTGATGACGTAATTCGTCGGACAGGGGTCTAATGGAGTTTTCACACAGACGTCAATACCGAGTATGGGCACCATTTGCGTCTCTCACTGCAATGCACCGCCGTCGCATCGAACGGAAGAGTGTCTGAATCTCTTGCTGGTCAATATTTGTCCACTCCTGATGCAAAACATCCCTCAGTTGGTTTAACGTTACCGGCTGACGTCGTCTGGCGCGGCGGTCTAATGTATCCCACAAATGTTCTATGGGTGACAAGTCTGGTGACAAAGCAGGCCACGGCAGGGTTTCAATATTGTTCTGCTCCAATAATGTGGTGGAAATCCGAGCAGTATGACACCTGGCGTTGTCCTGTTGGAACAGTGTGACGTTTCTGTTGGCGTTAAAGAACGGCACAACTGGCGCAAGGATCTCATCACAGTACCGCTGGGCGTTTAGGTTCCCGTCCACCACTAACAGTTCAGTGCGACTGCCGAAGGTGATACTGCCCCACGCCATAACGCTTCCGCCCCCGAACAGATCGACCTGACGTACACATGCATCGGCGTAACGTTCACCGCGTCTGCGATATACCCGCTCTCTGCCATCCGCTTGACGCAAACAGAACCGCGATTCATCGCTAAACATCACCGAATTCCACTGTAACCGAGTCCAGCGAGCACGTTCCGTCGTCCATTCCCGCCGTACGTCACGGTGACGTCGTGTCAGGATGGGTCCAACGTATGGCCGATAGGCACGAATGCCATGTTCACCGAGCCGGTTCCTGACTGTTTGTGCACTGATGCGAGTGTTGGTCATCCCAGGAGTAACGGCATCTGTGTGCGTAGCAGGTAGGAACCGGTCACGTAAATGTGACGTCCGAATGTGACGGTCCTGTTCACGCGTCGTCACACGTGGTCGACCAGATCTTGGACGGTCGTCCACCGATCCATGTGTTCGATAACGTCGAAGTAGACGCGTTATCGTGATCCGCGTAACCCCGAGTCGATTTGCGACGTCACGCTGACGTAAACCGCCGTCAAGCATGCCAATGGCACGCATTCTCTGATTGCGGTTTAGCCTAGGCATTCTGTTAGAGGTAACAATGGGTATGTAAGGTGTTTTTCCTCGATGATAATGCAATACCAGTACAATAAACCGGTTTTCCGATTTGTACATGTATAGGAAGTTGTCTTTGTTGAGGAGCACGTGCAAATCGGAAATTCGGCGTTCCAGGATTATCGGGTGTTTATTTACCTGTGTTTATGGTTGGTTGACGTTGCAATAAGATACCCGGTACTGATACGTAATAATATATTAAACCTTTCTATGGTTTTATCCGTTTTACGTCATTTTTAGTTTGGTATCGTTTCTTTTTTGACTCAGTATATATGGTGTAACCTACAAGATAAACCTCCATAACATATATATGGTGTAACCTACACGATAAACCTCCATAACATATATATGGTGTAACCTACAAGATAAACCTCCATAACATATACATGGTGTAACCTACAAGATAAACCTCCATAACATATATATGGTGTAACATACAAGATAAACCTCCATAACATATATATGGTCATGTATAATTGTGTAGGAAACATCCAACATCATGTATAATTGTGTAGGAAACATCAACATCATGTATAATTGTGTAGGAATTATCCAACATCATGTATAATTGTGTAGGAAACATCAACATCATGTATAATTGTGTAGGAAACATCCGACATCATGTATACTTGTGTAGGAAACATCAACATCATGTATAATTGTGTAGGAAACATCAACATCATGTATAATTGTGTAGGAAACATCCGACATCATGTATAATTGTGTAGGAAACATCCGACATCATGTATAATTGTGTAGGAAACATCAACATCATGTATAATTGTGTAGGAAACATCAACATCATGTATAATTGTGTAGGAATCATCAACATCATGTATAGTTGTGTAGGAAACATCAACATCATGTATAATTGTGTAGGAAACATCAACATCATGTATAATTGTGTAGGAAACATCCGACTGTCACAGAATGACTGTGTGGATTGTCTAATAAAGGTCACCTGGATCGGGAGTAGAGAAACTAAACACCGTGGTCACTCAATCTCACTTTACTAAGTGCATAAAAACATATTTATATATATACACAATGAACATCATTCTAATCAAATTTAACTAAACCGGTAACCATACCGTCTAAACCTAATAGTTCTGTCCGGTGGCTATGAGCCGTTCAACTGACGAACCGAGTTGACTTATACAACAGTTATTAATTTAACTGGAACATGACACTGTTATTACACTCAGTGAAGACACTATACTTCACTATAAGTTCCTAAGAACTAGGCACTGTAAAACGACACTCAGTGCTGCTTTAATTACTAGTGGTTACTAAGAACCCGGCACTGGAAAACTACCCTCAGTGCTAATTTAAACCGATTCATAAACGAATAACTCCTGCACCATACTCATACGTCCGGAACTCCCGAGGTTGGTACTGACTGCCCTGTGGCGAAGTCTTGGAAGGAGTCTACGCCCCTTCACATGATGAGCCCGGCCTGGTTGATCTATATCACGTGTAGTAACAGTCACGCCTATGCTGTGCCATTACCCACCGACCGTCTCGACCACCTCTCTCCGACTACCTTCAGTGCCTCAATCCCGTCGGCTATACCCCGTCACCATCGTCTTACGCCGTGATGCGGTCATACGTCCGTAACTCCCGAGGTTGGTACTGACTGCCCTGTGGCGAAGTCTTGGAAGGAGTCTACGCCCCTTCACCTGATGAGCCCGGCCTGATTGATCTATATCACGTGTAGTAACAGTCACGCCTATGCTGTGCCATTACCCACCGACCGTCTCGACCACCTCTTACCGTGATGCGGCTACAAGTATAAGCTTTTGTTGTACAATCATGATACAACTTAACGCCCTAATCAAGTCTCGGCTAGACAATATATAGCTTTACACATTAGTTATCAATCACGCAATCACCGGTACATTATACAATACTAATATACTAATGGCATCTATCTGGCATTACAGCTCAAATGGTTCAATCCAATTCACACAAGAATTACAACTAAACACTAATCGTTAGTATTATTCAAGCGGGCTACCTTTAACCTAGATAACCGTTCACCCCTCTATACGGTTGCTCGATGATCAATGCATCTACCATGCATACAGCCCCATCACCCAAGTGTTATACATAATACTATACTCAATGTAGGTAACTGTTATCCACCGGTAACGGTCACTCGCTACGCCTATGCCTCTCCCGTGCATATATTCTATATTACATATGGTACATACAAGATATTCAGATTACCCACGCAGTGTATCCGCTGCACACGATATAGACACCGGTTCGGTCCCGACCCTTTCAAAATATAGCTACAATTCAATGGTCTTATCGATAGCACGGCTTAGGACTATCCCCATTGCGATACCACCGTCCGCCCCAGACGACATGTAGCTAAAGACTAACTATTAAAACAATTCCATCATGAACCGAAGCCAACTAAATTGCTTTTAACAGGTTCATAAAACAATTTAACCCGTATAAATATCATCAACGCTTACTCCACAAGACGTTACAGATAATAAAACAAAACAGGACTTACCCAGTCTACCGCGTGCATTGGTCGCTAAACCTCTCCTTCACACAGTGAATTTCCAAATGGCTCGACACCCGCACAGGCCACGCTAGGCTATATATATAGGTGTGCCGATCCCTTTACATGCTGTACTACTCTATCTAACGTGAAGTAATCCGTGCAGCGCATGCCTGCTTGTGACTACACAACACAACCGGCTCTCTACATAGAGGCCTTTCGATAAATTCTACCTCAGTATACGTTAAACGTTAAACTGTGTATTATCAGCGACGATTTAACTTATCTATTGGTACTCGGTCTTAACACGGGTAAACACAATCCGGCCTATCTGATCTACTTGATAAAACCCCACTGAACATCTCTACCTGTTAACTCATAAAATAATATCACTTTACCCTTTCTGAAACTTAAACCTATACGATTTACTGACAATAGCAAACAACTATATTCATGAAGAGGCCCGTACCGGGGTACTCAAATAATCGTACTGTCATTTTGTTACACCGACATCATGTATAATTGTGTAGGAAACATCCAACATCATGTATAATTGTGTAGGAAACATCCGACATCATGTATAATTGTGTAGGAAACATCCGACATCATGTATAATTGTGTAGGAAACATCCAACATCATGTATAATTGTGTAGGAAACATCCGACATCATGTATAATTGTGTAGGAAACATCCGACATCATGTATAATTGTGTAGGAAACATCCAACATCATGTATAATTGTGTAGGAAACATCCGACATCATGTATAATTGTGTAGGAAACATCCGACATCATGTATAATTGTGTAGGAAACATCCAACATCATGTATAATTGTGTAGGAAACATCCGACATCATGTATAATTGTGTAGGAAACATCCGACATCATGTATAATTGTGTAGGAAACATCCAACATCATGTATAATTGTGTAGGAAACATCCGACATCATGTATAATTGTGTAGGAAACATCCGACATCATGTATAATTGTGTAGGAAACATCAACATCGTGTATAATTGTGTAGGAAACATCTGTATGTATATTGTGTGGTAACATCATGTATAATTGTGTAGGAAACATCAACATCGTGTATAATTGTGTAGGAAACATCAACATCATGTATAATTGTGTAGGAAACATCAACATCATGTATACTTGTGTAGGAAACATCAACACCATGTATAATTGTGTAGGAATCATCAACATCATGTATAATTGTGTAGGAATTATCCAACATCATGTATAATTGTGTAGGAAACATCAACATCATGTATAATTGTGTAGGAAACATCCAACATCATGTATAATTGTGTAGGAAACATCAACATCATGTATACTTGTGTAGGAAACATCAACATCATGTATAATTGTGTAGGAAACATCCAACATCATGTATAATTGTGTAGGAAACATCCGACATCATGTATAATTGTGTAGGAAACATCCGACATCATGAATTATTGTGTAGGAAACATCAACATCATGTATAATTGTGTAGGAATTATCCAACATCATGTATAATTGTGTAGGAAACATCAACATCATGTATAATTGTGTAGGAAACATCCAACATCATGTATAATTGTGTAGGAAACATAAACATCATGTATACTTGTGTAGGAAACATCAACATCATGTATAATTGTGTAGGAAACATCCAACATCATGTATAATTGTGTAGGAAACATCCGACATCATGTATAATTGTGTAGGAAACATCCAACATCATGTATAATTGTGTAGGAAACATCCGACATCATGTATAATTGTGTAGGAAACATCCGACATCATGTATAATTGTGTAGGAAACATCCAACATCATGTATAATTGTGTAGGAAACATCCGACATCATGAATTATTGTGTAGGAAACATCAACATCATGTATAATTGTGTAGGAATTATCCAACATCATGTATAATTGTGTAGGAAACATCAACATCATGTATAATTGTGTAGGAAACATCCAACATCATGTATAATTGTGTAGGAAACATAAACATCATGTATACTTGTGTAGGAAACATCAACATCATGTATAATTGTGTAGGAAACATCCAACATCATGTATAATTGTGTAGGAAACATCCGACATCATGTATAATTGTGTAGGAAACATCCGACATCATGAATTATTGTGTAGGAAACATCAACATCATGTATAATTGTGTAGGAATTATCCAACATCATGTATAATTGTGTAGGAAACATCAACATCATGTATAATTGTGTAGGAAACATCCAACATCATGTATAATTGTGTAGGAAACATCCGACATCATGAATTATTGTGTAGGAAACATCAACATCATGTATAATTGTGTAGGAATTATCCAACATCATGTATAATTGTGTAGGAAACATAAACATCATGTATACTTGTGTAGGAAACATCCAACATCATGTATAATTGTGTAGGAAACATCAACATCGTGTATAATTGTGTAGGAATTATCCAACATCATGTATAATTGTGTAGGAAACATCAACATCATGTATAATTGTGTAGGAAACATCCAACATCATGTATAATTGTGTAGGAAACATCCAACATCATGTATAATTGTGTAGGAAACATCAACATCATGTATACTTGTGTAGGAAACATCAACATCATGTATACTTGTGTAGGAAACATCAACATCATGTATAATTGTGTAGGAAACATCAACATTGTGTATAATTGTGTAGGAATTATCCAACATCATGTATAATTGTGTAGGAAACATCAACATCATGTATAATTGTGTAGGAAACATCAACACCATGTATAATTGTGTAGGAAACATCAACATCATGTATAATTGTGTAGGAAACATCAACATCATGTATAATTGTGTAGGAAACATCAACATCATGTATAATTGTGTAGGAAACATCAACATCATGTATAATTGTGTAGGAAACATCAACACCATGTATAATTGTGTAGGAAACATCAACATCATGTATAATTGTGTAGGAAACATCAACACCATGTATAATTGTGTAGGAAACATCAACATCATGTATAATTGTGTAGGAAACATCAACATCATGTATAATTGTGTAGGAAACATCAACATCATGTATAATTGTGTAGGAATTATCTGCTGGGACTCTAGTGTGTAGGAATTATCTGCTGGGACTCTAGTGTGTAGGAATTATCTGCTGAGACTCTAGTGTGTAGGAATTATCTGCTGGGACTCTAGTGTGTAGGAATTATCTGCTGGGACTCTAGTGTGTAGGAATTATCTGCTGGGACTCTAGTGTGTAGGAATTATCTGCTGGGACTCTAGTGTGTAGGAATTATCTGCTGGGACTCTAGTGTGTAGGAATTATCTGCTGGGACTCTAGTGTGTAGGAATTATCTGCTGAGACTCTAGTGTGTAGGAATTATCTGCTGGGACTCTAGTGTGTAGGAATTATCTGCTGGGACTCTAGTGTGTAGGAATTATCTGCTGGGACTCTAGTGTGTAGGAATTATCTGCTGGGACTCTAGTGTGTAGGAATTATCTGCTGGGACTCTAGTGTGTAGGAATTATCTGCTGGGACTCTAGTGTGTAGGAATTATCTGCTGGGACTCTAGTGTGTAGGAATTATCTGCTGGGACTCTAGTGTGTAGGAATTATCTGCTGGGACTCTAGTGTGTAGGAATTATCTGCTGGGACTCTAGTGTGTAGGAATTATCTGCTGGGACTCTAGTGTGTAGGAATTATCTGCTGGGACTCTAGTGTGTAGGAATTATCTGCTGGGACTCTAGTGTGTAGGAAACATCAACAGGGTATGGAGTTGTACAGGAAGCATGTACAGGATGTCTGGAGTTAACTGGAAAATGAGGCATTTGAAGTAGGAAATGTGACTTTTTCCTTAGCACTTGCATGCAAAGGGATAGTCTGATAGCCATGGAATAAATTCAGAGTACTAAAATATGTGGAACCCTGCAATTTTGGTAATATATCCTCAATCAAAGGGAGCGGGTATGCAATGGTCTTGATAATATTGTTTAGTGTCCTCTGTCCTCTGCAACTGTTGACGGTGAAATCTACCTACCAATGGTATTTATAAATCTTGCGTAATAGGTCAGTCACGGTATTTATAAATCTCGCGTAATAGGTCAGTCGCAGTATTTATAAATCTCGCGTAATAGGTCAGTCGCGGTATTTATAAATCTCGCGTAATAGGTCAGTCACGGTATTTATAAATCTCGCGTAATAGGTCAGTCGCGGTATTTATAAATCTCGCGTAATAGGTCAGTCACGGTATTTATAAATCTCGCGTAATAGGTCAGTCGCGGTATTTATAAATCTCGCGTAATAGGTCAGTCGCGGTATTTATAAATCTCGCGTAATAGGTCAGTCGCGGTATGATCTTTTGATCACATTTCATTTGCAACTTAGGCACGTGAATAACCAATAATTTGGGAAAGCAGTCTAATCAACTTACAGTTTGGTGACTTTTACAGTCATGTAGTCTTAAAATAGCTCATGCTTATTAATCAGACAAAATATAAATACCGTAAACAAACATCGACTTGAGAAGGAGTATTTATTTCATTCTGGTTTGTCAATTTCATTTATTCCGAACATGTCTTCGCGACCAAACACAAAATGTCAATCGGACTTGCAACTGAATGAAACCCGGATATGCATACGTTTTTAAAACGATTTTCTTTCATATACAATCAACTGTCAATCATTCGGTCCACTTCAAAGAAATTAAAATCCATCGGTAGCATAGCTGTAAACATGAAACTATTACCATGCTAATTGCATGTAATTGACATGACATGCATTGAACCCTCGTCATGGATACATTGGACCAATTCTTTGCCCCAGGTGGTAATTAGCCAGTGTTATGTGTTTATTGTAACCGGAAACAGGTGTGAAATGTATATACCTTATCGAGGATTATATTTAGCAACTTAGTGTTGTTAGAAAAATATATCGATATTTCTTGGCTCTTTCAACAATTTTCTGGACCGATTTTTAATGACTTTCTTGTTGCTACAACTGTCCGTCAGTTTAAAATTCGGTCCTGGACCGGGAGAATGCTTTTTTTAGAAGCCCGGGTGAATATTTGTATATTTATGTGTGGACACTGCCCAATTTTAAGGGGTTGTGCATATACAAATTTGTCAAAGCCACTTCTGGGGCAAGTATCGTACACTGTTTGTGCATATACAAATTTGTCAAAGCCACTTCTGGGGCAAGTATCGTACACTGTTTGTGCATATACAGATTTGTCAAAGCCACTTCTGGGGCAAGTATCGTACACTGTTTGTGTACATACAAATTTGTCAAAGCCACTTCTGGGGCAAGTAGCGTACACTGTTTGTGCATATACAAATTTGTCAAAGCCACTTCTGGGGCAAGTATCGTACACTGTTAATATTTTTATTGTTCCTATTGCATCTGGTTCAATTTAGGAATGTGTACATCAGTGTTGAAGTAGTATTTATTTCATAGATTTGTATCCGTTTTCAACTGGAAGATTATATTGTTCTATTTAAGTGATTAGAGAGTTGTTGACTGGAAAACCTGCGTATGATGAAGATAATCCAGAGGAAGAACTCCGGACACAGGACTCTGAAAACATAGATAGTAATATTCAGGTAAACAAAATGCGCATATATCAATGTATAGAGGAAATGTTCCACATATATTATTGTTTATCAAAGGTATATGATTTGTTCTCTTGCTCGGGCTCTGCATGGGGTTAGCTGTTATTATAGTACCCACCATCCATCTATACACACTTGTTCCAAGCAACATCTACATGGCAAGCAACGTCTACATGGCAAGCAACGTCTACATGGCAAGCAACATCTACATGGCAAGCAACATCTACATGGCAAGCAACGTCTACATGGCAAGCAACGTCTACATGGCAAGCAACGTCTACATGACAAGCAACATCTACATGGCAAGCAACGTCTACATGGCAAGCAACATCTACATGGCAAGCAACATCTACATGGCAAGCAACGTCTACATGGCAAGCAACGTCTACATGGCAAGCAACATCTACATGGTAGAATATAATCTAGCAAAAAAAAGAAGGAAAAAAAAGAATATAATCTTGCTTGTTCTCATGCATCAAGCTATTGACTTCTACCAAGACTCTACGTATCCCTATTGACTTCTACCAAGACTGTTCTACGTATCCCTATTGACTTCTACCAAGATTGTTTTACGTATCCCTATTGACTTCTACCAAGATTGTTCTACTTATCCCTATTGACTTCTACCAAGACTGTTCTACTTATCCCTATTGACTTCTACCAAGACTGTTCTACTTATCCCTATTGACTTCTACCAAGATTGTTCTACTTATCCCTATTGACTTCTACCAAGATTGTTCTACTTATCCCTATTGACTTCTACCAAGATTGTTCTACTTATCCCTATTGACTTCTACCAAGACTGTTCTACTTATCCCTATTGACTTCTACCAAGACTGTTCTACTTATCCCTATTGACTTCTACCAAGATTGTACTACTTATCCCTATTGACTTCTACCAAGATTGTTCTACTTATCCCTATTGACTTCTACCAAGACTGTTCTACTTATAATTATTGACTTCTACCAAGATTGTTCTACTTATCCCTATTGACTTCTACCAAGACTGTTCTACTTATCCCTATTGACTTCTACCAAGACTGTTCTACTTATCCCTATTGACTTCTACCAAGACTGTTCTACTTATCCCTATTGACTTCTACCAAGACTGTTCTACTTATCCCTATTAACTTCTACCAAGACTGTTCTACTTATCCCCATTGACTTCTACCAAGACTGTTCTACTTATCCCTATTGACTTCTACCAAGATTGTTCTACTTATCCCTATTGACTTCTACCAAGATTGTTCTACTTATCCCTATTGACTTCTACCAAGATTGTTCTACTTATCCCCATTGACTTCTACCAAGACTGTTCTACTTATCCCTATTGACTTCTACCAAGACTGTTCTACTTATCCCTATTGACTTCTACCAAGACTGTTCTACTTATCCCTATTGACTTCTACCAAGACTGTTCTACTTATCCCTATTGACTTCTACCAAGACTGTTCTACTTATCCCTATTGACTTCTACCAAGATTGTTCTACTTATCCCTATTGACTTCTACCAAGACTGTTCTACTTATCCCTATTGACTTCTACCAAGACTGTTCTACTTATCCCTATTGACTTCTACCAAGACTGTTCTACTTATCCCTATTGACTTCAACCAAGATTGTTCTACTTATCCCCATTGACTTCTACCAAGATTGTTCTACTTATCCCCATTGACTTCTACCAAGACTGTTGTACTTATCCCTATTGACTTCTACCAAGACTGTTCTACTTATCCCTATTGACTTCTACCAAGATTGTTCTACTTATCCCCATTGACTTCTACCAAGACTGTTCTACTTATCCCTATTGACTTCTACCAAGACTGTTCTACTTATCCCTATTGACTTCTACCAAGACTGTTCTACGTATCCCTATTGACTTCTACCAAGACTGTTCTACGTATACCTATTGACTTCTACCAAGATTGTTCTACTTATCCCTATTGACTTCTACCAAGATTGTTCTACTTATCCCTAAGACAAACCAAAGAGAAACAATTTTAATGATATTTCTAATGAAGTTATAATTAATAGGCAGAATGTTACCAAACTTGGTCAGAATCATTGTGACACTTCAAAGGTTGCAATTCATCAAAACTAGGTCACTAAGTCAAATCCAACTAATCTAACTACAATCCATTCAAGTCCGCCTCCGTGGTCGAGTGCTTAAGATCGCTGACTTGTATACCACTGTAACCTATCATCACTGATGGTCACGTGTTCGAGCCCCGCTCAGGCCGTGTCTCATTTATATGAAAAAGTTGGCAGTTTCTTACGGAGGTTGGTGCACCCAAGTACTGGTTAACCGCTGGAGCCTGCCCAGGAAAGGTGTTCTTAGGTCAACTGCTCGCCGGCGATATAGCCCGAAATGGTGCTGATGCAGGCGTAAAGCCCGATATATAACATATAACAATCCATTCTAACTTGTTTTATGTTTTATTTAAGACTATGTGGTATAATCAAATGGACTTGTCTAAAGAAGCATCTACTCTCAATGACATTTCTAAAGAATGTATTGAGAAGACCATGAAATCCAATGTTGTTTATGAGAAATTGGAGGTAAGTAAGTCTGATCATTATGTCTGCCCTAATGTGGGAAGATATATTGTTTTTGCCTTTGCCGTCCATCTGTTCATCTGTCTTGTTTATCTTGTCTTGTGTCAGGAAGCATCGGTATGAATTGATGTCTAGTTGTCCTTATTGTAACCCCATTCCGGTTGGATAATTTGTAGTGGATTTATGGCTATTTGAACATTTTTTAACACAGTTTGTTCGTTCTTCATCTCCCATTGTTGGTTAGTATTACTATTATATACTTAACAAGTTCATTTGTGACAAATAAAGTTCAAGCTCCTTCCCAGTGCATATTTTTGTGAAATCAGTTTACATTGGAGACAAGTGAGATCCATTCAAAGTCATAGAATTAGCTTGTGGTACCATTCAACCAGATGTTTAGCAGGACTATTGATTGGTTTGTTGTACCATTCAACCAGATGTTTAGCAGGACTATTGATTGGGTTTGTTGTACCATTCAACCAGATATTTAGCAGGACTATTGATTGGGTTTGTTGTACCATTCAACCAGATGTTTAGCAGGACTATTGATTGGGTTTGTGGCACAATTCAACCAGATGTTTAGCAGGACTATTGATTGGGTTTGTTGTACCATTCAACCAGATGTTTAGCAGGACTATTGAGTGTGTTTGTGGCACAATTCAACCAGATGTTTAGCAGGACTATTGATTGGGTTTGTTGTACCATTCAACCAGATGTGTAGCAGGACTATTGATGGGGTTTGTCGTACCATTCAACCAGATGTTTAGCAGGACTATTGATTGGGTTTGTTGTACCATTCAACCAGATGTGTAGCAGGACTATTGATTGGGTTTGTTGTACCATTCAACCAGATGTTTAGCAGGACTATTGATTGGGTTTGTTGTACCATTCAACCAGATGTTTAGCAGGACTATTGATTTGGTTGGCTTGTGGCACCATTCAACAAGCTAGATGTTTAGCAGGACTATAGATTGGGTTTGTGGTACCATTCAACAAGCTAGATGTTTAACAGGAATATAGATTGTGTTTGTGGTACCATTCAACCAGATGTTTAGCAGGACTATAGATTGGGTTTGTGGTACCATTCAACAAGCTAGATGTTTAGCAGGACTATAGATTGTGTTTGTGGTACCATTCAACCAGATGTTTAGCAGGACTATAGATTGTGTTTGTGGTACCATTCAACACGCTAGATGTTTAGCAGGAATATAGATTGTGGTACCATTCAACCAGATGTTTAGCAGGACTATAGATTGTGTTTGTGGTACCATTCAACAAGCTAGATGTTTAGCAGGACTATAGATTGTGTTTGTGGTACCATTCAACAAGCTAGATGTTTAGCAGGACTATAGATTGTGGTTGTGGTACCATTCAACAAGCTAGATGTTTAGCAGGAATATAGATTGTGTTTGTGGTACCATTCAACAAGCTAGATGTTTAGCAGGACTATAGATTGTGTTTGTGGTACCATTCAACAAGCTAGATGTTTAGCAGGACTATTGATTGTGTTTGTGGTACCATTCAACCAAATGTTTAGCAGGAATATAGATTGTGTTTGTGGTACCATTCAACAAGCTAGATGTTTAGCAGGACTATAGATTGGGTTTGTGGCACCATTCAACAAGCTAGATGTTTAACAGGACTATAGATTGGGTTTGTGGCACCATTCAACAAGCTAGATGTTTAGCAGGACACTATATTGGGTTTGTGGTACCATTCAACAAGATGTTTAACAGGACTATAGATTGGGTTTGTGGCACCGTTCAACAAGCTAGATGTTTAGCAGGACACTAGATTGGGTTTGTGGTACCATTCAACAAGATGTTTAACAGGACTATAGATTGGGTTTGTGGCACCATTCAACAAGCTAGATGTTTAACAGGACTATATATTGTGTTTGTGGTACCATTCAACAAGCTAGATGTTTAGCAAGACTATAGATTGTGTTTGTGGTACCATTCAACAAGCTAGATGTTTAGCAGGACTATAGATTGTGATTGTGGTACCATTCAACCAGATGTTTAGCAGGAATATAGATTGGGTTTGTGGTACCATTCAACACGCTAGATCTTTAGCAGGAATATAGATTGTGGTACCATTCAACCAGATGTTTAGCAGGACTATAGATTGTGTTTGTGGTACCATTCAACCAGATGTTTAGCAGGACTATAGATTGTGTTTGTGGTACCATTCAACATGCTAGATGTTTAGCAGGAATATAGATTGTGGTACCATTCAACCAGATGTTTAGCAGGACTATAGATTGTGTTTGTGGTACCATTCAACAAGCTAGATGTTTAGCAGGACTATAGATTGTGTTTGTGGTACCATTCAACAAGCTAGATGTTTAGCAGGACTATAGATTGTGTTTGTGGTACCATTCAACAAGCTAGATGTTTAGCAGGAATATAGATTGTGTTTGTGGTACCATTCAACAAGCTAGATGTTTAGCAGGACTATAGATTGTGTTTGTGGTACCATTCAACAAGCTAGATGTTTAGCAGGACTATTGATTGTGTTTGTGGTACCATTCAACCAAATGTTTAGCAGGAATATAGATTGTGTTTGTGGTACCATTCAACAAGCTAGATGTTTAGCAGGACTATAGATTGGGTTTGTGGCACCATTCAACCAAATGTTTAGCAGGACTATAGATTGTGTTTGTGGTACCATTCAACAAGCTAGATGTTTAGCAGGACTATAGATTGGGTTTGTGGTACCATTCAACCAAATGTTTAGCAGGACTATAGATTGTGTTTGTGGTACCATTCAACAAGCTAGATGTTTAGCAGGACTATAGATTGGGTTTGTGGCACCATTCAACAAGCTAGATGTTTAGCAGGACACTATATTGGGTTTGTGGTACCATTCAACAAGATGTTTAACAGGACTATAGATTGGGTTTGTGGCACCATTCAACAAGCTAGATGTTTAACAGGACTATATATTGTGTTTGTGGTACCATTCAACAAGCTAGATGTTTAGCAGGACTATAGATTGTGTTTGTGGTACATTCAACAAGCTAGATGTTTAGCAGGACTATAGATTGTGTTTGTGGTACATTCAACAAGCTAGATGTTTAGCAGGACTATATATTGTGTTTGTGATACCATTCAACAAGCTAGATGTTTAGCAGGACTATATATTGTGTTTGTGGTACCATTCAACCAGATGTTTAGCAGGAATATAGATTGTGTTTGTGATACCATTCAACCAAATGTTTAGCAGGAATATAGATTGGGTTTGTGGTACCATTCAACAAGCTAGATGTTTAGCAGGACTATAGATTGTGTTTGTGGTACCATTCAACCAGATGTTTAGCAGGAATATAGATTGGGTTTGTGGTACCATTCAACAAGCTAGATGTTTAGCAGGACTATAGATTGTGGTTGTGGTACCATTCAACAAGCTAGATGTTTAACAGGAATATAGATTGTGTTTGTGGTACCATTCAACAAGCTAGATGTTTAGCAGGAATATAGATTGTGTTTGTGGTACCATTCAACAAGCTAGATGTTTAACAGGAATATAGATTGTGTTTGTGGTACCATTCAACAAGCTAGATGTTTAGCAGGAATATAGATTGTGGTACCATTCAACCAGATGTTTAGCAGGACTATAGATTGTGTTTGTGGTACCATTCAACAAGCTAGATGTTTAGCAGGACTATAGATTGTGTTTGTGGTACCATTCAACCAGATGTTTAGCAGGAATATAGATTGGGTTTGTGGTACCATTCAACAAGCTAGATGTTTAGCAGGACTATAGATTGTGGTTGTGGTACCATTCAACCAGATGTTTAGCAGGAATATAGATTGGGTTTGTGGCACCATTCAACAAGCTAGATGTTTAGCAGGACTATAGATTGTGTTTGTGGTACCATTCAACAAGCTAGATGTTTAGCAGGACTATAGATTGTGTTTGTGGTACCATTCAACAAGCTAGATGTTTAGCAGGACTATAGATTGTGTTTGTGGTACCATTCAACAAGCTAGATGTTTAGCAGGAATATAGATTGTGGTACCATTCAACCAGATGTTTAGCAGGAATATAGATTGGGTTTGTGGTACCATTCAACAAGCTAGATGTTTAGCAGGACTATAGATTGTGTTTGTGGTACCATTCAACCAGATGTTTAGCAGGAATATAGATTGTGTTTGTGGTACCATTCAACAAGCTAGATGTTTAGCAGGACTATAGATTGTGTTTGTGGTACCATTCAACAAGCTAGATGTTTAGCAGGAATATAGATTGTGTTTGTGGTACCATTCAACAAGCTAGATGTTTAGCAGGAATATAGATTGTGGTTGTGGTACCATTCAACAAGCTAGATGTTTAGCAGGAATATAGATTGTGTTTGTGGTACCATTCAACAAGCTAGATGTTTAGCAGGAATATAGATTGTGTTTGTGGTACCATTCAACAAGCTAGATGTTTAGCAGGAATATAGATTGTGTTTGTGGTACCATTCAACAAGCTAGATGTTTAGCAGGAATATAGATTGTGGTACCATTCAACCAGATGTTTAGCAGGACTATAGATTGTGTTTGTGGTACCATTCAACAAGCTAGATGTTTAGCAGGACTATAGATTGTGTTTGTGGTACCATTCAACAAGCTAGATGTTTAGCAGGACTATAGATTGTGTTTGTGGTACCATTCAACAAGCTAGATGTTTAGCAGGACTATAGATTGTGTTTGTGGTACCATTCAACAAGCTAGATGTTTAGCAGGAATATAGATTGTGTTTGTGGTACCATTCAACAAGCTAGATGTTTAGCAGGAATATAGATTGTGTTTGTGGTACCATTCAACAAGCTAGATGTTTAGCAGGAATATAGATTGTGTTTGTGGTACCATTCAACAAGCTAGATGTTTAGCAGGAATATAGATTGTGGTACCATTCAACCAGATGTTTAGCAGGACTATAGATTGTGTTTGTGGTACCATTCAACCAGATGTTTAGCAGGACTATAGATTGTGTTTGTGGTACCATTCAACAAGCTAGATGTTTAGCAGGACTATAGATTGTGTTTGTGGTACCATTCAACAAGCTAGATGTTTAGCAGGACTATAGATTGTGTTTGTGGTACCATTCAACAAGCTAGATGTTTAGCAGGACTATAGATTGTGTTTGTGGTACCATTCAACCAGATGTTTAGCAGGACTATAGATTGTGTTTGTGGTACCATTCAACAAGCTAGATGTTTAGCAGGACTATTGATTGTGTTTGTGGTACCATTCAACCAGATGTTTAGCAGGACTATAGATTGTGGTTGTGGTACCATTCAACAAGCTAGATGTTTAGCAGGACTATTGATTGTGTTTGTGGTACCATTCAACCAGATGTTTAGCAGGACTATAGATTGTGTTTGTGGTACCATTCAACAAGCTAGATGTTTAGCAGGACTATAGATTGTGTTTGTGGTACCATTCAACCAGATGTTTAGCAGGACTATAGATTGTGTTTGTGGTACCATTCAACAAGCTAGATGTTTAGCAGGACTATTGATTGTGTTTGTGGTACCATTCAACCAGATGTTTAGCAGGACTATAGATTGTGTTTGTGGTACCATTCAACAAGCTAGATGTTTAGCAGGACTATAGATTGTGTTTGTGGTACCATTCAACAAGCTAGATGTTTAGCAGGATATAGATTGTGTTTGTGGTACCATTCAACAAGATGTTTAGCAGGACTATAGATTGTGTTTGTGGTACCATTCAACAAGCTAGATGTTTAGCAGGACTATAGATTGTGTTTGTGGTACCATTCAACAAGCTAGATGTTTAGCAGGAATATAGATTGTGTTTGTGGTACCATTCAACAAGCTAGATGTTTAGCAGGACTATAGATTGTGTTTGTGGTACCATTCAACAAGCTAGATGTTTAGCAGGACTATAGATTGTGTTTGTGGTACCATTCAACAAGCTAGATGTTTAGCAGGAATATAGATTGTGTTTGTGGTACCATTCAACAAGCTAGATGTTTAGCAGGACTATAGATTGTGTTTGTGGTACCATTCAACAAATGTTTAGCAGGAATATAGATTGTGTTTGTGGTACCATTCAACAAGCTAGATGTTTAGCAGGACTATAGATTGTGTTTGTGGTACCATTCAACAGATGTTTAGCAGGAATATAGATTGGGTTTGTGGTACCATTCAACAAAATGTTTAGCAGGACTATAGATTGTGTTTGTGGTACCATTCAACAAGCTAGATGTTTAGCAGGAATATAGATTGTGTTTGTGGTACCATTCAACAAGCTAGATGTTTAGCAGGAATATAGATTGTGTTTGTGGTACCATTCAACAAGCTAGATGTTTAGCAGGAATATAGATTGTGTTTGTGGTACCATTCAACAAGCTAGATGTTTAGCAGGAATATAGATTGTGGTACCATTCAACTAGATGTTTAGCAGGACTATAGATTGTGTTTGTGGTACCATTCAACAAGCTAGATGTTTAGCAGGACTATAGATTGTGTTTGTGGTACCATTCAACCAAATGTTTAGCAGGAATATAGATTGTGTTTGTGGTACCATTCAACCAGATGTTTAGCAGGACTATAGATTGTGTTTGTGGCACCATTCAACAAGCTAGATGTTTAGCAGGACTATAGATTGTGTTTGTGGTACCATTCAACAAGCTAGATGTTTAGCAGGACTATAGATTGTGTTTGTGGTACCATTCAACAAGCTAGATGTTTAGCAGGAATATAGATTGTGTTTGTGGTACCATTCAACAAGCTAGATGTTTAGCAGGAATATAGATTGTGTTTGTGGTACCATTCAACAAGCTAGATGTTTAGCAGGACTATAGATTGTGTTTGTGGTACCATTCAACCAGATGTTTAGCAGGACTATATATTGTGTTTGTGGCACCATTCAACCAAATGTTTAGCAGGACTATAGATTGTGTTTGTGGTACCATTCAACAAGCTAGATGTTTAGCAGGAATATAGATTGGGTTTGTGGTACCATTCAACAAGCTAGATGTTTAGCAGGAATATAGATTGTGTTTGTGGTACCATTCAACAAGCTAGATGTTTAGCAGGAATATAGATTGTGTTTGTGGTACCATTCAACAAGC
>CM026387.1:52862585-52900673 GCA_014843695.1 Archivesica marissinica
GGTACCATTCAACCAGATGTTTAGCAGGACTATAGATTGTGTTTGTGGTACCATTCAACAAGCTAGATGTTTAGCAGGACTATAGATTGTGTTTGTGGTACCATTCAACAAGCTAGATGTTTAGCAGGAATATAGATTGTGTTTGTGGTACCATTCAACAAGCTAGATGTTTAGCAGG
Organism: Archivesica marissinica; assembly: GCA_014843695.1. Taxonomy (NCBI): domain Eukaryota; kingdom Metazoa; phylum Mollusca; class Bivalvia; order Venerida; family Vesicomyidae; genus Archivesica; species Archivesica marissinica. Next base: position 52,862,764 of record CM026387.1, read on the forward strand.
ACTATAGATTGTGTTTGTGGTACCATTCAACAAGCTAGATGTTTAGCAGGACTATAGATTGTGTTTGTGGTACCATTCAACAAGCTAGATGTTTAGCAGGAATATAGATTGTGGTACCATTCAACCAGATGTTTAGCAGGACTATAGATTGTGTTTGTGGTACCATTCAACAAGCTAGATGTTTAGCAGGACTATAGATTGTGTTTGTGGTACCATTCAACAAGCTAGATGTTTAGCAGGAATATAGATTGTGTTTGTGGTACCATTCAACAAGCTAGATGTTTAGCAGGACTATAGATTGTGTTTGTGGTACCATTCAACAAGCTAGATGTTTAGCAGGACTATAGATTGTGTTTGTGGTACCATTCAACAAGCTAGATGTTTAGCAGGACTATAGATTGTGTTTGTGGTACCATTCAACAAGCTAGATGTTTAGCAGGAATATAGATTGTGTTTGTGGTACCATTCAACAAGCTAGATGTTTAGCAGGACTATAGATTGTGTTTGTGGTACCATTCAACAAGCTAGATGTTTAGCAGGACTATAGATTGTGTTTGTGGTACCATTCAACCAGATGTTTAGCAGGAATATAGATTGTGTTTGTGGTACCATTCAACAAGCTAGATGTTTAGCAGGACTATAGATTGTGTTTGTGGTACCATTCAACAAGCTAGATGTTTAGCAGGAATATAGATTGGGTTTGTGGTACCATTCAACAAGCTAGATGTTTAGCAGGACTATAGATTGTGTTTGTGGTACCATTCAACCAGATGTTTAGCAGGAATATAGATTGTGTTTGTGGTACCATTCAACAAGCTAGATGTTTAGCAGGACTATAGATTGTGTTTGTGGTACCATTCAACAAGCTAGATGTTTAGCAGGAATATAGATTGTGTTTGTGGTACCATTCAACAAGCTAGATGTTTAGCAGGACTATAGATTGTGGTTGTGGTACCATTCAACCAGATGTTTAGCAGGAATATAGATTGTGTTTGTGGTACCATTCAACAAGCTAGATGTTTAGCAGGACTATAGATTGTGTTTGTGGTACCATTCAACAAGCTAGATGTTTAGCAGGAATATAGATTGTGTTTGTGGTACCATTCAACAAGCTAGATGTTTAGCAGGACTATAGATTGTGTTTGTGGTACCATTCAACCAGATGTTTAGCAGGAATATAGATTGTGTTTGTGGTACCATTCAACAAGCTAGATGTTTAGCAGGACTATAGATTGTGTTTGTGGTACCATTCAACAAGCTAGATGTTTAGCAGGAATATAGATTGTGTTTGTGGTACCATTCAACAAGCTAGATGTTTAGCAGGACTATAGATTGTGTTTGTGGTACCATTCAACAAGCTAGATGTTTAGCAGGACTATAGATTGTGTTTGTGGTACCATTCAACAAGCTAGATGTTTAGCAGGAATATAGATTGTGTTTGTGGTACCATTCAACAAGCTAGATGTTTAGCAGGAATATAGATTGTGTTTGTGGTACCATTCAACAAGCTAGATGTTTAGCAGGAATATAGATTGTGTTTGTGGTACCATTCAACAAGCTAGATGTTTAGCAGGAATATAGATTGTGTTTGTGGTACCATTCAACAAGCTAGATGTTTAGCAGGAATATAGATTGTGTTTGTGGTACCATTCAACAAGCTAGATGTTTAGCAGGAATATAGATTGTGGTACCATTCAACCAGATGTTTAGCAGGACTATAGATTGTGTTTGTGGTACCATTCAACAAGCTAGATGTTTAGCAGGACTATAGATTGTGTTTGTGGTACCATTCAACAAGCTAGATGTTTAGCAGGAATATAGATTGTGTTTGTGGTACCATTCAACAAGCTAGATGTTTAGCAGGACTATAGATTGTGTTTGTGGTACCATTCAACAAGCTAGATGTTTAGCAGGAATATAGATTGTGTTTGTGGTACCATTCAACAAGCTAGATGTTTAGCAGGAATATAGATTGTGGTACCATTCAACCAGATGTTTAGCAGGACTATAGATTGTGTTTGTGGTACCATTCAACAAGCTAGATGTTTAGCAGGACTATAGATTGTGTTTGTGGTACCATTCAACAAGCTAGATGTTTAGCAGGACTATAGATTGTGTTTGTGGTACCATTCAACAAGCTAGATGTTTAGCAGGACTATAGATTGTGTTTGTGGTACCATTCAACAAGCTAGATGTTTAGCAGGACTATAGATTGTGTTTGTGGTACCATTCAACCAAATGTTTAGCAGGAATATAGATTGTGTTTGTGGTACCATTCAACAAGCTAGATGTTTAGCAGGACTATAGATTGTGTTTGTGGTACCATTCAACCAGATGTTTAGCAGGAATATAGATTGTGTTTGTGGTACCATTCAACAAGCTAGATGTTTAGCAGGACTATAGATTGTGTTTGTGGTACCATTCAACAAGCTAGATGTTTAGCAGGAATATAGATTGTGTTTGTGGTACCATTCAACAAGCTAGATGTTTAGCAGGAATATAGATTGTGTTTGTGGTACCATTCAACAAGCTAGATGTTTAGCAGGACTATAGATTGTGTTTGTGGTACCATTCAACAAGCTAGATGTTTAGCAGGACTATAGATTGTGTTTGTGGTACCATTCAACAAGCTAGATGTTTAGCAGGAATATATTGGTTTGTGGTACCATTCAACAAGATGTTTAGCAGGACTATAGATTGTGTTTGTGGTACCATTCAACAAGCTAGATGTTTAGCAGGACTATAGATTGTGTTTGTGGTACCATTCAACAAGCTAGATGTTTAGCAGGACTATAGATTGTGTTTGTGGTACCATTCAACAAGCTAGATGTTTAGCAGGACTATAGATTGTGTTTGTGGTACCATTCAACAAGCTAGATGTTTAGCAGGACTATAGATTGTGTTTGTGGTACCATTCAACAAGCTAGATGTTTAGCAGGACTATAGATTGTGTTTGTGGTACCATTCAACCAAATGTTTAGCAGGAATATAGATTGTGTTTGTGGTACCATTCAACAAGCTAGATGTTTAGCAGGACTATAGATTGTGTTTGTGGTACCATTCAACAAGCTAGATGTTTAGCAGGACTATTGATTGTGTTTGTGGTACCATTCAACCAAATGTTTAGCAGGACTATAGATTGTGTTTGTGGTACCATTCAACAAGCTAGATGTTTAGCAGGACTATTGATTGGTGTTGTGGCACCATTCAACAAGCTAGATGTTTAGCAGGACTATAGATTGTGGTTGTGGTACCATTCAACAAGCTAGATGTTTAGCAGGAATATAGATTGGGTTTGTGGTACCATTCAACAAGCTAGATGTTTAGCAGGAATATAGATTGTGTTTGTGGTACCATTCAACAAGCTAGATGTTTAACAGGAATATAGATTGTGTTTGTGGTACCATTCAACAAGCTATATGTTTAGCAGGACTATAGATTGTGTTTGTGGTACCATTCAACCAGATGTTTAGCAGGACTATAGATTGTGTTTGTGGTACCATTCAACCAAATGTTTAGCAGGACTATAGATTGTGTTTGTGGTACATTCAACAAGCTAGATGTTTAGCAGGACTATAGATTGTGGTTGTGGTACCATTCAACAAGCTAGATGTTTAGCAGGAATATAGATTGTGTTTGTGGTACCATTCAACAAGCTAGATGTTTAGCAGGACTATAGATTGTGTTTGTGGTACCATTCAACAAGCTAGATGTTTAGCAGGACTATAGATTGTGTTTGTGGTACCATTCAACCAAATGTTTAGCAGGAATATAGATTGTGTTTGTGGTACCATTCAACCAGATGTTTAACATGACTATAGATTGTGTTTGTGGTACCATTCAACCAAATGTTTAGCAGGACTATAGATTGTGTTTGTGGCACCATTCAACAAGCTAGATGTTTAGCAGGACTATAGATTGTGTTTGTGGTACCATTCAACAAGCTAGATGTTTAACAGGACTATAGATTGTGGTTGTGGTACCATTCAACCAAATGTTTAGCAGGAATATAGATTGTGTTTGTGGTACCATTCAACCAGATGTTTAACATGACTATAGATTGTGTTTGTGGTACCATTCAACCAAATGTTTAGCAGGACTATAGATTGTGTTTGTGGCACCATTCAACAAGCTAGATGTTTAGCAGGACTATTGATTGTGTTTGTGGTACCATTCAACAAGCTAGATGTTTAACAGGACTATAGATTGTGGTTGTGGTACCATTCAACCAAATGTTTAGCAGGAATATAGATTGTGTTTGTGGTACCATTCAACAAGCTAGATGTTTAGCAGGACTATAGATTGTGTTTGTGGTACCATTCAACAAGCTAGATGTTTAGCAGGAATATAGATTGTGTTTGTGGTACCATTCAACAAGCTAGATGTTTAGCAGGAATATAGATTGTGGTTGTGGTACCATTCAACAAGCTAGATGTTTAGCAGGAATATAGATTGTGTTTGTGATACCATTCAACAAGCTAGATGTTTAGCAGGACTATAGATTGTGTTTGTGGCACCATTCAACAAGCTAGATGTTTAGCAGGAATATAGATTGTGTTTGTGGTACCATTCAACAAGCTAGATGTTTAGCAGGACTATAGATTGTGTTTGTGGTACCATTCAACAAGCTAGATGTTTAGCAGGACTATAGATTGTGTTTGTGGTACCATTCAACAAGCTAGATGTTTAGCAGGACTATAGATTGTGTTTGTGATACCATTCAACCAAATGTTTAGCAGGAATATAGATTGTGTTTGTGGTACCATTCAACAAGCTAGATGTTTAGCAGGACTATAGATTGTGTTTGTGGTACCATTCAACCAAATGTTTAGCAGGAATATAGATTGTGTTTGTGGTACCATTCAACACGCTAGATGTTTAGCAGGACTATATATTGTGTTTGTGGTACCATTCAACCAGATGTTTAGCAGGAATATAGATTGGGTTTGTGGCACCATTCAACAAGCTAGATGTTTAGCAGGACTATAGATTGGGTTTGTGATACCATTCAACAAGCTAGATGTTTAGCAGGACTATATATTGTGTTTGTGGTACCATTCAACCAAATGTTTAGCAGGAATATAGATTGTGTTTGTGGTACCATTCAACACGCTAGATGTTTAGCAGGACTATAGATTTGGAGCAAAGAGACACATTGTAGCCTGTGAAATATAGAATAAAGCTTTTATGCTCCAGTTAGTTTAGTTTATGCAAATTTATTTTAGCTCGATTGCGAAACAAGTTATTTCAACTTATATTAATCACTCTCGAGACTTCATTCCTGATGGAATCCATCGCCACGAGGGAGAGAGAAGAGGCAACATGGAATTTAAATGCGCTTGCCTAAGGACACAATCGTAACGGCTCCAGCGGGGTCGAACTCCGGACCTTTCGCACCTGAAGCGAACGTGCATCCAATTGTGATATGCTTTAGTTACATGCTAGTGACTGCATTGTGTAAATAATGTTTTCAAGGACCTGCTGTCATCAATGTGCCAAGATAGATGGGTGAGACGGGACACAGATATCTCGGAAACTTACAGATGTGAGATGTGCATGGTCAATACAACAGGTAATCGTTAAATAAGATAGCTCAAAATGATATGGCAGCTGTTGTCACAAAAATAAAGAATTTCTCTTCGTTTGCACTGCTACATTTTGCTCACGTATGTTCGAAATCTTCACTTATACAAAATTGTTATCCATTGGTTTATTATGAAAATAGTACCGGAAACATACAAAGTTAAAAATGTAAGTCAATGAAATGCGACGTTAATAAACGTTACTCGGAATTCAGTAGTCAATATAATACCATGCCGATATTCAGCTCTCGGGAAGCGTGTGAGATATCAATAGCCACCGACTAGCAGCTCTCAGACGTCTGCATATTACACGTGCATGGCTAACTTATGTGGGATGTGTATCCTGGCTTATGCCTGTATGCATGTAATTACACGTGCATGGCTAGCTTATGCGGGATGTGTATCCTGGCGTATGCCTGTATGCATGTAATTACACGTGCATTGCTAACTTATGCGGGATGTGTATCCTGGCTCATGCCTGTATACATGTAATTACACGTGCATGGCTAGTTTATGTGGGATGTGTATCCTGGCATATGCCTGTATACATGGAATTACACGTGCATGGCTAGTTTATGTGGGATGTGTACCCTGGCTTATGCCTGTATACATGGAATTACACGTGCACGGCTAGTTTATGTGGGATGTGTATCCTGGCATATGCCTGTATACATGGAATTACACGTGCATGGCTAGTTTATGTGGGATGTGTACCCTGGCTTATGCCTGTATACATGAAATTACACGTGCACGGCTAGTTTATGTGGGATGTGTATCCTGGCATATGCCTGTATACATGGAATTACACGTGCATGGCTAGTTTATGTGGGATGTTTATCCTGGCATATGCCTGTATACATGGAATTACACGTGCATGGCTAGTTTATGTGGGATGTGTATCCTGGCATATGCCTGTATACATGGAATTACACGTGCATAGCTAGTTTATGTGGGATGTGTATCCTGGCATATGCCTGTATATATGGAATTACACGTGCATGGCTAGTTTATGTGGGATGTGTATCCTGGCTTATGCCTGTATATATGGAATTACACGTGCATGGCTAGTTTATGTGGGATGTGTATCCTGGCATATGCCTGTATACATGGAATTACACGTGCATAGCTAGTTTATGTGGGATGTGTGTCCTGGCATATGCCTGTATACATGGAATTACACGTGCATGGCTAGTTTATGTGGGATGTGTGTCCTGGCATATGCCTGTATACATGGAATTACACGTGCATGGCTAGTTTATGTGGGATGTGTGTCATGGCATATGCCTGTATACATGTAATTACACGTGCATGGCTAGTTTATGTGGGATGTGTACCATGGCTTATGCCTGTATACATGGTATTACACGTGCATGGCTAGTTTATGTGGGATGTGTGTCCTGGCTTATGCCTGTATACATGGAATTACACGTGCATGGCTAACTTATGCTGGATGTGTATCCTGGCTTATGCCTGTATACATGGAATTACACGTGCATGGCTAGTTTATGTGGGATGTGTACCATGGCTTATGCCTGTATACATGGAATTACACGTGCATGGCTAACTTATGCTGGATGTGTATCCTGGCTTATGCCTGTATACATGGAATTACACGTGCATGGCTAGTTTATGCGGAATGTGTGTCCTGGCTTATGCCTGTATACATGGAATTACACGTGCATGGCTAGTTTATGTGGGATGTGTATCCTGGCTTATGCCTGTATACATGGAATTACACGTGCACTGCTAGTTTATGTGGGATGTGTGTCCTGGCTTATGCCTGTATACATGGAATTACACGTGCACTGCTAGTTTATGTGGGATGTGTGTCCTGGCTTATGCCTGTATACATGGAATTACACGTGCACTGCTAGTTTATGTGGGATGTGTATCCTGGCTTATGCCTGTATACATGTAATTACACGTGCATGGCTAGTTTATGTGGGATGTGTGTCCTGGCTTATGCCTGTATACATGTAATTACACGTGCATGGCTAGTTTATGTGGGATGTGTACCCTGGCTTATGCCTGTATACATGGAATTACACGTGCATGGCTAACTTATGCTGGATGTGTATCCTGGCTTATGCCTGTATACATGGAATTACACGTGCATGGCTAACTTATGTGGGATGTGTGTCCTGGCTTATGCATGTATACATGGAATTACACGTGCATGGCTAGTTTATGTGGGATGTGTATCCTGGCTTATGCCTGTATACATGGAATTACACGTGCATGGCTAGTTTATGTGGGATGTGTACCCTGGCTTATGCCTGTATACATGTAATTACACGTGCATGGCTAGTTTATGTGGGATGTGTATCCTGGCTTATGCCTGTATACATGGAATTACACGTGCATGGCTAGTTTATGTGGGATGTGTGTCCTGGCTTATGCCTGTATGCATGTAATTACACGTGCATGGCTAGTTTATACGGGATGTGTATCCTGGCTTATGCCTGTATACATGGAATTACACGTGCATGGCTAGTTTATGTGGGATGTGTGTCCTGGCTTATGCCTGTATACATGTAATTACACGTGCATGGCTAGTTTATGTGGGATGTGTATCCTGACTTATGCCTGTGTACATGTAATTACACGTGCATGGCTAGTTTATGTGGGATGTGTGTCCTGGCTTATGCCTGTATACATGGAATTACACGTGCACTGCTAGTTTATGTGGGATGTGTATCCTGGCTTATGCCTGTGTACATGTAATTACACGTGCATGGCTAGTTTATGTGGGATGTGTGTCCTGGCTTATGCCTGCATACATGGAATTACACGTGCACTGCTAGTTTATGTGGGATGTGTATCCTGGCTTATGCCTGTATACATGTAATTACACGTGCATGGCTAGTTTATGCGGGATGTGTATCCTGGCATATGCCTGTATACATGGAATTACACGTGCATGGCTAGTTTATGTGGGATGTGTATCCTGGCTTATGCCTGCATACATGGAATTACACGTGCACTGCTAGTTTATGTGGGATGTGTATCCTGGCTTATGCCTGTATACATGGAATTACACGTGCATGGGAAGCTTGGGCGGAGTGGGTGCATTTAAAATTCAGATATCAAGTTGACATGGGCATATGTATATGACACTGGCACCTGAGGGTGGTTTTTTGTTTTCCACTAATAAAAACTGGGAAGTTGTTGCCTAACCTAAGTTGTCAGTGCCACAATGGCAGATACATTGTATGTGGTTTAATATCTATTTCAGCTAAAGTGTCAAAAGCTGTGTTTGGCCATTCTGGAAACTGTGCATGTCCGATCCGTGTGTGTGTTGCATGTATGCGCAACTCATTCCTGAATCCAATCGTGTGTCATTCCTGCAGCGGCACAATACTTCCATGCATAGGTAATTAAAATATTATTAATTAAATTATTCTGCTTCACTGAATGTTTCGGATAGCATATTGTTTTCACCTTATTTGCTGTCTGTCCGTCTGCGTGTGAAGTCTTGTTTCAGCACTATCTGACCAACTTCTGCAAATAATTGTCATGAAATTTTGCGTAATTGTTCATTATTATGATACAAAAAGCCCACTGTGACATTCCAGACTGTTACCCACTGGTTGTCGCTATTGACGGTCAAATCTTCAGTAGCAAGTTGCTGAGTATTCTAACGAAGGTTATGAAACTTCACACATTCAGTGTGCACGATCTGATCTCTGTGTCAGTGTGTACCGATCTGATCTCTGTGTCAGTGTGTACCGATCTGATCTCTGTGTCAGTGTGTACCGATCTGATCTCTGTGTCAGTGTGTACCGATCTGATCTCTGTGTCAGTGTGCACCGATCTGATCTCTGTGTCAGTGTATACCGATCTGATCTCTGTGTCAGTGTGCACCGATCTGATCTCTGTGTTAGTGTGCACCGATCTGATCTCTGTGTCAGTGTGTACCGATCTGATCTCTGTGTCAGTGTGCACAATCTTTGTGTCAGTGTGTACAATCTTTGTGTCAGTGTGCACTGATCTGATCTCTGTGTCAGTGTGTACCGATCTGATCTCTGTGTCAGTGTGTACTGATCTGATCTCTGTGTCAGTGTGCACTGATCTGATCTCTGTGTCAGTGTGTACCGATCTGATCTCTGTGTCAGTGTGTACTGATCTGATCTCTGTGTCAGTGTGCACAGATCTGATCTGCTTGTCACTGTCCACTGATCTGATCTCCTTGTCACTGTGCACTGATCTGATCTGCTTGTCACTGTGCACTGATCTGATCTCCTTGTCACTGTGCACTGATCTGATCTGCTTGTCACTGTGCACTGATCTGTCTCCTTGTCAGTGTGCACTGATCTAATCTCCTTGTCAGTGTGCACTAATCTGACCTCCTTGTCACTGTGCACTGATCTGATATCCTTGTCACTGTGCACTGATCTGATCTTGTCACTGTGCACTGATCTGATATCCTTGTCACTGTGCACTGATCTGATCTCCTTGTCACTGTGCACTGATCTGTTCTCCTTGTCAATGTGCACTGATCTGTTCTCCTTGTCAGTGTGCACTGATCTGATCTCCTTGTCAATGTGCACTGATCTGTTCTCCTTGTCAGTATGCACTGATCTGATCTCCATGTCACTGTGCACTGATCTGATCTCCTTGTCACTGTGCACTGATCTGTTCTCCTTGTCACTGTGCACTGATCTGATCTCCATGTCAATGTGCACTGATCTGATCTCCTTGTCAATGTGCATCGATCTGTTCTCCTTGTCACTGTGCACTGATCTGTTCTCCTTGTCACTGTGCACTGATCTGTTCTCCTTGTCAATGTGCACTGATCTGATCTCCTTGTCAATGTGCACTGATCTGTTCTCCTTGTCAATGTGCACTGATCTGTTCTTCTTGTCACTGTGCACTGATATGTTCTTCTTGTCACTGTGCACTGATCTGTTCTCCTTGTCACTGTGCATTGATCTGTTCTCCTTGTCACTGTACACTGATCTGATCTTCTTGTCACTGTGCACTGATCTGTTCTCCTTGTCAATGTGCACTGATCTGTTCTCCTTGTCACTGTGCACTGATCTGTTCTCCTTGTCAATGTGCACTGATCTGTTCTCCTTGTCACTGTGCACTGATCTGTTCTCCTTGTCACTATGCATCGATCTGTTCTCCTTGTCAATGTGCATCGATCTGTTCTCCTTGTCACTGTGCACTGATCTGTTCTCCTTGTCACTGTGCACTGATCTGTTCTCCTTGTCACTGTGCACTGATCTGTTCTTCTTGTCACTGTGCACTGATCTGTTCTCCTTGTCACTGTGCACTGATCTGATCTTCTTGTCACTGTGCACTGATCTGTTCTCCTTGTCAATGTGCACTGATCTGTTCTCCTTGTCAATGTGCACTAATCTGTTCTCCTTGTCACTGTGCACTGATCTGTTCTCCTTGTCACTGTGCACTGATCTGTTCTCCTTGTCTCTGTGCACTGATCTGTTCTCCTTGTCAATGTGCACTGATCTGATCTCCTTGTCAATGTGCACTAATATGTTCTCCTTGTCACTGTGCACTGATCTGTTCTCCTTGTCACTGTGCACTGATCTGTTCTCCTTGTCACTGTGCACTGATCTGTTCTCCTTGTCAATGTGCACTGATCTGATCTCTTTGTCACTGTGCACTGATCTGTTCTCCTTGTCACTGTGCACTGATCTGTTCTCCTTGTCACTGTGCACTGATCTGTTCTCCTTGTCAATGTGCACTGATCTGATCTCCATGTCACTGTGCACTGATCTGTTCTTCTTGTCACTGTGCACTGATCTGTTCTCCTTGTCACTGTGCACTGATCTGTTCTCCTTGTCAATGTGCACTGATCTGTTCTCCTTGTCACTGTGCACTGATCTGTTCTCCTTGTCACTGTGCACTGATCTGATCTCCATGTCACTGTGCACTGATCTGATCTGCTTGTCACTGTGCACTAATCTGATCTCCTTGTCACTGTGCACTAATCTGTTCTCCTTGTCACTGTGCACTGATCTGATCTCCTTGTCACTGTGCACTGATCTGATCTCCTTGTCACTGTGCACTGATCTGTTCTCCTTGTCCCTGTGCACTGATCTGATCTGCTTGTCACTGTCCACTGATCTGATCTCCTTGTCACTGTGCACTGATCTGATCTGCTTGTCACTGTGCACTGATCTGATCTCCTTGTCACTGTGCACTGATCTGATCTGCTTGTCACTGTGCACTGATCTGTTCTCCTTGTCACTGTGCACTGATCTGATCTGCTTGTCAATGTGCACTGATCTGATCTTCTTGTCACTGTGCACTGATCTGTCTCCTTGTCAGTGTGCACTGATCTAATCTCCTTGTCAGTGTGCACTTATCTGACCTCCTTGTCACTGTGCACTGATCTGATCTCCTTGTCACTGTGCACTGATCTGATCTTGTCACTGTGCACTGATCTGATATCCTTGTCACTGTGCACTGATCTGATCTCCTTGTCACTGTGCACTGATCTGTTCTCCTTGTCAATGTGCACTGATCTGTTCTCCTTGTCAGTGTGCACTGATCTGATCTCCTTGTCAATGTGCACTGATCTGTTCTCCTTGTCAGTATGCACTGATCTGATCTCCATGTCACTGTGCACTGATCTGATCTCCTTGTCACTGTGCACTGATCTGTTCTCCTTGTCACTGTGCACTGATCTGATCTCCATGTCAATGTGCACTGATCTGATCTCCTTGTCAATGTGCATCGATCTGTTCTCCTTGTCACTGTGCACTGATCTGTTCTCCTTGTCACTGTGCACTGATCTGTTCTCCTTGTCAATGTGCACTGATCTGATCTCCTTGTCAATGTGCACTGATCTGTTCTCCTTTTCACTGTGCACTGATCTGATCTTCTTGTCACTGTGCACTGATCTGTTCTCCTTGTCAATGTGCACTGATCTGTTCTCCTTGTCACTGTGCACTGATCTGTTCTCCTTGTCAATGTGCACTGATCTGTTCTCCTTGTCACTGTGCACTGGTCTGTTCTCCTTGTCACTGTGCACTGATCTGTTCTCCTTGTCAATGTGCACTGATCTGTTCTCCTTGTCACTGTGCACTGATCTGTTCTCCTTGTCAATGTGCATCGATCTGTTCTCCTTGTCAATGTGCATCGATCTGTTCTCCTTGTCACTGTGCACTGATCTGTTCTCCTTGTCACTGTGCACTGATCTGTTCTTCTTGTCACTGTGCACTGATCTGTTCTCCTTGTAACTGTGCACTGATCTGTTCTCCTTGTCACTGTGCACTGATCTGATCGTCTTGTCACTGTGCACTGATCTGTTCTCCTTGTCAATGTGCACTGATCTGTTCTCCTTGTCACTGTGCACTGATCTGTTCTCCTTGTCACTATGCATCGATCTGTTCTCCTTGTCAATGTGCATCGATCTGTTCTCCTTGTCACTGTGCACTGATCTGTTCTCCTTGTCACTGTGCACTGATCTGTTCTCCTTGTCACTGTGCACTGATCTGTTCTTCTTGTCACTGTGCACTGATCTGTTCTCCTTGTCACTGTGCACTGATCTGTTCTCCTTGTCTCTGTGCACTGATCTGATCTTCTTGTCACTGTGCACTGATCTGTTCTCCTTGTCACTGTGCACTGATCTGATCTTCTTGTCATTGTGCACTGATCTGTTCTCCTTGTCAATGTGCACTGATCTGTTCTCCTTGTCACTGTGCACTGATCTGATCTTCTTGTCACTGTGCACTGATCTGTTCTCCTTGTCAATGTGCACTGATCTGTTCTCCTTGTCAATGTGCACTAATCTGTTCTCCTTGTCACTGTGCACTGATCTGTTCTCCTTGTCACTGTGCACTGATCTGTTCTCCTTGTCACTGTGCACTGATCTGTTCTCCTTGTCACTGTGCACTGATCTGATCTCCTTGTCACTGTGCACTGATCTGTTCTCCTTGTCACTGTGCACTGATCTGTTCTCCTTGTCACTGTGCATCGATCTGTTCTCCTTGTCACTGTGCACTGTGCACTGATCTGATCTTCTTGTCACTGTGCATCGATCTGTTCTCCTTGTCAGTGTGCATCGATCTGTTCCCCTTGTCACTGTGCACTGATCTGTTCTCCTTGTCACTGTGCACTGATCTGTTCTCCTTGTCACTGTGCACTGATCTGTTCTCCTTGTCACTGTGCACTGATCTGTTCTCCTTGTCACTGTGCACTGATCTGATCTCCTTGTCACTGTGCACTGATCTGATCTCCTTGTCACTGTGCACTGATCTGTTCTCCTTGTCACTGTGCACTGATCTGTTCTCCTTGTCACTGTGCATCGATCTGTTCTCCTTGTCACTGTGCACTGTGCACTGATCTGATCTTCTTGTCACTGTGCATCGATCTGTTCTCCTTGTCAGTGTGCATCGATCTGTTCCCCTTGTCACTGTGCACTGATCTGATCTCCTTGTCACTGTGCACTGATCTGATCTGCTTGTCACTGTGCACTGATCTGTTCTCCTTGTCACTGTGCACTGATCTGATCTGCTTGTCAATGTGCACTGATCTGATCTTCTTGTCACTGTGCACTGATCTGTCTCCTTGTCAGTGTGCACTGATCTAATCTCCTTGTCAGTGTGCACTAATCTGACCTCCTTGTCACTGTGCACTGATCTGATCTCCTTGTCACTGTGCACTGATCTGATCTTGTCACTGTGCACTGATCTGATATCCTTGTCACTGTGCACTGATCTGATCTCCTTGTCACTGTGCACTGATCTGTTCTCCTTGTCAATGTGCACTGATCTGTTCTCCTTGTCAGTGTGCACTGATCTGATCTCCTTGTCAATGTGCACTGATCTGTTCTCCTTGTCAGTATGCACTGATCTGATCTCCATGTCACTGTGCACTGATCTGATCTCCTTGTCACTGTGCACTGATCTGTTCTCCTTGTCACTGTGCACTGATCTGATCTCCATGTCAATGTGCACTGATCTGATCTCCTTGTCAATGTGCATCGATCTGTTCTCCTTGTCACTGTGCACTGATCTGTTCTCCTTGTCACTGTGCACTGATCTGTTCTCCTTGTCAATGTGCACTGATCTGATCTCCTTGTCAATGTGCACTGATCTGTTCTCCTTTTCACTGTGCACTGATCTGATCTTCTTGTCACTGTGCACTGATCTGTTCTCCTTGTCAATGTGCACTGATCTGTTCTCCTTGTCACTGTGCACTGATCTGTTCTCCTTGTCAATGTGCACTGATCTGTTCTCCTTGTCACTGTGCACTGGTCTGTTCTCCTTGTCACTGTGCACTGATCTGTTCTCCTTGTCAATGTGCACTGATCTGTTCTCCTTGTCACTGTGCACTGATCTGTTCTCCTTGTCAATGTGCATCGATCTGTTCTCCTTGTCAATGTGCATCGATCTGTTCTCCTTGTCACTGTGCACTGATCTGTTCTCCTTGTCACTGTGCACTGATCTGTTCTTCTTGTCACTGTGCACTGATCTGTTCTCCTTGTCACTGTGCACTGATCTGTTCTCCTTGTCACTGTGCACTGATCTGATCGTCTTGTCACTGTGCACTGATCTGTTCTCCTTGTCAATGTGCACTGATCTGTTCTCCTTGTCACTGTGCACTGATCTGTTCTCCTTGTCACTATGCATCGATCTGTTCTCCTTGTCAATGTGCATCGATCTGTTCTCCTCGTCACTGTGCACTGATCTGTTCTCCTTGTCACTGTGCACTGATCTGTTCTCCTTGTCACTGTGCACTGATCTGTTCTTCTTGTCACTGTGCACTGATCTGTTCTCCTTGTCACTGTGCACTGATCTGTTCTCCTTGTCTCTGTGCACTGATCTGATCTTCTTGTCACTGTGCACTGATCTGTTCTCCTTGTCACTGTGCACTGATCTGATCTTCTTGTCATTGTGCACTGATCTGTTCTCCTTGTCAATGTGCACTGATCTGTTCTCCTTGTCACTGTGCACTGATCTGATATTCTTGTCGCTGTGCACTGATCTGTTCTCCTTGTCAATGTGCACTGATCTGTTCTCCTTGTCAATGTGCACTAATCTGTTCTCCTTGTCACTGTGCACTGATCTGTTCTCCTTGTCACTGTGCACTGATCTGTTCACCTTGTCACTGTGCACTGATCTGTTCTCCTTGTCACTGTGCACTGATCTGATCTCCTTGTCACTGTGCACTGATTTGTTCTCCTTGTCACTGTGCACTGATCTGTTCTCCTTGTCACTGTGCATCGATCTGTTCTCCTTGTCACTGTGCACTGTGCACTGATCTGATCTTCTTGACACTGTGCATCGATCTGTTCTCCTTGTCAGTGTGCATCGATCTGTTCCCCTTGTCACTGTGCACTGATCTGTTCTCCTTGTCACTGTGCACTGATCTGTTCTCCTTGTCACTGTGCACTGATCTGATCTCCATGTCACTGTGCACTCATCTGTTCTTCTTGTCACTGTGCACTGATCTGTTCTCCGTGTCAATGTGCACTGATCTGTTCTCCTTGTCACTGTGCACTGATCTGTTCTCCTTTTCACTGTGCACTGATCTGTTCTCCTTGTCAATGTGCACTGATCTGTTCTCCTTTTCACTGTGCACTGATCTGATCTTCTTGTCACTGTGCACTGATCTGTTCTCCTTTTCACTGTGCACTGATCTGATCTTCTTGTCACTGTGCACTGATCTGTTCTCCTTGTCACTGTGCACTGATCTGTTCTCCTTGTCACTGTTCACTGATCTGTTCTCCTTGTCACTGTGCATCGATCTGTTCTCCTTGTCACTGTGCACTGATCTGTTCTCCTTGTCACTGTGCATCGATCTGTTCCCCTTGTCACTGTGCATCGATCTGTTCCCCTTGTCACTGTGCACTGATCTGTTCTCCTTGTCACTGTGCATCGATCTGTTCCCCTTGTCAATGTGCACTGATCTGATCTCCTTGTCAATGTGCACTGATCTGATCTCCATGTCACTGTGCACTGATCTGTTCTTCTTGTCACTGTGCACTGATCTGTTCTCCTTGTCAATGTGCACTAATATGTTCTCCTTGTCACTGTACACTGATCTGTTCTCCTTGTCACTGTGCACTGATCTGTTCTCCTTGTCAGTGTGCACTAATATGTTCTCCTTGTCACTGTGCATTGATCTGTTCTCCTTGTCACTGTGCACTGATCTGATCTCCTTGTCACTGTGCACTGATCTGTTCTCCTTGTCAGTGTGCACTAATATGTTCTCCTTGTCACTGTGCACTGATCTGTTCTCCTTGTCACTGTGCACTGATCTGTTCTCCTTGTCACTGTGCACTGATCTGTTCTCCTTGTCAATGTGCACTGATCTGATCTCTTTGTCACTGTGCACTGATCTGTTCTCCTTGTCACTGTGCACTGATCTGTTCTCCTTGTCACTGTGCACTGATCTGTTCTCCTTGTCAATGTGCACTGATCTGATCTCCATGTCACTGTGCACTGATCTGTTCTTCTTGTCACTGTGCACTGATCTGTTCTCCTTGTCACTGTGCACTGATCTGTTCTCCTTGTCAATGTGCACTGATCTGATCTCCATGTCACTGTGCACTGATCTGTTCTTCTTGTCACTGTGCACTGATCTGTTCTCCTTGTCACTGTGCACTGATCTGTTCTCCTTGTCAATGTGCACTGATCTGATCTCCTTGTCAATGTGCACTGATCTGTTCTCCTTGTCACTGTGCACTGATCTGTTCTCCTTGTCACTGTGCACTGATCTGATCTCCATGTCACTGTGCACTGATCTGTTCTTCTTGTCACTGTGCACTGATCTGTTCTCCTTGTCAATGTGCACTGATCTGTTCTCCTTGTCAATGTGTACTGATCTGATCTCCTTGTCAATGTGCACTGATCTGATCTCCTTGTCAATGTGCACTGATCTGATCTTCTTGTCACCCTATACATATTTGTGCTAATTATTTACAAAATGTTATTAATTGTGGGACAAGGTCATCTCTTATCTAATCAATCACAGGGCAATGGTACACAAAACCTGTCATCACTAATTTAATGTTAGATTAACAACATGCATGTTTGATAAATGTACTTGGAATAAAGAAACGGCCTATACGCCTCCATGTCGCTGAGTTGTAAACCACTGTAACTTACCATCACTGATGATCAAAGGTTCGAGCACCGTGTCTTATTTATATGCTAATGTTGGCAGTTTCTTACTTAGGTTGTGCACCAAGTATTGGTTAATCACTGGAGCCTGCCCAGGACAGGTGTTGTTAGGTAAACTACCCACTGGCCAAAAAGGTGCTGATGCAGGCATAAAACCCGAATAAACAAACAAACCTATATGCCAAATAGATAGGTCATTTTACCTCATAGGTCATTTTACCTCAAAAGATCTGAAAATCATTGAAAGTTGTTTAGAATGGCAAATGGGTCCTTTTACCGCCAATTTGTTCATGTAATGGTAGATGATATGACAATTGTATTCTGACTCATATCCTTAAATATGACAGGAGTACATGTAATATGACAGGAGTACAATATGACAGGAGTACATGTAATATGACAGGAGTACATGTAATATGACAAGAGTACATGTAATATGACAGGAGTACATGTAATATGACAGGAGTACATGTAATATGACAGGAGTACATGTAATATGACAGGAGTACATGTAATATGACATACATGTAATATGACAGGAGTACATGTAATATGACAGGAGTACATGTAATATGACAGGAGTACATGTAATATGACAGGAGTACATGTAATATGACAGGAGTACATGTTAGATCATTTTACAAGAGAAGCACATGATTAAATAAAAGTTTAAACTTTATTTATTTTACAATGATTGCGAAGCAAGTTTTAACAACTTGTATTAATCACTCTCGTTGGCGCGAATGAAAGCATAAATGTGATCATTTTTGTGGGAGGAAACCGGAGTATCCGGAGAAAACCCACCTGTCCGATCTGGCGACCACTGTACCATCTCACATACTTCCCGGTCCGAGGATCGAACCCGGGTTGCATTTGTGAGATCCAAGCGTCACATGATTAAATGATACTGAAATATGCAAAAATCTAAATTTGGTCAAAATGTTAGATACTGTATACGTGGATAACTTTGCAGGTTGAAATGTTTGCGAATGTTATATTTCCAACTTTTCGCGGGCAAAATGTTCGCGTTAGAATGATTTATGGTTACATCATATTATTTGCACATTGTGAAAGTCGCTATGGCGCCATTGTCGTATTTTGACAAAATCACTACTGTGGTGAGAGAACATTACTGATGATCATGTCTTTAATTGGGAACAAACAGGAGTTAATATGGTTTTAATTAGGTAAGTGAACGATGTCGCAAACAGGAGTTACTATGGTTCTAATAAGTAAGTGAAAGATGTCGCAAACAGGAGTTAATATGGTTCTAATAAGTAAGTGAAAGATGTCGCAAACAGGAGTTAATATGGTTCTAATAAGTAAGTGAAAGATGTCGCAAACAGGAGTTACTATGGTTCTAATAAGTAAGTGAAAGATGTCGCAAACAGGAGTTAATATGGTTCTAATAAGTTAGTGAAAGATGTCGCAAACAGGAGTTAATATGGTTCTAATAAGTTAGTGAAAGATGTCGCAAACAGGAGTTAATATGGTTCTAATAAGTAAGTGAAAGATGTCGCAAACAGGAGTTAATATGGTTATAATAAGTAAGTGAAAGATGTCGCAAACAGGAGTTACTATGGTTCTAATAAGTTAGTGAACGATGTCGCAAACAGGAGTTAATATGGTTATAATAAGTAAGTGAAAGATGTCGCAAACAGGAGTTAATATGGTTATAATAAGTAAGTGAAAGATGTCGCAAACAGGAGTTACTATGGTTCTAATAAGTTAGTGAAAGATGTCGCAAACAGGAGTTACTATGGTTCTAATAAGTTAGTGAACGATGTCGCAAACAGGAGTTAATATGGTTATAATAAGTAAGTGAATGATGTCGCAAACAGGAGTTAATAAGTTAGTGAACGATGTCGCAAACAGGAGTTAATATGGTTCTAATAAGTAAGTGAAAGATGTCGCAAACAGGAGTTAATATGGTTCTAATAAGTTAGTGAAAGATGTCGCAAACAGGAGTTAATATGGTTCTAATAAGTTAGTGAAAGATGTCGCAAACAGGAGTTAATATGGTTCTAATAAGTAAGTGAACGATGTCGCAAACAGGAGTTAATATGGTTCTAATAAGTTAGTGAAAGATGTCGCAAACAGGAGTTAATATGGTTCTAATAAGTTAGTGAACGATGTCGCAAACAGGAGTTAATATGGTTCCAATTAGGTAAGTGAACGATGTCGCAAAAGGGAGACAAAAAGTTGAAATCACAAATGGAAGTGACAAGCGTCAATAAATAAACAAAAATAACATGACGCCCCCACCACATTTAATAGAAATAACATGACACCCCCACCACATTTAATAGAAATAACATGACACCCCCACCACATTTAATAGAAATAACATGATGCCCCCACCACATTTAATAGAAATAACATGACGCCCCCACCACATTTAATAGAAATAACATGACGCCCCCACCACATTTAATAGAAATAACATGACGCCCCCACCACATTTAATAGAAATAACATGACGCCCCACCACATTTAATAGAAATAACATGACGCCCCCACCACATTTAATAGAAATAACATGATGCCCCCACCACATTTAATAGAAATAACATGATGCCCCCACCACATTTAATAGAAATACATGACGCCCCCACCACATTTAATAGAAATAACATGATGCCCCCACCACATTTAATAGAAATAACATGACGCCCCCACCACATTTAATAGAAATTTGCTGAAACACAAGCAATAAATAACTACAGGATAAAACATTTACGTTCTCTCAGGTACTGTACATGTACAGGTGTGAAAAATCACAAATCCATTTTCTATGCGCAGCGTCAGCCTTTATACCGTTACAAACAATTCAAGTGATCTTTTTATCGTGCAGACTTGATGATCACATGTTTAACAATGAACGCATGTGTTAATATTTTGCTTGTGAAATAAAAATGCACTTATTTCCGGCATATTTTAATACAACTGCAAGTGATAAATTACAGCTACAACAATTCAAACAGACGACACAGACTACAGTTGCTTGGGGTTTACCTTTTTACAAAGATTCAAACAGACGACACAGACTACAGGTTGCATGGGGATTTACCTTTTTACAAAGATTCAAACAGACGACACAGACTACAGGTTGCTTGGGGGTTTACCTTTTTACAAAGATTCAAACAGACGACACAGACTACAGGTTGCATGGGGATTTACCTTTTTACAAAGATTCAAACAGACGACACAGACTACAGGTTGCTTGGGGGTTTACCTTTTTACAAAGATTCAAACAGACGACACAGACTACAGGTTGCATGGGGATTTACCTTTTTACAAAGATTCAAACAGACGACACAGACTACAGGTTGCATGGGGGTTTACCTTTTTACAAAGATTCAAACAGACGACACAGACTACAGGTTGCATGGGGGTTTACCTTTTTACAAAGATTGATTCAAACAGACGACACAGACTACAGGTTGCGTGGGGGTTTACCTTTTTACAAAGATTGATTCAAACAGACGACACAGACTACAGGTTGCATGGGGGTTTACCTTTTTACAAAGATTCAAACAGACGACACATACTACAGGTTGCTTGGGGGTTAACCTTTTTACAAAGATTCAAACAGACGACACAGACTACAGGTTGCTTGGGAGTTTACCTTTTTACAAAGATTCAAACAGACGACACAGACTACAGGTTGCATGGGGGTTTACCTTTTTACAAAGATTCCAACAGACGACACAGACTACAGGTTGCATGGGGGTTTACCTTTTTACAAAGATTCAAACAGATGACACAGACTACAGGTTGCTTGGGGGTTTACCTTTTTACAAAGATTCAAACAGACGACACAGACTACAGGTTGCATGGGGGTTTACCTTTTTACAAAGATTCAAACAGACGACACAGACTACAGGTTGCATGGGGGTTTACCTTTTTACAAAGATTCCAACAGACGACACAGACTACAGGTTGCATGGGGGTTTACCTTTTTAAATCACGGGACTGTGTTTTACACACATTCACTGGATATGTAAATTGATGTAACAGTCACTTTACTTGCGGAAGTGATGACCAGCTGTTTTATAAATGAAAGAGCGCCTTGATTTTTTATGTTTTGTGTAAGGAAGGGCGTAACCTGCATGCATCCGAATTAAAGCATGTGCGTACTTGGATAATTTGAGTGTAAAATACGCTGATACGAAGTTTATCTGTAGTATTCTATAGTATTAGATCTATTTCCCAATTCCGTCTGGTGATATGGTAGAAATATATACATGTTGGAATGCAGATATTTATGCTGGCTCATATCTCCGTGAAAATAGACATTTCGTGAAAATCGCGAACATTTCCACGTCGTGAACGTAACCACGTATACAGTAGACCCTTTTAATCCTAAGGTAGCGAATTATGTTTCTAATTGTCACTGTATGTATGTTTCTAAATGTCACTGTATGTATGTTTCTAAATGTCACTGTATGTATGTTTCTAAATGTCACTGTATGTATGTTTCTAAATGTCACTGTATGTATGTTTCTAAATGTCACTGTATGTACGTTTCTAAATGTCACTGTATGTATGTTTCTAAATGTCACTGTATATATGTTTCTAAATGTCACTGTATATATGTTTCTAAATGTCACTGTATGTATGTATGTTTCTAAATGTCACTGTATGTATGTTTCTAAATGTCACTGTATATATGTTTCTAAATGTCACTGTATGTATGTTTCTAAATGTCACTGTATGTATGTTTCTAAATGTCACTGTATATATGTTTCTAAATGTCACTGTATATATGTTTCTAAATGTCACTGTATATATGTTTCTAAATGTCACTGTATATATGTTTCTAAATGTCACTATATGTATGTTTCTAAATGTTCCAAGTTTTAGATGTACATCTGTTTCTCATAGATCTGAATGGGTGCAATTCTGTAGTTTTCCTGTTTGTAGGTCATGGAATGGGTGCAATTCTGTAGTTTTCATGTTTCTAGGTCATGGAATGGTTGCAATTCTGTAGTATTCATGTTTCTAGGTCATGGAGTGGTTGCAATTCTGTAGTTTTCATGTTTCTAGGTCCTGGAATGGGTGCAATTATGTAGTTTTCTTGTTTCTAGGTCATGGAATGGGTGCAATTCTGTAGTTTTCTTGTTTCTAGGTCATGGAATGGGTGCAATTCTGTAGTTTTCTTGTTTCTAGGTCATGGAATGGGTGCAATTCTGTAGTTTTTATGTTTCTAGGTCATGGAATGGGTGCAATTCTGTAGTTTTCTTGTTTCTAGGTCCTGGAATGGGTGCAATTCTGTAGTTTTCTTGTTTCTAGGTCCTGGAATGGGTGCAATTCTGTAGTTTTTATGTTTCTAGGTCATGGAATGGGCGCAATTCTGTAGTTTTCATGTTTCTAGGTCATGGAATGGTTGCAATTCTGTAGTTTTCATGTTTCTAGGTCATGGAATGGTTGCAATTCTGTAGTTTTTATGTTTCTAGGTCATGGAATGGGTGCAATTCTGTAGTTTTCTTGTTTCTAGGTCCTGAAATGGGTGCAATTCTGTAGTTTTTATGTTTCTAGGTCATGGAATGGTTGCAATTCTGTAGTTTTTATGTTTCTAGGTCATGGAATGGGTGCAATTCTGATAGCTGGCAATGATGAAGATGAGAAGATAGCACAGATATTCTCACAGGATATTGCTAATGTTCATCATGTCCTTGTCTCGAAATGTCCTCTTGTGATGGGCATCAGGTGAGCAGGTTTCTATCTAAATGTCTGAATAAGGTGAGCACTATTCAATCTAAATGTCTTCTTGTAGTGGGAATAAGTTTAACATGTTTCAAATGTCCTCTTGTGATGGAAATGTTTCATTCTAAATGCAATCTTATGGTTGGAATGAACATATTGTGTTTATAGTTTTGATAAAATTACAGTCCTTTGAACATTTGATTGAATACCATTTTGTTTAAGGAATAACAGATGCTAGTAAAAATGTATTTAAGTAACAATTTTGGGGAATGATTTAGGCCTGCATGGTGGGGAATGATTTGGGGCTGCATGATGGGGAATGGTTGAGGGCTGCATGGTGGGGAATGGTTTAGGGCTGCATGATGGGGAATGGTTGAGGGCTGCATGATGGGGAATGGTTTGGGGCTGCATGATGGGGAATGGTTGAGGGCTGCATGGTGGGGAATGGTTTAGGGCTGCATGATGGGGAATGGTTGAGGGCTGCATGGTGGGGAATGATTTAGGCCTGCATGGTGGGGAATGATTTAGGGCTGCATGGTGGGGAATGGTTTGGGAATGCATGGTGGGGAATGGTTTAGGGCTGCATGGTGGGGAATGATTTAGGGCTGCATGGTGGGGAATGGTTTAGGGCTGCATGGTGGGGAATGATTTAGGGCTGCATGGTGGGGAATGCTTTGGGAATGCATGGTGGGGAATGGTTTAGGGCTGCATGGTGGGGAATGATTTAGGGCTGCATGGTGGGGAATGGTTTAGGGCTGCATGGTGGGGAATGGTTTGGGAATGCATGGTGGGGAATGGTTTAGGGCTGCATGATGGGGAATGGTTTAGGGCTGCATGGTGGGGATTGATTTAGGGCTGCATGGTGGGGAATGGTTTAGGGCTGCATTGTGGGGAATGGTTTAGGGCTTATTGTTGGCTTATATATAACAATACTTAGCAATGTTGGCTTATATATGACAATACTTAACAATGTTGGCTTATATTGACAATACTTAGCAATGTTGGCTTATATATGACAATACTTAACAATGTTGGTTTATATATGACAATACTTAACAATGTTGGTTTATATATGACAATACTTAGCAATGTTGGCTTATATATGACAATACTTAACAATGTTGGTTTATATGACAATACTTAACAATGTTGGTTTATATATGACAATACTTAACAATGTTGGCTTATATATGACAATACTTAACAATGTTGGTTTATATATGACAATACTTAACAATGTTGGTTTATATATGACAATACTTAACAATGTTGGCTTATATATGACAATACTTAGCAATGTTGGCTTATATATGACAATACTTAACAATGGTGGCTTATATATGACAATACTTAACAATGTTGGCTTATATATGACAATACTTAGCAATGTTGGCTTATATATGACAATACTTAACAATGGTGGCTTATATATGACAATACTTAACAATGTTGGTTTATATATGACAATACTTAACAATGTTGGTTTATATATGACAATACTTAACAATGGGGGCTTATATATGACAATACTTAACAATGTTGGCTTATATATGACAATACTTAGCAATGTTGGCTTATATATGACAATACTTAACAATGGTGGCTTATATATGACAATACTTAACAATGTTGGTTTATATATGACAATACTTAGCAATGTTGGTTTATATATGACAATACTTAACAATGTTGGCTTATATATGACAATACTTAACAATGTTGGTTTATATATGACAATACTTAACAATGTTGGTTTATATATGACAATACTTAACAATGGTGGCTTATATATGACAATACTTAACAATGTTGGTTTATATATGACAATACTTAACAATGTTGGCTTATATATGACAATACTTAGCAATGTTGGCTTATATATGACAATACTTAGCAATGTTGGCTTATATATGACAATACTTAGCAATGTTGGTTTATATATGACAATACTTAGCAATGTTGGTTTATATATGACAATACTTAGCAATGTTGGTTTATATATGACAATACTTAACAATGTTGGCTTATATATGACAATACTTATCAATTGTGGCTTATATATGACAATACTTAACAATGGTGGCTTATATATGACAATACTTATCAATTGTGGCTTATATATGACAATACTTAACAATGGTGGCTTATATATGACAATACTTAACAATGTTGGCTTATATATGACAATACTTATCAATTGTGGCTTATATATGACAATACTTAACAATGGTGGCTTATATATGACAATACTTAACAATGTTGGTTTATATATGACAATACTTAACAATGTTGGTTTATATATGACAATACTTAGCAAAGTTGGCTTATATATGACAATACTTAACAATGTTGGTTTATATATGACAATACTTAACAATGTTGGTTTATATATGACAATACTTAGCAAAGTTGGCTTATATATGACAATACTTAACAATGTTGGCTTATATATGACAATACTTAACAATTGTGGCTTATATATGACAATATTTAACAATGGTGGCTTATATATGACAATACTTAACAATGTTGGCTTATATATGACAATACTTAACAATGTTGGTTTATATATGACAATACTTAACAATGTTGGTGTTTATATATGACAATACTTAACAATGTTGGTTTATATATGACAATACTTAACAATGTTGGCTTATATATGACAATACTTAACAATGTTGGTTTATATATGACAATACTTAACAATGTTGGTTTATATATGACAATACTTAACAATGTTGGTTTATATATGACAATACTTAACAATGGTGGTTTATATATGACAATACTTAACAATGTTGGTTTATATATGACAATACTTAACAATGTTGGTTTATATATGACAATACTTAACAATGTTGGCTTATATATGACAATACTTAACAATGTTGGTTTATATATGACAATACTTAACAATGTTGGTTTATATATGACAATACTTAACAATGTTGGTTTATATATGACAATACTTAACAATGTTGGTTTATATATGACAATACTTAACAATGGTGGTTTATATATGACAATACTTAACAATGTTGGTTTATATATGACAACACTTAACAATGGTGGCTTATATATGACAATACTTAACAATGTTGGTTTATATATGACAATATTTAACAATGTTGGTTTATATATGACAATACTTAACAATGTTGGTTTATATATGACAATGCTTAACAATGTTGGTTTATATATGACAATACTTAACAATGTTGGTTGATATATGACAATACTTAACAATGTTGGTTTATATATGACAACACTTAACAATGGTGGCTTATATATGACAATACTTAACAATGTTGGCTTATATATGACAATACTTAACAATGTTGGCTTATATATGACAATACTTAACAATGTTGGTTTATATATGACAATACTTAACAATGGTGGCTTATATATGACAATACTTAACAATGGTGGTTTATATATGACAATACTTAACAATGTTGGTTTATATATGACAATACTTAACAATGTTGGCTTATATATGACAATACTTATCAATTGTGGCTTATATATGACAATATTTAACAATGGTGGCTTATATATGACAATACTTATCAATTGTGGCTTATATATGACAATATTTAACAATGGTGGCTTATATATGACAATACTTATCAATTGTGGCTTATATATGACAATATTTAACAATGGTGGCTTATATATGACAATACTTAACAATGTTGGTTTATATATGACAATACTTAGCAATGTTGGTTTATATATGACAATACTTAACAATGTTGGTTTATATATGACAATACGATGCTATCCCTAATTTTGCATATTTAAATCAGTCTGGGATCAGTCAAGCTATCCGTGACCACACCCGAATAGCTATCATGATAACGTCATGTTTTATATAGTCTCTAGCTATCCGTGACCACACCCGAATAGCTATCATGATAACGTCATGTTTTATATAGTCTCTAGCCTGAATAGGGATAAACATCTGCTTTTCTAACACTTCAGTGAAGATTACACACAGATTGTACAACCAACTAAACCTGGTACCGACGAGGACATGCTACAAAAGGTTATTGGTGCGTTTGATCATCTAAAATCAAAAGGAGATATTCATACAGTGTTGATATATTTTTCGGGACATCATGTATCAAGTAATGGTTTTAGACTAGGTAAAATGGGAGACTTTCTATCTGTTGAGAGATTAAAGTTGCAGATGCAGGAGCTTATGGCAAGTTATTCCACAGGATCCCGTCCATATGGGATTAGTGAACGGCGTTTCTTTGTGTTCCTGGATTGCTGTACTTCTCCAGATGTCTTGCTTCCCACGCTGTCTAATGGTACCAGCTTAAGTATTGTGCAGATCAACAGTTGTAGAATTACTCAGACAGCTGAGTCAAATGATGCAGATGGAAGTGTGTTTAGCAAATTATTTGAGCAGGCCTTAACACGGAGGGCACTTGGTCGCCGATGCATAAATGTTGGTTGCGACGAATGCAATGATATGAAAGGAGAATTTATCACAGTTGAGCAGCTGTTCAGATATGTCACGAAACACATGCAGGACTACTGTAAGAATCGTTTGCAGGTTGCACAACCTGTGATAAATGTGCAGCAAGCATCGTGGCATGACCTCAGCATTGCTTATGTCGTAGACTTCCCGGTTGACCTCGAGTTCAAAGTGAAGGGCTGTCCTGAAAGAGAGAAAGTGCCGCAACAGATATACTTTGATATTCACCAACTAAAGATATACCTGTTTGGCAAATTAATGGGTATGTAACCTATATAGTTTCTTGATATGTCAATGAGGTGCAGACTTCATTATCTCTCCGAATGATGTATTATTGGGTATATAAACTTAGAAGCATCTCTCCTAATGATGTACTATTGGTTATATAAACTTAGAAGCATCTCTCCTAATGATGTATTATTGGGTATATAAACTTAGAAGCATCTCTCCTAATGGTGTATTATTGGTTATATAAACTTAGAAGCATCTCTCATAATGATGTATTATTGGGTATATAAACTTAGAAGCATCTCTCCTAATGGTGTATTATTGGTTATATAAACTTAGAAGCATCTCTCATAATGATGTATTATTGGGTATATAAACTTAGAAGCATCTCTCCTAATGATGTATTATTGGTTATATAAACTTAGAAGCATCTCTCCTAATGATGTATTATTGGTTATATAAACTTAGAAGCATCTCTCCTAATGATGTATTATTGGTTATATAAACTTAGAAGCATCTCTCCGAATGATGTATTATTGGTTATATAAACTTAGAAGCATCTCTCCTAATGATGTATTATTGGTTATATAAACTTAGAAGCATCTCTCCGAATGATGTATTATTGGTTATATAAACTTAGAAGCTTCTCTCCTAATGATGTATTATTGGTTATATAAACTTAGATGCATCTCTCCTAATGATGTATTATTGGTTATATAAACTTAGAAGCATCTCTCCTAATGATGTATTATTGGTTATATAAACTTAGAAGCATCTCTCCTAATGATGTATTATTGGTTATATAAACTTAGAAGCATCTCTCCGAATGATGTATTATTGGTTATATAAACTTAGAAGCATCTCTCCTAATGATGTATTATTGGTTATATAAACTTAGAAGCATCTCTCCGAATGATGTATTATTGGTTATATAAACTTAGAAGCTTCTCTCCTAATGATGTATTATTGGTTATATAAACTTAGATGCATCTCTCCTAATGATGTATTATTGGTTATATAAACTTAGAAGCATCTCTCCTAATGATGTATTATTTGTAGGGATGGACCGAATATTCGAATACTATATATATCTCCTAATGGTGTATTATTAGTTATGCAAACTGTGCATTTCTCCTACTGAGAAAGGTGAAGTGAAATCACGTTTAACACCAATCTGACATCACCCCATTACTCTTTGAACAGTTGCAGTATCATTACTTGAACAGTTGCAGTATCATTACTTGGACAGTTACAGAATCATTACTTGGACAGTTGCAGTATCATTACTTGAACAGTTGCAGTATCATTACTTGAACAGTTGCAGTATCATTACTTGAACAGTTGTAGTATCATTACTTGGACAGTTGCAGCATCATTACTTGAACAGTTGCAGTATCATTACTTGGACAGTTGCAGCATCATTACTTGGACAGTTGCAGTATCATTACTTGGACAGTTGCAGTATCATTACTTGGACAGTTGCAGTATCATTACTTGGACAGTTGCAGCATCATTACTTGGACAGTTGCAGTATCATTACTTGGACAGTTGCAGTATCATTACTTGAACAGTTGCAGTATCATTACTTGGACAGTTGCAGTATCATTACTTGGACAGTTGCAGTATCATTACTTGAACAGTTGCAGTATCATTACTTGGACAGTTGCAGTATCATTACTTGGACAGTTGCAGTATCATTACTTGAACAGTTGCAGTATCATTACTTGGACAGTTGCAGTATCATTACTTGGACAGTTGCAGTATCATTACTTGAACAGTTGCAGTATCATTACTTGGACAGTTGCAGTATCATTACTTGGACAGTTGCAGTATCATTACTTGAACAGTTGCAGTATCATTACTTGGACAGTTGCAGTATCATTACTTGGACAGTTGCAGTATCATTACTTGAACAGTTGCAGTATCATTACTTGGACAGTTGCAGTATCATTACTTGGACAGTTGCAGTATCATTACTTGAACAGTTGCAGTATCATTACTTGGACAGTTGCAGTATCATTACTTGGACAGTTGCAGTATCATTACTTGAATTACTGGTATCTGGTATGATGTATTATTGGTTTATTGTATTACTAAATTATTATTATGCAATATGCATATAATATCCTTTCTATCATTAAAAATCACTCTCGAGACCTCATTCCTGATGGAATCCATCGCCACGAGGGGAGAGAGAAGAGGCAACGTGGAATTTAAATGCCTTGCCTAAGGGCACAATCTTAATGGATCCAGCAGGGTTCGAACTCCGGACCTTTCGCACCTGAAGCGAACGTGCGCATCCACTGCGCTATCACGACTTTCTATCATTACTAACAGCACATGTATTGCTATCATTGTTATTAATACCATCATTATCCCTATTAGTAAAACCAATGACATCATCAATGTTACAATTTTCAATTTCAGTAACTTTTCCAAACAAAGCATTGGAAACAATTCAAAGCATTGTTTAAAATTGTCACTAGAATTGTATGTAATTAGAGAAACGTTAGTTTGACTTGTCACCAAAGAGATCAACAAGACTAAGATATAGTTATTATGTTTAATATTGAATTAATAATGGCCATGGCTGGCAATGATTGAACCACCCCAAAGCAGTGTACAAGACTTGGTATTGATTCTTTTTCAATTTGAATATTATTATTATTTCTCCCAAAACTATAGATAACAATAGTGTGAATAGTGCACATCCCCGGTGGGACAATATGGCAAAATCACATCACTCCTGATATCGGAAGCATAAAAAAGCCCATAGGCACATCATATATCACTCCGGAAAATCGGGAGCCCTTACTCCGGATATCAGAAACATAAAACAATTAACTCCGAATTTTCGGAAGTACTTTGCTATACAAATACAATACTTACTTGATATGTTAACTTACTCATCTAATAGTAGATAAAAACATTCTTGTACACTGCAGTGGCATTGCTATTACCTACATAAAAGTTATAGATTATACAAGAGAGACGCTATTACGCCTACTTGTAAAGCACATACGGAAGGGTTAAAACACTGTTTAGGTAAAGTATGAAACATCAGTGTTGGATAGGTTAACCTTTGTCCTTAGCTCACAGTTGAATAGACCTATATCCATTATTGAAATACTAAGAGATAATATTTAGTGTCTAGTGGACACGTGATGGATCACCACAACTAAATGATGACGTCACACGTCATGTTCATTTCATACTGTGTCCAGTTGGTCCCTTCCCCCGTTTTTATGCCAGCCACGACGTGTATTGGTTGTGCTCGGGTATAGTGTTACGACTTGTATTCTGCAAATAATAAGAATACACACGGAAGAACAACTGTAATAATGCATGACAATGACACGTAGTTATGGGTGAGGAGGGAGGGTTTTCAAATATCTAACCTTCCCTGCTGCAATTTGGATGCAAGAGAATAACATCTTACGTCATGACTATGACGAGGCATTCATGCTCGACAACTCTGATTTATATTAGTTCTACACTATGCTTCACGGGTAGTATCCCTTGGTGACAATTTCATTAATTTAAAGACAAGCTTGAAATGAATCGACTTATATCAGTAAGAACCTACACAAACTTGTGTTTTCCATAGATAAGTCCTATAATGCAAGGAATGCACGTGACTGTGATGTTGAATACAGTCTCGGTATATACTGTCTATAATGCAAGGAATGCACGTGACTGATGTTGAATACAGTCTCGGTATATACTGTCTATAATGCAAGGAATGCACGTGACTGTGATGTTGAATACAGTCTCGGTATATACTGTCTATAATGCAAGGAATGCACGTGACTGATGTTGAATACAGTCTCGGTATATACTGTCTATAATGCAAGGAATGCACGTGACTGTGATGTTGAATACAGTCTCGGTATATACTGTCTATAATGCAAGGAATGCACGTGACTGTGATGTTGAATACAGTCTCGGTATATACTGTCTATAATGCAAGGAATGCACGTGACTGATGTTGAATACAGTCTCGGTATATACTGTCTATAATGCAAGGAATGCACGTGACTGTGATGTTGAATACAGTCTTGGTATATACTGTCTATAATGCAAGGAATGCACGTGACTGTGATGTTGAATACAGTCTCGGTATATACTGTCTATAATGCAAGGAATGCACGTGACTGATGTTGAATACAGTCTCGGTATATACTGTCTATAATGCAAGGAATGCACGTGACTGTGATGTTGAATACAGTCTCGGTATATACTGTCTATAATGCAAGGAATGCACGTGACTGATGTTGAATACAGTCTCGGTATATACTGTCTATAATGCAAGGAATGCACGTGACTGTGATGTTGAATACAGTCTCGGTATATACTGTCTATAATGCAAGGAATGCACGTGACTGTGATGTTGAATACAGTCTCGGTATATACTGTCTATAATGCAAGGAATGCACGTGACTGATGTTGAATACAGTCTCGGTATATACTGTCTATAATGCAAGGAATGCACGTGACTGTGATGTTGAATACAGTCTCGGTATATACTGTCTATAATGCAAGGAATGCACGTGACTGATGTTGAATACAGTCTCGGTATATACTGTCTATAATGCAAGGAATGCACGTGACTGTGATGTTGAATACAGTCTCGGTATATACTGTCTATAATGCAAGGAATGCACGTGACTGTGATGTTGAATACAGTCTCGGTATATACTGTCTATAATGCAAGGAATGCACGTGACTGATGTTGAATACAGTCTCGGTATATACTGTCTATAATGCAAGGAATGCACGTGACTGTGATGTTGAATACAGTCTCGGTATATACTGTCTATAATGCAAGGAATGCACGTGACTGTGATGTTGAATACAGTCTCGGTATATACTGTCTATAATGCAAGGAATGCACGTGACTGTGATGTTGAATACAGTCTCGGTATATACTGTCTATAATGCAAGGAATGCACGTGACTGTGATGTTGAATACAGTCTCGGTATATACTGTCTATAATGCAAGGAATGCACGTGACTGATGTTGAATACAGTCTCGGTATATACTGTCTATAATGCAAGGAATGCACGTGACTGTGATGTTGAATACAGTCTCGGTATATACTGTCTATAATGCAAGGAATGCACGTGACTGTGATGTTGAATACAGTCTCGGTATATACTGTCTATAATGCAAGGAATGCACGTGACTGATGTTGAATACAGTCTCGGTATATACTGTGATCATTTCTAATCATTATTTTATCTTTAATGCAGCAAAGATGAACCATGGACATCAATTTAATGTGGATCAGTTGATGGACTTTGCCGAAAGTACATGTATTGAAATTGACAAAGGACCTAAAGTGACGAAAGAACTGGACAGCATTGAGAAGGTGATGGCTGCTTGGAATTCAAGACGCGAGTTGTTAGTGTCACTGAGGACTGTACGACACATCAGCAGAGGCATGGTACAAGTTAAAGATACACCTGTTGGCGATATAAACACATACATCAGGAACAGGCAGGAAGATCTTAAAATGGTAATGAATTGTAATCATTGTCATCAGAATTATTTATACATAAAAAACCCAATATTGACCGATTTCAACTCTACAGCCAGACCCTATCCTACAACTGACCCGGAACTTGAAATTTGGCAATTTCTTGGAAAACTTTAAAGACATGTTTTGTTTCGCTGAACGAACAATTACTAGTATAGTGTCAATCGCCTGTGAGGAAATACTCTTGCAGTAGTGGCCTTGTATTAACCTATTTAACACCAAGTAACTCACATGGACTGGTGGTGCATCATATTTTTAGACCAATAAATTAATATGAATATTAAATTTCGACCAGTTCATTTATCAAAATGTGTAAATTTTGTCTAAAAAATAGTAATATTACTGGCAAAAAGTGCAGATCTTGATGAGACGGCTCGTGACATCTGAACTTCAAAATGGCCGCCAAGACTGGATCTTGAAAATCTATTTTCAACTTCTCCTGAACTGACAGATCAATTTTAATGAAAATTGGTGTGATGCTCTGGATAAGATTAGCTAATATTATTCCTTTCTGAAATTCAAAATGGCCGCCATGACTGGATCTTGAAAATCTATTTTCACCTGATAATCATGATAATGATAATCTAATTTTCACTTCTCCAGAACTGCTCCGTCAATTTTGATGAAACTAGTGGAGTTTGGGGCAACTAAAATACTTCCTATCTGAAACTAGTGGAGATTGGGGCAACTAAAATACTTCCTATCTGAAACTAGTGGAGATTGGGGCAATTAAAATACTTCCTATCTGAAACTAATGGAGATTGGGGCAACTAACATACTTCCTATCTGAAACTAGTGGAGATTGGGGCAACTAACATACTTCCTATCTGAAACTAGTGGAGATTGGGGCAACTAAAATACTTCCTATCTGAAACTAGTGGAGATTGGGGCAACTAACATACTTCCTATCTGAAACTAGTGGAGATTGGGGCAACTAAAATACTTCCTATCTGAAACTAGTGGAGATTGGGGCAACTAACATACTTCCTATCTGAAACTAGTGGAGATTGGGGCAACTAAAATACTTCCTATCTGAAACTAGTGGAGATTGGGGCAACTAACATACTTCCTATCTGAAACTAGTGGAGATTGGGGCAACTAAAATACTTCCTATCTGAAACTAGTGGAGATTGGGGCAACTAACATACTTCCTATCTGAAACTAGTGGAGATTGGGGCAACTAAAATACTTCCTATCTGAAACTAGTGGAGATTGGGGCAACTAACATACTTCCTATCTGAAACTAGTGGAGATTGGGGCAACTAAAATACTTCCTATCTGAAACTAGTGGAGATTGGGGCAACTAACATACTTCCTATCTGAAACTAGTGGAGATTGGGGCAACTAAAATACTTCCTATCTGAAACTAGTGGAGATTGGGGCAACTAACATACTTCCTATCTGAAACTAGTGGAGATTGGGGCAACTAAAATACTTCCTATCTGAAACTAATGGAGATTGGGGCAACTAACATACTTCCTATCTGAAACTAATGGAGATTGGGGCAACTAACATACTTCCTATCTGAAACTAATGGAGATTGGGGCAACTAACATACTTCCTATCTGAAACTAATGGAGATTGAGGCAATTAACATACTTCCTATCTGAAACTAATGGAGATTGGGGCAACTAACATACTTCCTATCTGAAACTAATGGAGATTGGGGCAACTAACATACTTCCTATCTGAAACTAATGGAGATTGGGGCAACTAAAATACTTCCTATCTGAAACTAATGGAGATTGGGGCAACTAACATACTTCCTATCTGAAACTAATGGAGATTGGGGCAACTAACATACTTCCTATCTGAAACTAGTGGAGATTGGGGCAACTAACATACTTCCTATCTGAAACTAATGGAGATTGGGGCAACTAACATACTTCCTATCTGAAACTAATGGAGATTGGGGCAACTAACATACTTCCTATCTGAAACTAATGGAGATTGGGGCAACTAAAATACTTCCTCTCTGAAATTCAAGATACAATGTAGCTTTATAAATCACCAGGGTATGTTGGAACAATACAGATATACACTACCTGTGTTAGTGGTCACTTCCATTAGCAGCCAGTGCCCATACTCCCAAATATGTTTTATTATTCATTTGACCTCTATTAAGCAGCCACCTGTGCTAAACAGTCCCTTTATGTGATTCCCTTGACTGACTGATATGTTGAAACCATACCATAGTATACAAATCAACAGGATATGTTAGAACTATACAGATATATATAAATCAACATGATATGTTGGAATTATACAGATGTATATAAATCAACAGGATATGTTGGAACTATACAGATATATATAAATCAACATGATATGTTGGAACCATACCATAGTATCTAAATCAACAGGATATATTGGAACTATACAGCTATATATAAATCAACATGATATGTTGGAACCATACCATAGTATCTAAATCAACAGGATATGTTAGAACTATACAGATGTATATAAATCAACAGGATATGTTGGAACCATACCATAGTATATAAATCACCAGGATATGTTGGAACTATACAGATATATATAAATCAACATGATATGTTGGAACCATACCATAGTATATAAATCACCAGGATATGTTGGAACTATACAGATGTATAAAAATCAACAGGATATGTTGGAACTATACAGATGTATATAAATCAACAGGATATATTGGAAATATACAGCTCTATATAAATCAACAGGATATGTTGGAACTATACAGATATATATAAATCAACATGATATGTTGGAACTACCTGTCCTGTATCCAACATGGCCGGCGACAGCAACTGTTTGATTGTTGTGCGATGTTTTGGGCGCAAGTTCAACGAGATAATGGTTGTAGACCATGGCTTTTCGATTAATGAAATTTACAACATGTTCCACACCAAATATCCTTCATTTAAGGCCACTTGCTCTGTAAGTATTGGCGATATACAGCGCTAGAATTGTATATCATGTGTTTTCGCGTCATGAACTTGTTGAAGGGAAAATAAGTTATTTCCTTATATGACATGAAATTTTTAAAAACATAGCTGTTACGGTTGGGTAATTGTTTACTTTAGTGTGTCTAACAATTGATTCTAGATACACAATGACCTTTGACTAGTTTTCCGGTAAAATAATAATGCTTGAATATTGGACTATTCCAGTAAACATACATACTCACTCCCCTGTGGAAGAGATATTCATGTGACACAGTCCATCCCCTACATTTCATTTGTTCATCACCCTCCCTACATTTTGTGGTGATCACTACCCAACCCCCCCCCCCTAGATTTATTTCTCATCCACAGGGCAGTAACAGTTTAATACATTGATATTGGCATAATGCGGTTTGTTTGAAATCATCTCTTGCATCAAACTTTACACATGTTTACACATATATCGAACATTGGCAGGCTCTTCATTTCCTAAATAAATCAAGAAATTTCAAGCCGGACATTGAACATACATGTAACCATTTTCTGATACACAACCTGTGGTCAATGTTACACCACATACTTTTCAGACCGATATGGAAGGCACCAATCCATGCAGTTATGATATTGACAACAACATGCTATTTGGCCAACTCGTGGTGTGTCACATGTGTGTGAAATTTTATTGGACATTATGATCTATAAAAACTATTCCGACAAATGTTCACCATCATCTAATACCTAATACATGTATATGTGACAGCGTGCTGAGGTGGCATTAACAAACAACCAGTATGTTTCGGAGTACAATACATGTATATGTGACAGCGTGCTGAGGTGGCATTAACAAACAACCAGTATGTTTCGGAGTACAATACATGTATATGTGACAGCGTGCTGAGGTGGCATTAACAAACAACCAGTATGTTTCGGAGTACAATACATGTATATGTGACAGTGTGCTGAGGTGGCATTAACAAACAACCAGTATGTTTCGGAGTACAATACATGTATATGTGACAGCGTGCTGAGGTGGCATTAACAAACAACCAGTATGTTTCGGAGTACAATACATGTATATGTGACAGTGTGCTGAGGTGGCATTAACAAACAACCAGTATGTTTCGGAGTACAATACATGTATATGTGACAGTGTGCTGAGGTGGCATTAACAAACAACCAGTATGTTTCGGAGTACAATACATGTATATGTGACAGCGTGCTGAGGTGGCATTAACAAACAACCAGTATGTTTCGGAGTACAATACATGTATATGTGACAGCGTGCTGAGGTGGCATTAACAAACAACCAGTATGTTTCGGGGTACAAAACA
>CM026387.1:52901673-52931119 GCA_014843695.1 Archivesica marissinica
TGCTACTTTATATCTCACCAGAGCAGAACATACTTGATGTATGCTACTTTATATCTCACCTGAGCAGAACATACTTGATGTATGCTACTTTATATCTCACGTGAGCAGAACATACTTGATGTATGCTACTTTATATCTCACCAGAGCAGAACATACTTGATGTATGCTACTTTATATCTCACCAGAGCAGAACATACTTGATGTATGCTACTTTATATCTCACCTGAGCAGAACATACTTGATGTATGCTACTTTATATCTCACGTGAGCAGAACATACTTGATGTATGCTACTTTATATCTCACCAGAGCAGAACATACTTGATGTATGCTACTTTATATCTCACGTGAGCAGAACATACTTGATGTATGCTACTTTATATCTCACCTGAGCAGAACATACTTGATGTATGCTACTTTATATCTCCCGTGAGCAGAACATACTTGATGTATGCTACTTTATATCTCACGTGAGCAGAACATACTTGATGTA
This sequence comes from Archivesica marissinica, assembly GCA_014843695.1. Classification (NCBI taxonomy): domain Eukaryota; kingdom Metazoa; phylum Mollusca; class Bivalvia; order Venerida; family Vesicomyidae; genus Archivesica; species Archivesica marissinica. The sequence goes on from CM026387.1 coordinate 52,902,166, forward strand.
TGCTACTTTATATCTCCCGTGAGCAGAACATACTTGATGTATGCTACTTTATATCTCCCATGAGCAGAACATACTTGATGTATGCTACTTTATATCTCCCGTGAGCAGAACATACTTGATGTATGCTACTTTATATCTCACCTGAGCAGAACATACTTGATGTATGCTACTTTATATCTCCCATGAGCAGAACATACTTGATGTATGCTACTTTATATCTCCGTGAGCAGAACATACTTGATGTATGCTACTTTATATCTCACCAGAGCAGAACATACTTGATGTATGCTACTTTATATCTCCCGTGAGCAAACATACTTGATGTATGCTACTTTATATCCTGTGAGCAGAACATACTTGATGTATGCTACTTTATATCTCCCAGAGCAGAACATACTGATGTATGCTACTTTATATCTCCCAGAGCAGAACATACTTGATGTATGCTACTTTATCTCACCAGAGCAGAACATACTTGATGTATGCTACTTTATATCTCACCAGAGCAGAACATACTTGATGTATGCTACTTTATATCTCCCGTGAGCAGAACATACTTGATGTATGCTACTTTATATCTCACCAGAGCAGAACATACTTGATGTATGCTACTTTATATCTCACCATAGCAGAACATACTTGATGTATGCTACTTTATATCTCCCGTGAGCAGAACATACTTGATGTATGCTACTTTATATCTCACCAGAGCAGAACATACTTGATGTATGCTACTTTATATCTCCCGTGAGCAGAACATACTTGATGTATGCTACTTTATATCTCACCAGAGCAGAACATACTTGATGTATGCTACTTTATATCTCACGTGAGCAGAACATACTTGATGTATGCTACTTTATATCTCCCGTGAGCAGAACATACTTGATGTATGCTACTTTATATCTCACCAGAGCAGAACATACTTGATGTATGCTACTTTATATCTCTCGTGAGCAGAACATACCTGATGTATGCTACTTTATATCTCACCTGAGCAGAACATACTTGATGTATGCTACTTTATATCTCCCATGAGCAGAACATACTTGATGTATGCTACTTTATATCTCACCAGAGCAGAACATACTTGATGTATGCTACTTTATATCTCACGTGAGCAGAACATACTTGATGTATGCTACTTTATATCTCACGTGAGCAGAACATACTTGATGTATGCTACTTTATATCTCACCAGAGCAGAACATACTTGATGTATGCTACTTTATATCTCCCATGAGCAGAACATACTTGATGTATGCTACTTTATATCTCACGTGAGCAGAACATACTTGATGTATGCTACTTTATATCTCACCAGAGAGAACATACTTGATGATGCTCTTTATATCTCCGTGAGCAGAACATACTTGATGTATGCTACTTTATATCTCACGTGAGCAGAACATACTTGATGTATGCTACTTTATATCTCACCAGAGCAGAACATACTTGATGTATGCTACTTTATATCTCACCAGAGCAGAACATACTTGATGTATGCTACTTTATATCTCACGTGAGCAGAACATACTTGATGTATGCTACTTTATATCTCACATGAGCAGAACATACTTGATGTATGCTACTTTATATCTCCCGTGAGCAGAACATACTTGATGTATGCTACTTTATATCTCCCGTGAGCAGAACATACTTGATGTATGCTACTTTATATCTCACCAGAGCAGAACATACTTGATGTATGCTACTTTATATCTCACGTGAGCAGAACATACTTGATGTATGCTACTTTATATCTCCCATGAGCAGAACATACTTGATGTATGCTACTTTATATCTCCCGTGAGCAGAACATACTTGATGTATGCTACTTTATATCTCACGTGAGCAGAACATACTTGATGTATGCTACTTTATATCTCCCGTGAGCAGAACATACTTGATGTATGCTACTTTATATCTCACCAGAGCAGAACATACTTGATGTATGCTACTTTATATCTCACGTGAGCAGAACATACTTGATGTATGCTACTTTATATCTCACATGAGCAGAACATACTTGATGTATGCTACTTTATATCTCCCGTGAGCAGAACATACTTGATGTATGCTACTTTATATCTCACGTGAGCAGAACATACTTGATGTATGCTACTTTATATCTCACGTGAGCAGAACATACTTGATGTATGCTACTTTATATCTCACATGAGCAGAACATACTTGATGTATGCTACTTTATATCTCACCAGAGCAGAACATACTTGATGTATGCTACTTTATATCTCACCAGAGCAGAACATACTTGATGTATGCTACTTTATATCTCACCAGAGCAGAACATACTTGATGTATGCTACTTTATATCTCACCAGAGCAGAACATACTTGATGTATGCTACTTTATATCTCACCAGAGCAGAACATACTTGATGTATGCTACTTTATATCTCCCGTGAGCAGAACATACTTGATGTATGCTACTTTATATCTCACCAGAGCAGAACATACTTGATGTATGCTACTTTATATCTCTCGTGAGCAGAACATACCTGATGTATGCTACTTTATATCTCACCTGAGCAGAATATACTTGATGTATGCTACTTTATATCTCACGTGAGCAGAACATACTTGATGTATGCTACTTTATATCTCCCATGAGCAGAACATACTTGATGTATGCTACTTTATATCTCATGTCAGCAGAACATACCTGATGTATGCTACTTTATATCTCACGTGAGCAGAACATACTTGATGTATGCTACTTTATATCTCCCGTGAGCAGAACATACTTGATGTATGCTACTTTATATCTCACGAGAGCAGAACATACTTGATGTATGCTTCTTTATATCTAACGTGAGCAGAACATACCTGATGTATGCTACTTTATATCTCCCATGAGCATAACATACCTGATGTATGCTACTTTATATCTCCCGTGAGCAGAACATTCTTGATGTATGCTACTTTATATCTCACCAGAGTAGAACATACTTGATGTATGCTACTTTATATCTCACCAGAGCAGAACATACTTGATGTATGCTACTTTATATCTCCCGTGAGCAAAACATACTTGATGGATGCTACTTTATATCTCCTGTGAGTAGAACATACTTGATGTATGCTACTTTACATCTCACCAGAGCAGAACAAACATGATGCATGCTACTTTATATCTCACCAGAGCAGAACATACTTGATGCATGCTACTTTATATCTCACCAGAGCAGAACATACTTGATGCATGCTACTTTATATCTCACCAGAGCAGAACATACTTGATGGACGCTACTTTATATCTCCTGTAGCAGAACATACTTGATGTATGCTACTTTATATCTCACCAGAGCAGAACATACTTGATGTATGCTACTTTATATCTCACCATAGCAGAACATACTTGATGCATGCTACTTTATATCTCCCGTGAGCAGAACATACTTGATGCATGCTACTTTATATCTCACCAGAGCAGAACATACTTGATGTATGCTACTTTATATCTCCCGTGAGCAGAACATACTTGATGTATGCTACTTTATATCTCCCGTGAGCAGAACATACTTGATGCATGCTACTTTATATCTCACCAGAGCAGAACATACTTGATGTATGCTACTTTATATCTAACGTGAGCAGAACATACTTGATGTATGCTACTTTATATCTCCCGTGAGCAGAACATACTTGATGTATGCTTCTTTATATCTCACCAGAGCAGAACATACTTGATGTATGCTACTTTATATCTCTCATGAGCAGAACATACCTGATGTATGCTACTTTATATCTCCCATGAGCAGAACATACTTGATGTATGCTACTTTATATCTCACGTGAGCAGAACATACCTGATGTATGCTACTTTATATCTCACGTGAGCAGAACATACTTGATGTATGCTACTTTATATCTCCCGTGAGCAGAACATACTTGATGTATGCTACTTTATATCTCACGTGAGCAGAACATACGTGATGTATGCTACTTTATATCTCCCGTGAGCAGAACATACTTGATGTATGCTACTTTATATCTCACGTGAGCAGAACATACTTGATGTATGCTACTCTAAATCTCCCGTGAGCAGAACATACTTGATGTATGCTACTTTATATCTCACCAGAGCAGAACATACTTGATGTATGCTACTTTATATCTCACGTGAGCAGAACATACTTGATGTATGCTACTTTATATCTCACATGAGCAGAACATACTTGATATATGCTATTCTATATCTCCCGTGAGCAGAACATACTTGATGTATGCTACTTTATATCTCACGTGAGCAGAACATACTTGATGTATGCTACTTTATATCTCCCATGAGCAGAACATACTTGATGTATGCTACTTTATATCTCCCGTGAGCAGAACATACTTGATGTATGCTACTTTATATCTCACCAGAGCAGAACATACTTGATGTATGCTACTTTATATCTCCCGTGAGCAGACATACTTGATGTATGCTACTTTATATCTCCTGTGAGCAGAACATACTTGATGTATGCTACTTTATATCTCACCAGAGCAGAACATACTTGATGTATGCTACTTTATATCTCCCGTGAGCAGAACATACTTGATGTATGCTACTTTATATCTCACCAGAGCAGAACATACTTGATGTATGCTACTTTATATCTCACCAGAGCAGAACATACTTGATGTATGCTACTTTATATCTCACCAGAGCAGAACATACTTGATGTATGCTACTTTATATCTCACGTGAGCAGAACATACTTGATGTATGCTACTTTATATCTCACATGAGCAGAACATACTTGATGTATGCTATTTTATATCTCCCGTGAGCAGAACATACTTGATGTATGCTACTTTATATCTCACGTGAGCAGAACATACTTGATGTATGCTACTTTATATCTCCCATGAGCATAACATACCTGATGTATGCTACTTTATATCTCCCGTGAGCAGAACATACTTGATGTATGCTACTTTATATCTCACCAGAGCAGAACATACTTGATGTATGCTACTTTATATCTCCCGTGAGCAAAACATACTTGATGGATGCTACTTTATATCTCCCGTGAGCAGAACATACTTGATGTATGCTACTTTATATCTCACCAGAGCAGAACATACTTGATGTATGCTACTTTATATCTCCCGTGAGCAGAACATACTTGATGTATGCTACTTTATATCTCACCAGAGCAGAACATACTTGATGTATGCTACTTTATATCTCACCAGAGCAGAACATACTTGATGCATGCTACTTTATATCTCCCATGAGCAGAACATACTTGATGTATGCTACTTTATATCTCACGTGAGCAGAACATACCTGATGTATGCTACTTTATATCTCACGTGAGCAGAACATACCTGATGTATGCTACTTTATATCTCACGTGAGCAGAACATACTTGATATATGCTACTTTATATCTCCCGTGAGCAGAACATACCTCATGTATGCTACTTTATATCTCACGTAAGCAGAATATACATGATGTATGCTACTTTATATCTCACGTGAGCAGAACATACCTGATGTATGCTACTCTATATCTCCCATGAGCATAACATACTTGATGTATGCTACTTTATTTCTCCCGTGAGCAGAACATACTTGATGTATGCTACTTTATATCTCACGTGAGCAGAACATACTTGATGTATGCTACTTTATATCTCCCGTGAGCAGAACATTCTTGATATATGCTACTTTATATCTCACCAGAGCAGAACATACTTGATGTATGCTACTTTATATCTCCCGTGAGCAGAACATACTTGATGTATGCTACATTATATCTCACCAGAGCAGAACATACTTGATGTATGTTACTTTATATCTCACCAGAGCAGAATATACTTGATGCATGCTACTTTATATCTCCCATGAGCAGAACATACTTGATGTATGCTACTTTATATCTCACGTGAGCAGAACATACCTGATGTATGCTACTTTATATCTCACGTGAGCAGAACATACCTGATGTATGCTACTTTATATCTCACGTGAGCAGAACATACTTGATATATGCTACTTTATATCTCCCGTGAGCAGAACATACCTCATGTATGCTACTTTATATCTCACGTAAGCAGAATATACCTGATGTATGCTACTCTATATCTCCCATGAGCATAACATACTTGATGTATGCTACTTTATTTCTCCCGTGAGCAGAACATACTTGATGTATGCTACTTTATATCTCACGTGAGCAGAACATACTTGATGTATGCTACTTTATATCTCCCGTGAGCAGAACATTCTTGATATATGCTACTTTATATCTCACCAGAGCAGAACATACTTGATGTATGCTACTTTATATCTCACCAGAGCAGAATATACTTGATTTATGCTACTTTATATATCACCAGATCAGAACATACTTGATGTATGCTACTTTATATCTCACCAGAGCAGAACATACTTGATACATGCTACTTTATATCTCACTAGAGCAGAACATACTTGATCTATGCTACTTTATATCTCCCGTGAGCAGAACATACTTGATGTATGCTACGTTCTATCTCACCAGAGCAGAACATACTTCATGTATGCTACGGTCTATCTCCCATTAGCAGAACATACTTGATGTAGGCTACTTTCTATCTCACCAGAGCAGAACATACTTCATGTATGCTACTTTATATCTCACGTGAGCAGAACATACTTGATGTATGCTACTTTATATCTCCCGTGAGCAGAACATACTTGATGTATGCTACTTTATATCTCACGTGAGCAGAACATACTTGATGTATGCTTCTCTATATCTAACGAGAGCAGAACATACCTGATGTATGCTACTTTATATCTCCCATGAGCAGAACATACTTGATGTATGCTACTTTATATCTCCCGTGAGCAGAACATACTTGATGTATGCTACTTTATATCTCCCATGAGCATAACATACCTGATGTATGCTACTTTATATCTCTCGTGAGCAGAACATTCTTGATGTATGCTACTTTATATCTCACCAGAGCAGAACATACTTGATGTATGCTACTTTATATCTCACCAGAGCAGAACATACTTGATGTATGCTACTTTATATCTCCCGTGAGCAAAACATACTTGATGGATGCTACTTTATATCTCCCGTGAGCAGAACATACTTGATGTATGCTACTTTATATCTCACCAGAGCAGAACAAACTTGAGGCATGCTACTTTATATCTCACCAGAGCAGAACATACTTGATGCATGCTACTTTATATCTCACCAGAGCAGAATATACTTGATGTATGCTACTTTATATCTCACCAGAGCAGAACATACTTGATGGTTGCTACTTTATATCTCCCGTGAGCAGAACATACTTGATGCATGCTACTTTATATCTCACCAGAGCAGAACATACTTGATGCATGCTACTTTATATCTCACCAGAGCAGAACATACTTGATGTATGCTACTTTATATCTCACGTGAGCAGAACATACTTGATGTATGCTACTTTATATCTCCCGTGAGCAGAACATACTTGATGTATGCTACTTTATATCTCACCAGAGCAGAACATACTTGATGTATGCTACTTTATATCTCACGTGAGCAGAACATACTTGATGTATGCTACTTTATATCTCCCGTGAGCAGAACATACTTGATGTATGCTACTTTATATCTACCAGAGCAGAACATACTTGATGTATGCTACTTTATATCTCACCAGAGCAGAACATACTTGATGTATGCTACTTTATATCTCACCAGAGCAGAACATACTTGATGTATGCTACTTTATATCTCACCAGAGCAGAACATACTTGATGTATGCTACTTTATATCTCCCGTGAGCAGAACATACTTGATGATGCTACTTTATATCTCACCAGAGCAGAACATACTTGATGTATGCTACTTTATATCTCCCGTGAGCAGAACATACTTGATGTATGCTACTTTATATCTCACCTGAGCAGAACATACTTGATGTATGCTACTTTATATCTCACGTGAGCAGAACATACTTGATGTATGCTACTTTATATCTCCCGTGAGCAGAACATACTTGATGTATGCTACTTTATATCTCACGTGAGCAGAACATACTTGATGTATGCTACTTTATATCTCACCAGAGCAGAACATACTTGATGTATGCTACTTTATATCTCCATGCAGAACATACTTGATGTATGCTACTTTATATCTCCCGTGAGCAGAACATACTTGATGTATGCTACTTTATATCTCACCAGAGCAGAACATACTTGATGTATGCTACTTTATATCTCCCGTGAGCAGAACATACTTGATGTATGCTACTTTATATCTCCCGTGAGCAGAACATACTTGATGTATGCTACTTTATATCTCACCAGAGCAGAACATACTTGATGTATGCTACTTTATATCTACGTGAGCAGAACATACTTGATGTATGCTACTTTATATCCCCGTGAGCAGAACATACTTGATGTATGCTACTTTATATCTCACCAGAGCAGAACATACTTGATGTATGCTACTTTATATCTCACCAGAGCAGAACATACTTGATGATGCTCTTTTATCTCAGAGCAGAAATACTTGATTGCTACTTTATATCTCACCAGAGCAGAACATACTTGATGTATGCTACTTTATATCTCCCATGAGCAGAACATACTTGATGTATGCTACTTTATATCTCCCAGAGCAGAACATACTTGATGTATGCTACTTTATATCTCACCAGAGCAGAACATACTTGATGTATGCTACTTTATATCTCCCGTGAGCAGAACATACTTGATGTATGCTACTTTATATCTCACGTGAGCAGAACATACTTGATGTATGCTACTTTATATCTCACGTGAGCAGAACATACTTGATGTATGCTACTTTATATCTCCCGTGAGCAGAACATACTTGATGTATGCTACTTTATATCTCCCATGAGCATAGCATACCTGATGTATGCTACTTTATATCTCCCGTGAGCAGAACATTCTTGATGTATGCTACTTTATATCTCACCAGAGCAGAACATACTTGATGTATGCTACTTTATATCTCAACAAAGCAGAACATACTTGATGTATGCTACTTTATATCTCCCGTGAGCAAAACATACTTGATGGATGCTACTTTATATCTCCTGTGAGCAGAACATACTTGATGTATGCTACTTTATATCTCACCAGAGCAGAACATACTTGATGTATGCTACTTTATATCTCAGGTGAGCAGAACATACTTGATGTATGCTACTTTATATCTCCCGTGAGCAGAACATACTTGATGTATGCTACATTATATCTCACCAGAGCAGAACATACTTGATGTATGCTACTTTATATCTCACCAGAGCAGAATATACTTGATGCATGCTACTTTATATCTCCCATGAGCAGAACATACTTGATGTATGCTACTTTATATCTCACGTGAGCAGAACATACCTGATGTATGCTACTTTATATCTCATGTGAGCAGAACATACCTGATGTATGCTACTTTATATCTCACGTGAGCAGAACATACTTGATATATGCTACTTTATATCTCCCGTGAGCAGAACATACCTCATGTATGCTACTTTATATCTCACGTAAGCAGAATATACATGATGTATTCTACTTTATATCTCACGTGAGCAGAACATACCTGATGTAGGCTACTTTATATCTCCCATGAGCATAACATACTTGATGTATGCTACTTTATTTCTCCCGTGAGCAGAACATACTTGATGTATGCTACTTTATATCTCACGTGAGCAGAACATACTTGATGTATGCTACTTTATATCTCCCGTGAGCAGAACATTCTTGATGTATGCTACTTTATATCTCACCAGAGCAGAAAATACTTGATGTATGCTACTTTATATCTCCCGTGAGCAAAACATACTTGATGGATGCTACTTTATATCTCCCGTGAGCAGAACAAACTTGATGCATGCTACTTTATATCTCACGTGAGCTGAACATACTTGATGTATGCTACTTTATATCTCCCGTGAGCAGAACATACTTGATGTATGCTACTTTATATCTCCCATGAGCATAACATACCTGATGTATGCTACTTTATATCTCCCGTGAGCAGAACATTCTTGAGGTATGCTACTTTATATCTCACCAGAGCCGAACATACTTGATGTATGCTACTTTATATCTCACCAGAGCAGAACATACTTGATTTATGCTACTTTATATCTCCCGTGAGCAGAACATACTTGATGTATGCTACTTTATATCTCACCAGAGCATAACATACTTGATGTATGCTACTTTATATCTCCCGTGAGCAGAACATTCCTGATGTATAGCTACTTTATATCTCCCGTGAGCATAACATACTTGATTTATGCTACTTTATATATCCCATGAGCAGAACATACTTGATCTATGCTACTTTATATCTCCCGTGAGCAGAACATAATTGATCTATGCTACTTTCTATCTCCCGTGAGCAGAACATACTTGATCTATGCTAATTTATATCTCCCGTGAGCAGAACATACTTGATGTATGCTACGTTCTATCTCACCAGAGCAGAACATACTTCATGTATGCTACTGTCTATCTCCCATGAGCAGAACATACTTCATGTATGCTACATTCTATCTCACCAGAGCAGAACACACTTGATGCATGCTACTTTCTATCTCCCATTAGCAGAACATACCTGATATATGCTACTTTCTATCTCACCAGAGCATAACATACTTGATGTATGCTACTTTATACCTCACGTGAGCAGAACATAGTTGATGTATGCTACTTTATATCTCACCAGAGCAGAACATACTTGATGTATGCTACATTATATCTCACCAGAGCAGAACATACTTGATGCATGCTACTTTATATCTCACCAGAGCAGAACATACTTGATGTATGCTACTTTATATACCCCGTGAGCAGAATATACTTAATGCATGGTACTTTATATCTCACCAGAGCAGAACATACTTGATGTATGCTACTTTATATCTCACGTGAGCAGAACATACTTGATGTATGCTACTTTATATCTCCCGTGAGCAGAACATACTTGATGTATGCTACATTATATCTCACCAGAGCAGAACATACTTGATGTATGCTACTTTATATCTCACCAGAGCAGAATATACTTGATGCATGCTACTTTATATCTCACATGAGCAGAACATACTTGATGTATGCTACTTTATATCTCACGTGAGCAGAACATACCTGATGTATGCTACTTTATATCTCATGTGAGCAGAACATACCTGATGTATGCTACTTTATATCTCACGTGAGCAGAACATACTTGATATATGCTACTTTATATCTCCCGTGAGCAGAACATACCTCATGTATGCTACTTTATATCTCACGTCAGCAGAATATACATGATGTATGCTACTTTATATCTCACGTGAGCAGAACATACCTGATGTAGGCTACTTTATATCTCCCATGAGCATAACATACTTGATGTATGCTACTTTATTTCTCCCGTGAGCAGAACATACTTGATGTATGCTACTTTATATCTCACTTGAGCAGAACATACCTGATGTATGCTACTTTATATCTAACCAGAGCAGAACATACTTGATGTATGCTACTTTATATCTCACCAGAGCAGAACATACTTGATTTATGCTACTTTATATCTCCCGTGAGCAGAACATACTTGATGTATGCTACTTTATATCTCACCAGAGCATAACATACTTGATGTATGCTACTTTATATCTCCCGTGAGCAGAACATACCTGATGTATAGCTACTTTATATCTCCCGTGAGCATAACATACTTGATTTATGCTACTTTATATCTCCCATGAGCAGAACATACTTGATCTATGCTACTTTATATCTCCCGTGAGCAGAACATACTTGATCTATGCTACTTTCTATCTCCCGTGAGCAGAACATACTTGATCTATGCTACTTTATATCTCCCGTGAGCAGAACATACTTGATGTATGCTACGTTCTATCTCACCAGAGCAGAACATACTTCATGTATGCTACTGTCTATCTCCCATGAGCAGAACATACTTGATGTATGCTACATTCTATCTCACCAGAGCAGAACACACTTGATGCATGCTACTTTCTATCTCCCATTAGCAGAACATACCTGATGTATGCTACTTTATATCTCATGTGAGCAGAACATACCTGATGTATGCTACTTTATATCTCACGTGAGCAGAACATACTTGATATATGCTACTTTATATCTCCCGTGAGCAGAACATACCTCATGTATGCTACTTTATATCTCACGTAAGCAGAATATACATGATGTATGCTACTTTATATCTCACGTGAGCAGAACATACCTGATGTAGGCTACTTTATATCTCCCATGAGCATAACATACTTGATGTATGCTACTTTATTTCTCCCGTGAGCAGAACATACTTGATGTATGCTACTTTATATCTCACCAGAGCAGAACATACTTGATGTATGCTACTTTATATCTCTCGTGAGCAGAACATACCTGATGTATGCTACTTTATATCTCACCTGAGCAGAATATACTTGATGTATGCTACTTTATATCTCCCATGAGCATAACATACCTGATGTATGCTACTTTATATCTCCCGTGAGCAGAACATTCTTGATGTATGCTACTTTATATCTCACCAGAGTAGAACATACTTGATGTATGCTACTTTATATCTCACCAGAGCAGAACATACTTGATGTATGCTACTTTATATCTCCCGTGAGCAAAACATACTTGATGGATGCTACTTTATATCTCCTGTGAGTAGAACATACTTGATGTATGCTACTTTAAATCTCACCAGAGCAGAACAAACATGATGCATGCTACTTTATATCTCACCAGAGCAGAACATACTTGATGCATGCTACTTTATATCTCACCAGAGCAGAACATACTTGATGCATGCTACTTTATATCTCACCAGAGCAGAACATACTTGATGGACGCTACTTTATATCTCCCGTGAGCAGAACATTCTTGATGCATGCTACTTTATATCTCACCAGAGTAAAACATACTTGATGGATGCTACTTTATATCTCCTGTGAGTAGAACATACTTGATGTATGCTACTTTATATCTCACATGAGCAGAACATACTTGATGTATGCTACTTTATATCTCACCAGAGCAGAACATACTTGATGTATGCTACTTTATATCTCACCAGAGCAGAACATACTTGATGTATGCTACTTTATATCTCAACAGAGCAGAACATACTTGATGTATGCTACTTTATATCTCCCGTGAGCAGAACATACTTGATGTATGCAAATTTATATCTCACGTGAGCAGAACATACTTGATGTATGCTACTTTAATCTCCCGTGAGCAGAACATACTTGATGTATGCTACTTTATATCTCACCAGAGCAGAACATACTTGATGTATGCTACTTTATATCTCACATGAGCAGAACATACTTGATGTATGCTACTTTATATCTCCCTTGTGCAGAACATACTTGATGTATGCTACTTTATATCTCACGTGAGCAGAACATACTTGATGTATGCTACTTTATATCTCACATGAGCAGAATATACTTGATATATGCTATTCTATATCTCCCGTGAGCAGAACATACTTGATGTATGCTACTTTATATCTCCTGTTAGCAGAACATACTTGATGTATGCTACTTTATATCTCACCAGAGCAGAACATACTTGATGTATGCTACTTTATATCTCACCATAGCAGAACATACTTGATGTATGCTACTTTATATCTACCGTGAGCAGAACATACTTGATGTATGCTACTTTATATCTCACCAGAGCAGAACATACTTGATGTATGCTACTTTATATCTCCCGTGAGCAGAACATACTTGATGTATGCTACTTTATATCTCACGTGAGCAGAACATACTTGATGTATGCTACTTTATATCTCCCGTGAGCAGAACATACTTGATGTATGCTTCTTTATATCTCACATGAGCAGAACATACTTGATGTATGCTACTTTATATCTCACGTGAGCAGAACATACTTGATGTATGCTACTTTATATCTCCCATGAGCAGAACATACTTGATGTATGCTACTTTATATCTCACGTGAGCAGAACATACCTGATGTATGCTACTTTATATCTCACGTGAGCAGAACATACTTGATGTATGCTACTTTATATCTCACGTGAGCAGAACATACTTGATGTATGCTACTCTAAATCTCCCGAGAGCAGAACATACTTGATGTATGCTACTTTATATCTCACCAGAGCAGAACATACTTGATGTATGCTACTTTATATCTCACGTGAGCAGAACATACTTGATGTATGCTACTTTATATCTCACATGAGCAGAACATACTTGATATATGCTATTCTATATCTCCCGTGAGCAGAACATACTTGATGTATGCTACTTTATATCTCACGTGAGCAGAACATACTTGATGTATGCTACTTTATATCTCACGTGAGCAGAACATACTTGATGTATGCTACTTTATATCTCACATGAGCAGAACATACTTGATGTATGCTACTTTATATCTCACCAGAGCAGAACATACTTGATGTATGCTACTTTATATCTCACCAGAGCAGAACATACTTGATGTATAGCTACTTTATATCTCACCAGAGCAGAACATACTTGATGTATGCTACTTTATATCTCCCGTGAGCAGAACATACTTGATGTATGCTACTTTATATCTCACCAGAGCAGAACATACTTGATGTATGCTACTTTATATCTCTCGTGAGCAGAACATACCTGATGTATGCTACTTTATATCTCACCTGAGCAGAATATACTTGATGTATGCTACTTTATATCTCACGTGAGCAGAACATACTTGATGTATGCTACTTTATATCTCCCATGAGCAGAACATACTTGATGTATGCTACTTTATATCTCACGTGAGCAGAACATACTTGATGTATGCTACTTTATATCTCACGTGAGCAGAACATACTTGATGTATGCTACTTTATATCTCCCATGAGCATAACATACCTGATGTATGCTACTTTATATCTCCCGTGAGCAGAACATTCTTGATGTATGCTACTTTATATCTCACCAGAGTAGAACATACTTGATGTATGCTACTTTATATCTCACCAGAGCAGAACATACTTGATGTATGCTACTTTATATCTCCCGTGAGCAAAACATACTTGATGGATGCTACTTTATATCTCCTGTGAGTAGAACATACTTGATGTATGCTACTTTACATCTCACCAGAGCAGAACAAACATGATGCATGCTACTTTATATCTCACCAGAGCAGAACATACTTGATGCATGCTACTTTATATCTCACCAGAGCAGAACATACTTGATGCATGCTACTTTATATCTCACCAGAGCAGAACATACTTGATGGATGCTACTTTATATCTCCTGTTAGCAGAACATACTTGATGTATGCTACTTTATATCTCACCAGAGCAGAACATACTTGATGTATGCTACTTTATATCTCACCATAGCAGAACATACTTGATGCATGCTACTTTATATCTCCCGTGAGCAGAACATACTTGATGCATGCTACTTTATATCTCACCAGAGCAGAACATACTTGATGTATGCTACTTTATATCTCCCGTGAGCAGAACATACTTGATGTATGCTACTTTATATCTCACCAGAGCAGAACATACTTGATGTATGCTACTTTATATCTCACGTGAGCAGAACATACTTGATGTATGCTACTTTATATCTCCCGTGAGCAGAACATACTTGATGTATGCTACTTTATATCTCACCAGAGCAGAACATACTTGATGTATGCTACTTTATATCTCACCAGAGCAGAACATACTTGATGTATGCTACTTTATATCTCACCAGAGCAGAACATACTTGATGTATGCTACTTTATATCTCACCAGAGCAGAACATACTTGATGGATGCTACTTTATATCTCCTGTGAGCAGAACATACTTGATGTATGCTACTTTATATCTCACCAGAGCAGAACATACTTGATGTATGCTACTTTATATCTCACCATAGCAGAACATACTTGATGCATGCTACTTTATATCTCCCGTGAGCAGAACATACTTGATGCATGCTACTTTATATCTCACCAGAGCAGAACATACTTGATGTATGCTACTTTATATCTCCCGTGAGCAGAACATACTTGATGCATGCTACTTTATATCTCACCAGAGCAGAACATACTTGATGTATGCTACTTTATATCTCACGTGAGCAGAACATACTTGATGTATGCTACTTTATATCTCCCGTGAGCAGAACATACTTGATGTATGCTACTTTATATCTCACCAGAGCAGAACATACTTGATGTATGCTACTTTATATCTCTCATGAGCAGAACATACTTGATGTATGCTACTTTATATCTCACCTGAGCAGAACATACTTGATGTATGCTACTTTATATCTCCCGTGAGCAGAACATACTTGATGTATGCTACTTTATATCTCACCAGAGCAGAACATACTTGATGTATGCTACTTTATATCTCCCGTGAGCAGAACATACTTGATGTATGCTACTTTATATCTCACGTGAGCAGAACATACTTGATGTATGCTACTTTATATCTCACCAGAGCAGAACATACTTGATGTATGCTACTTTATATCTCCCATGAGCAGAACATACTTGATGTATGCTACTTTATATCTCCCGTGAGCAGAACATACTTGATGTATGCTACTTTATATCTCACCAGAGCAGAACATACTTGATGTATGCTACTTTATATCTCCCGTGAGCAGAACATACTTGATGTATGCTACTTTATATCTCACATGAGCAGAACATACTTGATGTATGCTACTTTATATCTCACCAGAGCAGAACATACTTGATGTATGCTACTTTATATCTCACCAGAGCAGAACATACTTGATGTATGCTACTTTATATCTCACCAGAGCAGAACATACTTGATGTATGCTACATTATATCTCCCGTGAGCAGAACATACTTGATGTATGCTACTTTATATCTCACGTGAGCAGAACATACTTGATGTATGCTACTCTAAATCTCCCGTGAGCAGAACATACTTGATGTATGCTACTTTATATCTCACCAGAGCAGAACATACTTGATGTATGCTACTTTATATCTCACATGAGCAGAACATACTTGATGTATGCTACTTTATATCTCACATGAGCAGAACATACTTGATATATGCTATTCTATATCTCCCGTGAGCAGAACATACTTGATGTATGCTACTTTATATCTCCCATGAGCAGAACATACTTGATGTATGCTACTTTATATCTCACCAGAGCAGAACATACTTGATGTATGCTACTTTATATCTCACCAGAGCAGAACATACTTGATGTATGCTACT
Organism: Archivesica marissinica; assembly: GCA_014843695.1. NCBI lineage: Eukaryota > Metazoa > Mollusca > Bivalvia > Venerida > Vesicomyidae > Archivesica > Archivesica marissinica. Next base: position 52,919,444 of record CM026387.1, read on the forward strand.
TTATATCTCACCAGAGCAGAACATACTTGATGTATGCTACTTTATATCTCCCGTGAGCAGAACATACTTGATGTATGCTACTTTATATCTCACCAGAGCAGAACATACTTGATGTATGCTACTTTATATCTCACGTGAGCAGAACATACTTGATGTATGCTACTTTTTATCTCCGATGAGCAGAACATACTTGATGTATGCTACTTTATATCTCCCGTGAGCAGAACATACTTGATGTATGCTACTTTATATCTCCCGTGAGCAGAACATACTTGATGTATGCTACTTTATATCTCCCTTGAGCAGAACATACTTGATTTATGCTTCTTTATATCTCACCAGAGCAGAACATACTTGATGTATGCTACTTTATATCCCTCATGAGCAGAACATACCTGATGTATGCTACTTTATATCTCACCTGAGCAGAATGTACTTGATGTATGCTACTTTATATCTCACGTGAGCAGAACATACTTGATGTATGCTACTTTATATCTCACGTGAGCAGAACATACTTGATGTATGCTACTTTATATCTCCCATGAGCAGAACATACTTGATGTATGCTACTTTATATCTCACCAGAGCAGAACATACTTGATGTATGCTACTTTATATCTCACCAGAGCAGAACATACTTGATGTATAGCTACATTATATCTCACCAGAGCAGAACATACTTGATGTGTGCTACTTTATATCTCACGTGAGCAGAACATACTTGATGTATGCTACTTTTTATCTCCCATGAGCAGAACATACTTGATGTATGCTACTTTATATCTCATGGCAGCAAAACATACCTGATGTATGCTACTTTATATATCACGTGAGCAGAATATACTTGATGTATGCTACTTTATATCTCCCGTGAGCAGAACATACTTGATGTATGCTACTTTATATCTCACGAGAGCAGAACATTCTTGATGTATGCTTCTTTATATCTAACGTGAGCAGAACATACTTGATGTATGCTACTTTTTATCTCCCATGAGCAGAACATACTTGATGTATGCTACTTTATATCTCATGGCAGCAAAACATACCTGATGTATGCTACTTTATATCTCACGTGAGCAGAATATACTTGATGTATGCTACTTTATATCTCACGAGAGCAGAACATACTTGATGTATGCTTCTTTATATCTAACGTGAGCAGAACATACCTGATGTATGCTACTTTATATCTCCCATGAGCATAACATACTTGATGTATGCTACTTTATATCTCACCAGAGCATAACATACTTGGTGTATGCTACTTTATATCTCCTGTGAGCAGAACATTCTTGATGTATGCTACTTTATATCTCACCAGAGCAGAACATACTTGATGTATGCTACTCTAAATCTCCCGTGAGCAGAACATACTTGATGTATGCTACTTTATATCTCACCAGAGCAGAACATACTTGATGTATGCTACTTTATATCTCACCAGAGCATAACATACTTGATGTATGCTACTTTATATCTCCCGTGAGCAGAACATACTTGATGTATGCTACTTTATATCTCACGTGAGCAGAACATACTTGATGTATGCTACTCGAAATCTCCCGTGAGCAGAACATACTTGATGTATGCTACTTTATATCTCACCAGAGCAGAACATACTTGATGTATGCTACATTTTATCTCACGTGAGCAGAACATACTTGATGTATGCTACTTTATATCTCACATGAGCAGAACATACTTGATGTATGCTACTTTATATCTCACCAGAGCAGAACATACTTGATGCATGCTACTTTATATCTCACCAGAGCAGAACATACTTGATGCATGCTTCTTTTTATCTCAACAGAGCAGAACATACTTGATACATGCTACTTTATATCTCACCAGAGCAGAACATACTTGATGTATGCTACTTTATATCTCCCATGAGCATAACATACCTGATGTATGCTACTTTATATCTCCCGTGAGCAGAACATTCTTGATGTATGCTACTTTAAATCTCACCATAGCAGAACATACTTGATGCATGCTACTTTATATCTCACCAGAGTAAAACATACTTGATGGATGCTACTTTATATCTCCTGTGAGCAGAACATACTTGATGTATGCTACTTTATATCTCACCAGAGCAGAACATACTTGATGTATGCTACTTTATATCTCACCACAGCAGAACATACTTGATGGATGCTAATCTCCCTTGTGCAGAACATACTTGATTTATGCTTCTTTATATCTCACCAGAGCAGAACATACTTGATGTTTGCTACTTTATATCTCTCATGAGCAGAACATACCTGATGTATGCTACTTTATATCTCATCTGAGCACAATTTACTTGATGTATGCTACTTTATATCTAACGTGAGCAGAACATACTTGATGTATGCTACTTTATATCTCACGTGAGCAGAACATACTTGATGTATGCTACTTTATATCTCACATGAGCAGAATATACTTGATATATGCTATTCTATATCTCCCGTGAGCAGAACATACTTGATGTATGCTACTTTATATCTCACGTGAGCAGAACATACTTGATGTATGCTACTTTATATCTCACGTGAGCAGAACATACTTGATGTATGCTACTTTATATCTCACATGAGCAGAACATACTTGATGTATGCTACTTTATATCTCACCAGAGCAGAACATACTTGATGTATGCTACTTTATATCTCACCAGAGCAGAACATACTTGATGTATAGCTACTTTATATCTCACCAGAGCAGAACATACTTGATGTATGCTACTTTATATCTCACCAGAGCAGAACATACTTGATGTATGCTACTTTATATCTCACCAGAGTAGAACATACTTGATGTATGCTACTTTATATCTCCCGTGAGCAGAACATACTTGATGCATCGTACTTTATATCTCACCAGAGCAGAACATACTTGATGTATGCTACTTTATATCTCCCTGAGCAGAACATACTTGATGTATGCTACTTTATATCTCACCAGAGCAGAACATACTTGATGTATGCTACTTTATATCTCACCAGAGCAGAACATACTTGATGTATGCTACTTTATATCTCCCGTGAGCAGAACATACTTGATGTATGCTACTTTATATCTCCCATGAGCAGAACATACTTGATGTATGCTACTTTATATCTCACGTGAGCAGAACATACTTGATGTATGCTACTTTATATCTCACGTGAGCAGAACATACTTGATGTATGCTACTTTATATCTCCCGTGAGCAGAACATACTTGATGTATGCTACTTTATATCTCACGAGAGCAGAACATACTTGATGTATGCTTCTTTATATCTAACGTGAGCAGAACATACCTGATGTATGCTACTTTATATCTCCCATGAGCATAACATACTTGATGTATGTTACTTTATATCTCCCGTGAGCAGAACATACTTGATGTATGCTACTTTATATCTCACGTGAGCAGAACATACTTGATGTATGCTACTTTATATCTCCCGTGAGCAGAACATACTTGATGTATGCTACTTTATATCTCACCAGAGCATAACATACTTGATGTATGCTACTTTATATCTCCTGTGAGCAGAACATACTTGATGTATGCTACTTTATATCTCACCAGAGCAGAACATACTTGATGTATGCTACTTTATATCTCACCATAGCAGAACATACTTGATGTATGCTACTTTATATCTCACCAGAGCATAACATACTTGATGTATGCTACTTTATATCTCACCAGAGCAGAACATACTTGGTGTATGCTACTTTATATCTCTCATGAGCAGAACATACCTGATGTATGCTACTTTATATCTCACCTGAGCAGAATGTACTTGATGCATGCTACTTTATATCTCACCAGAGCAGAACATACTTGATGCATGCTTCTTTTTATCTCAACAGAGCAGAACATACTTGATACATGCTACTTTATATCTCACCATAGCAGAACATACTTGATGCATGCTACTTTATATCTCACCAGAGTAAAACATACTTGATGGATGCTACTTTATATCTCCTGTGAGCAGAACATACTTGATGTATGCTACTTTATATCTCACCAGAGCAGAACATACTTGATGTATGCTACTTTATATCTCACCACAGCAGAACATACTTGATGCATGCTAATCTCCCTTGTGCAGAACATACTTGATTTATGCTTCTTTATATCTCACCAGAGCAGAACATACTTGATGTATGCTACTTTATATCTCTCATGAGCAGAACATACCTGATGTATGCTACTTTATATCTCATCTGAGCACAATTTACTTGATGTATGCTACTTTATATCTAACGTGAGCAGAACATACTTGATGTATGCTACCTTATATCTCACGTGAGCAGAACATACTTGATGTATGCTACTTTATATCTCACATGAGCAGAATATACTTGATATATGCTATTCTATATCTCCCGTGAGCAGAACATACTTGATGTATGCTACTTTATATCTCACGTGAGCAGAACATACTTGATGTATGCTACTTTATATCTCACGTGAGCAGAACATACTTGATGTATGCTACTTTATATCTCACATGAGCAGAACATACTTGATGTATGCTACTTTATATCTCACCAGAGCAGAACATACTTGATGTATGCTACTTTATATCTCACCAGAGCAGAACATACTTGATGTATAGCTACTTTATATCTCACCAGAGCAGAACATACTTGATGTATGCTACTTTATATCTCACCAGAGCAGAACATACTTGATGTATGCTACTTTATATCTCACCAGAGCAGAACATACTTGATGTATATCTACTTTATATCTCACCAGAGCAGAACATACTTGATGTATGCTACTTTATATCTCCCGTGAGCAGAACATACTTGATGTATGCTACTTTATATCTCACCAGAGCAGAACATACTTGATGCATGCTATTCCTTGTGCAGAACATACTTGATTTATGCTTCTTTATATCTCACCAGAGCAGAACATACTTGGTGTATGCTACTTTATATCTCTCATGAGCAGAACATACCTGATGTATGCTACTTTATATCTCACCTGAGCAGAATGTACTTGATGTATGCTACTTTATATCTCACGTGAGCAGAACATACTTGATGTATGCTACTTTATATCTCCCGTGAGCAGAACATACTTGATGTATGCTACTTTATATCTCATGTGAGCAGAACATACTTGATGTATGCTACTTTATATCTCACGTGAGCAGAACATACTTGATGTATGCTACTTTATATTCTCACGTGAGCAGAACATACTTGATGTATGCTACTTTATATCTCCCGTGAGCAGAACATACTTGATGTATGCTACTTTATATCTCACGAGAGCAGAACATACTTGATGTATGCTTCTTTATATCTCACGTGAGCAGAACATACCTGATGTATGCTACTTTATATCTCCCATGAGCAGAACATACTTGATGTATGCTACTTTATATCTCCCGTGAGCAGAACATACTTGATGTATGCTACTTTATATCTCACGTGAGCAGAACATACTTGATGTATGCTACTTTATATCTCCCGTGAGCAGAACATACTTGATGTATGCTACTTTATATCTCACGTGAGCAGAACATACTTGATCTATGCTACTTTATATCTCCCGTGAGCAGAACATACTTGATGTATGCTACTTTATATCTCACCAGAGCAGAACATACTTGATGTTTGCTACTTTATGTCTCGCCAGAGCAGAACATACTTGATGTATGCTACTTTATATCTCACCAGAGCAGAACATACTTGATGTATGCTACTTTATATCTCACCTGAGCAGAATGTACTTGATGTATGCTACTTTATATCTCACGTGAGCAGAACATACTTGATATATGCTACTTTATATCTCCCGTGAGCAGAACATACTTCATGTATGCTACTTTATATCTCATGTGAGCAGAACATACTTGATGTATGCTACTTTATATCTCCCGTGAGCAGAACATACTTGATGTATGCTACTTTATAATTATCTCACGTGAGCAGGACATACTTGATGTATGCTTCTTTATATCTAACGTAAGCAGAACATACCTGATGTATGCTACTTTATATCTCCCATGAGCATAACATACTTGATGTATGCTACTTTATATCTCCCGTGAGCAGAACATACTTGATGTATGCTACTTTATATCTCACGTGAGCAGAACATACTTGATGTATGCTACTTTATATCTCCCGTGAGCAGAACATACTTGATGTATGCTACTTTATATCTCACGTGAGCAGAACATACTTGATGTATGCTACTTTATATCTCCCATGAGCATAACATACTTGATGTATGCTACTTTATATCTCACGTGAGCAGAACATACTTGATGTATGCTACTTTATATCTCACCAGAGCAGAACATACTTGATGTATGCTACTTTATATCTCACCAGAGCAGAACATACTTGATGTATGCTACTTTATATCTCCCGTGAGCAGAACATACTTGATGTATGCTACTTTATATCTCCCATGAGCAGAACATACTTGATGCATGCTACTTTATATCTCACTTGATGCTAGTCAATACCACAACACTTGAAGCTAGTCCATACTACAACACTTGAAGCTAGTCAATACTACAACACTTGAAGCTAGTCAATACTACAACACTTGAAACTAGTCAATACTAAAACACTTGAAGCTAGGCAATACTACACCACTTGAAACTAGTCAATACTACAACACTTGAAGCTAGTCAATACTACAACACTTGAAGCTAGTCAATACTACAATACTTGTCAATACCACAACACTTGAAGCTAGTCAATACTACAACACTTGAAGCTAGTCAATACTACAACACTTGAAGCTAGTCAATACTACACCACATGAAGCTAGTCAATACTACAACACTTGAAGCTAGTCAATACTACAACACTTGAAGCTAGTCAATACTACAATACTTGTCAATACTACAACACTTGAAGCTAGTCAATACTACAACTCTTGAAGCTAGTCAATACTACAACACTTGAAGCTAGTCAATACTACAACACTTGAAGCTAGTCAATACTACAATTCTTGTCAATACTACAACACTTGAAGCTAGACAATACTACACCACCTGAAGCTAGTCAATACTACAGCACTTGAAGCTAGTCCATACTACAACAATTGAAGCTAGTCAATACTACAACACTTGAAGCTAGTCAATACTACACCACCTGAAGCTAGTCAATACTACAACACTTGAAGCTAGTCAATACTACAACACCTGAAGCTAGTCAAAACTACAACACTTGAAGCTAGTCAATACTACAACACTTGAAGCTAGTCAATACTACAACACTTTAAGCTAGTCAATACTACAAAACTTGAAGCTAGTCAATACTACAACATTTGAAGCTTGTCAATACTACAACACTTGTCAATACTACAACTCTTGAAGCTAGTCAATACTACAACACTTGTCAATACTACAACACTTGAAACTAGTCAATACTACAACACTTGAAGCTAGTCAATGGTACAACACTTGAAGCTAGTCAATACTACAACACTTGAAGCTAGTCAATACCACAACACTAGAAGCTAGTCAATACTACAACACTTGAAGCTAGTCAATACTACAACACTAGAAGCTAGTCAATACTACAACACTTGAAGCTAGTCAATATTACAGCTCTTGAAGCTAGTCAATACTACAACACTAGAAGCTAGTCAATACTACAACACTTGAAGCTAGTCAATATTACAGCACTTGAAGCTAGTCAATACTACAACGCTTGAAGCTAGTCAATATTACAGCACTTGAAGCTAGTCAATACTACAACGCTTGAAGCTAATCAATACTACAACATTTGAAGCTAGTCAATACTAAAACACTTGAAGCTAGTCAATACACACTACTTGAAGCTAGTCAATACTACAACACTTGAAGCTAGTCAATACTACAATACTTGTCAATACCACAACACTTGAAGCTAGTCAATACTACAACACATGAAGCTAGTCAATACTACAACACTTGAAGCTAGTCAATACTACAACACTTGAAGCTAGTCAATACCACAACACTTGAAGCTAGTCAATACTACAACACTTGAAGCTAGTCAATACTACAACACTTGAAGCTAGTCAATACTACAACACTTGAAGCTAGTCAATACTACAACACTTGAAGCTAGTCAATACTACAACACTTGAAGCTAGTCAATACTACAACACTTGAAGCTAGTCAATACTACAACACTTGTCAATACTAAACACTTGAAACTAGTCAATACTACAACACTTGAAGCTAGTCAATGGTACACACTTGAAGCTAGTCAATACTACAACACTTGAAGCTAGTCAATACTACAACACTTGAAGCTAGTCAATACTACAACACTTGAAGCTAGTCAATACTACAACACTTGAAGCTAGTCAATACTACAACACTTGAAGCTAGTCAATACTACAACACTTGAAGCTAGTCAATACTACAACACTTGAAGCTAGTCAATACTACAACACTTGAAGCTAGTCAATACTACAACACTTGAAGCTAGTCAATACTACAACACTTGAAGCTAGTCAATACTACAATACTTGTCAATACACAACACTTGAAGCTAGTCAATACTACAACACTTGAAGCTAGTCAATACTTCAACACTTGAAGCTAGTCAATACTACAACACTTGAAGCTAGTCAATACTACAACACTTGAAGCTAGTCAATACTACAACACTTGAGGCTAGTCAATACTACAACACTTGAAGCTAGTCAATAATACAACACTTGGTGTCAATACTACTACACTTGAAGCTAGTCAATACTACAACACTTGGTGTCAATACTACAACTCTTGAAGCTAGTCAATACTACAACACTTGGTGTCAATACTACAACACTTTAAGCTAGTCAATACTAAAACACTTGTGAATACTACAACACTTGAAGCTAGTCAATACTACAACACTTGTCAATACTACAACACTTGAGCTAGGCAATACTACACCACTTGAAGCTAGTCAATACTACAATACTTGTCAATACTACAACACTTGAAGCTAGTCAATACTACAACACTTGAAGCTAGTCAATACCACAACACTTGAAGCTAGTCAATACTAAAACACTTGAATCTAGTCAATACTACACCACTTGAAGCTAGTCATACTACAACACTTGAAGCTAGTCAATACTGCAACACTTGAAGCTAGTCAATACTTCAACACTTGAAGCTAGTCAATACTACAACACTTGAAGCTAGTCAATACTACAACACTTGAAGCTAGTCAATACTACAACACTTGAAGCTAGTCAATACTACAACACTTGAAGCTAGTCAATACTACAACACTTGTCAATACTACAACACTTGAAACTAGTCAATACTACAACACTTGAAGCTAGTCAATGGTACAACACTTGAAGCTAGTCAATACTACAACACTTGAAGCTAGTCAATACCACAACACTAGAAGCTAGTCAATACTACAACACTTGAAGCTAGTCAATACTACAACACTAGAAGCTAGTCAATATTACAACACTTGAAGCTAGTCAATATTACAGCACTTGAAGCTAGTCAATACTACAACGCTTGAAGCTAATCAATACTACAACACTTGAAGCTAGTCAATACTACAACACTTGAAGCTAGTCAATACTACACCACTTGAAGATAGTCAATACTACAATACTTGTCAATAACACAACACTTGAAGCTAGTCAATACTACAACACTTGACGCTAGTCAATACTTCAACACTTGAAGCTAGTCAATACTACAACACTTGAAGCTAGTCAATACAACAACACTTGAAGCTAGTCAATACTACAACACTTGAAGCTAGTCAATACTACAACACTTGAAGCTAGCCAATACCACAACACTTGAAGCTAGTCAATACTACAACACTTGAAGCTAGTCAATACTACAACACTTGAAGCTAGTCAATACTACAACACTTGAAGCTAGTCAAAACTACAACACTTGAAGCTAGTCAATACTACAACACTTTAAGCTAGTCAATACTAAAACACTTGTGAATACTACAACACTTGAAGCTAGTCAATACTACACCACTTGAAGCTAGTCAATACTACAACACTTGAAGCTAGTCAATACTACAACACTTGAAGCTCGTCAATACTACAACACTTGAAGCTAGTCAATACTACAACACTTGTCAATACTACAACACTTGAAGCTAGTCAATACTACAACACTGAAGCTAGTCAATACTACAACACTTGAAGCTAGTCAATACTACAACACTTGAAGCTAGTCAATACTACAACACTTGTCAATACTACACACTTGAAGCTACAACAATACTACACCACTTGAAGCTAGTCAATACTACAACACTTGAAGCTAGTCCATACTACAACACTTGAAGCTAGTCAATACTACAACACTTGAAGCTAGTCAATACTACAACACTTGAAGCTAGTCAATACTACAACACTTGAAGCTAGTCAATACTACAACACTTGAAGCTAGTCAATACTACAACACTTGAAGCTAGTCAATACTACAACACTTGAAGCTAGTCAATACTACAACACTTGAAGCTAGTCAATACTACAATACTTGAAGCTAGTCAATACTACAATACATGTCAATACTACAACACTTGAAGCTAGTCAATACTACAACACTTGAAGCTAGGCAATACTACAACACTTGAAGCTAGTCAATACTACAACACTTGTCAATACTACAACACTTGAAGCTAGTCAATACTACAACACTTGAAGCTAGTCAATACTACAACACTTGAAGCTAGTCAATACTACAACACGTGAAGCTAGTCAATACTACAACACTTGAAGCTAGTCAATACTACAACACTTGAAGCTAGTCAATACTACAACACTTGAAGCTAGTCAATACTACAACACTTGTCAATACTACAACACTTGAAGCTAGTCCATACTGCAACACTTGAAGCTAGTCAATACTACAATACTTGTCAATATTACAACACTTGAAGCTAGTCAATACTACAACACGTGAAGCTAGTCAATACTACAACACTTGAAGCTAGTCAATACTACAACACTTGAAGCTAGTCAATACTACAACACCTGTCAATACTACAACACTTGAAGCTAGTCCATACTGCAACACTTGAAGCTAGTCAATACTACAATACTTGTCAATATTACAACACTTGAAGCTAGTCAATACTACAACACGTGAAGCTAGTCAATACTACAACACTTGAAGCTAGTCAATACTACAACACTTGAAGCTAGTCAATACTACAACACCTGTCAATACTACAACACTTGAAGCTAGTCCATACTGCAACACTTGAAGCTAGTCAATACTACAATACTTGAAGCTAGTCAATACTACAACACTTGAAGCTAGTCAATACTACAACACTTGAAGCAGCTAGTCAATACTACAACACTTGAAGCTAGTCAATACTACAACACTTGAAGCTAGTCAATACTACAACACTTGAGGCTAGGCAATACTACAACACTTGAAGCTAGTCCATACTACAACACTTGTCAATACTACAACACTTGAAGCTAGTCAATACTACAACACTTGTCAATACTACAACTCTTGAAGCTAGTCCATACTACAACACTTGTCAATACTACAACACTTGAAACTAGTCAATACTACAACACTTGAAGCTAGTCAATGGTACAACACTTGAAGCTAGTCAATACTACAACACTTGAAGCTAGTCAATACCACAACACTAGAAGCTAGTCAATACTACAACACTTGAAGCTAGTCAATACTACAAC
>CM026387.1:52932119-52981006 GCA_014843695.1 Archivesica marissinica
CAGGGCAACCCATCCAGATGTTTGTTTATCGTCATCCCTCTGGTTAATCAGGGCAACCCATCCAGAAGTTTGTTTATCGTCATCCTCCTGGTTAATCAGGGCAACCCATCCAGAAGTTTGTTTATCGTCATCCCCCTGGTTAATCAGGGCAACCCATCCAGAAGTTTGTTTATCATCATCCCCCTGGTTAATCAGGGCAACCCTTCCAGAAGTTTGTTTATCGTCGTCCCCCTGGTTAATCAGGGCAACCCATCCAGAAGTTTGTTTATCATCGTCCCCCTGGTTAATCAGGGCAACCCATCCAGAAGTTTGTTTATCATCGTCCCCCTGGTTAATCAGGGCAACCCATCCAGAAGTTTGTTTATCGTCGTCCCCCTGGTTAATCAGGGCAACCCTTCCAGAAGTTTGTTTATCATCGTCCCCCTGGTTAATCAGGGCAACCCATCCAGAAGTTTGTTTATCATCATCCCCCTGGTTAATCAGGGCAACCCATCCAGAAGTTTGTTTATCGTCGTCCCCCTGGTTAATCGGGCAACCCTCCAGAAGTTTGTTTATCATCGTCCCCCTGGTTAATCAGGGCAACCCATCCAGAAGTTTGTTTATCGTCGTCCCCCTGGTTAATCAGGGCAACCCATCCAGAAGTTTGTTTATCATCATCCCCCTGGTTAATCAGGGCAACCCATCCAGAAGTTTGTTTATCGTCATCCCCCTGGTTAATCAGGGCAACCCTTCCAGAAGTTTGTTTATCGTCATCCCCCTGGTTAATCAGGGCAACCCTTCCAGAAGTTTGTTTATCGTCGTCCCCCTGGTTAATCAGGGCAACCCTTCCAGAAGTTTGTTTATCGTCGTCCCCCTGGTTAATCAGGGCAACCCTTCCAGAAGTTTGTTTATCGTCGTCCCCCTGGTTAATCAGGGCAACCCTTCCAGAAGTTTGTTTATCGTCGTCCCCCTGGTTAATCAGGGCAACCCTTCCAGAAGTTTGTTTATCGTCGTCCCCCTGGTTAATCAGGGCAACCCATCCAGAAGTTTGTTTATCATCATCCCCTTGGTTAATCAGGGCAACCCATCCAGAAGTTTGTTTATCATCGTCCCCCTGGTTAATCAGGGCAACCCATCCAGAAGTTTGTTTATCGTCATCCACCTGGTTAATCAGGGCAACCCTTCCAGAAGTTTGTTTATCGTCGTCCCCCTGGTTAATCAGGGCAACCCATCCAGAAGTTTGTTTATCGTCGTCCCCATGGTTAATCAGGGCAACCCTTCCAGAAGTTTGTTTATCGTCGTCCCCATGGTTAATCAGGGCAACCCTTTCAGAAGTTTGTTCTTTTGCATACCCGGTGTATCTGAGAGACTGAATATTATTAGGCCCAGATGGGGGATTGAATCTGCGATCCCCGCATTCGTAGTCCAGCGTATTAACCACTTGACTGCTGTCCTGACTGTGATACCCTCTGTGTGGAGCTTTTTAAAAAAATTATATATTGCTTTACTGTTTTACTGTTATCCAATTAATGACCATTTCATAATTTGTTTTGTGAAATCAATATTGCTTGCATCTCCATTAACTGTATGTGTGTCATGTACCGTAATGTGGCTACACTATGGAGAAATTCAGGCGAGTTATGCAGTCGTTTCACTAAATGCTGACTGACTGTGATCTCTACATTTTATCTGTGATGATGTGTTTCAGGTAGAGAGGGAAACAGCTGGTTGAGTCCGGTTTATTGTGCCATGTTTTCTCTACATGTTATCTGTGATCATGTGTTTCAGGTAGAGAGGGAAACAGCTGGTTGAGTCCGGTTTATTGTGCCATGTTTTCTCTACATGTTATCTGTGATCATGTGTTTCAGGTAGAGAGGGAAACAGCTGATTGAGTCTGGTTGGTTGTGCCATGTTTTCTCGACATGTGATCATGTGTTTCAGGTAGAGAGGGAAACAGCTGGTTGAGTCCGGTTTATTGTGCCATGTTTTCTCTACATGTTATCTGTGATCATGTGTTTCAGGTAGAGAGGGAAACAGCTGGTTGAGTCCGGTTTATTGTGCCATGTTTTCTCTACATGTTATCTGTGATCATGTGTTTCAGGTAGAGAGGGAAACAGCTGATTGAGTCTGGTTGGTTGTGCCATGTTTTCTCGACATGTGATCATGTGTTTCAGGTAGAGAGGGAAACAGCTGGTTGAGTCCGGTTTATTGTGCCATGTTTTCTCTACATGTGATCATGTGTTTCAGGTAGAGAGGGAAACAGCTGATTGAGTCTGGTTGGTTGTGCCATGTTTTCTCTACATGTGATCATGTGTTTCAGGTAGAGAGGGAAACAGCTGGTTGGGTCCGGTTGGTTGTGCCATGTTTTCTCTACATGTTATCTGTGATCATGTGTTTCAGGTAGAGAGTGAAACAGCTGGTTGAGTCCGGTTTATTGTGCCATGTTTTCTCTACATGTTATCTGTGATCATGTGTTTCAGGTAGAGAGGGAAACAGCTGGTTGGGTCCGGTTGGTTGTGCCATGTTTTCTCTACATGTGATCATGTGTTTCAGGTAGAGAGGGAAACAGCTGGTTGAGTCCGGTTTATTGTGCCATGTTTTCTCTACATGTTATCTGTGATCATGTGTTTCAGGTAGAGAGGGAAACAGCTGGTTGAGTCCGGTTTATTGTGCCATGTTTTCTCTACATGTTATCTGTGATCATGTGTTTCAGGTAGAGAGGGAAACAGCTGATTGAGTCTGGTTGGTTGTGCCATGTTTTCTCGACATGTGATCATGTGTTTCAGGTAGAGAGGGAAACAGCTGGTTGAGTCCGGTTTATTGTGCCATGTTTTCTCTACATGTGATCATGTGTTTCAGGTAGAGAGGGAAACAGCTGATTGAGTCTGGTTGGTTGTGCCATGTTTTCTCTACATGTGATCATGTGTTTCAGGTAGAGAGGGAAACAGCTGGTTGGGTCCGGTTGGTTGTGCCATGTTTTCTCTACATGTTATCTGTGATCATGTGTTTCAGGTAGAGAGGGAAACAGCTGGTTGAGCCCGGTTGGTTGTGCCATGTTTTCTCTACATGTCATCTGTGATCATGTGTTTCAGGTAGAGAGGGAAACAGCTGGTTGAGCCCGGTTGGTTGTGCCATGTTTTCTCTACATGTTATCTGTGATCATGTGTTTCAGGTAGAGAGGGAAACAGCTGGTTGAGCCCGGTTGGTTGTGCCATGTTTTCTCTACATGTCATCTGTGATCATGTGTTTCAGGTAGAGAGGGAAACAGCTGGTTGAGCCCGGTTGGTTGTGCCATGTTTTCTCTACATGTCATCTGTGATCATGTGTTTCAGGTAGAGAGGGAAACAGCTGGTTGAGTCCGGTTGGTTGTGCCATGTTTTCTCTACATGTGATCATGTGTTTCAGGTAGAGAGGGAAACAGCTTGTTGAGTCCGGTTGGTTGAGCCATGTTTTCTCTACATGTGATCATTGTGTTTCAGGTAGAGAGGAAAACAGCTGGTTGGGTCCGGTCGGTTGGGCCATGTTTTCTCTACATGTGATCATGTGTTTCAGGTAGAGAGGGAAACAGCTGGTTGGGTCCGGTCGGTTGGGCCATGTTTTCTCTACATGTGATCATGTGTTTCAGGTAGAGAGGAAAACAGCTGGTTGGGTCCGGTCGGTTGGGCCATGTTTTCTCTACATGTGATCATGTGTTTCAGGTAGAGAGTGAAACAGCTGGTTGGGTCCGGTCAGTTGGGCCATGTTTTCTCTACATGTGATCATGTGTTTCAGGTAGAGAGGGAAACAGCTGGTTGGGTCCGGTCGGTTGGGCCATGTTTTCTCTACATGTGATCATGTGTTTCAGGTAGAGAGGGAAACAGCTGGTTGGGTCCGGTCGGTTGGGCCATGTTTTCTCTACATGTGATCATGTGTTTCAGGTAGAGAGGAAAACAGCTGGTTGGGTCCGGTCGGTTGGGCCATGTTTTCTCTACATGTGATCATGTGTTTCAGGTAGAGAGTGAAACAGCTGGTTGGGTCCGGTCAGTTGGGCCATGTTTTCTCTACATGTGATCATGTGTTTCAGGTAGAGAGGGAAACAGCTGGTTGGGTCCGGTCGGTTGGGCCATGTTTTCTCTACATGTGATCATGTGTTTCAGGTAGAGAGGGAAACAGCTGGTTGGGTCCGGTTGGTTGTGCCATGTTTTCTCTACATGTGATCATGTGTTTCAGGTAGAGAGGGAAACAGCTGGTTGAGTCCGGTTTATTGTGCCATGTTTTCTCTACATGTTATCTGTGATCATGTGTTTCAGGTAGAGAGGGAAACAGCTGGTTGAGTCCGGTTTATTGTGCCATGTTTTCTCTACATGTTATCTGTGATCATGTGTTTCAGGTAGAGAGGGAAACAGCTGATTGAGTCTGGTTGGTTGTGCCATGTTTTCTCGACATGTGATCATGTGTTTCAGGTAGAGAGGGAAACAGCTGGTTGAGTCCGGTTTATTGTGCCATGTTTTCTCTACATGTGATCATGTGTTTCAGGTAGAGAGGGAAACAGCTGATTGAGTCTGGTTGGTTGTGCCATGTTTTCTCTACATGTGATCATGTGTTTCAGGTAGAGAGGGAAACTGCTGGTTGGGTCCGGTTGGTTGTGCCATGTTTTCTCTACATGTTATCTGTGATCATGTGTTTCAGGTAGAGAGGGAAACAGCTGGTTGAGCCCGGTTGGTTGTGCCATGTTTTCTCTACATGTCATCTGTGATCATGTGTTTCAGGTAGAGAGGGAAACAGCTGGTTGAGCCCGGTTGGTTGTGCCATGTTTTCTCTACATGTTATCTGTGATCATGTGTTTCAGGTAGAGAGGGAAACAGCTGGTTGAGCCCGGTTGGTTGTGCCATGTTTTCTCTACATGTCATCTGTGATCATGTGTTTCAGGTAGAGAGGGAAACAGCTGGTTGAGCCCGGTTGGTTGTGCCATGTTTTCTCTACATGTCATCTGTGATCATGTGTTTCAGGTAGAGAGGGAAACAGCTGGTTGAGCCCGGTTGGTTGTGCCATGTTTTCTCTACATGTCATCTGTGATCATGTGTTTCAGGTAGAGAGGGAAACAGCTGGTTGAGTCCGGTTGGTTGAGCCATGTTTTCTCTACATGTGATCATGTGTTTCAGGTAGAGAGGGAAACAGCTTGTTGAGTCCGGTCGGTTGAGCCATGTTTTCTCTACAACATGTGTTTCAGGTAGAGAGGAAAACAGCTGGTTGGGTCCGGTCGGTTGGGCCATGTTTTCTCTACATGTGATCATGTGTTTCAGGTAGAGAGGAAAACAGCTGGTTGGGTCCGGTCGGTTGGGCCATGTTTTCTCTACATGTGATCATGTGTTTCAGGTAGAGAGTGAAACAGCTGGTTGGGTCCGGTCAGTTGGGCCATGTTTTCTCTACATGTGATCATGTGTTTCAGGTAGAGAGGGAAACAGCTGGTTGGGTCCGGTCGGTTGGGCCATGTTTTCTCTACATGTGATCATGTGTTTCAGGTAGAGAGGGAAACAGCTGGTTGGGTCCGGTCGGTTGTGCCATGTTTTCTCTACATGTGATCATGTGTTTCAGGTAGAGAGGGAAACAGCTTGTTGAGTCCGGTTGGTTGAGCCATGTTTTCTCTACATGTGATCATTGTGTTTCAGGTAGAGAGGAAAACAGCTGGTTGGGTCCGGTCGGTTGGGCCATGTTTTCTCTACATGTGTTTCAGGTAGAGAGGGAAACAGCTGGTTGGGTCCGGTCGGTTGGGCCATGTTTTCTCTACATGTGATCATGTGTTTCAGGTAGAGAGGAAAACAGCTGGTTGGGTCCGGTCGGTTGGGCCATGTTTTCTCTACATGTGATCATGTGTTTCAGGTAGAGAGGAAAACAGCTGGTTGGGTCCGGTCGGTTGGGCCATGTTTTCTCTACATGTGATCATGTGTTTCAGGTAGAGAGTGAAACAGCTGGTTGGGTCCGGTCCGTTGGGCCATGTTTTCTCTACATGTGATCATGTGTTTCAGGTAGAGAGGGAAACAGCTGGTTGGGTCCGGTCGGTTGGGCCATGTTTTCTCTACATGTGATCATGTGTTTCAGGTAGAGAGGGAAACAGCTGGTTGGGTCCGGTCGGTTGGGCCATGTTTTCATGTGATCATGTGTTTCAGGTAGAGAGTGAAACAGCTGGTTGGGTCCGGTCAGTTGGGCCATGTTTTCTCTACATGTGATCATGTGTTTCAGGTAGAGAGGGAAACAGCTGGTTGGGTCCGGTCGGTTGGGCCATGTTTTCTCTACATGTGATCATGTGTTTCAGGTAGAGAGGGAAACAGCTGGTTGGGTCCGGTCGGTTGGGCCATGTTTTCTCTACATGTGATCATGTGTTTCAGGTAGAGAGGAAAACAGCTGGTTGGGTCCGGTCGGTTGGGCCATGTTTTCTCTACATGTGATCATGTGTTTCAGGTAGAGGGAAACAGCTGTTTGGGTCCGGTTGGTTGTGCAATGTTTTCTCTACATGTCATCTGTGATCATGTGTTTCAGGTAGAGAGGGAAACAGCTGGTTGAGCCCGGTTGGTTGTGCCATGTTTTCTCTACATGTTATCTGTGATCATGTGTTTCAGGT
Organism: Archivesica marissinica; assembly: GCA_014843695.1. Classification (NCBI taxonomy): domain Eukaryota; kingdom Metazoa; phylum Mollusca; class Bivalvia; order Venerida; family Vesicomyidae; genus Archivesica; species Archivesica marissinica. The sequence goes on from CM026387.1 coordinate 52,938,697, forward strand.
AGAGAGGGAAACAGCTGGTTGAGCCCGGTTTGTTGTGCCATGTTTTCTCTACATGTCATCTGTGATCATGTGTTTCAGGTAGAGAGGGAAACAGCTGGTTGAGCCCGGTTGGTTGTGCCATGTTTTCTCTACATGTCATCTGTGATCATGTGTTTCAGGTAGAGAGGGAAACAGCTTGTTGAGTCCGGTTGGTTGAGCCATGTTTTCTCTACATGTGATCATTGTGTTTCAGGTAGAGAGGAAAACAGCTGGTTGGGTCCGGTCGGTTGGGCCATGTTTTCTCTACATGTGATCATGTGTTTCAGGTAGAGAGGAAAACAGCTGGTTGGGTCCGGTCGGTTGGGCCATGTTTTCTCTACATGTGATCATGTGTTTCAGGTAGAGAGTGAAACAGCTGGTTGGGTCCGGTCAGTTGGGCTATGTTTTCTCTACATGTGATCATGTGTTTCAGGTAGAGAGGGAAACAGCTGGTTGGGTCCGGTCGGTTGGGCCATGTTTTCTCTACATGTGATCATGTGTTTCAGGTAGAGAGGGAAACAGCTGGTTGGGTCCGGTCGGTTGGGCCATGTTTTATCTACATGTGATCATGTGTTTCAGGTAGAGAGGAAAACAACTGGTTGGGTCCGGTCGGTTGGGCCATGTTTTCTCTACATGTGATCATGTGTTTCAGGTAGAGAGTGAAACAGCTGGTTGGGTCCGGTCGGTTGGGCCATGTTTTCTCTACATGTGATCATGTGTTTCAGGTAGAGAGGGAAACAGCTGGTTGGGTCCGGTCGGTTGGGCCATGTTTTCTCTACATGTGATCATGTGTTTCAGGTAGAGAGGGAAACAGCTGGTTGGGTCCGGTCGGTTGGGCCATGTTTTCTCTACATGTGATCATGTGTTTCAGGTAGAGAGGGAAACAGCTGGTTGGGTCCGGTCGGTTGGGCCATGTTTTCTCTACATGTGTTTCAGGTAGAGAGGGAAACAGCTGGTTGGGTCCGGTCGGTTGAGCCATGTTTTCTCTACATGTGATCATGTGTTTCAGGTAGAGAGAGAAACAGCTGGTTGAGCCCGGTTGGTTGTGCCATGTTTTCTCTACATGTCATGTGTGATCATGTGTTTCAGGCAGAGGGGGGAACGTCTGGTTGAGTCCGGTCGGTTGTGCCATGTTTTCTCTACATGTTCAACTTCCAATAGACAGTAACCTTGGGAAGGCCGTCTCCTACCTTCAACACCTTACTTCACTAGCTGTTGTACACAGTGTCTGCAAGCTTGCTGGCTATAAGGTAGATTTGTTGAGTTCACATTGCAATAAGACGGTTCAGTTGTCCAGTTGTTAACACACTGGACTGCGATTCCAGGGATAACATGTTTGAATATTTGAAGAGTAATGATGATGATGATTGAGCTTATATACCCTCGCCTCCGGCGAACCATGTAGGCGAGCGAAGAGTAAATAAATCAAATACCATTTATATGTAAAATATCCAAAGAAGCACTATTTAATCTGTAAATACACGAGGGCTGGTTTATACAAATTTATATTAGCTCTATTGTGAAACAATATTAGATTGATTGCTCTCATTCCTTATGGAATCCGTTGCCATGGGACGAGAGGAGAGACATTGTGGAATTTTTAAGTGTCATACTTAAGTACACAACCGACTGCCTCAACTGTAGTGGAAGTCGTGATAGCGCTGTGAATGCGCATTCGCTTCAGGTGCGAAAGGTCCGAAGTTCGAGCCCGCTGGAGCCATTACGATTGTGCCCTTAGGCAAAGCATTTAAATTCCACATTGCCTCTTCTCTCTCCTTCATGGCAATGGATTCCATCAGGAATGAGGTCTCGAGAGTGATTAATATAAGTTGAAAGGTCCGCCTCCGTGGTTGAGTGATTAAGGTCGCTGACTTGTATACCACTGTAACCTATCATCACTGATGGTCACGGGTTCGAGCCCCGCTCAGGCTGTGTCTCATTTATATGAAAAAGTTGGCAGTTTCTTACGGAGGTTGGTGCACCCAAGTACTGGTTAACCGCTGGAGCCTGCCCAGGAAAGGTGTTGTTAGGTAAACTGCCCGCCGACGATATAGCCCGAAATGGTGCTGATGCAGGCGTAAAACCCGAAATATAACATATAAGTTGAAAGAACTTGTTTCGCAATCGAGCTAAAATAAATTTGTATAAACTAACGACTGCCCCAACTGAGGGCTGGTTAAACTTGGGGAGTAATGAGCATTTGTGGATTAAGCATCCGTGAGCACAATCCAAGAGCAGAACTCGACAGTACCACATAGAAACTGACACGTATATCTGTACATGGTTGTCTCCCTTACACCATTAGTAGCTTGCGATATCGTTAGTTCACGCCTCCTATGCGTTATCAGGCTAGTTTGTATATGTGTATGAACAGTTGGGGCCAACAGCATATCATACTTGCATGGCTAACAAGACCAAGAGATAAAACCGTTCTTGTGTGCCCTTCCTTGCTAGGCTACTCTGTATGGCCACAATACTGCTGAGGGTCCATAAAACCGTTCTGGTGTCCCCCCCCCCCATGCTAGGGCTACTCTGTATGGCCACAATACTGCTGAGGGTCCATAAAGCCGTTCTTGTGCCCCCCCCCTGCTATGGCTACTCTGTATGGCCACAATACTGCTGAGGGTCCATAAAACCGTTAACACAAATATTTCTTTTTAATTTCAGGAGATTGACCTTCGATTGAAATGGCCAAATGATATTTATTACGGACGTGAGATGAAAATTGGAGGTGTCCTCGTGAAATCCACATTCATGGATGGGATTGTGCATGCTACAATTGGTCAGTTGTATATCTTGTAACTGTCTGAAGATTGATGCATCACTATATTTCATGTCAAGCAGTTGTATATCGTGTAACTGTCTGAAGATTGATGCAGCACTATATTTCATGTCAAGCAGTTGTATATCGTATAACTGTCTGAAGATTGATGCATCACTATATTTCATGTCAAGCATTTGTATATCGTGTAACTGTCTGAAGATTGATGCATCACTATATTTTATGTCAAGCAGTTGTATATCGTATAACTGTCTGAAGATTGATGCATCACTATATTTCATGTCAAGCAGTTGTATATCGTGTAACTGTCTGAAGATTGATGCATCACTATATTTCATTTCAAGCTGTTGGCATTTCCCCAATTTGTATACATTTAATTCATTTTTGTTTTAACCCAATGATACCATAATAAATTGGAAGGAATGTGCAAATATAAATCTACAACATAATCTATGTTGTTTGCTATTCAGCCATGTATTTTAGCTCCACTATCCAGCAGAGAACCTGATCAGATCTGGCTCTATCATAGACTTTTCTCTATTATAGGCTTTGGAATTAAAGAATTTCCTTCTTCATTCTATTTATAATTATTGTAATCAACATCTACAAATGAACTAGACTGTGAGAATGAACTAGACTGTGAGAATGAACTAGACTTTGTGAATGAACTAGACTGTGAGAATGAACTAGACTTTGTGAATGAACTAGACTTGGAGAATGAACTAGACTTTGTGAATGAACTAGACTGTGAGAATGAACTAGACTGTGAGAATGAACTAGACTTTGTGAATGAACTAGACTGTGAGAATGAACTAGACTTTGTGAATGAACTAGACTGTGAGAATGAACTAGACTATGAGAATGAACTAGACTGTGAGAATGAACTAGACTTTGTGAATGAACTAGACTTTGTGAATGAACTAGACTTGGAGAATGAACTAGACTTTGTGAATGAACTAGACTTGGAGAATGAACTACTGCCTGATTAAAACAAGTTTGACGACCCGCGCACACAGACACAGACAACAGACACACACTACACATGTCATGACATTGAACAGAAAAGATAATAAGAAACAGCTGCGTTCAAATGGTGGACAAACCTTGTGAATGCCAATCAATTGTAAATTGTGATACTGTTGTAATTTCCTTTTGTCTGGAACATTCAATATACTTTACTGGAGACTTTACTGGAGTTTCTCTTGTGTAATGGATACTGTTTCCACCTTGTAACTGATTGGTTGTGAGCCTGGCCTGAGCGGTGATCCGGTGTCCTAGAGCCATTCAATCCACATTACCTTTTCTCTTGTCGTCATAGCGATGGAATTAGAATCGGGATTCCATCAGGAATGAAGTGTTGAGAACCTTTTGTCTTTTGTCTAGCAATTGATCTAAAGCAAATTTATATAAACTATATATGTTACTATTCTTATGTTCTAGGTTGTGGTTTTAACGTAGATAACAGCAATCCAACGATCTGTATCAACGATCTCGTGCAGTTCCACAATCGACAGGATGGCACGGATTTAGCACCATGCAGCTCGGAGCAGCTGATTGGCTGTACAGTGACCCACATAGAGAATCTGATAGACGAGTTCCAGCGGGAAGGGATGGAGAGCTTTAGACAGAAATACTACGAGAAATGGCTACACAGGTAACTTGTCCTGTTTGTTTCCAATATCCTAAGATGATACTTGTTTGTTTCAATGAATATTATCATGAGTGGCGCTACTGGCCATGAGTGATAATAATAGCTCTCTATGTAATTGAGTGATAGTTTATTCGATCATTCACTTAACAAACGAATAATCTTTTTATATTATGCTGAAAGTGATAATAATAGCTTTCTATGGAAATGAGTAATATTTTAGTCGATCATTCACTTAACAAACGAATAATCTTTTTATTTTATGCTGAAAGTGATAATCATAGCTTTCTATGGAAATGAGTGATAGTTTATTCGATCATTCACTTAACAAACGAATAATCTTTTTATTTTATGCTGAAAGTGATAATCATAGCTTTCTATGGAAATGAGTGATATTTTAGTCGATCATTCACTTAACAAACGAATAATCTTTTTATTTTATGCTGAAAGTGATAATCATAGCTTTCTATGGAAATGAGTGATATTTTAGTCGATCATTCACTTAACAAACGAATAATCTTTTTATTTTATGCTGAAAGTGATAATAATAGCTTTCTATGGAAATGAGTGATATTTTAGTCGATCATTCACTTAACAAACGAATAATCTTTTTATTTTATGCTGAAAGTGATAATAATAGCTTTTTATGGAAATGAGTGATAGTTTATTCGATCATTCATTTAACAAACAAATAATCATTTTATTTTATGCTGAAAGTGATAATAATAGCTTTCTATGGAAATGAGTGATATTTTAGTCGATCATTCACTTAACAAACGAATAATCTTTTTATTTTATGCTGAAAGTGATAATAATACTTTCTATGGAAATGAGTGATATTTTAGTCGATCATTCACTTAACAAACGAATAATCTTTTTATTTTATGCTGAAAGTGATAATAATAGCTTTCTATGGAAATGAGTGATATTTTAGTCGATCATTCACTTAACAAACGAATAATCTTTTTATTTTATGCTGAAAGTGATAATAATAGCTTTTTATGGAAATGAGTGATAGTTTATTCGATCATTCATTTAACAAACAAATAATCATTTTATTTTATGCTGAAAGTGATAATAATAGCTTTCTATGGAAATGAGTGATATTTTAGTCGATCATTCACTTAACAAACGAATAATCTTTTTATTTTATGCTGAAAGTGATAATAATACTTTCTATGGAAATGAGTGATATTTTAGTCGATCATTCACTTAACAAACGAATAATCTTTTTATTTTATGCTGAAAGTGATAATAATAGCTTTCTATGGAAATGAGTGATATTTTAGTCGATCATTCACTTAACAAACGAATAATCTTTTTATTTTATCTTGAAAGTGATAATAATAGCTTTCTATGGAAATGAGTGATAGTTTATTCGATCATTCACTTAACAAACGAATAATCTTTTTATTTTATACTGAAAGTGATAATAATAGCTTTCTATGGAAATGAGTGATATTTTAGTCGATCATTCACTTAACAAACGACTTTATTTATACTGAAAGTATTTTTATGATAGAAAATTATGTAATCATTCGCTGAATGGCGCTAGAACGTCGTGTTTAGATGACCATAAATGACATACATGATATCACTGACAGCTTGATTCCGAAAATGTTTGCGTTGATAACATTTCAACATGTAGCGGCTAGGTACCACACATGCAAAGCAGTGAGAAAGCAAGTGTGTTATTCCACTGCTTTCAACCAGTGGAATAACACATTTTATTTTATGCTAATTGATGAAATACAGTGTTCTATCAGTGAGATATAATCCATATCACTCTTTGTATTTTGCCGGGCTACTTTTTTTTTATTATCTCCCTTCCCAATACACTATTCTTCACCGTGTCACACGTGTCATTTAATTTTCACCGTTTACCTGGCTTCAATGACACTATTTACCTGTATTATTGATTTTGTTATGAAACAAATCAAAAGCGAAATACAACTGACAATGTCTCGAATTTTGTCACTGCAAATTGTAACAATAAATCCAATAAATGTTTTCATGTATTTTTCCTTGATTCAACTTTAAATTCAAGATGGCGGCAGATTTGTGTATCGACTCACGACGTATAGTCGTCAATGTATTCATCTGCGCAAAAACACGGCGGCCAGCTATTTTAATTTCTTCATTTTGTTTGCTAGCGCTCATGAAAATATTTGAAATTTTCTCACTTCTCACTGAGATACATTCCATATTCACTCAAAACAAACAAATATCCTCTATTTATTTCACTGATAAATTTCTATATTTCATTGGAAAGTATAAAATAATTAGAGAATATTAAGCTAATATTCTCTAATTATTTTATACTTTCCAATGAAATATAGAAATTTATCACTGAAATAAAATTTAGGCGAGTTGAAGAAAATATATGAGGTGAGGCCTTGTCTTGCCGAGCCTTGTATTTTTTCAGAGACGAGCCGAATAATTTAAAATTTATAAGACAGTAACCTAATTTTCTATTTATCCTATCTTCTAATAAGCCGAGCCTTGTATTTTTTCAGAGACGAGCCGAATAATTAAAAATTTATAAGACAGTAACCTAATTTTCTATTTATCCTATCTTCTAATAAAAACAAAGTTTTAAAAAAGGAAAGATTACCGAAGTTTTAAAAAAGGAAAGATTACCAAATATTCATGACCTGAAGTTTTATCATACCATCTGTGAACATATGATGTCATACACGCAGCGTTGTGATGTCACGATGGGTTTATTAGGCACTGACTAATAAAGCAAAGTTTATTAGGTGGTCAATTTTTGAGCATTATTGCACACAAAGGTAGGGTAAATATACTTATACCTCTCCTAGTTCTGATCTTGTGGCTATGTTGGTAAAATGTTACAGAAATGTGCACTGAAATACACCTATGAACAAATTCTGTGGGCAAACTGTTTTCTTTAGGCATGCCGCATACAGCAGTCGATATTGTTGATCTATTTTGTGAAATTTTACTTTCCTCTACTCTTATGTCCAAACATTTATGCACGTGAACAAAAATATATCTGCAAATATATGTATGCAAAAATAATTCATGAATCAGATCTCGAACCCTCAGCACCACATTGATGTCGCGTCTAGCGATACCAAATCTTACCAGTCTAGCTAGCACTATGGTAATTGCTTTTTAGTGACATTTTTATATGCAACATGTTTTTCACTGTTGTAGGGTTTGAATTGAAATATACCAGTATACAGTTATTTCATGGGTGTTTGGGGAACAGTCAAAACTATTGTCCCTCGGTATCAGGGAAGACATTTCGAACTGTTGCCCTTGGCCGTTGTTTTATTACCTAATTCAATCCCTAATGCTCTATATAGCCTGGGCCATAATTCAAGATAAATTTCTGTTTTTCCCAGTTTGTCGGCTGATGACTAATCAATCATCATTTGTAAACGCTTGGTTTTGGTCTAAAAGCCGGTACGCCGGTAAGTATGCAATAAAATACGGAAAGGAATTAATGAACGGAAAGGAGGGCTTCACATAATGTATATCGATGACTTCAAGCGCAGTCAGAGCTAAAATGTATTCGGGACGTATTTTTTACTTTGACTTCCATAACACCCTATTGCGCATCCTACTGCGCACAGTGAAAGCATACTCAGAGTATGATTGGTTCAAAAGTCTAGTATGAAACAGTTCAAACTATTGCCCGGTCAACAGTTCGAACTGTTGCCCAGACCTGAGCGAAGGATAAAAAATGCAATGAAACAGGCAAAAATAACGAATTACAAGTTATATAGAGCATTAGGTAATAATATAAACTATTGTTATTGTATTTCTGTATCCATAGCAACAGTAAAGTGACTCTTCAGTCTGAAGGTAACAAGGAAGTGTCGATTATCGGTCTTGATGAGTTCGGTTACCTGCTGGTGGAGACGTCCGATGGCGTGAAGATTAGCGTCCAACCCGATGGAAACTCCTTCGATATGATGCAGAATCTCATTAGCATGAAGTCCAGATGAACGACGTACTCTGAAACCTGTGTTAAATAAACCCCCAATTAAAGACCAGCATAGTAGTCTCCCTTCAAGGAATGATAGACACTTGTTGACCTGTCTACAAAGACCACCTATCAACAATGTCCACTTATTGCCACTCCCACCTTTACAGACAGACATCCTAGTAAAATTAAGAATGGCTTCCAGTGAAAATGAGAATGGCTTCCAGTGAAATTGTGAATGGCTTACAGTGAAATTAAGAATGGCTTCCAGTGAAATTGAGAATGGCTTCCAGTGAAATTGAGAATGGCTTCCAGTGAAATTGAGAATGGCTTCCAGTGAAATTGAGAATGGCTTCCAGTGAAATTGTGAATGGCTTCCAGTGAAATTGTGAATGGCTTCCAGTGAAATTGAGAATGGTTGCCAGTCGGACTGAGAATGGTTGCCAGTAGAACTGAGAATGGTTGCCAGTCGGACTGAGAATGGTTGCCAGTAGAACTGAGAATGGATGCCAGTAGAACTGAGAATGGTTGCCAGTAGAACTGAGAATGGTTGCCAGTCGGACTGAGAATGGTTGTCAGTAGAACTGAGAATGGGTACCAGTCGGACAGAGAATGGGTATCAGTAGAACTGAGAATGGGTACCAGTCGGACTGAGAATGGGTACCAGTCGGACTGAGAATGGGTACCAGTCGGACTGAGAATCAAGGTTTCTAATTGTACCGCGTGTATTAGGCTTACATTTATATGTGCAGAAAGTTATGACAAGAATCCCAGTCGAGGAAGTCACGATAGTGTTTATTTTATTATCTAGACACACTGCTAATGGAGAGTGATTCTTGTCACCTGTAGACAATACTCCATCTTGTATTTGTCCACGCGTGTGCACGCATCATGTTCCTTCAAATGAATTGGCCACTCCTGTTGTCATTTTCATACCATAAGACCGATATGACCAGAGTCGCAATGTTTGCTGTTCGCCAATCTAATTAACTATGCAAAGCACCCACTGTCTGTGTTGAGATGGACTGATCTGTTATTTAAAGATGACTGGTTCCATTATAAAGCACCCCTGTCTGTGTTGAGATGGACTGATCTGTTATTTAAAGATGACTGGTTCCATTATAAAGCACCCATGTCTGTGTTGAGATGGACTGATCTGTTATTTAAAGATGACTGGTTCCATTATAAACAATTTGCAGGATTAGCTTAAACTGTATTGATGTTGTAATATATGCATACACAAACCACATAATGAAATAATTGGGAACGGAAAATAACCATCTACAAGATTTGTTGTAATCTTACGGAAAATAACCATCTACAAGATTCGTTGTAATCTTACGGAAAATAACCATCTACAAGATTCGTTGTAATCCTCAAAAATAATGCCACTAAAAGATATACTACGATGAAAGAATTTTGATAATCACATGGAATCTGAAACTTGAGGCTGCCATCTTGAATTAACCAAGTCACATGACTAAATTATACTCATTTGATCAAAATCAAATATTTAATTTATCATTTCTATTAAAAGTTGATTTTGTAGCTACATATATTTTATTTAACAACATTTCTTATTTTTCTTTCAGTTGCAGAAAGTAAATTTTTATATAGCTATGACGTCCTAACTACAATCCCCACATCTATCGGGTGCTGTTTTGCTATTTATTCGTTATTTATCGATATCCATAATTTGATTTATGAATATCAACAACTCCAGGTACTCCGTTTTGCTATTTATTCAGCATTTATCGATATCCATAATTCGATTTTTGATTATCAATAATCCTTATGATTATTGGATATCCGTAATTAGATTTTTAAAAATCGAATTATGCATATCGATAAATGCTGAATAAATAGCAAAATGGCGCGCCTGGAATTATGGATATCCATAAATCGATATTTGGATATCCATAAATAGCTTGACGTGATGGATATCCATATATAGAATTATGGATATCCATATATCGAATTATGGATATCCATAAAAACTGGATAAATATCTGCTTTATTTGATATGAGATTTACATAATTGTGTCCATATTATGTTTTGCTATCTACCTGTCCCAACACATATTATGCTTTGCTATCTACCTGTCCCAACACATATTATGTTTTGCTATCTACCTGTCCCAACAAATATTATGTTTTGCTATCTACCTGTCCCAACACATATTATGTTTTGCTATCTACCTGCTCCAACACATATGTTATTGTATATACACCTGTTTATACTCCGGAGTTGTGTTTGCTATATATAATTGAAAAATGTAAAACATTAAACTGAAAAACTGCGATTGTTTATGTCTGTTCTGTGGTTACACAAAGACTTATGTCGCCTAATAGAGTCAACCTCCATTGTCCATGTTGTTCTGCAAATCCAGGGTACTGAGTGTCAACCTCCATTGTCCATGTTGTTCTGCAAATCCAGGGTACTGAGTGTCAACCTCCATTGTCCATGTTGTTCTGCAAATCCAGGGTACTGAGTGTGAGCCTCCATTGTCCATGCTGTTCTGCAAATCCAGGGTACTGAGTGTCAACCTCCATTGTCCATGTTGTTCTGCAAATCCAGGGTACTGAGTGTGAGCCTCCATTGTCCATGTTGTTCTGCAAATCCAGGGTACAGAGTGTGAGCCTCCATTGTCCATGTTCTGCAAATCCAGGGTACTGAGTGTCAACCTCCATTGTCCATGTTGTTCTGCAAATCCAGGGTACAGAGTGTGAGCCTCCATTGTCCATGTTCTGCAAATCCAGGGTACTGAGTGTGAACCTCCATTGTCCATGTTGTTCTGCAAATCCAGGGTACTGAGTGTGAGCCTCCATTGTCCATGTTCTGCAAATCCAGGGTACTGAGTGTGAACCTCCATTGTCCATGTTGTTCTGCAAATCCTGGGTACAGAGTGTGAACCTCCATTGTCCATGTTGTTCTGCAAATCCAGGGTACTGAGTGTGAGCCTCCATTGTCCATGTTGTTCTGCAAATCCAGGGTACTGAGTGTGAACCTCCATTGTCCATGTTCTGCAAATCCAGGGTACTGAGTGTGAGCCTCCATTGTCCATGTTGTTCTGCAAATCCAGGGTACTGAGTGTGAGCCTCCATTGTCCATGTTGTTCTGCAAATCCAGTGTACTGAGTGTGAGCCTCCATTGTCCATGTTGTTCTGCAAATCCAGGGTACTGAGTGTCAACCTCCATTGTCCATGATGTTCTGCAAATCCAGGGTGTGAGTGTGAGCCTCCATTGTCCTTGTTGTTCTGCAAATCCAGGGTACAGAGTGTGAGCCTCCATTGTCCTTGTTGTTCTGCAAATCCAGGGTACTGAGTGTGAGCCTCCATTGTCCATGTTGTTCTGCAAATCCAGGGTACTGAGTGTCAACCTCCATTGTCCATGTTGTTCTGCAAATCCAGGGTACTGAGTGTCAACCTCCATTGTCCATGTTGTTCTGCAAATCCAGGGTACTGAGTGTGAGCCTCCATTGTCCATGTTGTTCTGCAAATCCAGGGTACCGAGTGTGAGCCTCCATTGTCCATGTTGTTCTGCAAATCCAGGGTACTGAGTGTGAGCCTCCATTGTCCATGTTCTGCAAATCCAGGGTACTGAGTGTCGACCTCCATTGTCCATGTTGTTCTGCAAATCCAGGGTACTGAGTGTCAACCTCCATTGTCCATGTTGTTCTGCAAATCCAGGGTACCGAGTGTGAGCCTCCATTGTCCATGTTGTTCTGCAAATCCAGGGTACCGAGTGTGAGCCTCTATTGTCCATGTTGTTCTGCAAATCCAGGGTACCGAGTGTGAGCCTCTATTGTCCATGTTCTGCAAATCCAGGGTACTGAGTGTCAACCTCCATTGTCCATGTTGTTCTGCAAATCCAGGGTACTGAGTGTGACCCTCCATTGTCCATGTTGTTCTGCAAATCCAGGGTACAGAGTGTGAGCCTCCATTGTCCATGTTCTGCAAATCCAGGGTACTGAGTGTCAACCTCCATTGTCCATGTTGTTCTGCAAATCCAGGGTACTGAGTGTCAACCTCCATTGTCCATGTTCTGCAAATCCAGGGTACTGAGTGTGAGCCTCCATTGTCCATGTTCTGCAAATCCAGGGTACTGAGTGTGAGCCTCCATTGTCCATGTTCTGCAAATCCAGGGTACTGAGTGTCAACCTCCGTTGTTCTGCAAATCCAGGGTACCGAGTGTGAGCCTCCATTGTCCATGTTGTTCTGCAAATCCAGGGTACTGAGTGTGAGCCTCCATTGTCCATGTTCTGCAAATCCAGGGTACTGAGTGTCGACCTCCATTGTCCATGTTGTTCTGCAAATCCAGGGTACTGAGTGTCAACCTCCATTGTCCATGTTGTTCTGCAAATCCAGGGTACCGAGTGTGAGCCTCCATTGTCCATGTTGTTCTGCAAATCCAGGGTACCGAGTGTGAGCCTCTATTGTCCATGTTGTTCTGCAAATCCAGGGTACCGAGTGTGAGCCTCTATTGTCCATGTTCTGCAAATCCAGGGTACTGAGTGTCAACCTCCATTGTCCATGTTGTTCTGCAAATCCAGGGTACTGAGTGTCAACCTCCATTGTCCATGTTGTTCTGCAAATCCAGGGTACAGAGTGTGAGCCTCCATTGTCCATGTTCTGCAAATCCAGGGTACTGAGTGTCAACCTCCATTGTCCATGTTGTTCTGCAAATCCAGGGTACTGAGTGTGAACCTCCATTGTCCATGTTCTGCATATCCAGGGTACTGAGTGTCAACCTCCATTGTCCATGTTGTTCTGCAAATCCAGGGTACTGAGTGTGAGCCTCCATTGTCCATGTTCTGCAAATCCAGGGTACTGAGTGTCGACCTCCATTGTCCATGTTGTTCTGCAAATCCAGGGTGCTGAGTGTCAACCTCCATTGTCCATGTTGTTCTGCAAATCCAGGTTACCGAGTGTGAGCCTCCATTGTCCATGTTGTTCTGCAAATCAAGGGTACCGAGTGTGAGCCTCTATTGTCCATGTTGTTCTGCAAATCCAGGGTACCGAGTGTGAGCCTCTATTGTCCATGTTCTGCAAATCCAGGGTACTGAGTGTCAACCTCCATTGTCCATGTTGTTCTGCAAATCCAGGGTACTGAGTGTGACCCTCCATTGTCCATGTTGTTCTGCAAATCCAGGGTACAGAGTGTGAGCCTCCATTGTCCATGTTCTGCAAATCCAGGGTACTGAGTGTCAACCTCCATTGTCCATGTTGTTCTGCAAATCCAGGGTACTGAGTGTGAACCTCCATTGTCCATGTTGTTCTGCAAATCCAGGGTACTGAGTGTGAGCCTCCATTGTCCATGTTCTGCAAATCCAGGGTACTGAGTGTGAGCGTCCATTGTCCATGTTGTTCTGCAAATCCAGGGTACTGAGTGTGAGCGTCCATTGTCCATGTTCTGCAAATCCAGGGTACTGAGTGTCAACCTCCGTTGTTCTGCAAATCCAGGGTACCGAGTGTGAGCCTCCATTGTCCATGTTGTTCTGCAAATCCAGGGTACTGAGTGTGAGCCTCCATTGTCCATGTTCTGCAAATCCAGGGTACTGAGTGTCGACCTCCATTGTCCATGTTGTTCTGCAAATCCAGGGTACTGAGTGTCAACCTCCATTGTCCATGTTGTTCTGCAAATCCAGGGTACCGAGTGTGAGCCTCCATTGTCCATGTTGTTCTGCAAATCCAGGGTACCGAGTGTGAGCCTCTATTGTCCATGTTGTTCTGCAAATCCAGGGTACCGAGTGTGAGCCTCTATTGTCCATGTTGTTCTGCAAATCCAGGGTACTGAGTGTCAACCTCCATTGTCCATGTTGTTCTGCAAATCCAGGGTACTGAGTGTGAGCCTCCATTGTCCATGTTCTGCAAATCCAGGGTACTGAGTGTGAACCTCCATTGTCCATGTTCTGCAAATCCAGGGTACTGAGTGTGAGCCTCCATTGTCCATGTTGTTCTGCAAATCCAGGGTACTGAGTGTGAGCCTCCATTGTCCATGTTCTGCAAATCCAGGGTACTGAGTGTCGACCTCCATTGTCCATGTTGTTCTGCAAATCCAGGGTACTGAGTGTCAACCTCCATTGTCCATGTTGTTCTGCAAATCCAGGGTACCGAGTGTGAGCCTCCATTGTCCATGTTGTTCTGCAAATCCAGGGTACCGAGTGTGAGCCTCTATTGTCCATGTTGTTCTGCAAATCCAGGGTACCGAGTGTGAGCCTCTATTGTCCATGTTCTGCAAATCCAGGGTACTGAGTGTCAACCTCCATTGTCCATGTTGTTCTGCAAATCCAGGGTACTGAGTGTCAACCTCCATTGTCCATGTTGTTCTGCAAATCCAGGGTACAGAGTGTGAGCCTCCATTGTCCATGTTCTGCAAATCCAGGGTACTGAGTGTCAACCTCCATTGTCCATGTTGTTCTGCAAATCCAGGGTACTGAGTGTGAACCTCCATTGTCCATGTTCTGCAAATCCAGGGTACTGAGTGTCAACCTCCATTGTCCATGTTGTTCTGCAAATCCAGGGTACTGAGTGTGAGCCTCCATTGTCCATGTTCTGCAAATCCAGGGTACTGAGTGTCGACCTCCATTGTCCATGTTGTTCTGCAAATCCAGGGTACTGAGTGTGAACCTCCATTGTCCATGTTGTTCTGCAAATCCAGGGTACCGAGTGTGAGCCTCTATTGTCCATGTTCTGCAAATCCAGGGTACTGAGTGTCAACCTCCATTGTCCATGTTGTTCTGCAAATCCAGGGTACTGAGTGTGACCCTCCATTGTCCATGTTGTTCTGCAAATCCAGGGTACAGAGTGTGAGCCTCCATTGTCCATGTTCTGCAAATCCAGGGTACTGAGTGTCAACCTCCATTGTCCATGTTGTTCTGCAAATCCAGGGTACTGAGTGTGAACCTCCATTGTCCATGTTGTTCTGCAAATCCAGGGTACTGAGTGTGAGCCTCCATTGTCCATGTTCTGCAAATCCAGGGTACTGAGTGTGAGCCTCCATTGTCCATGTTGTTCTGCAAATCCAGGGTACTGAGTGTGAGCGTCCATTGTCCATGTTCTGCAAATCCAGGGTACTGAGTGTGAGCCTCCATTGTCCATGTTCTGCAAATCCAGGGTACTGAGTGTCAACCTCCGTTGTTCTGCAAATCCAGGGTACCGAGTGTGAGCCTCCATTGTCCATGTTGTTCTGCAAATCCAGGGTACTGAGTGTGAGCCTCCATTGTCCATGTTCTGCAAATCCAGGGTACTGAGTGTCGACCTCCATTGTCCATGTTGTTCTGCAAATCCAGGGTACTGAGTGTCAACCTCCATTGTCCATGTTGTTCTGCAAATCCAGGGTACCGAGTGTGAGCCTCCATTGTCCATGTTGTTCTGCAAATCCAGGGTACCGAGTGTGAGCCTCTATTGTCCATGTTGTTCTGCAAATCCAGGGTACCGAGTGTGAGCCTCTATTGTCCATGTTCTGCAAATCCAGGGTACTGAGTGTCAACCTCCATTGTCCATGTTGTTCTGCAAATCCAGGGTACTGAGTGTCAACCTCCATTGTCCATGTTGTTCTGCAAATCCAGGGTACAGAGTGTGAGCCTCCATTGTCCATGTTCTGCAAATCCAGGGTACTGAGTGTCAACCTCCATTGTCCATGTTGTTCTGCAAATCCAGGGTACTGAGTGTGAACCTCCATTGTCCATGTTCTGCATATCCAGGGTACTGAGTGTCAACCTCCATTGTCCATGTTGTTCTGCAAATCCAGGGTACTGAGTGTGAGCCTCCATTGTCCATGTTCTGCAAATCCAGGGTACTGAGTGTCGACCTCCATTGTCCATGTTGTTCTGCAAATCCAGGGTGCTGAGTGTCAACCTCCATTGTCCATGTTGTTCTGCAAATCCAGGTTACCGAGTGTGAGCCTCCATTGTCCATGTTGTTCTGCAAATCAAGGGTACCGAGTGTGAGCCTCTATTGTCCATGTTGTTCTGCAAATCCAGGGTACCGAGTGTGAGCCTCTATTGTCCATGTTCTGCAAATCCAGGGTACTGAGTGTCAACCTCCATTGTCCATGTTGTTCTGCAAATCCAGGGTACTGAGTGTGACCCTCCATTGTCCATGTTGTTCTGCAAATCCAGGGTACAGAGTGTGAGCCTCCATTGTCCATGTTCTGCAAATCCAGGGTACTGAGTGTCAACCTCCATTGTCCATGTTGTTCTGCAAATCCAGGGTACTGAGTGTGAACCTCCATTGTCCATGTTGTTCTGCAAATCCAGGGTACTGAGTGTGAGCCTCCATTGTCCATGTTCTGCAAATCCAGGGTACTGAGTGTGAGCCTCCATTGTCCATGTTGTTCTGCAAATCCAGGGTACTGAGTGTGAGCGTCCATTGTCCATGTTCTGCAAATCCAGGGTACTGAGTGTCAACCTCCATTGTCCATGTTGTTCTGCAAATCCAGGGTACCGAGTGTGAGCCTCCATTGTCCATGTTGTTCTGCAAATCCAGGGTACTGAGTGTGAGCCTCCATTGTCCATGTTCTGCAAACCAGGGTACTGAGTGTCAACCTCCATTGTCCATGTTGTTCTGCAAATCCAAGGTACTGAGTGTCAATCTCCATTGTCCATGTTGTTCTGCAAATCCAGGGTACCGAGTGTGAGCCTCCATTGTCCATGTTGTTCTGCAAATCCAGGGTACCGAGTGTGAGCCTCTATTGTCCATGTTGTTCTGCAAATCCAGGGTACCGAGTGTGAGCCTCTATTGTCCATGTTCTGCAAATCCAGGGTACTGAGTGTCAACCTCCATTGTCCATGTTGTTCTGCAAATCCAGGGTACTGAGTGTCAACCTCCATTGTCCATGTTGTTCTGCAAATCCAGGGTACAGAGTGTGAGCCTCCATTGTCCATGTTCTGCAAATCCAGGGTACTGAGTGTCAACCTCCATTGTCCATGTTGTTCTGCAAATCCAGGGTACTGAGTGTGAACCTCCATTGTCCATGTTGTTCTGCATAACCAGGGTACTGAGTGTGAACCTCCATTGTCCATGTTGTTCTGCAAATCCAGGGTACTGAGTGTGAGCCTCCATTGTCCATGTTCTGCAAATCCAGGGTACTGAGTGTGAGCCTCTATTGTCCATGTTGTTCTGGAAATCCAGGATACTGCGTGTGAGCCTCCATTGTCCATGTTGTTCTGCAAATCCAGGGTACTGAGTGTCAACCTCCATTGGGTCATATGTTGACTCTCCATCTGTTATTGTGTTTCGGGCACCCGGGTAGAACCACCGGCCTTCCACAAGTCAGCTTGATAACTTCCTCACATGAAATAATTTGACACACTCAGTCAAGCTACATCGGTGAAGGATAAGTGACTTAAAGCCAACAACCGTAACCACACGGGCACGCCCCCCCCCCCCTCCACACACACGCACACACATAGATAGACATTCTAGCAAATACATATTTACTCTGATTTTGATTGAAACTTAAGGACATATATTTTGATGGGCACTTGGTACCTATCAATTATTAGAGATTTCTGCTTAAGTCTTGGTGTTGTTGATGTTCGTCAGTTTAATATAGTTAGGTGAATACTTAAAGCTAGGCCAATCAACTCAGCTGGCTGTCCGATTAGCGCAGTGGTTAGAGCGCTTGCTTCTCGCCAATGCAACCCGGGTTCGATCCTCGGACCGGGAAGTATGTGAGATGGTCGCCAGATCGGACAGGTGGGTTTTCTCCCGGTACTCCGGTTTCCTCCCACGCGAATGACCACATATACGCTTTCATCCGCGCCAACTAGAGTGATTAATATAAGTTGTTAAAACTTGTTTCGCAATCGTTGTAAAATAAATAAAGTTTAAACTAAGCAACTCGTCTACATTAGTCGGAAAAACAAAAATTTCAGACACGTCGCATTAAAAACAACCATAATTAAAAACAACTCATCAGAAACTAATGTTCCGAATTTACACCAAATTTGTAATTGTGAAACGTCGTATTAAAAATTACAAACGAACCAATTCTCTCGACACAAATGGTTAGAACCTGCTCAAATTTGGCCTGTAAATACCTCGTATAACAACGACCAATGAAATAACATCCATGACACTATAATTGTCAATAGTTGGCCTATAGAATCCTCTCATTGAACAATATCGGCAAAACAATTTATTTTACACTCAAAATGTGGTTGAATTTTAAATTACAAAATAATCTGCTAATTGAAAAATATTGTAAAGCTTGTGACCTCTCTATGGTCATTGCAATGGTAATGCTATGCAACAGTATGACGCAATGTTTTGACATTTCATACACTCGCAGAAATTTGCATCCACCGGGTTGGGTTTTTGTTGAATAAATGAATACTTGATTAATACTGCCTCCAGTTAGGGAAATTCTCGTGTCCGTACCTTTGCATAAATTATCCATGGAAATATTGCATTTCTAATGGATTCGTTACGGTTGTGTATTCGAATAAACTGCCATCATTAACTTGAGGTATTTTGCAAACAGTGGCCACAAAAATAGGACAATGACATGATCTGAGAATAAAGCGAACACATTTACATTCCTACTCAGTACGGACATATCTTTTCCTGTTGTTTTATTTGACTGTGATACCATACTAAATTATACCATTAAGCGAGCACTGTTAGGCCGTGTAATGTGTGCACATTATTTGCATACTAGCATATGCAAAGAAAAAACTCACACACCACCTGAGTAACATCACTCGATATTATATAAGCATCAGCCAGGTTTCGAACCCGCACCGCAACATCTAAGATTAACAACTACATGTATTATCACCTTTCCCCCGTCACAAGAAAAGGCTTGCGTAAATAAAGCGAATTCAAACATCACACCGCTTGTAACCACAGGGATTCGGCGCGTTTGGGGGTATACTTAAATGTGTATACTAGTACCCTCAAACTCGCCGAATCCCTGTGGTTGTAACATGTTTTGTTTAGTATTATGCGCACGGATAGACTTACTACGTCTTCCACACTACACACATTGCGCTGTTGTGAATTGTGTAAGCATAAGTAAGCGCGGGTTCCAGCCCACACCGATACAGTTGTCTTGCCGCTAAGCAGCCTAAGCTTATGTATTGGTCGAGGATAAATTCTACGCCTATGTTATTGTTACAGACGGATCTGTAGTCCTGTGGTAACACGCTGGACTAGTAATCCAGAGATCGCAGGTTCGATCCCCGGACTCTTTCAGATGGTACTTTAAACCGAGGTCTCGTGTCGGTGCTGTACATCGTGCACGTAAAAGAACCATAGGAGACTCTGGAATGGGTCTCTGTCTGTATCATTGCACTGTCCTCCAAAAATCTAAAATGACTAATCTCTTCAGGAGGCGTCGCTCATATGGGCAACCGGTAGCGACGATAAATAAACGTAAGCACACAACACAGGTTATTGTTTGATTGTATTGGGGGGTGTAACAATAGCATATGGCGACTCCCCAGCTATTAATGGTGGAGGAATACCATGGGTGCCCTCCGAGAAGTAGTTCATGCTCACCCTCATGCAACCCGGGTAGAACCGCCAACTGGATAGCTTCCGATACCACAGTGGGATTTGAACCTACAATGGTGAAGGACAAGTGATTTGACGTATACTACCGCAACCTCACGTACGGCGTTGTTTCAGACGTGACGTAATTGTTATGGACAAACCTTCAAATAAATTTAATTGGGTATGGAATCTTAACTTTCACATAATTATGCTGAAAGTCTTGAGATGTCGCAGAACCGTGGTTAATTGTAAATCATCAGAGGTATCGGGTTCGATACTCTGTCACGAATAGATACGTTTGTGATGTTCCCCAGCAAACACATCGAAATACTTATTTTCTAGTTAATTGAGTCCATCGTATTGTTAAGCCTAACTAGGCACGCACGTCTAGTTCCTCGCATACAGGAGGTATGCCATATAAATGGAAAATAAAAGATCATACCTGAGGTTAACACGCTGGACTGTAAATCCAGGGCTTGTAGGTTCTAATATCCGTATGACCATAATAATAGTAACAGTTTCAGATGGGACTGACTATGAATCGAGATCTCGTGCATCGATGCAATACACAGGACATTTAAGAACAAGCCATGCTTGGATAACCATGGTGTGACGATAGTATACTTCACGAGGCGTCGCCCCGGATAACCATGGTGTGACGATAGTATACTTCACGAGGCATCGCCCCGGATAACCCTGGTGTGACGATAGTATACTTCGCGAGGCGTCGCCCCGGATAACCCTGGTACGACGATAATATACTTCATGACGCGTCGCCCCGGATAACCCTGGTGTGACGATAGTATACTTCATGACGCGTCGCCCCGGATAACCCTGGTGTGACGATAGTATACTTCACGAGGCGTCGCCCCGGATAACCCTGGTGTGACGATAGTATACTTCACGAGGCGTCGCCCCGGATAACCATGGTGTGACGATAGTATACTTCACGAGGAGTCGCCCCGGATAACCCTGGTGTGACGATAGTATACTTCACGAGGCGTCGCCCAGGATAACCATGGTGTGACGATAGTATACTTCGCGAGGCGTCGCCCCGGATAACCATGGTGTGACGATAATATACTTCATGAAGCGTCGCCCCGGATAACCATGGTGTGACGATAGTATACTTCACGAGGAGTCGCCCCGGATAACCCTGGTGCGACGATAGTATACTTCACGAGGCGTCGCCCCCGGATAACCCTGGTGTGACGATAGTATACTACATGAGGCGTCGCCCCCGGATAACCCTGGTGTGACGATAGTATACTACATGAGGTGTCGCCCCCGGATAACCCTGGTGTGACGATAGTATGCTTCATGAGGCGTCGCCCCCCGATAACCCTGGTGTGACGATAGTATGCTTCATGAGGCGTCGCCCCCGGATAACCCTGGTGTGACGATAGTATACTACATGAGGTGTCGCCCCCGGATAACCCTGGTGTGACGATAGTATGCTTCATGAGGCGTCGCCCTCGGATAGCCCTGGTGTGACGATAGTATGCTTCATGAGGCGTCGCCCCGGATAACCCTGGTGCGACGATAGTATACTACATGAGGTGTCGCCCTCGGATAACCATGGTACGACGATAGTATGCTTCATGAGGCGTCGCCCCGGATAACCCTGGTGCGACGATAGTATACTACATGAGGTGTCGCCCTCGGATAACCATGGTACGACGATAGTATGCTTCATGAGGCGTCGCCCCGGATAACCCTGGTGCGACGATAGTATGCTTCATGAGGCATCGCCCCGGATAACACTGGTGCGACGATAGTATGCTTCATGACGCGTCGCCCCGGATAACCCTGGTGCGACGATAGTATGCTTCATGAGGCATCGCCCCGGATAACCATGGTGCGACGATAGTATGCTTCATGAGGCGTCGCCCCCGTATAACCATGGTGCGACGATAATATACTTCATGAGGCGTCGCCCCGGATAACCCTGGTACGACGATAGTATACTTCGTGAGGCGTCGCCCCCGTATAACCCTGGTGCGACGATAATATACTTCACGAGGCGTCGCCCCCGTATAACCCTAGTGCGACGATAACAACCAGATCCCAAAAAGGGGAACTCATATCTGATCATACAGTGCAGTTGTCCCAATATACGCGAAAGCGCGAAAAAACAATATTAATTATATTTCGCAAACGTATACTAGAGGACATAGAAAACGCACACTTCGAATAAGTATGTTTTTACATGAAACACAATAACTATATAAATACTTATAATAATTTGTGTTTTGTAATGAAGATGTGATATATCTTTGATGGAATCCTTCGTATTTCGTTTTCATGTAATAATAATCATATAATGTAGGTGTGCGGTTTCTATGTCCTCTGGTATATAATGCACATAGTCTCCAAACAGATTGAGAACGATTTGTTTAATTAGATTGATCAATTTCTCATACGACCTCTTTGTTCATATCTACCGCAACGTACGTTTTTTATTCTTCATTTATCACTGCCTGACATTACTCAACTTGAGCCCCAGCTCGCATTCCTATACCCCCATTCTAACACGTCCTCCACGTTGCCAAGACCCACCAAATTACCCGTCCAAACATTCCATCTCCGAGAACGCAGGTGCGCAATTTCCGTGTTGACATAGTGTCAGAATCCTTTTCGTTTTGTTACTTCGGAAACATTTAAACCAATGCAAAACGATAGCTACTAGTGATGGACAAGTGATCGGGTGTGTCCGTTTAACTGTGCAACTCCTGGTGATTATTTCTACGTGATACTGTGGCCGAACAATTATTGGCTGTCTCCGATTAGCGCAGTGGTTAGCACGCTCGCTTCTCACCAATGCAACTCGGGTTCGATCGTCGGACCGGGAAGTATGTGAGATGGTATGGTGGTCGCCAGATCGGACAGGTGGGTTTTCTCTGGGTACTCCGGTTTCCTCCCACACGAATGATCACATTTACGCTTTCATCCGCGCCAACGAGAGTGATTAATATAAGTTTTTAAAACTTGCTTCGCAATCGTTGTAAAATAAATAAAGTTAAAAAAAAAATCAATTTATGATCGTCCTTTACTCAACGCAGCTTACACACTCAATCCCAATGTAACCCACCAGAAAGAGAGAGAGGGAGAGAGATAGAGGGGGATAGGGGGGGGAGAGAGGGGAGAGAGAGGGAGGGAGAGGGAGGTAGAGAGATGGGGAGAGAGAAGTAGAGAGAGAGGGAGAAGAGAGAGAGAGAGGGAGAGAGGGAGAGAGAGAAAGAGAGAGGGGGAGAGAGAGAGAAAGAGAGAGGGAGATAGAGAAAGAGGGAGAGGGAGAGAGAGAGAGAGGGAGAGAGAGGGAGAGATATATAGAGGGAGAGCGATGGAGGGAGAGATAGGGAGGGAGCGAGAGAGAGGGAGAGAGGGAGAGAGAGATGGAGAGGGAGAGAGAGAGAAGGAGATAGAGAAAGAGAGAGAGAGAAGAGGAGAGAGAGGGAGAGAGAGAGAGGGAGGGGAGAGAGAGGGAGGGGAGAGAGAGAGGGAGAGTTAGAGAGAGAGAGAGAGAGATAGAGAGAGATGGAGAGAGAGAGGGGGAGAGAGAGAGAGGAGGGGGAGGGAGAGAGAGATGGAGATACAGAGAGGTAGAGAGAGTGAGAGAGAGAGAGGGAGAGAGAGGGAGAGAGAGGGGAGAGAGGGAGAGAGGGAGAGAGATAGGGAGGAGGGAGAGAGAGAGAGAGAGGGGGAGAGATATAGGGAGAGAGGAGAGAGAGAGAGAGAGAGGGGAGAGAGAGAGAGGAGAGAGAGAGAGAGAGAGATAGAGAGAGAGAGGAGATAGAGAGAGAGGGAGATAGAGAGGGAGAGAGAGGGCGAGAGGGAGATATAGGGAGAGAGGGGGAGAGGGAGGGAGATAGAGAGGGAGAGAGGGGGGAGGGAGAGAGAGGGAGAGAGGGAGATAGAGGGAGAGAGGGAGAGAGAGGGAGAGAGAGAAAGAGAGAGAGAAAGAGAGAGAGAAAGAGAGGCAATGTGGAATTTAAGTTCCTTGCCAAAGTGCACAATAACGGCTACAGTTGGGCTCGACGTCCGGTCCTCTCACACCTGAAGGAACGTGCTACCACTGCATATTGAACAGGTATATATTGACCAGGTATATATTGAACATGTATATATTGACCAGGTATATATTGAACAGGTATATATTGAACAGGTATATATTGACCAGGTATATATTGAACATGTATATATTGACCAGGTATATATTGAACAGGTATATATTGACCAGATATATTGAACAGGTATATATTGAACAGGTATATATTGACCAGGTATATATTGAACAGGTATATATTGAACAGGTATATATTGACCAGGTATATATTGAACAGGTATATATTGAACAGGTATATATTGAACATGTATATATTGACCAGATATATATTGACAAGGTATATATTGACCAGGTATATATTGAACAGGTATATATTGTCCAGGATTATATTGACCAGGTATATATTGAACAGGTATATATTGAACAGGTATATATTGAACAGGTATATATTGACCAGGTATATATTGAACAGGTATATATTGAACAGGTATATATTGACCAGGTATATATTGAACAGGTATATATTGACCAGGTATATATTGAACAGGTATATATTGAACAGGTATATATTGACCAGGTATATATTGAACGTGTATATTGAACATGTATATATTGAACAGGTATACATATATTGACCAGGTATATATTGAACAGGTATATATTGAACAGGTATATATTGACCAGGTATACATATATTGACCAGGTATATATTGAACAGGTATATATTGAACAGGTATATATTGAACAGGTATATATTGACCAGGTATATATTGACGAGGTATATATTGAACAGGTATATATTGACCAGGTATATATTGACCAGGTATATATTGAACATGTATATTGAACAGGTATATATTGAACATGTATATATTGAACAGGTATACATATATTGAACAGGTATATATTGACCAGGTATATATTGAACATGTATATATTGACCAGGTATATATTGACCAGGTATATATTGAACATGTATATATTGAACAGGTATATATTGACCAGGTATATATTGACCAGGTATATATTGAACATGTATATATTGAACAGGTATATATTGAACAGGTATATATTGACCAGGTATATATTGAACATGTATATATTGAACAGGTATATATTGAACAGGTATATATTGAACAGGTATATATTGAACAGGTATATATTGACCAGGTATATATTGACCAGGTATATATTGACCAGGTATATATTGAACATGTATATTGAACAGGTATATATTGAACAGGTATATATTGACGAGGTATATATTGACCAGGTATATATTGACCAGGTATATATTGAACTGGTATATATTGAACGGGTATATTGAACATGTATATATTAAACAGGTATATATTGAACAGGTATATATTGATCAGGTATATATTGAACATGTATATATTGAACAGGTATATATTGACCAGGTATATATTGAACAGGTATATATTGAACAGGTATATATTGAACAGGTATATATTGACCAGGTAACATATATTGACCAGGTATATATTGAACAGGTATATATTGAACAGGTATATATTGACCAGGTATATATTGACCAGGTATATATTGAACATGTATATATTGACGAGGTATATATTGAACAGGTATATATTGACCAGGTATATATTGACCAGGTATATATTGAACAAAAACAAAAAACAAAAAACAAACATATATTGAACAGGATATATTGACCATGTATATATTGAACAGGTATATATTGACCAGGTATATATTGACCAGGTATATATTGAACATGTATATATTGAACAGGTATATATTGACCAGGTATATATTGACCAGGTATATATTGAACATGTATATATTGAACAGGTATATATTGAACAGGTATATATTGACCAGGTATATATTGAACATGTATATATTGAACAGGTATATATTGAACAGGTATATATTGAACAGGTATATATTGAACAGGTATATATTGACCAGGTATATATTGAACAGGTATATATTGACCAGGTATATATTGAACATGTATATTGAACAGGTATATATTGAACAGGTATATATTGACGAGGTATATATTGACCAGGTATATATTGACCAGGTATATATTGAACAGGTATATATTGAACGGGTATATTGAACAGGTATATATTGAACAGGTATATATTGAACAGGTATATATTGAACAGGTATATATTGAACATGTATATATTGAACAGGTATATATTGACCAGGTATATATTGAACAGGTATATATTGAACAGGTATATATTGACAAGGTATATATTGACCAGGTATATATTTACCAGGTATATATTGACCAGGTATATATTGAACAGGTATATATTGACCAGGTATATATTGACCAGGTATATATTGAACAGGTATATTGAACATGTATATATTGAACAGGTATATATTGAACAGGTATATATTGACCAGGTATATATTGACCAGGTATATATTGATGTATATATTGAACAGGTATACATTGAACAGGTATATATTGACCAGGTATATATTGAACATGTATATATTGACAAGGTATATATTGACCAGGTATATATTGACCAGGTATATATTGACCAGGTATATATTGATGTATATATTGACCTGGTATATATTGAACAGGTATATATTGAACAGGTATATATTGAACAGGTATATATTGAACAGGTATATATTGAACATATATATATTGAACATGTATATATTGACCAGATATATATTGAACATGTATATATTGACCAGGTATATATTGAACATATATATATTGAACAGGTATATATTGAACAGGTATATATTGACTAGGTATATATTGACCAGGTATATATTGACCAGGTATATATTGACCAGGTATATATTGACCAGGTATATATTGAACAGGTATATATTGAACAGGTATATATTGAACATGTATATATTGAACCGGTATATATTGAACAGTATATATTGACCAGGTATATATTGAACAGGTATATATTGAACAGGTATATATTGAACAGGTATATATTGACCAGGTATATATTGACCAGGTATATATTGACCAGGTATATATTGACCAGGTATATATTGACCAGGTATATATTGAACAGGTATATATTGAACCGGTATAAATTGAACAGGTATAATATATTGAACAGGTATATATTGACCAGGTATATATTGACATATATATTGAACAGGTATATATTGAACAGTATATATTGACAGAAAGATGTATATTGACCAGGTATATATTGAACAGGTATATATTGAACAGGTATATATTGAACAGGTATATATTGAACATATATATATTGAACAGGTATATATTGACCAGGTATATATTGAACAGGTATATATTGACCAGGTATATATTGACCAGGTATATATTGAACATGTATATATTGAACAGGTATATATTGACCAGGTATATATTGACCAGGTATATATTGAACATGTATATATTGAACAGGTATATATTGAACAGGTATATATTGACCAGGTATATATTGAACATGTATATATTGAACAGGTATATATTGAACAGGTATATATTGAACAGGTATATATTGAACAGGTATATATTGACCAGGTATATATTGACCAGGTATATATTGACCAGGTATATATTGAACATGTATATTGAACAGGTATATATTGAACAGGTATATATTGACGAGGTATATATTGACCAGGTATATATTGACCAGGTATATATTGAACTGGTATATATTGAACGGGTATATTGAACATGTATATATTAAACAGGTATATATTGAACAGGTATATATTGATCAGGTATATATTGAACATGTATATATTGAACAGGTATATATTGACCAGGTATATATTGAACAGGTATATATTGAACAGGTATATATTGACAAGGTATATATTGGCCAGGTATATATTTACCAGGTATATATTGACCAGGTATATATTGAACAGGTATATATTGACCAGGTATATATTGACCAGGTATATATTGAACAGGTATATTGAACATGTATATATTGAACAGGTATATATTGAACAGGTATATATTGACCAGGTATATATTGACCAGGTATATATTGATGTATATATTGAACAGGTATACATTGAACAGGTATATATTGACCAGGTATATATTGAACATGTATATATTGACAAGGTATATATTGACCAGGTATATATTGACCAGGTATATATTGACCAGGTATATATTGATGTATATATTGACCTGGTATATATTGAACAGGTATATATTGAACAGGTATATATTGAACAGGTATATATTGAACAGGTATATATTGAACATATATATATATATTGAACATGTATATATTGACCAGATATATATTGAACATGTATATATTGACCAGGTATATATTGAACATATATATATTGAACAGGTATATATTGAACAGGTATATATTGACTAGGTATATATTGACCAGGTATATATTGACCAGGTATATATTGACCAGGTATATATTGACCAGGTATATATTGAACAGGTATATATTGAACAGGTATATATTGAACATGTATATATTGAACCGGTATATATTGAACATGTATATATTGACCAGGTATATATTGAACAGGTATATATTGAACATGTATATATTGAACAGGTATATATTGACCAGGTATATATTGACCAGGTATATATTGACCATGTATATATTGACCAGGTATATATTGACCAGGTATATATTGAACAGGTATATATTGAACCGGTATAAATTGAACAGGTATACATATATTGAACAGGTATATATTGACCAGGTATATATTGACCAATTATATATTGAACAGGTATATATTGAACATGTATATATTGAACAGGTATATATTGATGTCTATATTGACCAGGTATATATTGAACAGGTATATATTGAACAGGTATATATTGAACAGGTATATATTGAACATATATATATTGAACATGTATATATTGACCATATATATATTGAACATGTATATATTGACCAGGTATATATTGAACATATATATATTGAACAGGTATATATTGAACAGGTATATATTGACAAGGTATATATTGACCAGGTATATATTGACCAGGTATATATTGACCAGGTATATATTGACCAGGTATATATTGAACAGGTATATATTGAACAGGTATATATTGAACATGTATATATTGAACCGGTATATATTGAACATGTATATATTGACCAGGTATATATTGAACAGGTATATATTGACCAGGTATATAATGAACAGGTATATATTGAACATGTATATATTGAACAGGTATATATTGACCAGGTATATATTGACCAGGTATATATTGACCATGTATATATTGACCAGGTATATATTGACCAGGTATATATTGAACAGGTATATATTGAACCGGTATAAATTGAACAGGTATACATATATTGAACAGGTATATATTGAACCGGTATAAATTGAACAGGTATACATATATTGAACAGGTATATATTGACCAGGTATATATTGACCAATTATATATTGAACAGGTATATATTGAACATGTATATATTGAACAGGTATATATTGACCAGGTATATATTGACCAGGTATATATTGACCAGGTATATATTGAACCGGTATAAATTGAACAGGTATACATATATTGAACAGGTATATATTGACCAGGTATATATTGACCAAGTATATATTGAACAGGTATATATTGAACATGTGTATATTGAACAGGTATATATTGACCAGGTATATATTGACCAAGTATATATTGACCAGGTATATATTGAACAGGTATATATTGACCATGTATATATTGAACAGGTATATATTGACCAGGTATATATTGACCATGTATATATTGAACAGGTATATATTGACCATGTATATATTGAACAGGTATATATTGACCAGGTATATATTGAACAGGTATATATTGACCAGGTATATATTGAACAGGTAGACGCGACTGTTTAATTATCTAGATCCTATTGCTACGTCGTTGATTTCATTTCATTAACCGGATTTCCCCGCCCAGGTGCGCGTACCCAGGTATCTATTCACGGACAAATTGTCCATATACAGCACCGTATATCTGGTTACAGATTTGCATTTCACGCCTTCCAAATCGCTTTCTATGGGCCTGCGAAATTCTCTCAACTACGATAACATTTTAAATTTTGATAACGATTTTATTAATGGTGATTGTGTGTCGTAGAAATCAGGTGCTAATCCGTATCCTTTTGTTCGTGGAATTTGCGGTGTACGTTCTTCAAATTTTCCTTTTTTTCTTCCGTGGGAACCATGACGGAATTGTTTGTAAATAACTGTGTTATGTACCATACTCTATATGCAAAGATGCCACTATATAGTATATATATACATATGAAAGGTACGAGATGTGAAGCCACATATTTCTCTGTGTGTGTGGAAGTCGTGATAGCGCAGTGATAGAATGTTCGCTTCAGATGCGAAAGGCTGCGAGTTCGAGTCCAGCTGGAGCTGTTACGATTGTGCCCTTAGGCAAGGCATTTAAATTCCACATTGCCTCCTCGCTCCCTCGTGGCGATGGATTCCATCAAGAATGAGGTCTCGAGAGTGATTAATATAAGTTGTAAGAACTTGTTTCACAATCGAGCTAAAATAAATGTGTATACACTAAACGTATGAGATGGGATATCACTTCTTTCTCCCTATGTGCGTCCGTGCGTGTGCGTCCGTGCCTGTGCTTATTACTTAGTATATACTTTAAATGATGTACCTTGTTAACAGGTCGCCCGGATATACAAACACAAAAGCGAAAACTAACATTATTATCTATATATATTTTATCTGCGACGCCAAAGTATTTTGTAAGAATTACCTGGAATGATAAGCTATTTTTATAAGAACACATGAACTTGAGATTGTATTCATAAGGGACCAAAAACCATGTACATGGCACCAATAAACATGCACCTCTAGCCTAGGTCTAGTGTGTGAAAGTTATCTAGTTGACTTGCGAAAGGTTGGTGGTTCTGGTTCGAATGGTGCATCCAGGGTCTTCCTCCTCCAGATAGTGGCTGGAGACTCGTCATATAACTTACGCTGTGTGTGAGACTGTGTCAGAGGAGACTGGAATGTGTCTCTGAGACCAAACAAACAAACACACAAACAAACAAACAAAGCATATCTTTTTTATTTCAGTTTATTTAACGTCGCTACCGATTGCCGATTTGAGTGACGGGCAGTTGATCTAACAACACCTTTCATGGGCAGGCTCCAGTGGTTAATAAGTACTTGGTGCATTTTGCATATACAGAGACACGGTCTGAGCGCGGCTCGAACCCGAAGTCAGCGCCCTTATATAACCACTCGACCACGGAGGCGGTTTGCAAATCACATCTTTTACAAATGATCATTTTATACGGGACACGATTTTACACTAATTATGTTTTGATCTATGCAGATGGTATTTTATTAATTAACCGATCAAATTGCTCAGCAACAAGTCATCTTTCCTATGAAACAAGCAATTCTTGACAACTGTGGATTGTGCAATATACCATGTCTTCAGTGTAACCACACACTAATAGATTTCACGTATTTTCATTGTTATATATATTATTTTCCTGCCTATTGTATATCAATCAATTGATAGGGAGAAGTACTATATCAGTTTTCTTTCGTTCTAATCCATGTCATCCCTTAATCGTTACATGGTGTCAGACGTGGGGTGTAATGATTAACAACAACAGAAAAATGGTAGACTCCTTAACTTCAGGTCTAGTCTAAAACAATAACCGAACAGCATGGTATAAAACAATTACCAATAGGCTATAATATGTCCCAGTCTACTGCTGTTAAATTATATGTAAAATGTTCATTTCTTGATTACATGTACAACTACTGAAATAAATGTTTAAACTAACCACAAACTACAAGCAACCATTTCTCTCATTTCTAAATCTGCTTAATAGTTGTGATATTTGTGATTCATATTCGCTAAAGGACCTCCCGTCAGAGGGGTTATCTATGACACAGGTGTTTGGATACACAATCAGGTGTGAGAGTAAATTGTTCTGATAACACACCTTCAGCGAAGAAACTGCAATTTACCCGTCGTGTGGGTTATCGATGGTATACGAGCATGGGCTGTGACCTTAACTTGCAACAAATTGGGTGTTTGATAAGTCTGAGAGGTATTAAACGGGTTAAGTGCATAAACATACACTTGTGTTATCTTCACTAATTGTATAATTATAACATTATGGTGTCTATTTGAAACAGAGGCTATTTATGACTGTGCTTGAAAACAAACCAACCGGCTGCCTGATTAACGCAGTGATTAGCATGCTCGATCGATTCTCACCAATGCAACTCGGGTTAGATCCTCTGATTGGAAAGTATGTGAGCTGTACGGTGGTTGCCAGATCGGTCATTTTCTCCGGGTGCCTCGGTTTCCTCCCACACGAATGACCACACATACGCGTTCATCCTCGCCAACGAGAGTGATTAATATAGGTTGTTAAAGCTTGTTCGCAATAGCAAGGATTATGCTTAAGCCAAAAGGTTTCTCTTCTTAAGATTAGCAAATCTGGTCATAATATGGAAACTACAATCTGGTGCTGTGCAATTTTATGTTTTTAATAAATACATTTATTTATGTTTTATTCTTGCCGTGAAATACAAGCCTTGTATGAATGTACAGTCAAACCTGTCCTAAGCAGCCAGTCAATGGAACCACAGAACGTGGCTGCTTACCACACGTGGCTGCTTAATAGAGGTCAAATGTATAAAAAACATATGGGAAATTCTGGAAACTGGCTGCTTAATACAGGTTGGCTACTTAATGTAGGTGAGCACTAACACAAGTTTTGACTGTATGCATATGCATATTACCCAGTCTGTAAAAATTACTAATAATATCATTGAAATGTTATCATTAATTTTACCTGCACCTCCGACAATTAACGTAAAACGTTTAGTATTTGATTGTTGATTTTTTAATTACGCTTGAAAAAGGACGCATTTACCATATTGTTCCAGCCATGCCCCCGTCTATGAGAGCATATTTCATATCCGATAGGACAATGCACGAACGTGATTTGTCGCAAATTGAGGCATTAGGCCTATAATAATGTTTTAAATCCCCAATGAATCACAACGAACTCTATCAAAATGTGTGTCCATTTTATCCCTCAATGGTCTTGCACAAAGCCGGCTAGATGGAGCCGCAGAAAAACGGGGGATCCGTACAATAACCGCGCCGTCGCCCATTTGTTTAGGAAATCTTGGAAATTGGCGAGCAAACGGCATAAAATGCAGAGTTCACTAGAAGGGGTTATGCAGCTGAAGCCGTCACGATTAATTGTACCCTGTTGTAGTCGAATAATGACATGTAGTCTTACCAGTGCACATAGTAAGACAGTTCGACAAGCTGTCCTATTAGCTCAGTGGTTAGCGCGCTCGCTTCTCATCAATACAATCTGGGTTCGATCCTCGGACCGGGAAGTATGTGAGATGATATGATGGTCACCAAATCAGACAGGTGGGTTTTCTCCGGGTACTCCGGTTTCCTCCCACACGAATGACCACATATACGCTTTCATCCGCGCCAACGAGAGTGATTAATATAAGTTATTAGGACTTGCTTCGCTGTAAAATAAATAACGTTTAAACTTAACAAGACAGTAATACAGTAACCGCTGTATTAAGCAGTCAGCGACGGGAGTGATGAATAATGTCTGCTCAATAGGCCGTGCTATATATAATAGGTTCATTGTTGAACAAATTGCCACATTGGGAATGTTTTAACTGACTGCTTAATACAGTATGGCTGCTTAATACAGGATGGCTGCTTAATAGAGATGACCACTAACACAGGTTTGACTGTAAAAGAACCACCAGAGATGCATCTGGTATATTGCACTATTCTGCAAGAAAATAAATTGACTAATAGATTTCTGGTGGTCATAAATATCCAAAAGAAGTTCTCAAATATGAAATACACTGAACTACTTTAAAAACGCACCACCTACAATGGGGAGTTATCGTACACATGTGTACGTACGGGTTAAAGATCCACACCCTTAAAACAATAAATAGACAGACGGATCTGTACTCCAGTGGTAACACGCTGGACTGGTAATCCAGGGATCGCAGGTTGGTGACCCCCCCGTCTGATCCTAATAAAATTAACAGTCTTTCAGATGGGACGTTAAACCGAGGTCTCGTGTCGGTGCTTTACACCGTGCACGTAAAAGAACCAGAGGAGACTCTGGAATGGGTCTCTGTCTGTACCATTGCACTATCCTCCAAAATCTAAAATGACTAATATCTTCAGGAGGCGGCGCTCATATGGGTAACCGGTAGCGACGATAAATAAACGTAAAACACACAAACACAATAAATAGTCTAATTGTTCATATTGTTAAATTAACCCTTTCAACCCCAAATAACTGACATGGACTGGTCCATAATATTTTTAGACCAATAAATTAATAACAAAATTACATTTGGATCAGTTCATTTATCAAAATGGGTAATTTTATCTAAAAATAGTAATAATTATTACTGGCAAAAAAGTGCAGATCCTGATGAGACGGCTCGTTACGAGCCGGCTCATCTGGATCTACACTTTTCATAAGCCTATTTAGAGGCCTGTGGGGTTGAAAGGGTTAATTGTGTATTGTACTCACAACTATACACACACACTATAAAATGATGTCTAGAGTTTCCTGTTGGATCGACACACAATTAGTCTGTTTGTTGAGCCTCACATCAGTGTGCATAAAAATGCTGTTTTTGTTGTGTGTAATATTTGTATATATTTATATATATATTTGTATATATGTGTATATATTACGGCTTAATTTATATCCATTCATGTTATTATCTTCATTTATCGGACGAAGAATAAACTATATATTTATCTGTCTATTAGACTGCATGATAAAAAAAACCCAAAAGGGACTGTCCTATATCTGAACACACAGTGTGTGCTGCCATTGTATATCATTTTGATTATTATTAGCATTATTTATTACGTCTATAAACAACTTATATTAATCACTCTTGTTGGCGCTGATGAAATCGTATTGTATGTGGTAATTCGTGTGGGAATACCAGAGAAAACCAACCTGTCTGATCAGGCGTTCACCGTACCAGAGAAAACCAACCTGTCTGATCAGACGACCACCGTACCAGAGAAAACCAACCTGTCTGATCAGACGTTCACCATACCAGAGAAAACCAACCTGTCTGATCAGACGACCACCATACCAGAGAAAACAAACCTAACTGATCAGACGACCACCGTACCAGAGAAAACCTACATGTATGATCAGACGACCACCGTACCAGAGAAAACCTACATGTATGATCAGACGACCACTGTACCAGAGAAAACCTACATGTATGATCAGACGACCACCGTACCAGAGAAAACCAACCTGTCTGATCAGACGACCACCGTACCAGAGAAAACCTACCTGTCTGATCAGACGATCACCGTACCAGAGAAAACCTACCTGTCTGATCAGACGACCACCGTACCAGAGAAAACCTACATGTATGATCAGACGACCACCGTACCAGAGAAAACCTACATGTATGATCAGACGACCACTGTACAAGAGAAAACCTACCTGTCTGATCAGACGATCACCGTACCAGAGAAAACCTACCTGTCTGATCAGACGACCACCGTACCAGAGAAAACCTACCTGTCTGAAAGACGACCACCGTACCAGAAAAAAACCTACCTGTCTGATCAACACCACGTACCAAGAAACCTACCTGTCTGATCAGACGATCACCGTACCAGAGAAAACCTACATGTCTGATCAGACGACCACCGTACCAGAGAAAACCTGCCTGTCTGACCAGACGACCACCGTACCAGAGAAAGCCTACCTGTCTGACCAGACGACCACCGTACCAGAGAAAGCCTACCTGTCTGATCAGACGATCACCGTACCAGAGAAAACCTACCTGTCTGATCAGACGATCACCGTACCAGAGAAAACCTACATGTCTGATCAGACGACCACCGTACCAGAGAAAACAAACCTGTCTGATCAGTCGACCACCGTACCAGAGAAAACCTACCTGTCTGATCAGACGATCACCGTACTATCTCACTATTCCCAGTATGCGTCTTCATCGATTTGATCCTTTTAAATAAAACGTGTACTATACAGCATCCCTGTTCAAGTGTGTTGAATCATTGATATTAAAAATATCCAGTATACAATACAATACATGTATGTAACAACAATACATCGACCTGCTTATGCAAATTGGATTCGACATCGGATAAATTCATGCAAACATTAAAATTTATCACCGCCCAAATGAACAGCATCCCTCACAATTAAACATGCATATTGATTTTCAATCCCGACAGACAGTACGTGATTTTATTGCTCTTTCCTTTCCGACAGTTAGTTAATTAGCCAGCCTGTTGATTAGGCATGATTAAATCAAAGTTACGTGTTACCCGTAGCTCTTTGACTTCGACGAAAGTTGACGATCAAAAAAATGTAGCAGAAACGACCGACCGGGTAAAAAATGCAAATATGAAATCAGAAAACAAATAATCCATCGTCGGAAAATATTAAAATCATCGCCCCGGCGAAGTAATTTGATGCTATTTGAGAGATTGTATAATATGAATTCCATGTCGCTAAGGCGAATAGAGTGAAGCTTATACCAACATGTATTTGCGATAGACAAATACTAGACAATGAAATCATGTGCCTGTGTTAACTACACTGCGGTAGTTCAATATCAAATTTCCCACAATATAATTGCTGAAAAAAGTATTCAAATAAAACGCAAAATATTGGTTCCAGTGTTTTTAAAGGCCTCCAGTTTTCTCAAGGATAATAATACTAGAGCATCGTATTATATCCCAAACAGATCTCCCGTGAAGATATTAAAATGCCGTCAATAGAAGGCGTTTCGGAAGTCAGTTTATCCCACCTAAATAACTAACATATCAATAGACCAATGACAGCTCTCTATTTACACAAGCGACCAATCGTTAGCAAGTACATAGCATCCCGCAGAGACAGAACGCCTACACGAGCTGTAAAAAGATCCCGTCTATCACCGGTATCCAAAAACCATCCGTTCCATGTCTGAACTCTAAAATTATATATTAAAACAAAAACACCTTCAAGAAAAGTCAGATGAGTTATTTAATTGGGATTATCGGTTGTACCCTTTTCAACGACCGCCAGTTGAAATTGGAAAGTCACTGGCACATGAAATTAAAACTCAAGTCCAAGGCACAGGTGTGCGTTTCGAGTACTCGTATTACACTTGGCTAGATAAGTAATTCATATAACGGTGGAGCGTAATCATATCCCCTATATCCATTTCATTATTGAAGCTTAGAATACTGGAGAGATGTGAAAAAAATGAATTAATTCAAGTTACTTTAAGCACTTGTGAGAATCTCGCAAAGATCCAAACTAACAAATGAAGGATATTTTTATTAATACGAGAGATTCATTGCTATCAACTGCAATAAATTATAACTAAATAATTCCATATTCTGCGCAAAATATCAACAAAAAAAGTTCCGAAGATCACTTGTGCTGGAACTAAACCTTACTGAAAGACTGACGTTAACGGAGTAGTGCATTCGCTTACAGACGATAAAGTGTGACTACAATAATAGAAATAAGTTTACTTTGGCGTGTTCCTGCAACCCAAACGTGCCAAATCAGCGAGTTACGAGACTCCATCCAGCAGGCGTTATCATCTAGAGCGCCAAGAAGCGAAACGGTTACGGAGTTGTTTCCAAACAAGCGCTCCTCCGCAGAACGTGCCTGTTGGACGGTTTTGGAAGTTCAACTTGATTCACAGAACGAAGACGAACGTGCCGTCGATTGGAACCTGGGGACTTACGTGTGATTTGAATTGTAGAAAATGAATTGACACCCAGTTATTGCGGATTGATACGTGTTGTTTTGCCGTTTCTTAAATTTGATTTATTGGAACTTGTTATGTAAGGTGAGTGCTGTTTTACGTTTTATTGTTCGTGGGGAAAATGCAAAGAGACATTTGTGAGCAGAACTTATTACCTCTTTAAGCCTTGTTTTATATGTTTGATGTTTATTTTTTCCCAGTATATATAACGTTTCTGTATCACACCTGAGTAAACAGACTTGTTGTAACTGAGAAGCTAAAATCTAGAAATTAGAAATATATGAACAAATTTATCTGGAATAAATTAAAACTGAAAACTGATTCTGATGATGCTTCTTCTACTGCTGCTGCTGCTACTACTACTGATGATGATGGTGGTGATGATGATTATTATTATTAGTAGTAGTAGTATTACTACATGTACTATTATACTTGCAACTTATTATTATTATAAGACTCCTGATGCATGGGTGCGTTGGAAATACAATAATAATTCATGTGTAATTAATATTCGACATATTAAACATGTCCTTGTCATAACATGTTCCTGATAAGATATTTTATTTAGTTATAATTAATTCAAGCAGCATATGCACGCATACATATATACGACATACTCTGCACATGTATCTCTCATGGCAACCACTATACGTATATGTATGCGTGGTATGCCCTACTCTCTACGTTTATGAAATATATAATTTGCTGCTGCTTAATTCGTTTAAATAATATACAATAATATACAATAATATACAATAATATATACAATAATATACAATAATATACAATCATATAAAATAACCTTAATAAAATCAACAGTCTTTCAGATGGGACTTTAAACCGAGGTCTCGTGTCGGTGCTGTACACCATGCACGTAATAGAGCCAGAGGAGACTCTGGCACTATCCTCCAAAAATCTAAAATGACTAAATCTCTTCAGGAGGCGTCGCTTATATGGGCAAACCGGTAGCGACGATAAATAAACGTAAAACACAAACACTCTCTGTACGTTTATAAAATGTATAATTTGTTGCTTAATTCGCTTAGATAATATACAATAATATACAATAATATACAAATAATATACAAATAATATACAATAATATACAATAATATACAATAATATACAATAATATACAATAATATACAGATACTATACAGATACTATACAGATACTATACAGATACTATACAGATACTATACAGATACTATACAGATACTATACAATAATATACAATAATATACAATACTATACAGATACTATACAATAATATACAATAATATACATACTATACAGATACTTACAATAATATACAAAATATACAATAATATACAGATACTATACAGATACTATACAATAATATACAATAATATACAATAATATACAGATACTATACAGATACTATACAATAATATACAATAATATACAATAATATATAATAACATACAATAACATACAATAATACAAAATAAAATAGACAACATATCTAGATTATTACCGATACATAACATTTAATATAAACATGAAAGCATTGTACGTGTAATTATTGTGTTGTTACCCGAACATGAGTTTATTCATGACGTATACAAAGTATATTCTGGGTTCCAATCAGTCGATTGTTCACTTTTTTACTTCTTGAAAAAGCACATATATCAGAAACGCAACACGGCTCAATTAACGACTTAGGTGTTAAATAAATATATCTATATCTGTGTGGTTTACGTTTATTTATCGTCGCTACCGGTTGACCATATGAGCGACGCCTCCTGAAGAGATTAGTTATTTTAGATTTTGGAGGATAGTGCATGATACAGACAGCGACCAATTCCAGAATCTCCTCTGGTTCTTTTACGTGCACGGTGTAAAGCACCGACACGAGATCTCGGTTTAACGTCCCATCTGAAAGACTGTTAATTGTATTAGGGTCAGACGGGGGATCGAACCTGCGATCCCTGGATTACCAGTACAGCGTGTCACCACTGGACTACAGATCCGTCTGTATTTTATTCTTTATTTCAGTCTCATCAATGTACAGCATATAACACACACAGAATATAGTTTACATATTAAAAAGTACATTGCCACTAAATTCAGAGTTACAAGAGACTATGTATATATACATCATTCATCTATAACATATCGCTCTACTATAGTATATATACATGTACATAATTATTATGGTAACTACATGTGTGAGATAAAGCTGAAAAGCAGTCGCTACTTGAAATTTAAAATCTTATTAAGATGAAATGGAATGAAAAATACTGACAGCAAAATAAGCACTACTGCGCAAACTAAAAAATGTTTTAAAAGATCAAATACCAATTCCAATCAGATTGGGATTAGCCTAATTAGCAAATGCTTTTCAGGTGTAATAATATATGAAGACGACATATAAAACACTCAATAGACATTATTTACAAAGATAAGAGGTACGTCGTTGTAAAATATTAAACCGGTTTTAACACCTAATCTAATAATGGGTGAATTTGTGACTAGACATATTAACAAAACCAGGTTGTATAAGTTGAGCAATATCAAATAATATTTGCCTTAACAGACGGATATATAGTCCAGTGGTAACACGCTGGACTGGTAATCCAGGGATCGCAGGTTCGATCCCCCGTCTGACCCTAATAAAATTAACAGTCTTTCAGATGGGACGTTAAACCGAGGTCTCGTGTCGGTGCTTTACACCGTGCACGTAAAAGAACCAGATGAGACTCTAGAATGGGTCTCTCTCTCTATATATCATTGCACTATCCTCCAAAAATCTAAAATAACTAATCTCTTCAGGAGGCCTCGCTCATATGGGCAACCGGTAGCGACGATAAATAAACGTAAAACACACACTATTTGTCTTAAATCATCATATAGGTTACGAACAAGGCAACATATATCACCGCCTGTTCCCAGACTAACATAAGTACATAATACATACACATGTATATACAATCTACAAACAAACAAGTGTACACTGGAGGTAACTGTATTATAAATTAATATAGAGAATGAACATAAGTTAGTATTTTGATGTAATTAATAAAATGAGTGAGTAGGCAATGAAAACAAACTGTACTATATGTACTATATGTACTATATGTACTACATGTACTATATGTACTATATGTACTACATGTACTACATGTACTATATGTACTATATGTACTATATGTACTATATGTACTATATGTACTACATGTACTATATGTACTATATGTACTACATGTACTACATGTACTACATGTACTACATGTACTATATGTACTATATGTACTACATGTACTACATGTACTACATGTACTACATGTACTACATGTACTATATGTACTACATGTACTATATGTACTACATGTACTACATGTACTACATGTACTACATGTACTACATGTACTATATGTACTACATGTACTACATGTACTATATGTACTATATGTACTACATGTACTACATGTACTACATGTACTACATGTACTACATGTACTATATGTACTACATGTACTATATGTACTATATGTACTACATGTACTATATGTACTATATGTACTACATGTACTATATGTACTACATGTACTATATGTACTATGTGTACTACATGTACTACATGTACTACATGTACTATATGTACTATATGTACTACATGTACTATATGTACTATATGTACTACATGTACTACATGTACTATATGTATATGTACTATATGTACTATATGTACTACATGTACTATATGTATATGTACTATATGTACTATATGTACTATATGTACTACATGTACTATATGTACTAGTAGTTCATGTAATAACAGCACCATTGCACATTTATATTAACAGTTACATATACATCGATCCTAATCATTAACGTTTCCCCGACATTCAACATTTGATTTAAGCATATTTTATTACATATCACGTGTACATTACTCAAGTATATACAAACAATACAATTACAGGAGGTGAACAAAGGACACTGTCTTCTTATGTTTATGTTTATTACGATGAACATATCGTATGCTTCAGCCAAGTAACATATATTGATCTTGTATTAAGAGTTCTTCCCCCGACATTTAATTTAAAAGTCAAGATACATCTAAGATGTACAAAATAATATTTAGAGATATTCGATCTACTGCCCTTGTCCTATAATGCGGAACTACAAGTAAATATCATACACATAAACACATACACACATACACACATACATATATATATAGCTTTATACATATACAATACATGCGTACATATACAAATACATGCATACACATACAATACATGCGTACATATACAATACATGCATACATATACAATACATGCGTACATATACAATACATGCGTACATATACAATACATGCGTACATATACAATACATGCATACATATACAATACATGCGTACATATACAATACATGCGTACATATACAATACATGCGTACATATACAATACATGCATACATATACAATACATGCGTACATATACAATACATGCGTACATATACAATACATGC
>CM026387.1:52982006-53007006 GCA_014843695.1 Archivesica marissinica
CTATCTATCTATCTATCTATCTATCTATCTATCTATCTATCTATCTATCTATCTATCTATCTATCTATCTATCTATCTATCTATCTCAAATGTGCGATTCATATTAATTCATAGAAATATGTTTAATTTTGAACCATACAATTTGTATATAATTTTGGTGACATATAGGCCCATTGGGCTGGGTGCTTGATTATGTTTTTAACTATTTGTGTGTGTGTGTTTTACGTATATTTATCGTCGCTACCGGTTGCCCATATGAACGACGCCTCCTGAAGATATTAGTCATTTTAGATTTTGGAGGATAGTGCAATGATACAGACAGAGATCCATTCCAGAGTCTCCTCTGGTTCTTTTACGTGCACAGTGTAAAGCACCGACACGAGACCTCGGTTTAACGTCCCATCTGAAAGACTGTTATATTAGGGTCAGACGGGGGATCGAACCTGCGATCCCTGGATTACCAGTCCAGCGTGTTACCACTGCGTGTTATCCGTCTGTGTTTAACTATTTGTTCTTTGTCATTGTATATATGCACATGTCACTATAATAAAAAAAAATACTAAAATTTACTACAAGTACATGGCTATTATATGGAATAAATAATGTAATTAATGGACAGACACGTCTAGACGGATTATATAACCTAAACGTCGGTGTTTTAAGATGTTGGAATGTCTACTCGTGTCGGTTTTGACACGCGACATGTATCTGTGTATTGCACGAGCCCGAGATGCCGCTCTAAGCTACATGTGGTAACCATTCGCGTAATTGTCATCATTCGTTGAGTCGTTCTTTACAAAACTCCACGATTACAAATATATTGTCGTAACTAATGGCCCCATGGTAGGTTAATTTATGTTAAATTATAAGATAAAAAAATAAAAAAGTGTTCTCTCGTAAATTGGAGTCTTTATTATTATTATTATTATTATTATTATTATTATTACTATAACATACGTATGTATTTAGTTCACACGTATGACATGACAAATCAACACATATTAATGCAATAATTTATGTGTACATGTATAACAATGGGATACTGACATAATCCACTCCGACTTAATCTCTCTGACATAATCCCCCTGACATAATCCTTTGACACAATCCCCCTGCCACAACCCCCCTGACACAATCCCCCTGACACAACCCCCTGGACCCCCCTGACACAATCCCCCTGACACAACCCCCTGAATAATCCCCTGCAAACCCCTGACACAACCCTGACCTG
Source organism: Archivesica marissinica (assembly GCA_014843695.1). NCBI lineage: Eukaryota > Metazoa > Mollusca > Bivalvia > Venerida > Vesicomyidae > Archivesica > Archivesica marissinica. Next base: position 52,983,238 of record CM026387.1, read on the forward strand.
GCCCCTGGCAAACCCCCTGACCCGCCCCCCTGACACAACCCCTGGCATAATCCCCCTGACACAACCCTCCTGACAAATCCCCTGACACAATCTCCCTGGACTAATCCCCTTGACACAATCCCCCTGACACAACCCCCTGGCATAATCCCCCTGACACAATCCCCCTGGCATAATCCCCCTGACACAACCCCCCTGGCATAATCCCCCTGACACGACCCCCCTGGCATAATCCCCCTGACACAATCCCCCTGACAAAATCCCCGACACAATCCCCCTGACACAATCCCCCTGGCCATAATCCCCCTGACACAACCCCCTGACATAACCCACCTGACACAATCCCCCTGGCACAATCCCCCTGACACAATCCCCTGGCATAATCCCCCTGACATAATCCCCTGATACAATCCCCCTGACACAACCCCCTGGCATATCCCCCTGACACAATCCCCCTGACACGAACCCCCTGACACAATCCCTGACATAATCCCCTGACACAACCCTCCTGACATAATCCCCCTGACACATCTCCCTGGACATAATCCCTTGGACACAATCCCCTGACACAACCCCCTGGCATAATCCCCCTGATACAATCCCCTGACACAATCACCCTGGCATAATCCCCCTGACACAACCCCTGGCATAATCCCCCTGACACGACCCCCCTGACACAATCCCCTGACACAATCCCCCTGGCATAATCCCCTGACACGACCCCCTGACACAATCCCCCTGACATAATCCCCCTGACACAATCGCCCTGACATAATCCCTGACATAATCCCCTGACAAAACCACCTGACATAATCCACTTGACATAATCCCCCTGACATAATCCCCTGGATATAACCCCTCTATCATAACCCCTCTGTCATAACCCCACTGACATACTCCCACCTGACATAATCCCTGACACACCCTGACATACCCCCTGACATACCCCCCTGACATACCCCCTACTCCCACTCCCACCTAACATAATCCCCTGACACAATCCCTTGACATAACCCCCCCTGACACAACCCCCCTGACATACCCCCTGACATACCCACCGACATACCCCCCTGACATAATCCCCCTGACATAACCCTCTGACATAACCCCCCTGACATAGCCCCCGGATATAATCCCCGTATTTTTTTATTATAAAAACACATGAATGACATAATGCAACTCATTCAAATTCAAGGTAAAACCAAACTTTACACCTAACAATACAAGGAAAACTTTTTTAGAAAAGCAACTTTTAGCTTCCTACTTGATCCTTTGCATGATGCATTTATGTATGTCGTTGTATGTATATGTGATTTATGTGTTGCAATAAATACTGTTAAACGACATTCTACACTAAAACTAACCATAGCCCTAATCATAGACGGCCAAGAAAACATAGGGGGATTATGCCAGGGGGTTATGTCCGGGGGGTTATGTCCGGGGGGGGGGTTATGTCCTGCACTCATAACAATTCATATATCCAACGATGATGATGGTTGTTGAGCTTATTTACCCTCGCAACTGGCGAGCCATCTGGTCGAGCGTACTTAGACGCTAATATTTATATACTAACACGATTAACTTGCGTGCGTTTGTATTATTATTTGGAACGGAAATGTGCTGCTCATGATAGAATATACTGCACATCGCGATAGTCTAAGGAACGGAATACTAGAATATACTGTAATCTAGATAGTCTAAGGAACGGAATACTAGAATATACTGTAAATCTAGATAGTCTAAGGAACGGAATACTAGAATATACTGTAAATCTAGATAGTCTAAGGAACGGAATACTAGAATATACTGTAAATCTAGATAGTCTAAGGAACGGAATACTAGAATATACTGTATATCTATATAGTCTAAGGAACGGAATACTAGAATATACTGTAAATCTAGATAGTCTAAGGAACGGAATACTAGAATATACTGTATATCGAGATAGTCTAAGGAACGGAATACTAGAATATACTGTATATCTATATAGTCTAAGGAACGAAATACTAGAATATACTGTAAATCGAGATAGTCTAAGGAACGGAATACTAGAATATACTGTGCAGGTCGATCTCCTCACGACGTGCACGTCGTGACCGGTGCACATCCCGCAGCAGCAGCGTAGGATTCTGGGATCTTCTGGTCGTCGATATTGCGAAGGGGGAGGCTCGCCAGCATGTGGATCCATGACTACGGCACATCAGGACAGATCCGTCGTCTCTTCTAGATAGTACCTAATTATATACTATATCTTCGCTGGCTACTTCAATCTTTCCTCCTCCTTATACTTCTCCAACGGATAGACGAGACGGCGGGCCTGAGGGAGCGGCAACGGTCGTGGCATCCACGCTCCCCTGAGTGACAACCGACGACCAGATGTCTAACTGCCAGATCCGTATAAATGCTGCTGCGGGGTGACCAACAGTGAGGAGGGTGGCCCTACAAGGGACCGAGTACAGAAAAACCAGGCATTGTCACCCTGCCACGGAATGAAGGAACCTCCTGAGGATGTCATCCTGAGCTCACATCGGGAGATTGTGTCACCGTTCCGAAGTGACCAATCCACGCCGCTGACGCATACAGACGAGGACCCGCATCGACTCTTCGGAGTGTCAACACTTACCTAGATCGGCGACAGCTAACACTGGGGCGCTGAAGAGGCACACCCTCGAACTCTTTTATCCGTCTACCAATGAAGTCCGTTGGGGACGGAGGGATGCGACCTCGACCCCGGATGCGTCAACGGGGTGGACAACGACGGAACAACCGAACCATTCTGCTGCTGTGAGCCGACCCAGGAAACCGGCACAGGGCTTGTCACCCTGTTGTCGGGGAGATGATGCCAGGCGCGCAGTATGCCACCCTGTCGTTTGGTATCACTCCATAACTGGGTCAACGATGGAGAAGCGCCTTCACAGCGACTGGATGACCTCATTTCTTCATCCAGTCAGCGACCAGACCTTCAGCCACCTTGACTTGGACTACCGGAGCCACGGTCTGCGCTAGAGCCTAATCATCTTGGACTACCCTACTAGAACATAATCATCTTGGATTAACTACCAGTACCACAGTCATCTTGGATTTAAACAACTTGGACATAATCATCGAGTAACGTAATCATCTTGGACCATAATCTTCACGGGAATCTACAAACTTCAATCTACACCATTCTACAAGACACCGACGACACAACACTTCACCTCATCGAATAATCGACGGTGCGAAAGCACGTTAGCTCGCCCATATGGTTTACCGGTGGCGAGGGTAAATAAACGGAATCATCATCATCGAATATACTGTATATCGAGATAGTCTAAGGAACGGAATACTAGAATATACTGTATATCGAGATAGTCTAAGGAACGGAATACTAGAATATACTGTATATCTATATAGTCTAAGGATCTGAATACTAGAATATACTGTATATCGAGATAGTCTAAGGAACGGAATACTAGAATATACTGTATATCGAGATAGTCTAAGGAACGGAATACTAGAATATACTGTATATCGAGAGTGTCTAAGGAGCGGAATACTAGAATATACTGTATAACGAGATAGTCTAAGGAACGGAATACTAGAATATACTGTATATCGAGATAGTCTAAGGAACGGAATACTAGAATATACTGTATATCGAGATAGTCTAAGGAACGGAATACTAGAATATACTGTATATCGAGATAGTCTAAGGATCGGAATACTAGAATATACTGTATATCGAGATAGTCTAAGGAACGGAATACTAGAATATACTGTATATCGAGATAGTCTAAGGAACGGAATACTAGAATATACTGTATATCGAGATAGTCTAAGGAACGGAATACTAGAATATACTGTATATCGAGATAGTCTAAGGAACGGAATACTAGAATATACTGTATATCTATATAGTCTAAGGATCTGAATACTAGAATATACTGTATATCGAGATAGTCTAAGGAACGGAATACTAGAATATACTGTATATCGAGATAGTCTAAGGAACGGAATACTAGAATATACTGTATATCGAGATAGTCTAAGGAACGGAATACTAGAATATACTGCACAACAAGGAGCGGACGATTAGAATGCACTGACAACCGTGTAGTTAATACATGAACACAATACATCAATAAACGATGATACCATTACAGAACTACGTAAACAAAGCACTGAATAGTAAATAATAAAATAAGACGCTATTTTCAGTGTTGTCATTTTCAAAGTTCCAGTAATAAAAATACCCACCAGTAATGAAACATAAACACAAACCACCAACATGAACGAAACATTTACAATTATCTTTTCATTAACACTGTCCTGTCAAATCATTATCATTGAATACACGATAACGTTCAACAATTACAGTGCAACACCACGGATTATCTCCCTTTATCACCGCTTACGTCTCCTCATTGTATAAAATCGCCACCCACAATAGATTTATTTAACAAGATCAGAATGATTAAAGCAGCGCTTAACATGTATATACGAGAGATCAGTATCCCGATGGCGTGTTTGATGACAATATGAACAGTAAACAGTGAGCGTCTGAGGCGCGCACTGGACACGGTCCAACATCAAAGGAAGCGCTGAGGTAGATACCCTGTCTAATATTTGTGATAGCTACTAGATAGTGCCCGGATTAGGATAGTAGGGTATTAGATAGGACAACAATACTGGACAAGTTTTGGGTGTTACTGAAGGTGATACGAGAGTTAATTATGTCGATTCACACGATATCGTGTTTACCAAAAAGCTTACAAAGTCACTTTCGCGGTCCTTAATCTTTTTCAATATATTAGGTAATTATTACTTGTAATATATCTGAATTATACAGAACATTATATTTGGTGTAGTCATATGTTATTGCACTTTGACAGATATGCACATACAGCATTGTTTGTTTGTTTCTGTGGTCTTAAAGTCGCACCAACAGCTTAGGTCATATGACGACTCTGGCAACTATTGATGGAGGGAGACCCGGGTGCCCCTCCGAACAGTATTTCAGTGATGGACTGGCACCCGGATAGAACCACCGACCTTCCACAAGCTATCTGGATAGCTACGTTCACATCAATGGATTCGATATCCCCAGTGGGAATCGAACCTGCAGCGGTGAGGGGCATGTGATTTGAAGTCAATGACCGTAACGACCACTCAGTTGCATCATTAGAGAGTGTTCCCAGGCCTCGACAACTTTTGTATTTCTTACTCGTCCTACTGGGCGAGTGATGCCACTGTTCCACTCGTCCAGATTGGACTATCACTCGTCCCATGTATTTTAGGAAAATTAAAAATCGTCAGAATTGCACTTTAATTTATTAATAAATGCAACTATGTGGCAGCATAAACACATTAAAATATCCTCGGTGATTTCCCATTATCACGCCTGGTAATCATTCCGAAGAAAGTAAAACGGATATTATTTTATTTTGTTCCTTCGATTTATATTGGATATTTAGCTGAAATTTTCACTCGTCCGACTGGGCAAGCGACTTGGAATTTCTACTCGTCCAGATCGAAAAGTCACTCGTAAATACGAGCGGACGAGTGGATTTGTCGAGCCCTGGTTCCCACCCACCCGCTTTAAAGAAAGATATTACACACAGTGGCATATGTACTAATATACGTTGTATGTATTATACATTAGCGGACAATAATTGGTATAGCACTATGTTGCATAGTAGGGGGGCATATTTTATTAAGATATTGTGCTCACAACAGAACATACCTTTAAAACGATACTTGAAATATAGGAATAAAAATCACGTTGCGTTTAAACATTATTTATTATAATATTTTTTACATGTAATCAAGAAATGAACAGATTAAATATAAATTATCAACTATCAACAGGGGATTAGAAGGAAAGAAGTTATTCTCCATAAAAACGTTTCAGATGGCCAGTGTCGACCCATTGATTTATGTAAATGCATGTATTTATGTAAATGCATCATAAATTAACGAATTCACAATTAACCCGTCATTAATATAGCTATATGTTAATAAATTCTAACTTATTTAACAACACATGCAATCAAATCAATAAACCATTTTAAATATTTCTTCAAGTGCAAAACAAACGATTGGCAGTCATATAACATTATCTCAGATTTCTAAAACTATTTTAAAATGAGCCTGCATTAGTTGTTTTACCGACATTTATCCCTACACCGTCGGGTCAGCCAGCTCAACTTACAGAATTCAATTAAACCCCTCCGATACGGTCGTCATGGTCAGTGCAATTTCCATTCCATTTGTATGATGTGAGGAAACACGCTGTGTATAACCTCTCTCCATTACTGGTCATTGATTACTAGTATAAAATGTACGATATAAACACGTATCCACACCAAGGAACTATACCATGTACGATATAAACACGTATCCACACCAATGAACTATATAATGTACGATATAAACACTTATCCCACACCAAGGAACTATACAATGTACGATATAAACACGTATCCCACACCAAGGAACTATACAATGTACGATATAAACACTTATCCCACACCAAGGAACTATACAATGTACGATATAAACACGTATCCCACACCAAGGAACTATACAATGTACGATATAAACACGTATCCCACACCAAGGAAATATACAATGTACGATATAAACACGTATCCCACACCAAGGAACTATACAATGTACGATATAAACACTTATCCCACACCAAGGAAATATACAATGTACGATATAAACACGTATCCCACACCAAGGAACTATACAATGTACGATATAAACACTTATCCCACACCAAGGAACTATAAAATGTACGATATAAACACTTATCCCACACCAAGGAACTATACAATGTACGATATGAACCCTTATCCCACACCAAGGAACTATAAAATGTACGCTATAAACCCTTATCCCACACCAAGGAACTATATAATGTACGATATAAACACTTATCCCACACCAAGGAAATATACAATGTACGATATAAACACTTATCCCACACCAAGGAACTATATAATGTACGCTATAAATACTTATCCTACACCAAGGTATAAAATGTACGCTATATACACTTATCCCACACCAAGGAACTATACAATGTACGCTATAAACACTTATCCCACACCAAGGAACTATACAATGTACGCTATAAACCCTTATCCCACACCAAGGAACTATACAATGTACGCTATAAACCCTTATCCCACACCAAGGAACTATATAATGTACGCTATAAACACTTATCCTACACCAATGAACTATATAATGTACGCTATAAACACTTATCCCACACCAATGAACTATATAATATACGCTATAAACACTTATCCTACACCAAGGAACTATAAAATATACGCTATAAACACTTATCCTACACCAAGGAACTATAAAATATACGCTATAAACACTTATCCTACACCAAGGAACTATAAAATGTACGATATAAACACGTATCCCACACCAAGGAACTATACAATGTACGATATAAACACGTATCCCACACCAAGGAAATATACAATGTACGATATAAACACGTATCCCACACCAAGGAACTATAAAATGTACGATATAAACACTTATCCCACACCAAGGAACTATACAATGTACGCTATAAACACGTATCCCACACCCACCAAGGAACTATAAAATGTACGATATAAACACTTATCCCACACCAAGGAACTATATAATGTACGCTATAAACACTTATCCCACACCAAGGAACTATAAAATGTACGATATAAACACTTATCCCACACCAAGGAACTATAAAATGTACGCTATAAACACTTATCCCACACCAAGAAACTATATAATGTACGATATAAACACTTATCCTACACCAAGGAACTATATAATGTACGATATAAACACTTATCCCACACCAAGGAACTATATAATGTACGATATAAACACTTATCCTACACCAAGGAACTATATAATGTACGCTATAAACACTTATCCCACACCAAGGAACTACAATAGAAAGTGACCCACCAACCTATATATAATGCAGTAGATCAATGGTCCAATAGACACCATGGACTTGTAATCCAGGGTCGCAGGTTCGTTTAGCCGTTACACTCTTCTAAAATGACTCGTATCACAGTCTTTCAGATGAGACTTTATATGATGTCTTGTGTCGGTGCTTTACATCGTGCACGTACAAGAACCAGAGGAGTCTCTGGAATGGGCCTCTGTCTGTATCATTGCATTTCCCGCCAAAATCTAAAATAGCAACGTGCACACATGGATAGATGAAAGGACTCATGTACTCAATCGCACACTGTTGTGTATAGCCTGGGAACAGGAGTGGATATATTTTGCCTTGTCAGTGTAATAAATATATTTTAACACCGAGACCATTAATTGGGCTGTATTGAGTTTCTGATAATTAATATTGTCATTTTGCCAGAAGTTAAAAAGTGAAAAATGGAACCCAGGCTAACTGTGGTATTGTCTTTATATGACACATGTAGACGGAATGTTAAGAACATTGCCTACGTTTAAAATTAATGAATATGCAACATGATCCAGAACTTGACCAGGATGAAAAACCAGCATCTAAATGTACTAAGCTTACTTGTCCGGATCCATGGCTTACAATGTATTATGTTATTATGTTATATTTCGGGTTTTACGCCTGCATCAGCACCATTTCGGGCTATATCGCCGACGGGCAGTTTACTTAACACCTTTCATGGGCAGGCTCCAGCGGTTAACCAGTACTTGGGTGCACCAACCTCCGTAAGAAACTACCATCTTTTTCATTTAAATGAGACACTGCTTGGGGCTGGAACCCGTGACCATCAGTGAGTGAGTAGGTTAAAGTGGTATACAACAACAACAACAATAGTTTATTGCGTAAAACATCTATAAGACGTTTAAAGCAAATACAATAATTACACATTGTAGTGGGTACACAAAAGTAATTACCAAGAGGTCTCTTTAATAAAATATTGTGAAAAGATAGCAATTCGAATTACAAGGATTTGTTCTGCATAAATATGCTTACGGTGGGTTGTATATATTAATATGATTATTTAAATATTAAAATGTATTAATGTCCACTCCTACTGATTAATGCATAATATATAAACTTAGAAGTATTAAGAATACAACGTTTTGACTGTTCAGTGGTGTACAAGTCCTTAACCACTCGACCACGGAGGCGGACCAATGTGATTCTGGGTAATACACAACAGTGAATTGTACACACATTTAAAGTGTTTCTGAATCAAATCAAATTACACTTGACACACAGGTAATTATTTCTGAATCATAGAAATGATATATAATTATGATTATATACTACATATATACACACTATAGCTCATTGACTGTAGACGAGAATGACGTATTTGACTATATAACTGTAGACGAGAATGACGTATTTCACTATATAACTGTAGACGAGAATGACGTATTTGACGATATAACTGTAGACGAGAATGGCGTATTTGACTATATAACTGTAGACGAGAATGACGTATTTGACGATATAACTGTAGACGAGAATGACGTATTTGACTATATAACTGTAGACGAGAATGACTTATTTTACTATATAACTGTAGACGAGAATGACGTATTTTACTATATAACTGTAGACGAGAATGACGTATTTTACTATATAACTGTAGACGAGAATGACGTATTTTACTATATAACTGTAGACGAGAATGACGTATTTTACTATATAACTGTAGACGAGAATGACTTATTTTACTATATAACTGTAGACGAGAATGACGTATTTTACTATATAACTGTAGACGAGAATGACGTATTTGACGATATAACTGTAGACGAGAATGACGTATTTGATTATATAACTGTAGACGAGAATGACGTATTTGACGATATAACTGTAGACGAGAATGACGTATTTTACTATATAACTGTAGACGAGAATGACGTATTTGACTATATAACTGTAGACGAGAATGACGTATTTGACTATATAACTGTAGACGAGAATGACGTATTTTACTATATAACTGTAGACGAGAATGACGTATTTTACTATATAACTGTAGACGAGAATGACTTATTTTACTATATAACTGTAGACGAGAATGACGTATTTTACTATATAACTGTAGACGAGAATGACGTATTTGACGATATAACTGTAGACGAGAATGACTTATTTGACGATATAACTGTAGACGAGAATGACGTATTTCACTATATAACTGTAGACGAGAATGGCGTATTTGACGATATAACTGTAGACGAGAATAACCTGAACAAATAAACTAAACATGGCGCAGCTGCAGTTGTTGGCGTTTCTTCCTTGTCCTTAGCTTTGCATTTTATAAGAACTGAAAATAACATATTAAGACAGTATCATTATGCTTGTGTTATCTTGTAGTATAATTACAAAGATTAGAGCACAGTATTAAAGCATAGTTTCTAATCAAAGACGGAACCTACATATCCTCAGATAAAACGGATAGATAAGGACTAAATTGAAGAAGTAAAGGTCAGAATTGTTCGTGATATTTTGGGAATTTTTATGAAAATTTGATGAACGGTAAGTGGAAATCATCATGTTTTCAATAATACTTAAAAGATGTATAACGACCAGAAAAACACGTTCACTCTCAAATGAGGAGAGATAAGCGCTAATACATTTGGAATAAAATAAATTATCTTGTCTGAAGACTTCCACGATTGGAACGTATGAGCACAAGCACCTGTCGTTGAAAAATCACAGACATACCGATACATACCGATACATACCGATACATGTATTATTTGGATTTAAAATATACAGACATGATGATACTGTTACACATGCACGATAAATAATAATAATAATAATAATAATAAATATAATAATAATAAATATAATTATAATAATAATAAATATAATTATAATAATGTCTTTATTGTAGAAGTTAAGGTAAATCATGATTACTATTTAGCAAATCTATTTTTTTAAATTTACGTTTATTTATCGTCGCTACCGGTTGCCCATATGAGCGATGCCTCCTGAAGATATTAGTCATTTTAGAGTTTGGAGGATAGTGCATGATATAGACAGAGACCCATTCCAGAGTCTCCTCTGGTTCTTTTACGTGCACGGTGTAAAGTACCGACACGAGATCTCGGTTTAACGTCCCATCTGAAAGACTGTTAATTTATTTAGGGTCAGACGGGGTATCGAACCTGCGATCCCTGGATTACCAGTCCAGCGTGTTACCACTGGGATATAGATCCGTCTGTAGCAGATATATATATAGACCACGAAATATATACATGTAGTTGGAAAACAAATCGAAGACTTTGTTCTAGATATTTTATCAAATGTATCAGATAAATAGGTCACGACTCGTGATAACTCGTACTAAATAATGTGTACAAAAACGACAAAGAAGGATGACATAACACGTATAAATACAAACATAACACCATTAAGGCATGAAGGATTCATATTTTATGTCGTAGATTTTGTTATCCTTGGGGTTTAAAGTCGCACCAACAGCTTAGGTCATATGGCGAATCTCCAGCTATTATTGGTGGAAGAAGACTCCGGGTGCCTCATCCAACAGTATTGCATGCACAGACAGACACGCGAGTACATCCACCGACCATTAGCAACCCAGTTGGTTAACTTCCTCACATTAAAGAATTCGACACCCCAAAGGGATTCGAACCTGTAGCGCTGAGGGGCAAGTTATTTTTGAAGCCGACGACCTCAACTACTAACATATTAACCAAGGATGTCCCCTTTCAGGGGTATTCATATCTATATCACAGGTGCATTGAGTCATATCCTACAGACGGATCTGTAGTTCAGTAGTAACACGCTGGACTAGTAAACCAGGGATCGCAGGTTCGATCCCCTGTCTGACCCTAATACAATTAACAGTCATTGAGATGTTACTTTAAACAGAGGTCTCATGTCGGTGGTTTACACCGTGCACGTAAAAGAACCAGAGGAGACTCTGGAATGGATCTCTGTCTGTATCATTGTACTATCATCCAAAAATCTAAAATGACTAATCTCTTCAGGAGGCGTCGCTCATATGAGCAACCGGTAGCGACGATAAATAAACGTAAAACACACACACATTCATATCCGTCTTCCCATTGATTGATGCTCAGTGACTTGACAATCGACCTTGGTGGTGCACTGTTGTCGCAACCTCGCACTAACCATAACCATAATCAAGATAGATATATTTTATTTGGCATACACATAACGTGGCGGTTACAATAAATCCAACATACAATATGCATTATTAATTAATTAATTAATTAATTAATTAGATATGAGTGTATTATTTGCATGATTTGTAGACACACTAACACGTATATATGTTGTGCAAGTAGAATATAGCTGTATAGCTTTCTGTCCAATTCCTTCTTTCAATTGTTGTAAATAATCATGTACATGATAGAAAATAAATATGTTTAACCCTTTCAACACCACATACCTCTAAATTGGCTTACACAAAAGTGTAGATCCAGATCAGGATCTGCACTTTTTTCAAGTAATATAACTATTTTTAGAAAACAAATTACCCATTTTGATAAATGAACTGATCCAAATGTAATTTTGTTATTAATTTATTGGTCTAAAAATATCATGGACCAGTCCATGTCAGTTACTTGGTGTTGAATGGGTTAACCAAGTCGAATTATTCATCCTCTAACAGAGCAGTTGTATAGGGTTTGCAAGCATAGTATGGAAGACTCAGTTATATAAATGCTGAAAACGCGTTGGAGTTGACTGTATTCATCTCCAGCGTTCTGCTAGTCCTCCATGTTGAGCAATGTCAACTTAAAACAGGCTATCGAATGGTAAATATTTAACACAGTAATGAAAATAATGCAAATACTATTCTTGCCCGATTTTTGAACATAGTAGTATATTATTTAATACCGTTTCATAATTTCGCAACTCAACGTACATACAGGGCCCTTCACGTGAACCATTTCTAAGTAACAATGGTTTCTTTATACGAACCATTAGCTTGAAACTAAGGATGGCGATCTCTATTGTAGCAAGAACTTGTGTCCCACCCGTTTGCCTATAAATATGTATATTCCTTCATTCAGTTATAATTTGATATTGTGTACACATACCTTATAGCTGAAAGAGCAAGTAAATACGTTTAAATGAAATCGAAAATATAGTGATTTGTTCCGAAAAAAATTAAGTCCAAAATATGAAGAAGAAAAAGAATGCTCCATTAAGACATAAACGGTACAGTTTCTCGTCTGTATGCAGCTGAATCAGCTGCTTTGCAACCGATGGTATACAAATATCACTGGTGATTAATGTCCTCTTTGCAATTTCAGGTGGTACGCTTATAAAATGAAGGATAAATCAAAGAACGCGGCACGTACCCGCCGCGAGAAAGAGAACGCGGAATTCTACGAACTGGCCAAGATGCTCCCGTTGCCTACAGCCATAACTAGTCAACTAGATAAAGCTTCAATAATTAGATTATCAACTAGCTATCTCAAAATGCGAACTGTCTTTCCAGATGGTGAGTACCAAGTAATTCAGTATTTCTGTAAATATAAAACATGTACTATAGAAATACATGTACACAATGATCGACATCGCTCGAATTTTCTATTACCTCCTTTGGCAGATAAAGTCCGATTTATCCCGAAATGCATAGTTGTCTTTTTAGTTGGAATCCTTTGTTTTTACTGTTGTTCCCTAATCAGATGCCACGGGATAATAACGGGATTTTATGAAAATGATGATAATTAATTGATAACAAATTGCTACAGTAAATTACCCCTCGGATGCACTGTAATATATATATATATATATATATATAGAAATCTCGTGATTTAATAATTTAATAATCATAAGATGAGAAATCGGATGCAAATTGATAGCACGTGGTTCACTTGAAACGGCGATAAAAACAGAGGAAACCAATTAAGCGAACATATCCTGAGTATTCAAAGGGAGATAACTGGCCAACTACGATGCTTAGTTTGAAAAAAATAGTTAATAATGAATTTTAATGAAACAAACAAAAAATATGCTTATAACGTTTCAGTGATAACGATGCCTCAAACTTGTAACAGCAAAAGAACTACACGTTAGTTGTAAATGCCTGTTAAGAGTCAAACATATTCTAGATTATATCGAACAATGATTACCATACACACCTGCTGCAATAGTTAGAGGTTATTACGTGGCTAGTTTAATATCATCATAGGTAACGATTGAAATACTACTACGAAACTGCAAACATCTCTTATCTGTCAAATTTGACACGCTGCGACGCTACGGGAAATAAACAAACTATCACCGAGTGCGCATGCGTTATTTTCTCAGGAACTAGTTCTGATACGACTTTTTCTGGTTTGATACGGGGACACGTAATCGTATAAAGCCAGCAAACGTAATATCAGACTGGAAAATACAGCTTATCAACCTGGGTGGTCGACAGTATTGTCGTAGATAAATAACGGTAAAAAATATGCTAACATGCATAGCTAAGTCACACATCAAAGCACTTGTTTGTATACGTTTATGAATCGTCTCATCTGGATAAGCAAGGTCTCGCCACCAGAAGTATATTAGTCATTTTAATTTGGGAGGACAACGCATGATACAGAAGACGCTCCAATCCCAGAAGCATCTCTGGTTCCTTACGTGCCCTGTATATAGCACCGATATATGATACCTCGGTTTATACTGAGTCTCATCTGAAATACTGTTCATATTATTAGTGTCAGACGGGGGATCGAACCCGCGAACCATGGATTCGCTGTGCAACGTGTTACTGGAACAACCAGTATGTGCACCAGAACACTGACATATGATTGTAAATGGTTTCGTGGCATGTAATATATACACCATCTATTAACAGTGATACGTTTGCTCAGTTTAAATGTGCAGCTTTACAAATGTGTGCTCATTAATTGTGTAAGAAGCAGCGTGCAATGTAATTATATCATGTTTGATGACGACGTCGTTCAAAGACTGTCAACATATGCAAACCTCCCACCCGTATTGAGAACGATACCTCACCAAGCGCTATGTCAATAAATAAATATTTTAATGAACCCATTTTTGCTCTTGAAATAACAACATTCTCATTCTCAATGATTGAATTAGAATACAGATCACTCGCCCTGTCGGAAATATATATTATAGATTGTTTTTATCATTTTCATTTGATTATCAAATGAAACACTTCCGTACTATTTGATCTAGTTCTATTTTATAACTTGCTAATTAAACAGGAGTTGAAAGCACGTGACGTTGAAGCCAGATGGTGACATTTTGTTAACAAGCTCAATTATATTGTACTATATGTATTGCATTTAGTATATGACAACATATTTAGAGCATATAATACATACACAATATACAATGGAAAGGCATGGATGCACTGAGCAGATGGGCATGTACTGTTATAGTTTCTTGAAGGTTGCCGTTAATTTCGTGCCCAATTAGTGTAATATATAAATGTGCATACGTTTTGAACACTTGAACAACTAATTATATATTGCACACATTTTAATTGTGTTGGAAACTTTATTTTGGTGAAATGCATTTACTACGAAATATTCTTTTTTATTTAGACCAAACTTGTTATTATATACATGTACATGAATTATAAGTACGCCAATTCAGTTCAGCTTTTTACAGACGGATTTTAGTTTAATCATATTTTATTGCTCGATTAGTTTTTTTACATATATACGTGTGAATACAAACATGACAAATTATAGAAAAGCAAACGGGTCGGAACACAAGTTCTAGCAACATTAGTTACGACCCTTCCCGAAACAGACGGATCTGTAGTCCAGTGGTAATACGCTGGACTGGTAATCCAGGGATCGCAGGTTTGATCCCCCGTCTGATCCTAATAAAATTAACAGTCTTTCAGTTGGGACTTTAAACCGAGGCCTCGTGTCGGTGCTGTACACCGTGCACGTAAAGGAACCAGCGGATACTCTGGAATGGGTCTCTCTTTGTAGCATTGCACTATCCTCCAAACATCTAAAATGACTAATCTCTTCAGGAGGCGTCGCTCATATGGGCAACCGACGATAAATAAACGTAAAAAACACACACAAGCTTGACAATATACGAAATCATTTAGCTTGAAATATATTTCAACATTCGAGTACAACACCGTACTATAGGCTGAATAGACCGGAAACCTTTAAATACCAATATCAACATATTAGAAGACAACATATTTAATAAAGATATAAATAAAATAATAATGATCATGACTTGGAAGGTAATCCACGTCTCTACTCGTTTCAACCTATTTATCTTCGGTATGCCGAGGACGTCAGTCATTGCGTATGCGCACGGCCAGATGTTCTCGGCCCATCTACGCATCTTCATTCTACGGGTTAGGATAAGGCCATACCATGAAGTCCATCTAGTGTGCTGGGAACACTATGAGAATGCAGTTTTCTTTCATTAATTATGCCGGACAATTGGTCACATTCTTCCGACGGATTAAGAGTCCTTTCCCTCCACTTCTATTTCAGAGCGTCTGAAAGGATACTTTTAAAACGATCAGACAAATAAAATAGACACTTATTGATGGGGGTCAAGTGTCAATGCAAGGCATAGAGACTAAACAAACACACATGCAACCCAGATAACCACGTCAAACATTAACAGAAATACCGTCGTGATATTTTGGACATTTTTGTCAAATAAAAGAACACGTGGTTTATTAAAAAATAAATTCTTAAAACAGATTATTGCTAGATGCGACTGAACAATATTCCAAATAGTTTTGCTTGATTACTATGACTGTGCTTAAGTACATACTGAGTTTGGTCAACAATAAAATATAGAGTACCTGTAGGTATTGTCCGCCAATTTAAAACTTATAATATCAAGTGGCCTCTTCAGAAACGGGGATATGATCAAATCGGGAACGATTTATCGAAATATGTGAATTTGGGGGTTCAGATGTCCAAACACTGTTAAGAATTCTACATCTATTTTGTTTACTCAATTTAATTTGAAAAGTAATAGACTTAATGCAATATCTAGAATCAATAGCCACGACTGTGTCACAACCAATAAAGACAAGAAGAGATAGAGTTTAATGTACGGTAGTTCAATAATGTTTCATATCAGAAATGTTTATATAGCGGCGCTGAAAGTGGTATAAGCGGGTAAGTCTAGTGATTTACACATCTGATGACCCGTAAATCTTAGGATTGCACTGACGGAACAAAAGTATTTACAAAACGGTTATCTTTCACACCTGGGCCTTTTCGAGGTTGCTCATTAATTCTCAACTACAGTTGCGTGGTTGGTGGTGAACACATGAATAATGGATAGGCGTTTTGTCAATGACTTACGCCATGCATACGTCAAACAGTTGGCAATTACGTAAGAGTTTACTGCATATTGCTATAGCCTATTACGCACTTAAAATCAGCTTTAAGTATAGGATATAAGCCGAAAACGACCCACTATGTAAAATATTGGACTGTGTGAGGCGCGTAGCACCGAAGACAGTACCAATATTTTACATATTGGATCAGTTTGAGGTTTATATCTTACTTAAACACACACACACACACACACTTGTATAACAAGATCCTATTAATTAAACTTGTTAATTTCGTACCGGTAGGCCTAGGATTTAGTATAATACTCTGGCCCTTTGACACCAGTTCAATATTAATAATAATGGACGGTTAGTACAAGTGTATGACGTCACGATTGTGATTTAAAATAAAATACAAAGAATTGCAATTGACAGAAGAAAACAATTCTGCGATAACAAACTCTATATATTTGGAAATTTCCAAAATAGTCACAAATCCCCTAGTGCTATAAACCACTTGGTTGAATCTTGTTTGCTTATTATAATACACGACTTGAACGAAAGTTTGAGGTATAAACATATTAATTGGGACAATCGTGTACACGATGCTATTTTTAATTTTAAATAAACCGACTGCATAGATAAACAAGCAAATAAGAAACCAGAGAAACCGGATTAACGCCTCGCCTTGGTTATGCACAATCTCGTTGCACAAGGTAGCCTGGGAACATGCCTTGATATATTTTGCCTTGCCCGTCATATACATATATTTATTTAACACACAAACCGTTAATTGGGCCGTATTGCGTTTCTGATAATATCAACCAGAAGTAAAATATTGAAAACTCGACAGATTGGAACCCAGGCTATGCACAAGGCTGTGAATGTTACAAGTATTACAGACATATTTAGATGCACCCACTATTTTGAAATCAATGTTTTGGATTTATCCAAACGCTATTTTATTGTAAAGACACATTCAGTTTCTCCATTAATCATATCATTAACATGACGACTGTGTATGTCTTTAGTACCAACCTAACCTAGCCTGGTTAGTCAGACAGAGTTCACTAATTTCAAGGGGCTTATTTCGCATGCAACGTAATAATTAGTGAGTACATTCGGGAAGTAAGGATGTTCAGGAGAGGTGCCTCAGAAATGGATGGCCGTCTCAGAACCTCATTAACAGTACCTGACTTCAAAGATCTTTGGTTCTTAAATATTGAGAAAAGATGTAAACAACTCAGGTTAAATCATGTCCACAAGATCTTCTGCAGGACATGTCCAAGTTAAATGAGAGAACATTTTGTAAAATGTTGCGATGTCCATTCTTATAGCAGTTTTTAGTTTATACAAATTTATTTTAGCTCGATTGCGAAACAAGTTCTTTCAACTTATATTAATCACTCTCGAGACCTAATTCCTGATGGAATCCATCGCCATGAAGGAGCGAGAAGAAGCAATGTGGAATTTAAATGGCCTCGAGAGTGATTAATATAAGTTGTAAAAACTTGTTTCGCAATCGAGCTAAAATAAATTTGTATAAACTAAAGAGACTAAATCAAAGTTTGCTTTTAAGAAACTTGTCAAAAGCCATCTCTTAAATGAAATGCAAAAGACCTAAAAGTCAGTATTTGTATATGCTTAACCTGTCTGTACTTTTAACCAATGTTTTATTATTATATAATTAATATATGTGTGTTAGTTATTATTTGTGATAAATTGTCAAGCAATAAACAGTCAAACTTTTCCATCATATTAATATTGCCATGTGTACTATATAACATCATAAATATACATAGTCACTTCCAAGATCTCATTTGTGACTGTTAGACATGGACCCCCTTGGAAATAAGCTTTTTCATCTAATATTAATGTTTTACGGGATATCCTGTGCATATGTCATCATCATCATCATCATCATCATCATCATCATCATCATCATCATCATCATCATCATCATCATCATCATCATCATCATCATCATCATCATCATCATCATCATCATCATCATCATCATCATCATCATCATCATCATCATCATCATCATCATCATCATCATCATCATCATCATCATCATCATCATCATCACATCATCATCATCATCATCATCATCATCATCATCATCTCATCATCATCATCATCATCTCATCATCATCATCATCATCATCATCATCATCATCATCATCATCATCATCATCATCATCATCATCATCATCATCATCATCATCATCATCATCATCATCATCATCATCATCATCATCATCATCATCATCATCATCATCATCATCATAATCATCATCATAATCATCATCATCATCATCATCATCATCATCATCATCATCATCATCATCATCATCATCATCATCATCATCATCATCATCATCATCATCATCATCATCATCATCATCATCATCATCATCATCATCATCATCATCATCATCATCATCATCATCATCATCATCATCATCATCATCATCATCATCATCATCATCATCATCATCATCATCATCATCATCATCATCATCATCATCATCATCATCATCATCATTTGGTGGCGAATGTTGTACTGGCACCTGAATTAATAATATGTTGTTTATTGTTCACCAATTCACCAAATATTATGCAAATATTCTCAAATATTCCAAAATTCAGCTCATATATTGTATTTTAGTTTGAGTGGTGACAACACCTACTCGTCCAATCATGTATCAAACACTCTTAATGATCCGAAGCCACGATTTCAATAACAACGTCTGATTGAAAGCAAGGAACAGCCATACATGCTGAAACTATATAGACCATATTTTGCGTTTGCACAAAGACTATATCAACTGCATATTGCGTGTATGGTGCGTTTGCAAAGTTGTCATCACCAATAACCGTATTAATCTCTTCAACTCTTTTCATGACAAGGGAACACCTGGCCGCACCGTTGTAACAAATTAGAGAACGAACTCTTCTTCTATCAAGGTGTCATAGCGTAACTTTTCCGTATGCATGCAATTTTGTTCAACATTATATTCGTTAATTTACAAGACATAGTGTGAAAGGCAGACTGTGTTATTTATATCCGGGATTAGTCGCGCTACCTCCCCTGTTAATGCCGTTGATCTGAATACACTATTGACGGAGAGATGCGCTATAGATAATATTGCGTGCCGTAGTACAGAGATGACGATTTTTTTATAAGTCTAATCAAGTCAAGTCAAAATACATGTTACTCTCTCATTTCACATACATACATACATACATACATACATACATACATACATACATGGAATACTAAGACATATATAATGCATGCCATTATAGATTGTTGTATGTATGAGGATATCAGGGATATGTTATTTGCTAAAGCTTCCAGTATTTGTGATACAATTTTACATTGTCTAAAACAAAATAAATTCTTCACGTTATACACTAATCCGGCATTAATACATATATGTGCCAAAACCTGCTTTAATATTTTACAGCGTCGTAGTTCCTATCTATGTAAATAATGTGTACATTATCTTATTTGTGAACACATTTTTTATGTGAACTATGTAAAAGCTGTTAATGCATCCATCCCTGATCTGACCAGAGGTGAAACACATTCTAATTTGCGCGATAGTGCTCTTTTTCCGTGTCAAAATCTTAAAATAAAACAGTATTTTAAATTGTTTAGTGTTATGATTAGCGACTTTTATATAGTTTTTAGAAAGTAAAACATGCTTCACGTATTGCTGCTATTGTCTCTTATAATTCTCTTTTGTAGAATGGATATGTGCAATGTATGTGTTATAATATAAATTGAAATATATGTACTGTACATAGATGAGACAGAATTAAAGATATAATATAATATAGATTAATAAAAATTATGCAAGAATATTGATATATTTGGGAGCGACGGAGAGTCAAGTATGTTTTGGCACACATATTCTGGGGGTTTACATTCAGAATTATATTAAAAATAATGTGTGACCCACAACGCGCTATTGTAGATCACTTAATGTTCTTTTCAAGGGTCCGATTTGTGCGCGGAATTTTAAATTCGCACGTGTGGATTTACAATCGGGATATGTTTATGTAGATGACAATTTACTATACATTGCGAAATCTTGAATTCGCGAGGCTGGTCTTTCGCGATTACTCACGAAAATCAATATATCGCGAAAAGAACAATAGTCATTGATTTACCGTAACAGAGAAGAAAAAGAATCGTTTATTAAGACACAAACATAAACATTATGATCTACAAACAAATGAATATAATAATACTAAATACTAACCAATCAATCTTGTATTGCATGAGTAAATCTCTGACATACATTACCCATTTATATATACATATAAGGTATTATTATAAGTGTGCTTACTAATTGGAGCTTTTAAATGTTTAATATATTAATAATGTTGATTTTATTGGAGGATAATCTCAAAACATCCTAAAATATCATTCAAGGGATTAGTACAAAACTACCGCAACCCCTTCACTGTATCCATGTGGTTACACTAGTTATGCACCAAGCACTTGATTTGACTTAAATTGAAGTGTATGCTGTTAATTGAAGGTTCGTTTGAGCTCAAATGTGTAACACAGTATATATTTTCTTAGAATGTGTTAAATTTCTAAACATGCTTTAGGAAATAAGTAAATATCGGTTGAAGAAAAGTTTATATTCTTACATACTATATGCTTTCATACTTCTCACGTACTCATTGACCCAGCTTATGGTCAAAGTGGAAATACTCTGTAAAAACGTTCAAAATTGAAACAGTGCTTCTACCTACATATTGGCAAGGTACACATGTCAGAGCTATCTATGACATACAGTTTATTTTATTAAATTCCAGTAGGCTGTCAAGCCCATGAGGACATACATACATACATACATATTATATACAGTTAGCGAACAGTGCAAACATAAAGCATATATTATACAAATAATACATATGATGTCGTGATTTGACATTACAGCAAGAAATTCACGAGACAAATATTTCAGTATTCAATAATTGGGAACAATTTGAAAATATTCTTGTTATACGAATGCGTATATAATAAATTCAAAAATATCAGAAATAATATTGATTTGCTAAATAATAAAAACCATAGATACATATTATCTGATAATTGAAATTGTGCAAAAGCATACAATCCACACAAATGACTCGATCTGGCAAGTCAAAGCTTCACATAGTTAGACGACACAAACAGACAAGAACTCTGAACTGAACACGATAGACTGCATATCCTGGACCCGACCAACCCAAAACAAGCACCAATCCACACAAACAACTCTCTGCATACCTCGCATGCAACTGCATAAACACCCTGTTCCACACCAACATACTGCAAAATGTAAAACACACCATAACAAGATAACAGACCCAGGAGGAACGTCAACGAACGATGATGTAACTTATGGGTAACACGTTAGCTTTTCAACATATAACGCACGTGCACATGACGTATATATAACTCTATTAATGTATTCGTACTCCAAGCAAACAAACAACACCAGTCAAGGAGTGTACATCGTGTAGATGTTTAGTTTTGCTGTCCGGTGTACCATGAGAGATGGCTGGCGTGACGATTGTTCATGCTTTGAATAATAATGCAAGATGTCACGATTGGGTACATAGAACAGTAGCACCGCATCATGTTTATGAATACATTAAGGCTTCTGATATATGGGCATTTAAACGTGATTCGGAATCAATTATAACTACACTATCCAGTTCAAAGATTTAATGAGTGTGTGATAAGTAATATTGATACAAAATCACCAAATATATGTTTATTTTCCTGACTCAGAAGGTGGCAATGAAAGCAAGTACAATTAAAGCGTTGACGATCGATTAAGGAATAAGAACAATCCAGGATAACAAGCACCTGTCACATTGCTAAACAGTACCGTAGTCAGAGGCAAATTTCAACCGAGGCAATCTAGGGGGTTCGGGGGCATGTTCCCCCTTACAATTGTTGGGGTATAGAAGCAATTTCCTGCGTTTTCTGATTTAATAAGCTTAGACGTATAACTATGTACTGATCTTTCAGCTCTCTAGCAGTCAACATTTTATTCAGCAAAGGGATATTATTTTTACATTTTATTTATTTCATTTTTCATTTTGTTTGGTTTGGAAATTTTAACCGAGGTGTGCCTCAGTGTGGCTACGGGCCTGCTAAATGTCCACGTTTACTCTGTCTCACATTGGTGAAACATTCTTTTAAAAACAGACCCAACCTTCCACCATATTTTATGAAAATCCATCCGTAACGTTTTGCTGTATTCTGCTAACAGATAAACAAACATAAATAAACGGCGTCAAACACATAGCAAACACACACATAAATAAACGGCGTCAAACACACAGCATCCTTGGCGGAACTAGCACATTCTTAACACTTCAATTACAAATATAATTGTTTATATACCCAACACAAATTGTGAGGTGTTTAAGGGTATACTTTTATACCCCGGATCAATTGCCTGGAACTGTC
>CM026387.1:53012006-53144975 GCA_014843695.1 Archivesica marissinica
ATATACAATATATACCTCACCGAATATTTGAAAATAGTACTGTAATATGTTCCACACGTCTAATGCGTGGAAGTCGTGATAGCGTAGTGGATGCGCGTTCGCTTCAGGTGCGAAAGGTCCGGAGTTCGAGTCCCACTGGAGCCGTTACGAGTGTGCCCTTAAGCAAGGCATTTAAATTCCACGTTGCCTCTTCTCTCTCCCTCGTGGCGATGGATTCCATCAGGAATGAGGTCTCGAGAGTGATATATATAAGTTGAAATAACTTGTTTCGCAATCGAGCTAAAATAAATTTGTATAAACCAATGCGTAGACCTACACGTTTGTTATGTGCATATACAAGTACATTATCAAAACAAATTCACATATCAGCAGGTACAGAAGCACGATCACTACCATACACACATTCATATAGAATACGCACGTATCAGCAGGTACAGAAGCACCCTAACTACCATACACACATTCATATAGAATACGCACGTATCAGCAGGTACAGAAGCACCCTAACTACCATACACATGTATCAGCAGGTACAGAAGCACTCTCACTACCATACACACATTCATACAGCATACGCACGTATCAGCAGGTACAGAAGCACCCTCACTACCATACACACATTCATATAGAATACGCACGTATCAGCCGGTACAGAAGAACTCTCACTACAATACACACATGTATACAGCATACACACGTATCAGCAGGTACAGAAGCACTCTCACTACCATACATACATTCATACAGCATACGCACGTATCAGCAGGTACAGAAGCACCCTAACTACCATACACACATTCATACAGCATACGCACGTATCAGCAGGTACAGAAGCACTCTCACTACCATACATACATTCATACAGCATACGCACGTATCAGCAGGTACAGAAGCACTCTCACTACCATACATACATTCATACAGCATACGCACGTATCAGCAGGTACAGAAGCACCCTAACTACCATACACACATTCATATAGAATACGCACGTATCAGCAGGTACAGAAACACCCTCACTACCATACACACATTCATATAGAATACGCACGTATCAGCAGGTACAGAAGCACTCTCACTACCATACACACATTCATACAGCATACGCACGTATCAGCAGGTACAGAAGCACCCTAACTACCATACACATGTATCAGCAGGTACAGAAGCATTCTCACTACCATACACACATTCATATAGAATACGCACGTATCAGCAGGTACAGAAACACCATCACTACCATACACACATTCATACAGCATACGCACGTATCAGCAGGTACAGAAGCACCCTAACTACCATACACATGTATCAGCAGGTACAGAAGCATTCTCACTACCATACACACATTCATACAGCATACGCACGTATCAGCAGGTACAGAAGCACTCTCACTACCATACACACATTCATACAGCATACGCACGTATCAGCAGGTACAGAAGCACCCTAACTACCATACACATATATCAGCAGGTACAGAAGCACTCTCACTACCATACACAATCATATAGAATACGCACGTATCAGCAGGTACAGAAGCACTCTCACTACCATACACACATTCATATAGAATACGCACGTCGGACACCAATGTACCATAACCACCAACAACTCCGACACGTCGGAAACCAATGTAACGTAAACACCAACAACTCCGACACGTCGGAAACCAATGTACCACCAACAACTCCGACACGTTGGAAACCACTGTAACATAACCACCAACAACTCCGACACGTCGGAAACCAATGTACCATAACCACCAACAACTCCGACACGTCGGAAACCAATGTACCATAACCACCAACAACTCCGACACGTTGGAAACCAATGTACCATAACCACCAACAACTCCGACACGTCGGAAACCAATGTACCATAACCACCAACAACTCCGACACGTGGAAACCAATGTACCATAACCACCAACAACTCCGACACGTTGGAAACCAATGTACCATAACCACCAACAACTCCGACACGTCGGAAACCAATGTACCATATCCACCAACAACTCCGACACGTCGGAAACCAATGTACCATAACCACCAACAACTCCGATACGTCGGACACCAATGTACCATAACCACCAACAACTCCGACACGTCGGAAACCAATGTACCATAACCACCAACAACTCCGACACGTCGGACACCAATGTAACCACCAACAACTCCGACACGTCGGTCACCAAGGTAACATAATTTATATGAAATGTCGTGTTTGAACAGAGGCTATCCGCTAGGATTAATTTATTGTCAATATGCAGAAAGATTGATGATGATGATGATGATGATGATGATGATGATGATGATGATGATGATGATGATGATGATGATGATGATGATGATGATGATGATGATGATGATGATGATGATGATGATGATGATGATGATGATGATGATGATGATGATGATGATGATGATGATGATGATGATGATGATGATGATGATGATGATGATGATGATGATGATGAGATGATGATGATGATTGATGATGATGATGATGATGAGATGATGATGATGATGATGATGATGAGATGATGATGATGATGATGATGATGATGATGATGATGATGATGATGATGATGATGATGATGATGATGATGATGATGATGATGATGATGATGATGATGATGATGATGATGAGATGATGATGATGATGATGATGTGATGATGATGATGATGATGATGATGATGATGATGATGATGATGATGATGATGATGTGATGATGATGATGATGATGATGATGATGATGATGTGATGATGATGATGATGAGATGAGATGATGATGATGATGATGATGATGATGATGTGATGATGATGATGATGATGATGATGATGATGATGATGATGATGATGATGATGATGATGATGATGATGATGATTACCATTGCTAACATTACAGTCATACATACCATGCCATACTTAAAATGACTGAATATCATATTGTTGATGTAATCATTGTGACTTCTATATGATGTTTATATGTATAACAATTTAATATGTAGGTGACTTATAGACCCATTGGGTCGGGTGCTATATTCATGTATTTATGTATGTATTGAAATATGTTAAAGCACATGTCACTATAATAAACTATTTACTTACTTACTTACTTACTTACTTACTTACTTACTATTAGTATCCAGTTCGCATTGCAGTGTTGCTGTTGTTTGTTTGTTTGTATGCACACAATTAATGTCACCATTTATAAACATTACATTCCCGCCATATCAGTATGTTAGATTTTATGTGAATTTGATCAGAAATGATCAATGCAACTGTTATATCAATGTCGCTAAACTTCGTATGTACAATTATGTATATAATTAAATATATTTCTGTTGTTTTCTAAACCAGAAGTTGCGGTAGGATAGATGTAATTTTATCAAAATCATGTTAATTAATTGATAACCCAATTTTTACATTAAAATATCGTTTGGATGTGCTGTAGGATATCTGTTGAGATTTTTTTCTCTCTCCCTCGTGGCGATGGATTCCATCAGGAATAAGGTCTCGAGAGTGATTTATATAAGTTGAAATAACCTGTTTCGCAATCGAGCTAAACTAAATTTGTATAATAATGTTGAGATTTAATAATTTAATAATTATAAGGTGAGAAAATGGAAAAACATGGATAATATAAGACTGTGATTAGATTAGTCTCTTATAATTCTTTTATAATGGACAGCTCTACTTTTAGGAGTAGAATGGGGCAGTAACTAATGTATTTTACCACACTCGCACATGTCTTAGCTATTTATACGACACAGTAGATTTTCAGAGAAACTGAGAATCCGTAATAAAATAAATCGTACATAATACTATCACTTCCACAGACGGATATGTAGTCCAGTGGTAACACGCTGGACTGGTAATCCAGGGATCGCAGGTTCGATCCCTCGTCTGACCCTAATAAAATTAACAGTCTTTCAGATGGGACGTTAAACCGAGGTCTCGTGTCGGTGCTTTACACCGTGCACGTAAAAGAACCAGAGGAGATTCTGGAATGGGTCTCTGTCTGTATCATTGCACTATTCTCCAAAATCTAAAATAACTAATCTCTTCAGGAGGCGTCGCTCATATGGGCAACCGGTAGCGACGATAAATAAACGTAAAACACACACACACTATCACTTCCAGTCGACTATTTTTCCGTATTACAAACGTATGCATAGGTCGCAATTGCGAGTTTATTATATAGTTGAATATATAATAATGGCGCTGCATGCGTTACTCTATAAATCAATAAAAAAAAATATGGGAAATCAGTGAAACAACGGCTTTTACCTAAATTACTAACTGGAATTTTGAATCACCCCGATAAATACAAATCATACCAATGGTATTACAAAGTTGAAATAGTCCCCCCCCCCCCATTGGAGTCATGTCATCTCACCAAACGTGTGAAGCGAAAGTCAACATTTGGTGTCCCAAACACCTGCACGGCAGTTGATAATTTAATCAGGCGTACCGGTTTGGAATGCACTTGTCTGTTTACTTACCAACTTAATCCTTCGTTCACACTGAATCCAGTCGATATAGATTTATTCATATCGGTGCTTATTCCCGATATACCGAATCTCCGGGTGTTATAGTTTCATAAACAACTTTACTGAATATATAACGTTCTGTGCTATACTAGATCGCTGCCATTGTTTGTGTGTTTGTTTGTTTGTTTGTTTGTTTTGGGGGTTTAAAGTAGCAAACATAGCGACCTTCCAGCCCTTATTTGTCGAGGAAGATCCCGGGTACCCATCCGAGCATTATTTTCAGGCACTGTCACGGGGGTAGAACCACCGACTTCCTCACATGAACTAATTCGACACCACCAGTTAAGTCAACCTCCTTAACCACTCGGCCACATGTTCTGTTAAGTATATTATATTTCTATGAAGTATTTATATTGTATATTTCTATGAAGTATTTATATTGTATATTTTTATGAAATATTTATGTTGTATATTTCAATGAAATATTTATATTGTATATTTCTAAGAAGTATTTATATTGTATATTTCTATGAAGTATTTATATTGTATATTTCTATGAAGTATTTATATTGTATATTTCTATGAAATATTTATGTTGTATATTTCTATGAAATATTTATATTGTATATTTTTATGTAGTATTTATATTGTATATTTCTATGTAGTATTTATATTGTATATTTCTATGTAGTATTTATATTGTATATTTCTATGTAGTATTTATATTGTATATTTCTATGAAGTATTTATATTGTATATTTCTATGAAATATTTATGTTGTATATTTCTATGTAGTATTTATATTGTATATTTTTATGTAGTATTTATATTGTATATTTCTATGTAGTATTTATATTGTATATTTCTATGTAGTATCTATATTGTATATTTCCATGAAATATTTATATTGTATATATATTGTATGTTTGTGTTATTTATATTGTATATTTCTATGAAGTATTTATGTTGTATATTTCTATGTAGTATTTATATTGTATAGTTTATGTTATTTATATTGTATATTTGTATGTAGTATTTATATTGTATATTTGTATAGTATTTATGTTGTATATTTTATGTGTATTTATATTGTATATTTTTATGTGTATTTATATTGTATATTTGTATGTAGTATTTATATTGTATATTTGTATGTAGTATTTATATTGTATATTTATGATTATTTATATTGTATATTTATTTGTATGTTTGTGTGTATTTATATTGTATATTTTATGGTATTTATTTGTATATTTCTATGTAGTATTTATATTGTATATTTCTATGAAGTATTTATGTTGTATATTTCTATGAAGTACATATATGGTATATTTCTATAATATTTATATTGTATATTTTTATGAACTATTTATATTGTATATTTCTATGAATTATTATATTGTATATTTCTGTGAAATATTTATATTGTATATTTTTATGAAATATTTATATGTATATTTCAATGAAGTATATATATTGTATATTTCTATGAAGTATTTATATTGTATATTTCTATGTAGTATTTATGTTGTATATTTCTATGAAATATTTATATTGTATATTTCTATGAACTATTTATATGGTATATTTCTGTGAAATATTTATATTGTATATTTCTATGGTATATTTCTATGAAATATATATATATGTATATTTCTATGAAGTATTTATGTTGTATATTTCTATGAAGTATTTATATTGTATATTTCTATGAAATATTTATATTGTATATTTCTATGAACTATTTATATGGTATATTTCTATGAACTATTTATATTGTATATTTCTATATATTGTATATTTCTATGAACTATTTATGTTGTATATTTCTATATATTGTATATTTCTATGAACTATATTTATATTGTATATTTCTATGAAGTATTTATGTTGTATATTTCTATGAAATATTTATATGGTATATTTCTATATATTGTATATTTCTATGAACTATTTATATGGTATATTTCTATATATTGTATATTTCTATGAACTATTTATATGGTATATTTCTATATATTGTATATTTCTATGAACTATTTATATGGTATATTTCTATATATATTGTATATTTCTATGAACTATTTATATGGTATATTTCTATATATTGTATATTTCTATGAACTATTTATATGGTATATTTCTATATATTGTATATTTCTATGAACTATTTATGTGGTATATTTCTATATATTGTATATTTCTATGAACTATTTATATGGTATATTTCTATATATTGTATATTTCTATGAACTATTTATGTGGTATATTTCTATATATTGTATATTTCTATGAACTATTTATGTGGTATATTTCTATATATTGTATATTTCTATGAACTATTTATGTGGTATATTTCTATATATTGTATATTTCTATGAACTATTTATGTGGTATATTTCTATATATTGTATATTTCTATGAACTATTTATGTGGTATATTTCTATATATTGTATATTTCTATGAACTATTTATGTGGTATATTTCTATATATTGTATATTTCTATGAACTATTTATGTGGTATATTTCTATATATTGTATATTTCTATGAACTATTTATGTGGTATATTTCTATATATTGTATATTTCTATGAACTATTTATGTGGTATATTTCTATATATTGTATATTTCTATGAACTATTTATGTGGTATATTTCTATATATTGTATATTTCTATGAACTATTTATATGTATATTTCTATATTTGTATATTTAAAAGTTTTTTTATATTGTATATTATGTTTGTGTATATTCATATATTGTATATTTCTATGAACTATTTATGTGTATATTCATATATTGTATATTTCTATGAACTATTTATGTGTATATTCATATATTGTATATTTCTATGAACTATTTATGTGGTATATTTCTATATATTGTATATTCTATGAACTATTTATATGGTATATTTCTATATATTGTATATTTCTATGAACTATTTATATGGTATATTTCTATATATTGTATATTTCTATGAACTATTTATATGGTATATTTCTATATATTGTATATTTCTATGAACTATTTATATGGTATGTTTCCATGAAGTACCTATATGATATATGTCTATGAATTATTACTTGGATATGAATGTAAGACTATTTTGTGCCGTTATTTGCCTACCCCAATGCTGCCTACCACCCAGTTTGCTGCTTTGATACATTCACGAGCCCGTATTAAACCAGAAACAGCCGTATCAGAACTAGTTCCTTCCGTAGCGCCCCAGTGTCCTTCAGATACATACAAGAAAATAAGTATTATTACTAATGAAATATAATTTATACGAGTTAAGCAATGTTTAAGTTTATGGATAATTTACACGAGTTAAGCAATATTCAAGTTTATGGATAATTTACACGAGTTAAGCAATATTCAAGTTTATGGATAATTTACACACGAGTTAAGCAATATTCAAGTTTATGGATAATTTACACACGAGTTAAGCAATATTCAAGTTTATGGATAATTTACACGAGTTAAACAATATTCAAGTTTATGGATAATTTACACACGAGTTAAGCAATATTCAAGTTTATGGATAATTTACACGAGTTAAGCAATATTCAAGTTTATGGATAATTTACACGAGTTAAGCAATATTCAAGTTTATGCATTGTTTACGGTTCTGGAATAGATTTCCATCATGATTCGTCTTGTCGTATGTGTGATAAGACTGCAATGTTTACACTGTTTAGACTAAGCTCATTAATATATTTAAATCGCTGTTTAACAGTCTGCTGCATTTCCAGAATAACGTTAAAATATAAATAATGTAAACGTTTATGACCTGGCTGTTATCAAAAACGACGAAACCACAAACTAAGCACGAAAATAACTGTTTCACAATAATGTGTAGGTATTTTGCCACGCTATTTGGTTTGATCTATTTTCTAAGACTCCAGTAAGAACCAGTAACCAGCTAATCACGACTAAAGTCGCATTTGCAAACAGCATAGATCCAGAACTTGCATTCTGATCAGACTATATGTTGTTTGCTATTCGGATAGTGGAGCTAAACACGTGACTGAATAGCAACAACATAGATCTGGATCTATGTTGTTTGCACATTCCTTCCAATGTTTTCAGCGTTTGAAGGGTTAAAGTAACGTTTACGCGCTCTTTTTATATGTTGTTGTGTAAACAGTAAATGACACGAGGGTAATGGATCTAGACTACGTTGTTGGGTCAGTTAAACCAGCAAATAACACGATGGTAATGGATCTAGACTACGTTGTTGGGTCAGTTAAACCAGCAAATAACACGATGGTAATGGATCTAGATTACGTTGTTGGGTCAGTTAAACCAGCAAATAACACGATGGTAATGGATCTAGATTACGTTGTTTTGTCAGTTAAACCAGTAAATAACACGATGGTAATGGATCTAGATTACGTTGTTTTGTCAGTTAAACCAGTAAATAACACGAGGGTAATGGATCTAGATTACGTTGTTTTGTCAGTTAAACCAGTAAATAACACGAGGGTAATGGATCTAGATTACGTTGTTTTGTCAGTTAAACCAGTAAATAACACGAGGGTAATGGATCTAGATTACGTTGTTTTGTCAGTTAAACCAGTAAATAACACGAGGGTAATGGATCTAGATTACGTTGTTTTGTCAGTTAAACCAGTAAATAACACGAGGGTAATGGATCTAGATTACGTTGTTTTGTCAGTTAAACCAGTAAATAACACGAGGGTAATGGATCTAGATTACGTTGTTTTGTCAGTTAAACCAGTAAATAACACGAGGGTAATGGATCTAGATTACGTTGTTTTGTCAGTTAAACCAGTAAATAACACGAGGGTAATGGATCTAGATTACGTTGTTTGGTCAGTTAAACCAGTAAATAACACAATAGTAATGGATCTAGACCACGTTATTGGGTCAGTTAAACCAGTAAATAACACGATGGTAATGGATCTAGATTACGTTGTTGGGTCAGTTAAACCAGTAAATAACACGTTAGTTGATGATTTCAAAGGAATACGTACAACTTTGGCCGGAATCGGTTACTAAAAATTGAAAATTGATGATAAAATTAAAAATTAGAAAAAAGAGTTCATATATTTTTCTTTGAAATGCTAAGCAACCGCCCCCCCCCCATTTAAGGATTATATATGTGTCAGTATGTGTAAAATGTATCACAACGCAACTGCTAACCGCATTATATGCATCGCAACGGAGAGACATAATGTAACACTATCTGAAACTAGACTGTGTGTGCTGTGTGATAACAGAAATAATGAAGATGAAGCTCATTATGGTTTAGCATGTGGGTGTGTTTTACGTTTATTTATCGTCGTTACCGGTTGCTCATATGAGCGCCGCCTCCTGCAGAGACTAGTCATTTTAGATTTTGGGAGGATAGTGAAATGATACAGACAGAGATTGCTCCTGTTCATTTACGTGCATTCAACGTGTTGAACACTCGACCAGTAGTAGATATGGAATACCAAACTCTCCATTAAAACATGCATCAGATTTGTATTTAAAACACCGTCGTGACGTCATACCTTTGTACTTGCAGTCCATTATTATTAATATTGGACTGCTTTCAAAAGGCAAGAGTATTATATCAAATTCTATGCGTAAGTGTATGAACTTAACAATTTTAATTTGTAGGATCCTGTTATATAAGTGTGTGCTTTAAGTAAGATATAAGCCTCAAATGGATCCAATATGTAAATTATTGGTACTGTGTTCGGCGATATTGAGGAGAATAATTATTGACTGTAGTACATTTACATACTACATTTATAGCGTTTTAAAAGCTCTTAAATATATTCATAGCTAATTTTGATTACTTAGCATGTTATTTGATACGAATAGTTCTCTAAATTAGTTTATTATTATAAAGTATTTGAATGGTCATTAAGTTTATATTTATCAACGAAGCTAAGCAAAGTCTTTCTGAACAAACCCAAGTACTGGTTAACCGCTGGAGCATGCCCAGGAAAGGTGTTGTTAGGTAAACTGCCCGACGGCGATATAGCCCAAAATGGTGCTGATGCGGGCGTAAAACCCGAAATATATATAACTTTCTGAACGTCAGCTGCAATTCCTGTTAGAAGTTTGGTATCGTGGGAAGTCGGAACGCATAAGTAAATTTACCAACGGATACGTAAATTGTCTATGTAAAAGAGGCGGAACATCTGTCCATCTTCGTGGAGGTCCGTGCGCTAAAATAATTTGCATAAAATTCTGAATAAAATTCTCTGTATTGAATGACCGGTGCTGTCTGTTTACTTAGGGCAATATCTTGCCAAGTCCACCCTTTCAAACTCCTTCAAAATTTATGGACATCGTTAGCCTTTGTTAACTCATTTGGCAGAATGACAATGAAATGTCGTTTAGAATGTCACAACGAGACTTCACACGAGAGCTAACGACGTCATCGCACGTGCAGGAAAAGACATGTTCGAGTTTCGAAGGAGACTATGCTATCAAACTAACTGGTGTAATGGAGTTTAATTGATTTTAAAAAGACAATTAATTACTCCCATAGTTTGCATGGCACGGGGGCTCTTTCACGGGGTAACACTTTCATACGAGCCCAATTGGGACAGTAACTTAATTAAGTGGTTGTATGTAGAATATACTAAAATTCAGTAACATTTCTGTTGCTTATCGACAATATTTGATAACGTCGATTAATGGGTCATCAGGTTTTGTTTCGTTTACTATGTTAGTTGATCTATCGATGTCTGTTGATCTATCGGTCATCAAAGACAGCGTCGGCCGTTACTGTTCATTGGAAATCAATTGTCTGTGATATTGTACCGCCGGTGTTTAAACAATTACCGAACAATTAATCGAACATAAAGAAATGCTCGTAGAACAGGCGGATAAATGAAAAATACTGTTTTGTTTAATCGTAGTTTTAATCTTTATTTGAGTGTCATCATTGTACATACATAACACTATAACAAAGTATAATACAAATAAAAAGTGCAACGCCATTCATTTTGAATTATCAGAGACATCTAGTATCACAGAACTATTTGGGGAATATAGTCAGTAGAGTATTTTAATAAAATACACTACATGTATTCTCTGAAGACAACAGTATATCATTCACACCAGTCAACCTAGCTATATCATAATGTAAATAATGGTACAGTAAAACCTGTGTTAAACCTCCATTAAGCAGCTAACCTGTATTAAGCAGCCAGTTTCCAGATTCCCAATTTGCTGTTTTATTATACATTTAACCTGTGTTAAGCAGTCACTTTCTGATATTCCCTTGGCTGGCTGCCTATACTAAGAGAGACTTGACTATATAGTTTATCAACCGTTTGTCAACATAATCCGTAAACATGTCTTTAATTATCGTTCATCGAAGATATCAGAGGTCAATTGATAAAAATCATTCATATTTGCAAATACCATTTCATATCTAATCCATCACCACTACCATCTAATCATATTATTTGATTTCATATATTTTCTTTATATATTCATAAACTATTTGGACTTCACGTGATTGTTAATAATTTCGTTGTGCATAATTCTGTTAAAGACCACAAACTGCAATAGTTTGTGTCAAATAATAAAATTGCTTCTTCTTCATCAACATTTATATGAATATGTATGTGCTTGTTGCAGGTTGACAAACGTGCCAATGAACCAAAACTGTCTGTGGACATATATATATATGAATTTATTTGAGTCTAATCTATGCACACTTTCCAAATTAGATTGTAAAAGTGCACATCCATTTTCTTAATTAGCTTTACTGTGTTTTTGCTGACACCGTAGATTGGTTTAATCATATTTTATTTTGCTCTATTATGACACAGAATCTACATACAATATATGCAAAGAATCTACATACAATATATGCAAAGAATCTACATACAATATATGCAAAGAAAGCACAACTGGGTCGAGCCACACGTTCTTACAACATTAGAGACGGCTCTTCCCCAAATACTAGTTTAAATACACATAACAGCTATAAACAAGTTAACAGTAGATCGCACACTAGACGAAAATACAGATAATGTGCACCGTGAATCGAATTGAAAATGATATAGTCAAATCACAGCAAAAAAAATCTTTGAAATCTATAGCGCTACTTACACTTAGTGAATCTATGCATTTTATTCTCCAACTGTTGCAAGTGTCGCAGCTACAGCGAGGTAATGCCGAACTGGTGACGAGGAGGAAACTGTAATTGAATTTAGTATGTTTAATGACATGCTAACAGAGATATTGGAAATATGCGTTGGAACCGAATGTGCTGTTTTAATGTGATAAGGGCGAGACTTTCACAAATGCCACACTGAATATAATAAAGGTTGTCTATCAATTTCAATATATGGTTTGGGAGGTAAAGTTACATATTTGAGGATCATCGCATATTTTGAGTTCGAACATCAGAAGTAATTCTGAATGACTCTAGGAGATAGGTGCTATGCTATTGAGTGCTTTAATGCTTTGAACATTAAGACTGTTCTTTTGATATCAAACCCTACGCTATTTATCGTCTGCTTGGAATTATGCAACCGAAGCATTTACATAGAGGCCTTGAATTCCCGACAGTAACTCATTAACAGTTTATTCAAATGTTTATTTAAAATGCATTTCGTACATAACCGTTTGTGAATGATTGGGTAACATGTAGTACGCACATACAAATGTGTAACAACACACAAAAAAACGAATATGATTCAAAGACAATTCGCATGTTCATTCATAGATCAAGTGAATTCGTAAATCAAGTATATCTTTACCGAAGGAGATAAATCTGAAGAATAGTAAATGTTCCATGCATGTTTTCGTGTCAGACTATTTAACGTTTTGTTTTCCTGCACGCGTTTAATCAGGTGTAGATTGGAGGCTGTAACTAGTAGGGAGATGATCGACGGAGCATGCGCTGTAGAGAATATATAGGATATGAACATCTGTTAGATAGCTTGTAATTAAATATTGTGGTTTCATTGATTACAAGTCAGTGTCTCCATCTTTGTTCTTACTCGTTTAGTAGGCCTACTATAGCCTGGGAACAGGCGTGTATATATGTTGCCTGGTCAGTCATATAAATATATTTTAATACCGAGATCCATAATTGGGCCGTATTGAGTTTCTGATAATATGTCATTTTGCAAGAAGTAAATTGGTGAAAAATCGACAGACTGGAACCCAGGCTAAGCCTACTAGTTTGCTGCATTATTTTTACTACATGATAATAAGGGGCGACGATAACTGGGTCATGACATTATTGAAGATGTTCTGTACGTCTGTTTTGTCTAAGATACAGTAGGATTTACCATTGATGGCTAATAAAATAAAATAATTGTTACCGATTGCCTACCTGCCTGACGTCTGGCATACAAGCATAGGACTCGGGAAGTACTGATGTTCATAAAAAGAAGTGTCTCATAAGTCAGAAATGGCTGACCCTTTAAATAGGGGTGACACTATAATAAACAAACACTTATGTGACGTTGTTGAAGTTTACAGTGATAAGTCTGAACCCGTGATAGGCATGGAAACGAATGTGTACGAAAACAAAATCCTACAGTTTACATTACCAGTACATGTAATACATTGTATTTTCTTCCAGGTCTTGGGGATCAGTGGGGCTGTGTGCCGTCCAAACACAGAACTCCCTTAGAGCGCGAGCTGGGTTCACATTTGCTCCAGGTAAATATACCCCAAGTTTAGCTCTATGCTAGGGTAAGATCATGGATATAAATGTTTTTAAGAATCGTAGCAGACGACATTTCATTAATATGTTTTTCTTATTTGCAGCTGAAAACACTCGAAATATTTCATGGAATTTCATGACATATTTGACTGTTATTTTTCACCGCTAGACCGGAAAGAGTTAAACTTGATTACAGTCAAACCTTTTTTTAGTGGTCACCTCCATTAAGCAGCCAACCTGTATTATATATACAGTCAAACCTGTGTTAGTGGTCACCTCCATTAAGCAGCCAACCTGTAGTATATATACAGTCAAACCTGTGTTAGTGGTCACCTCCATTAAACAGCCAACCTGTAGTATATATACAGTCAAACCTGTGTTAGTGGTCACCTCCATTAAACAGCCAACCTGTAGTATATATACAGTCAAACCTGTGTTAGCGGTCACCTCTATTAAGCAGCAAACCTGTATTATATATACAGTCAAACCTGTGTTAGTGGTCACCTCCATTAAGCAGCGCTAACCTGCATTAAGCAGCCAGTTTCCAGGTTCCCAATGTCTTGTTTTATTGTACATTTGCCCTCTATTTAGCCGCCACCTGTGCTAAGCAGCCACTTTCTGTGATTCCCGTGGCTGGCTGTTTAAGACAGGTTTGGCTATATATTACAACAATTGAGAAAGAAGTTCTTATTATTTACAGCAATGACTTGTTGGAGCGGATTAATACTTTTATGATCCTTCCTTTGGGGCGAAACAGTAGAACCCATGCAGAGGAAACTCCTCCTGTCCAATGTCTGGAAAATACAATTATACATATGGCAATTCGCAAAGAAAGCAATAGACAAATATCAGAGTCAAACATCAAATAATCAACATTAAAGTACATACACCAAAGAGCCAATTCATGCAAATTTTAGATTAATATACAATTATTATAGAAATTATTGCAAATAAGCCGTTATATAGCATAGCAATTATGAACAAGCAATTACAAATTGTGTTCATATAGTCGGAGTTTAGCTATTTAGCTATGTATATGAGTTTAGCTATTTAGCTATGTATATGAGTTAGCTATTTAGCTATGTATATGAGTTTAGCTATTTAGCTATGTATATGAATTTAGCTATTTAGCTATGTATATGAGTTTAGCTATTTAGCTATGTATATGAGTTTAGCTATTTAGCTATATATATGAGTTTAGCTATTTAGATGTATGGCTCTCCACAAACTTTAAGACATATTAAGTCGCGCATGTCTATCGATAAAGTTCACTATTTTGTGACAACTTTAACTCTAAACATGAAGGAATCGACAAAGAAGAACTTTGAAAACTTTACCAATCTGTGGTGTCTGATAGAACGCAGAACGTGACTCCACATAACAATCTCATCCGGAATACGTTCTCTCGTTAATGCGCCGCGAACATCATTATTTGGCAGAGATTTTCTCGCACAAGTAAGTCTCTATAGCTGGCCATTGTTGATTTAGTATAATTGAAAATTGATGGCATTCCTTCGATTCTCCACCCATTTACTGCCGTGTCCAATCGACTAAAGTAGAACATGCTATTTCTTCCCGTTTGCAGCTTGTATGGTAAAAATCAAGTTGCGAGAAAAATCAAGTTGCGAGAATTGCGATATGTAGTAGCCATACTATATGCAATAGGCTGTAGGAAATGTCATATGGTAGGAGCATCATTAAAATTGACAAATGTCAAAAACAGTTTTGAAAATGTAAACCAAACATTTACATTACAATATTGTAAAGAAGAAAAAATGTTAAAGCGAATGCCATTAACTGCTTAGAACAAAAACGTGTGATGTACGTGAACAAAGATAAAATATTCTATGATGAAAACCTAATACTAGCTGATCCCTAGGACATGGCATTAAGACCTGAACTTAATAAATAGCTGATCCCTAGGACATGCATTAAGACCTGAACTTAATAAATAGCTGATCCCTAGGACGGGGCATTAAGACCTGAACTTAATAAATAGCTGATCCCTAGGACAGGGCATTAAGACCTGAACTTAATAACTAGCTGATCCCTAGGACAGGGCATTAAGACCTGAACTTAATAACTAGCTGCTCCCTAGGACAGGGCATTAAGACCTGAACTTAATAAATAGCTGATCCCTAGGACAGGGCATTAAGACCTGAACTTAATAAATAGCTGATCCCTAGGACAGAACATTAAGACCTGAACTTAATAAATAGCTGATCCCTAGGACAGGGCATTAAGACCTGAACTTAATAAATTGACCAGAAATGCGATTAGAGGAAAGTTTTGTCATAAATTATGAAGCATTTAAATATGTTTTTCCACATACAACTAATTTTAAGTGCATGTTTCGTGATATATTTCTTAATTTACTTTTGAAATAAATGTGTTTCTTCTTAAATAACAATATAACCCCGTACGTTGTATAGCTTCACACAACTTCACTTGGGTAATTATACTAAAGGCCATAGAAAATGCACGCCTACATTATATGATTATTATTACATGAAAACATAATACGAAGGATTCCATCAAAGATACATCACATCTTTATTACAAAACACAAACTGAACAACTAAAAATATTCCAAAATGTTTAAAACTATGCATTTCTATAGTTATTGTTTTTCATGTAAAACAAACTTATCCGAAGTGTGCGTTTTCTATGTCCTCTAGTATATGTATCGATATAAGCGAACATGCTAGCTCAGTCGATAGAGCTTTTGTCCTGTAAGCGAAAGGTCCCGGGTTCGAAGCCCTGATTGGTTGCATATGTTCTCACCATGTGCCATCTACTTGTTTTATTTATCTGCTTCTTATTTTTCATAATAAATTGCGACATTAATCTTAAAATCACATATACTGACACCAAACAGAAACTGTGCACTTGCCTTAGAATTAAAATTTATATCCTTTTAGAAAAAAATGTAGGCAAATGTGATATAAAAATGTGCGAAATCTATTAAATTAGTGCAATGTGGATTATTATTAATTAAGTATTATTTTCTTCCCTTACGATAGTAATGTCTATAGTTGTAAAATTTGTAACGAAAAAGTAATGCTCAATATAAACGTGCACAGCTTTCCCATGGTGTCAGTTTATATCCGAAGAGTGAGGGTCTTATCTAATGCTTAGAGAACTTACCGGACCAACCACAGGCAATAAAGAGAATACGAATGTGTGGTTGGAATGGCGAATTCGTTTTTTAAGATTATCGCTTGTGTCGCAAACTCAGTGCTATTTTGTATATGCATATAGCCAGCAGATGCTTATATTACTTAATATGATATATAAGTAGTATGCGAGAGTTTTATTACAAGCAACGGTTGTCGTGGCATTGCAATGGCGCAATACGTGGTTATTATGACTATGCAATGTGTCCAATGACGAAATCAAAAGTTATCGTGACTATGTATTGAGGAAAGAAACGGGTTTAGTGACTATGTATTGATGATTAAAATGGTTATTATGACAATGCATTGATTATATAAACTGTGATTATGACTAGGCATTGATTATATACATGGTTATTATGACTGACTAGGAATTGATGATATATACGGTTATTATGACCATGCATTGATGATATATACGGTTATTATGACCATGCATTGGTGACATACACGGTTATTATGACCATGCATTGATGATATACACGGTTATTATGACTAGGCATTGATGACATACACGGTTATTATCGATATGCATTGAGTAACGAAACGGTTATTATGACCATACATTGATGAAAGACACGGCTCGTATGACTATGTATCGATGAAAGAAACGGTTATCATGACTACCTAATGCAAGAAATAATATCCGTAGTTACAATGCCATCGCTTACACGCGTGATGCAAGTCGATCCGTGAAAGCTGGCAATGGTTGATCCAAACATCTGCCGTCAGCACCAATTAGCTGTAATTACTTTACTCAGTGAAAACAGATCTATTTGCTTTACTCATAGATCCATACAGAAGCGCTTGCACAAGAAGCTATATACTCATCTGTGATCCTACATAAACAGAGAATGATAAAGTTATTTTTACGGCATGTTTCATTTCGATTTACTAGGCAACCCAGCTGTGTAGGAGGTGTCTCCTAGAAACAACAGAAATAACCTCACTATGTGAACTGTCAGTCTCACTCGTCTCATATTGTATCGCTTAATGCTTGTCAATGGAGCTAATCAGCCGAGACATTAAGCGCCGTAAAAGAGCACTATAATTCACTAAGAGCCTTTAAAATGCGATCATTCGATTAATTCTGTGATGATACCATACAATCACTTAGACATAACCCGGAATGGTTGTGATCCCGTTTCCGATTTTAAGCGATATGCGTAAATTGATTTCTGAGCGGGCGATACATTTGATGTACAAAATGGAAAACAAATTTGTCGCATGTCACAATTAATTTTTGCACGGTCTGATCAGAGATATAGGATGGGCGAGCCCTTGTGTGAGGTCGTGTCAATTTATGTGAATGTCGGTAGCTAGGTCACCAGTGACGTGCTGTATAAAATGATATACAAATACGAATAGCCATGTGTCTTAATTATGAATATATCGATAGTTTATTGTTTCTTATAGTTAACTGTTGTTTATTTTGCATTCTAACATGACTCGGCAAAGAAGGAATTTACCGTGTTTAAATCTGCAATAAACAATGGGTTAGCGCGTGATGTCAAACGCAACGTAATTTTACTAGCGTTTTTGTTTAGTTTAATAGTATTTTATTGCATTATATACACATATACAACAATATACAACAATACAAAGATTGACACACAAATGAAAGCAACTGGGTTGGGCCACAAGTTATATCAACATTAGTAATTGGCCCTCCCTCCCCAGTGAAATTAAAGAAAAAAGCTAAACTGAATTGGCGTAGTTATATTACATGTATATAATAACAAATTTAGTCTATCTAATAAAGAATAGTTATAGTTCATAGTAAATACACATATACACAACCCCACGTGTTGATGTGCCCCCCTCCCCACACACCGGGCAATTACTGCCGAATCTAATGTACAGTTTCACCGACAACGCCCATGTTATTTTTTTTGGGGTAGTTTTGTGGGCTTTCAGATACATTGGGCATGTTAGAATCGAAATACTATTTGTATTTGCGGTATTTATTGTCGAATAAAACATGGTTTGTCTTTCTGAGCGCCGGCGTTAACCGCTTTGGCATACGACCTGCGTGATTACTAGTAATTCCTACGCGTCAGAACTCCAACTCATGTTTTATTCGGCAATAAATTTCTTAAATCCAATATGTATATTATGGACTCGTGAGTCTATAAATACGAAATACAATCAGAAAGAAGGTCAATCGTCCAGTGGTTAACACGTTGGACTGCCAATCCAGAGATCCCTCGTCTAACCCTAATAATATTAACAATCTTTCAGATGGGACTATAAAACGAGGTCTCTTGTCGGTGCTATGCACATAGCATAGAGGCGTCGCCCAGATTTACTAGCAGCAGACGATAAATAAACGTATCGAAATAAAAATATATATTCTGAATAATAACCCTCAATCTAAACATTAGTCAAAGTAAGGCCTTTATTTGCGTACACATACATGCCCATCGCTAACAAGCACACTATATGCTTCCAATAGTCTGTGAAAACACTGATAAGATCTTATCTTGGCCTCCATCTTGTATGGCAAGTTTTATAAATGGCAATTTCAGGATTTTCCTGGTCATTCTTTAATTGCAATAACATAATTATTTTTTGTTTGTTATTATAAAATGTGATATCATTCTGAAGGTATTGAAATACACTTTTTAAATATTAAATTATTTTCTGACAATGGTGTATGGATTAGTATTTATAAGAACTTTACTTGCACCTTTTTTTAAAGTCTATGTTCACAGTTGAAATATTTATATACAGGCACATTATTATGTATTCGTTAGTGATAGGACATTTGTGAACAGATACGAACAATATGTCCATTTTAGAGTTTTCCAACAAGGTATGAACCAGGGTGATGGGATGGAAAATAAATAGTTTGTGAAGAAAACTAAATTACACTGCTGTACGATTAATATATCTGGTAAACTTTGCCATCCAAAATAGCCGCCACAGTATGAATGGTGATGTCATAGTTATAAATAGAAACTCATGATATGTATTAATTTATGAATAAATGCGTCAATGTGATATACTTTGGTTAATAATATAATTGTCATTCACTGTTACAATTAACGATATTTAAAAACATGTATATCATA
Source organism: Archivesica marissinica (assembly GCA_014843695.1). Taxonomy (NCBI): domain Eukaryota; kingdom Metazoa; phylum Mollusca; class Bivalvia; order Venerida; family Vesicomyidae; genus Archivesica; species Archivesica marissinica. Next base: position 53,032,420 of record CM026387.1, read on the forward strand.
ATTATGTTAATAATTTATAAATGTTCTGATGATACACAGTGTACTAAATTCACGTAATTTTCACGTTTTTACTGCATAGATAATTATTGTTACTATTGTAACATATTTTAATTTCTTTTGCATTTAAAATTCATTTCTACGAAGTTCTATAAACACATGATAAGATACACACAACAACAATCTTTTAAAGAGCACTATACTTTTTGTTTATTTTGCTTATCTTTGTATTGATCTATATCGCCTTCTATTTTACCGACTTTGTTCCCATGATATGAACTGCACTTAATTCACCAACGTCAATCATTATTTTGCAGACTCTGGACGGTTTCATTTTTGTTGTGGCGCCAGACGGTAAAATCATGTACATCTCCGAAACAGCTTCTGTCCATCTAGGATTGTCACAGGTATTGCTAGTGTTGTCATATTTCTGAAATAATTAAACTATTTGTTTATATTGTTTTACTTTAGTTCTAAATGATGCGTAAGCCCCGTGAAATTATTGAGGTGTTTGGTGATACTTAGCTTCATACCTTCATACTTAGCTTAGTGTGTTTGTTTCATTCCATACAGTTTATTCCTGAATGCTTGCTCAGTGTCTATGTGTCTCTATTAATGTTATTCATACCTCGGACCTTCCCAGTTCCAATTTGGACCACAGCGGTTTGAGGTTTCACCAACTTCAGTAAAAAACAAAATGGACTGCTCTACTAAATCAATAGAACATCAGATTATACTAGCGATATCTGGGTCTTGAGTTCAGGTCGTGGCGCGATGGGGTGTAAGTGTGGGCTGCATGCATTTATCATAGTGCTTTTGTTTAGTTTATGCAATTATTTGATTTTTCCCAGTTACTTTTCTACAAAATTCGTCATTTAGTTCAATAATACATAAATGTGATGTCTGGTGCGTGTCGCTTTCCCAAATGTTGTTAAAACGTGTGGCTCAAACCATTTGTATTCTCATGCTATGTTCTTGTACTTATACTTTGTATATCACGCTGGATGCAATTTAAAAAAGGTTTAAACTAAAAAAGGCATATGTCACTAATGGTAGATGGGTGGGGTAAGCCAAAACATGTGCTTCTGTTGGTTTACTGCTGGCAGTATTGTTGGTTTTCGTGATTCTTAACGATCTGATCTGCAATGCATATAGTCTCGCCGGAAACAAATAGTACACGAGTAAAAACAACTACTTATTACAGGTTGAGCTGACCGGAAGTTCCATTTATGAATACATCCATGCGAATGACCACGATGAAATGGCGGCAGTATTGACGATGCAACAACCAGGCAATCCGCACGTTATACGAGGTTGGTTGATGAACTATTTAGATGTTTTAGCTCGATTTCAAAACTTCTTGCAATATTAGTTTAATCGATACCGAAACCTCAATTCCTGATGGAGTATATCGCCACGATGGAGAGAGCAAATGCAATGTGGATGAAGTGTCTGGCCAGAGGATACAACCACCGTGTTCTGGTGGGACGCAAGCTCACCACACCTCCATTACATCACGGAGGTTCAACATATGTTATTTAAAGACCCACCTTTATCAAAGTACTGCGTGCGCCGGAGATATTAGTACATTGATATCTAAATGCGGGTCATCCCACCGACATGTTGTATATGTGTGCATGTAAACATTAATGTTAGTCAGTTCCTTATTTTAGCAATAATTGTCACCTGTCAGTCATAATCAGAAATTGATTGTTCGGCCGTATAAAATAGGAAAAAAACATAATTGTGCATTTGCCTACAAATGTATAGAGAAACTGTTATTATATTCCAGAGTACGACGTAGAAAGGTCTTTCTTCATTAGAATGAAATGTGTTCTTGCCAAACGTAATGCAGGTCTTTGTTCCGGTGGCTACAAGGTGAGCAATGATTCTTTGCAGATTGGAGTATATATCACCCCCAATTCATTTTAATTGCTAATTTGAATAAGTTATAAATTCAGTCCCTTTCGAGTTTCTGTGAATAATTTTGCTACAGACAGATTCAAATTAGCTTAGGGCATACTTATAGTTTGCTATATTTCGATGTATTTTCCTATTTTTCTAGATATATTGTGTTTTCCATATTTTTCTATATTTCTTGGTTTATTATAGTTTTCTATATTTCAAAAATAGATTGTATTTGTCTATATTTCTAGATATATTGTATTTGTCTATATTTCTAGATATATTGTATTTGTCTATATTTCTAGATATATTGTATTTGTCTATATTTCTAGATATATTGTATTTGTCTATATTTCTAGATATATTGTATTTGTCTATATTTCTAGATATATTGTATTTGTCTATATTTCTAGGTATATTGTATTTGTCTATATTCTAGATATATTGTCTTTGGGTAATATATGTTGCTATATGCCTAGGGGTATTGTATAATAGCTATATTTCTAGTAGGTATATTTGTTATATTTCTATGTTTTTCGTATTTTGCTATATTGCTAGGTATATTGTACATTGCCATATTGCTAGGTATATTGTACATTGCCATATTGCTAGGTATATTGTACATTGCCATATTGCTAGGTATATTGTACTGTGCCATATTGCTAGGTATATTGTACATTGCCATATTGCTAGGTATATTGTACATTGCCATATTGCTAGGTATATTGTACTGTGCCATATTGCTAGGTATATTGTACATTGCCATATTGCTAGGTATATTGTACATTGCCATATTGCTAGGTATATTGTACTGTGCCATATTGCTAGGTATATTGTACATTGCCATATTGCTAGGTATATTGTACATTGCCATATTGCTAGGTATATTGTACTTTGCCATATTGCTAGGTATATTGTACATTGCCATATTGCTAGGTATATTGTACATTGCCATATTGCTAGGTATATTGTACATTGCCATATTGCTAGGTATATTGTACATTGCCATATTGCTAGGTATATTGTACATTGCCATATTGCTAGGTATATTGTACATTGTCATATTGCTAGGTATATTGTACATTGTCATATTGCTAGGTATATTGTACATTGTCATATTGCTAGGTATATTGTACATTGTCATATTGCTAGGTATATTGTACATTGTCATATTGCTAGGTATATTGTACATTGCCATATTGCTAGGTATATTGTACATTGCCATATTTCTAGGTATATTGTACTGTGCCATATTGCTAGGTATATTGTACATTGCCATATTGCTAGGTATATTGTACATTGCCATATTTCTAGGTATATTGTACTGTGCCATATTGCTAGGTATATTGTACATTGCCATATTGCTAGGTATATTGTACATTGCCATATTTCTAGGTATATTGTACTGTGCCATATTGCTAGGTATATTGTACATTGCCATATTTCTAGGTATATTGTACTGTGCCATATTGCTAGGTATATTGTACTGTGCCATATTTCTAGGTATATTGTACATTGCCATATTTCTAGGTATATTGTACATTGCCATATTGCTAGGTATATTGTACTGTGCCATATTGCTAGGTATATTGTACTGTGCCATATTTCTAGGTATATTGTACATTGCTAGGTATATTGTACATTGCCATATTGCTAGGTATATTGTACATTGCCATATTTCTAGGTATATTGTACATTGCCATATTGCTAGGTATATTGCACATTGCCATATTGCTAGGTATATTGTACATTGCCATATTGCTAGGTATATTGTACATTGCCATATTTCTAGGTATATTGTACTGTGCCATATTTCTAGGTATATTGTACATTGCTAGGTATATTGTACATTGCTAGGTATATTGTACATTGCCATATTGCTAGGTATATTGTACATTGCCATATTGCTAGGTATATTGTACATTGCCATATTTCTTGGTGTATTGTACATTGCCATAGTTTTAGGTACATGTATATTGTACATTGCCATATTTTGGGTACATGTATATTGTACCTTGCTATATTTCTTGGTGTATTGTACATTGCCATATTTTTGGGTACATGTATATTGTACATTGCCATATTGTTGGGTACATGTATATTGTACCTTGCTATATTTCTTGGTATATTGTACATTGCCATATTTTTGAGTACATGTATATTGTACATTGCTATATTTCTTGGTGTATTGTACATTGCCATATTTGTGGGTATATGTATATTGTACATTGCTATATTTCTTGGTATATTGTACATTGCCATATTTTGGGTACATGTATATTGTACATTGCTATATTTCTTGGTATATTGTACATTGCCATATTTTGGGTACATGTATATTGTACATTGCTATATTTCTTGGTGTATTGTACATTGCCATATATTGGGTACATGTATATTGTACATTGCCATATTTTTGGGTACATGTATATTGCTATATTTTGGGTACATGTATATTGTACATTGCTATATTTTGGGTACATGTATATTGTACATTGCTATATTTTGGGTACATGTATATTGTACATTGCTATATTTTGGGTACATGTATATTGTATATTGCTATATTTTGGGTACATGTATATTGTATATTGCTATATTTCTTGGTGTATTGTACATTGCCAATATTTGGGTACATGTATATTGTATATTGCTATATTTCTTGGTGTATTGTACATTGCCATATATTTGGGTACATGTATATTGTACATTGCTATGTTTTGGGTACATGTATATTGCTATATTTTGGGTACATGTATATTGCTATATTTGTGGGTGTATTGTACATTGCCATATTTATGGGTACATGTATATTGTATATTGCTATATTTCTAAAGTACTATATAGTACTAAAGTTATTGCAAATCGTTTGAAATATGTGTTACAGTGACCAACAATCATTAGTAGTGACCAAACAGGATTTTTAAAAAACAGATACATTGGGGAGAACATAAGAACTTTGCAAGAAGTTATTGAATATACAAATCAAAACGATAACAAAGCAATATTATTCTTTGCGGATTTTCAAAACGCGTTTGATAGTCTGGACCATTCATTCATGTTTAAATGTCTAAAACACTTTAACTTTGGAGATGATATATTAAAATGGGTACGGTTGTTTTACAAAGATGCAAATGCCTGTATTAGTATCAATGGACATTCATCACAATTTTTCAAAATAAAAAAAGGCGTTAGACAAGGTTGTCCTCTTTCTCCATACTTATTTTTAATATGCTTGGAAATTCTATCAAGGGAAATCAACAAAAACGATAACATTAGAGGGATCACATTATACAATACAGAAATAAAACAAACATTGTTTGCAGATGATGCTACGTATATCACTGACGGCACAAAAAGGTCTTTTGAAACATTAATAGAAACAATAGAAAAATTTGGAAATGTCTCTGGTCTCAAATTAAATATTAAGAAATGTACAGCTTTAAAAATAGGTTCACTAAAGACAGCCAACATTGAATTTTGTAAAGAGAAACTTTTTTCATGGTCTTCAACGACTGCTTCAACACTTGGAATCACATTTACAAACAACTTCAGAACCGCAATTGAAATAAATTTAAACCCCAAAATAGCAGCATTAAAACATTGTCTAAATAAGTGGAAACGTTGGAAGCTATCACAGATTGGCAAAATAACAGTTCTAAAAACATATGCCTTTCCTAAACTTGTTTATCCCATAACAGTTCTAAACAACCCTAGTGCAGTCATTCTCAAGGATATTAACAAAATAATGTTTGATTTTTTATGGGATTCAAAACCGGACAAAATTGCTCGAAATACTATAATACAGGATTATGAGAATGGTGGACTAAGAATGATAGACATAGAATCTTTTATAACTTCTTTGAAAATAAATTGGATTAAACGTTTGTTAAACTCTACTAATGCAAAATGGAAACACATATATAATAAGCAGCTAGAATCCTTCGGAGGAACACTTTTATTTAGAAGCAATATAAATGAAAAAACATGCGAAAACTTAAATATAAAATCACGCTTTCTAAAGGAAATGATACAATCATGGTCAAAAGCCAATATTGATAAAAATAAAATATCCATCTCTAAACAATTGTTATGGAATAATGAAAACATTAAGGATTCAAGAAAGAAAACCTTCTTTTATAATGATTGGTTTAATAATGGAGTGCAATTCATTGAACAGTGTACGATTTTCGAAATAAAACGTTTTACAATTTTCCAGTTTTTTCCAGACTTTATAATGCAAAAACCAGAGATTATCTTAAGTACCATACATTAATAAACAATATACCAAAGAAATGGAAAGAGGATATGAAAAATGAAATTATGATGTATAACCCACCAGTGCTATTACTTGATAAAATTCACACAATAAAGAAAGTGAATAAATTTATTTATGATATTTTGATAAAACAAAGAATACCCGCAAAAAGAAAAAATCACTGCAAATGGGAATATGAAATTGAAAATTTTAATCCAAACTGGGATGAAATATACACAAATTATTCTAAATATACAATTGACACAAAATTACGTGCATTTCAATACAAATACATAATGAGAATTATACCTAACAACTCATTTCTGTTCAAATGTAAAATTATAGCTTCCAATCTCTGCCAATTCTGTAACATGTACACTGATACAAATAGACATATGTTTTGGAACTGTATTATAGTACAAGCATTTTGGACAGATTTACAGAACTTTCTGAGCAATATATTTAACAATGTGTCAAATTTAACGTATACAAATATTTCGTTTCTAAACTTCACTTCTGGCAGTAAAAGAATTGCAGAACATATTAATTATATTATCTTGCTAGCAAAATATTTCATTTTCAAATGTAAATGTGCAAGCTTATTACCAACGTTGATAGATTTTAGACCATACGTTTTATGGAAACTAAATATAGAGGAGACAATTTCATTTATGAAAGGAAGCAATCGTAAATTTGAAATCCAATGGAGAGATTTTCTCAACTCCAATAACACTACTAGTGAGCATGCCTAGTTTTAACATATGTTGTTGTTTTAAGTAGGAATCATTTCCGTAACACAAAAAAAATAATTCATTTGACAATTGTTATAATCCAAATTCAGTCTCGTTGAACAACGCTTTATTGATGGAATAGCTAGTCTCAAGCTTATTAATTAAAAAGCAAACTTTTGTATTATACCATTGTGTACAATTGTTATTTGTGTATATACCTATGTAATATGTACACTTGTTTGAATAAAATACATCGAAATACATATTTCTTGGTGTATTGTATATTGCTATATTTGTGGGTGTATTGTACATTGCCATATTTTTGGGTACATGTATATTGTATATTGCTATATTTCTTGGTGTATTGTATATTGCTATATTTCTTGGTGTATTGTACATTGCCATATTTATGGGTACATGTATATTGTATATTGCTATATTTCTTGGTGTATTGTACATTGCCATATTTACGGGTACATGTATATTGTACATTGCCATATTTATGGGTACATGTATATTGCTATATTTTGGGTACATGTATATTGTATATTGCTATATTTTGGGTACATGTATATTGTATATTGCTATATTTGTGGGTGTATTGTACATTGCCATATTTATGGGTACATGTATATTGTATATTGCTATATTTTGGGTACATGTATATTGTATATTTGTAGGTATATTATAATTTGCTATATTACTAGGTATATTATATTTTGCTATATTTCTAGGTAATACATTGTAGTGGTTACCTGAAGGTGCGGCAGTGTCCGGTGGAGATGTCCCAGTATGACACATATCTACAGAACGTCGGCATGGTAGCGGTCGGTCACTCCCTTCCCCCAAGTGCAATCACAGAAATTAAAATGTTCAACAATATGTTTATGTTTAGAGCTAGTCTAGATTTGAAACTCATCTTCTTGGATGCCAGGTAAGTCATTCTAGTTGCTCAGTGTATCTACTTATTCCCATGAAATAGTTTTGTTTATACAATTCGCTCGCGAGACCTCATTCCTGATGCAATCCATCCATGTAGAAAGAAGAGGCAATGTGGATTAATGTGTCTCGCATAAATAGTAGTATTCTGGTAGGCCTCGAATTCACGAAAGTGTACGGTGGTCGCCAGATCGGACAGGTGGGTTTTGTCCGGGTACTCCGGTTTCCTCACACACGAATGACCACATTTACGCTTTCATCGGCGCCATCGAGAGTGATTAATATAAGTTTTTAAAACTTGCTTCGCAATCGTTGTAAAATAAATAAAGTTAAAATAAAACAAATCACGACCCTTCCGTTACGAGATGGACTCCTTATTCATTACACTGTAAAGGTTGCAAAACCACCAACCTTCTCTAAGACTGTTGAACGAACATTATTTAATTTTACCAGACGAGGGACTATGACGTAGGCAATATATAAGGTATGATTGCTATTGTGTTTTAACGTACTGTCTCGAGGACCTATTGCGTCTGTTCTTGTTTTCGTCTTCCTAGTATTTGGAGACACTTCCTGACAGGTATTACATTTGTATCTACCAATGCGTATGTTGAATTCCATGAAGTTTTGCATTCGACTCTTAATATGTTTGATATCTTTTAATATATTAGAGGACATAGAAAACGCACACATACATTATATGATTATTATTATTACATGAAAACGAAATACGAAGGATTCCATCAAAGATATATCACATCAAACTATGTATTTATATAGTTTTCATGTAAACACACGTATCCGAAGTGTGCGTTTTCTATGTCCTCTAGTATAACTCCGACATGATCGCCATCTTGAATAAGAATGGAACGTCACTAGCTGCTCGCTGATTTTGGCCACGTCAGCTCAAAAACTGGTGACGTAAAATGTCAAACCTGACCTATTAACGCTTTCCTTGCAGTATGAAGATGGCTGTTTAATTAATTACATAATTTTGAATCTATTTCAGGGTAGGGCAACTAACAGGGTTCGAACCTCAAGAATTGATCGAGAAAACCCTTTATCATCATATACACGTGTGTGATATCATGAACATGAGATTTGCTCATCAAACGCGTAAGTCATATACACTACAATATCTACGCACAATGTTAAAATTTAATTGTGCATACGCTAAATTTATATACGTTAGTATTGTGTGGTAAGTTGGTTGCCTATAACGTCATTTTTGTGTATATGACGTCTATATTTACATTAGTATAGCTCTCGCAATGCTCCGGTAAGCACAGGTGCCCCTGGGGCACTGTTGATTTGCTACAGTTGCTGTTTGACGTCACATTCAGTCAAATTAAAGAAATTTCAATTCAATACACTATATTTATTTGGCATACACATACACTATATTTATTTGGCATACACATACAATATATTTATTTGGCATACACATACAATATATTTATTTGGCATACACATACAATATATTTATTTGGCATACACATACAATATATTTATTTGGCATACACATACAATATATTTATTTGGCATACACATACAATACATTTATTTGGCATACACATACAATATATTTATTTGGCATACACATACAATATATTTATTTGGCATACACATACAATATATTTATTTGGCATACACATACAATATATTTATTTGGCATACACATACAATATATTTATTTGGCATACACATACAATATGTTCATCGCCATAAACATAGCATGGCGGTTACAATAAATCCAACATACATCATGATATATTTTGAGAAAAGTGTGTGTATTATTAACGTAACTAACATTAATGAATGTATATGTATGCTATCATATTAATATGTATTATCACAAAAAGACAAATTGGTTTCGCTCTTTGCCAATATAGCTTCTTAGCTGGTTTATCGGTGCTTTAAGTATAACATGATGTCAACCTATTATTAACGTAATTTGTGTATACATGTATTACATTTTGTTTCTCATGCCATGAATACTATTATGTATGTATATTGTATTGCTAAAGGCAAGGTTATTGCCGATTTTGCAATAAAACATATTCTATTCTATTAATTACATGTATTTAGAAACGAACGAACGAACGAACGAACGAACGAACGAACGAACGAACGAACGAACGAACGAACGAACGAACGAACGAACGAACGAACGAACGAACGAACGAACGAACGAACGAACGAACGAACGACGAACGAAACGAACGAACGAACGAACGAACGAACGAACGAACGAACGAACGAACGAACGAACAACGAACGAACGAACGAACGAACGAACGAACGAACGAACGAACGAACGAACGAACGAACGAACGAACGAACGAACGAACGAACGAACGAACGAACGAACGAACGAACGAACGAACGAACGAACGTAAACTACATATACAGTTTTTAGTGACATAGCAATATTACATTCTACAACATAAGTATAAAATGATGACAACAAATGTAGGTGATAATTATTGGCATACCATATTACTATAGGGATGAACTATAGTATATAATTTTACTTACTCGAAATCTTAAAACATTACTAAATGCACTCCTAATTACAGTGACATCTATATATGCGATATACTGTATTTCAGTACAACATATCAATAAATACTATTTACAACAACTGAAACATAAACCTAATACTAGTGTATTTTAAAATGGACAACATATTGAAAAAAACTGTATCTGTATCTTTTAGTCGATTGTTCAGATCAATCAAGTCATATACAGAACAGTGTGCAATGCATATTCCATACTAGGATACAGCGTTAGGTGGAACACACCAAACACCCGAGGTGTTCTTGAATCAGAGGTTGCTTTTGTAAAGATAAGATAAGATATGTTTATTATAGTCTCACTTTACATGATACATATAATTACATAATATAGAAACTTTCATCATGCACACCTTTCTAAGAAGAAATATGAGAGACTTAAAACTTAGCAATATAATGAAGACACTTTTCTAAGACACAATAAGTACAGTAAAAGCCTTCGCACAGCACTAGTAAAATACTTAAACATTATATAACATCTTACTACTCAGTGATGTATTTACAACATTACTATATATACAATATGTTAAAATCTTCAGTTATACAACAATGTTTTTCTTCTATTTAAAATATTAAAACAGGTTTTGGCACTTAAAAATACAATATCTGGATTAGAAAATAGATAAGCAATTTTTTCACCATCATTAAAAGCATTGTATGTACAAGATATTGAACTGTATTCTACTCGATTGTCCTCATACAACCGTTATATTAACATAACATATAATTTTATTGTACATGAAATTCAAATATTTACAGAGATGGATGATTCATAATATAAGTTTATGTTTAAACTTTATTTAGTTTACAACGATTGCGAAGCAAGTTTTAACAACTTATATTAATCACTCTCGTTGGCGCTGATGAAAGCGTAAATGTGGTCATTCGTGTGGGGGGAAACCGGACTACCCGGTGAAAACCCACCTGTCTGATTTGGCGACCATCGTGCCATCTCACATATTCCCCGGCCAGAGGAATTAGATAAAACGAATCAATCTAATTGTACAAGGTATCACTTTTATGTTGACGACATCTTATTTGAAAAGACTAGGCAGAATTTGAGTGTGTGGTTTACGTTTATTTATCGTCGTTACCGGTTGCCCATATGAGCGACGCCTCCTGAAGAGATTAGTCATTTTAGATTTTTGGAGGATAGTGCATGATACAGACAGAGACCCATTCCAGAGTCTCGTCTGGTTCCTTTACGTGCACGCACGGTGTAAAGCACCGACACGAGACCTCGGTTTAACGTCCCATCTGAAAGACTGTTAATTTTATTAGGGTCAGACGGGGGATCAAACCTGTAGAATTTGATCAAAATCAAGTGGACTGTATGTTATATGTGCTAAGATGCAGGAATTAGAATGAAATAACATATTAAACTATAATGTACGATACACCGCTGGTGGTATTTTACTATTTTATCATTTCACGATATCAGCCCCACGAATTCACGATTTCAATTTCAAATCGTGAATTCATGAAGTTGAAATCGTGAATGCATGAAGTTGAAATCGTGAATTCATGAAGTTGAAATCGTGAATTCATGAAGTTGAAGTCGTGAATTCATGAAGTTGAAATCGTGAATTCATGAAGTTGAAATCGTGAATTCATGAAGTTGAAATCGTGAATGCATGAAGTTGAAATCGTGAATTCATGAAGTTGAAATCGTGAATTCATGAAGTTGAAGTCGTGAATTCATGAAGTTGAAATCGTGAATTCATGAATTTGAAATCGTGAATTCATGAAGTTGAAATCGTGAATTCATGAAGTTGAAATCGTGAATTCATGAAGTTGAAATCGTGAATGCATGAAGTTGAAATCGTGAATTCATGAAGTTGAACTCGTGAATTCATGAAGTTGAAATCGTGAATTCATGAAGTTGAAATCGTGAATTCATGAAGTTGAACTCGTGAATTCATGAAGTTGAAATCGTGAATTCATGAAGTTGAAGTCGTGAATTCATGAAGTTGAAATCGTGAATTCATAAAAAATGAAATCGTGAATTCATGAAAATGAAATCGTGTAGAATTGGTGAAATAGTGATTATCTCCAGGAACACTTTAATGACATTGCCAATATTAGGTACATTTTCTCGCATCGATAGACAGTAGTTCGTGCTTCAATTAAAGTCAATTGAAATGAAAAATAAATTGCTTTTATATCCTGAAATATCATTGCATCCATTTATCACCATGCAAGAACAAGAAGAATGCAGCTAGTAATGTGTTTCATTATTAAGTTTAAAATCTCATGAATTACCAATGCGATTAAAGTTGGATAGCTGTTGGATTAACGCTATAATAACATATTGCCCCGCAATAGACACATTGTTCGAGAATAGCCTTGTTGCTCGGGCTGTTTCGTTAAAACGAATCTATTTTCAAGTATTTGTTGATTTACATCTATTCATACCAAAGTTGGACAGAAATGAAATCCCCGGATATAGGGATAACTAATGAAGGGTAGGCCTGCACATTAATGAGATAACCATTTCGCACGTAGATAAGTAATTTGGAGTCCCGTAATGAAAGAAATATGCTAAACACCTGTGTGTGTATATAGGTAAAATGCGGTCATCAGCTATTGCATATAATGGGATTTGATTGGATTAGATAAATGAGTGACATGTCGATTAAATGCACGTGCTATGGTAATTCCGCGCGCTTTGTGCCTGATCAGCAATTTGCATAAGCCTTGTTCAAGGATCAGAACATTATTGAATAGAGTTTAAAAAAATAACACGCTCTTTTTGTGCAGAGACCTTACAATGATAGAGAAAGGAAACTGTGGTAGTTCATGTAAAACACGGTTATATTAAACATCGTAGTATGTCTGCTGCTTTATTATTACATGTATATAATATATAGATTATACACAAAACATACTAGTATTATATATCACAGACGGATCTGTTGTCCAGTGGTAACATGCTGGACTGGTAATCCAGGAAACGCAGGTTCGATCCCCCGTCTGACCCTAATAAAATTAACAGTCTTTCAGATGGCACGTTAAACCGAGAGCTCGTGTCGGTGCTGTACACCGTGCACGTAAAAGAACCAGAGGAGACTCTGGAATGGGTCTCTGTCTGTATCATTGCACTATCCTCCAAAAATCTAAAATGACTAATCTCTTCAGGAGGCGTCGCTCATATGGGCAACCGGTAGCGACGATAAATAAACGTAAACACACACAATACTAGTATTAAGTGAATATTAAATAATTTCTGTGCAAACTGGTATTTTTATAGGACTTGGAGGTGTTTCCAAGGTCAGTTATTTATATATCTCATTTATTTTATAATTCCTTTATGATTGCGAATTTTGCGTATAGTAACAAGACACAAGTAATTTACTAGATTTAGAGCATACGAGCATTTGACAACGTTATTGGGTTTGTAGATGGAAGCGTACTACCAAACACACACAGACATACGTAAACACTACTTTAATAGTATAATTAGTGCTGAACAAAGCAATTAAATATAAACAAATCACACTTTTTTAATAGAAGACATATATGCATTTATTGTATAACTGGGCTGAAAGAAGTAACATGATCTATCTATCTATGTCTATACAAAAAGTAAGAACATTATTGTTTTAAAATCAAAAGTTTATACAACACAAAAAGCATGCGTTGTTTTCTTATTTAACTATATTCCTGGAAGAAACCTTTGTAACCTGTATAAACCTCTGTAACCTGTATAAACCTTTGTAACCTGTATAAACCTTTGTAACCTGTATACACCTTTGTAACCTGTATAAACCTTTGTAACCTGTATAAACCTTTGTAACCTGTATAAACCTTTGTAACCTGTATAAACCTCTGTAACCTGTATAAACCTCTGTAACCTGTATAAACCTTTGTAACCTGTATAAACCTTTGTAACCTGTATAAACCTATGTAACCTGTATAAACCTTTGTAACCTGTATAAACCTCTGTAACCTGTATAAACCTCTGTAACCTGTATAAACCTCTGTAACCACCTCTGTAACCTGTATAAACCTCTGTAACCTGTATAAACCTTTGTAACCTGTATAAACCTCTGTAACCTGTATAAACCTCTGTAACCTGTATAAACCTCTGTAACCTGTATAAACCTTTGTAACCTGTATAAACCTCTGTAACCTGTATAAACCTCTGTAACCTGTATAAACCTTTGTAACCTGTATAAACCTTTGTAACCTGTATAAACCTTTGTAACCTGTATAAACCTCTGTAACCTGTATAAACCTCTGTAACCTGTATAAACCTTTGTTTTTAAAACAATAATGTTCTTACTTTTTGTTCAGCCCAATTATACTATCAAAGCACAAAATGATGTCTTCTATATGTGTATGCCCTTAATAATACTATCAAAGCACTGATATCTCTGCCTGTGCAAACACGTGACCAGCGTGTCTAAGAGAAATTACTGCAGTCCAAAGACACGACTACCCGTTAGCATTGTACACGATTTAAAAATGCACCACTAAGCGGAATCCATCAAGTAAAGAACGACACATAGACACATAAACACAAGTCAACATAATAACCCCCCCCCCCTCCAAACAATTTCCAATCTCATATACATCCGCAAACGGAAAGTAGAAACCTTTTTTTAAATCATCACCTTTAGCATGGTTTATTAATATTGCTGGCATTAAAAACGTGACACTCACACACAATGTATTTTGATTTGTTGAAGAGGAATATATCTGTAACTTTAAATCTTTAACTTAAGACAATTTCTCCGCCATAACATACATGCACTATATAAATAATTAAAGCTGGACCGCGTGACGTATAACATATCAAATTTGTGTAAAAAGAAATTGTGATAAATTGACAATGGACTTTCTTAGTAGTAAATCGTGTAATGGTATTAAATTGTGTGTTCAATATCTTTCTTTACGTGCTTTGGTTAAAGAGAAAACGCCAAAAGCGTGTGCATGGCCTGTCATCGATTACGCACGTTTATATACTATGCTAGTAAGTTTTAAACTAAAAACGAATCGTGTACATCAATTTAAAATGACTAAATTAATGTGTGTTTTACGTTTATTTATCGTCGCTACCGGTATATGCCCATATGAGCGACACCTCCTGAAGAGATTAATCATTTTAGATTTTTGGAGGATAGTGCAATGATACAGAGAGAGACCCATTCCAGAGTCTCCTCTGGTTCTTTTACGTGCACGATGTAAAGCACCGATACGAGACCTCGGTTTAAGGTCCCATCTGAAAGACTGTTAATTTTATTAGGGTCAGACGGGGGATCGAACCTGCGATCCCTGGATTACCGACTAAATTAGTGATACAACAGCGCTATATAGGCGGCGTATCGTATTTGCGTTAAAATCGCGTTGTTTTTAATGTACAAAACGCTAACTTGCGTGCAATGGAACATGATAATATGTATTCGTGCTTAGTGCCATATAATTATGAGCCGGTTTAGGCCCTATACATACAGTAAAAGAATTAACTACACTTCAAAGCATCAATTTATAGCGTCTCGATCGACGTATCCATTCCGGGGAGTGTTGAAGATTTTTGTAGCTTTACAAACTATCCCAATATACAGATCATGGACGTTAATATATGTTGTCACACGAGTGAGTTGACAGTCGTCAGTCTCTTGGACACCAAGTATATAATAGAAATGTGTAATCTTAGTGTTGAATTCTGCTGTTTTGAATGTCACCTATATTTCAATAATGGCTTACACAGGGAATCGTAATCATGACGTGACATACCTTACAAACGTGATAAGAGCTAAAGTAATCCAAATGAGTTAATTCCACACTGGAATCGCCGTGAGGTAAATTATTACGCAATACATGTGGACATTTAAGCGCTCTGTAGCCATATTTGTTTATTTGTATGTGTTCACATATATGTTGCATGTCATAAATTGAAAAGCAATTATGCTTTTATAACGCTAATGTAATTATTTTATCTATACTCGAGGACATCGAAAACGCACACCTACATTATATACTAGAGGACATAGAAAACGCACACCTACATTATATACTAGAGGACATAGAAAACGCACACCTACATTATATACTAGAGGACATAGAAAACGCACACCTACATTATATACTAGAGGACATAGAAAACGCACACCTACATTATATACTAGAGGACATAGAAAACGCACACCTACATTATATACTCGAGGACATAGAAAACGCACACCTACATTATATACTAGAGGACATAGAAAACGCACACCTACATTATATACTCGAGGACATAGAAAACGCACACCTACATTATATACTAGAGGACATAGAAAACGCACACCTACATTATATACTAGAGGACATAGACAACGCACATCTACATTATATACTAGAGGACATAGAAAACGCACACCTACATTATATACTAGAGGACATAGAAAACGCACACCTACATTATATAATTATTATTACATGAAAACGAAATACGAAGGATTCCGTCAAAGATATATCACATCTTTATTACAAAACACAAACTGAACAACTAAAAATATTCCATAATGTTTAAAACTATATATTTATATAGTTATTGTTTTTCATGTAAAACACACTTATCCGAAGTGTGCGTTTTCTATATCTAGTATATATATATACTTTGATTAATTATCTAATTCATAGAATACGTTAAATGACGTCATTCAATGATATTACGTCATACACCCGCATGTACCATTTTGCCTATATGCGTCAACTATTTATATATGCTAATTTAGATATCTGTGTTTCAGTGTTAATGAAAGGTCAGGTAACCACCCGATACTACCGGTTCATGTGTAAAGATGGCGGCTGGGTTTGGGTACAAAGCTATGCCACAATAGTCCACAACAGTAGATCGTCCAGACCACACTGTATCGTCAGCGTCAACTACGTTCTCAGGTCAGTGCTTTGTTCATCTATAAATGTCCACCCTGCTAATGCAGTTAGGTCGTAGTGCGACACTCCAAATATTAGGCAGACCACTGGTGCCCCTTCGAGTAGTATTTCAGACACGGACGGGCAGCCGGGTGGTTGGATGCCTTCCTCACATGAAAGAATTCGACACACCCAGGAGGAGCAAGTGATTTGAAGTCACTGACCGTAACGACTCGGCAACGGAGGCATCCCTATAGGGATCGTAATTCCATCTTTTAAGTGGCGGGGGAAGACGCCAGGTGCCCCCCTCCGACTATTGTTTCAAGCATGAGTGAACCTGCTAGGTATTACCACCTACCTTCCGCAATCGTGACTGGCAAGTGGCTTGACGTAATAAGCATGCATCTTTTATAATTAAGACTAGTTTGACGTCTTGCCTAAGCGAAATCAAGCAGTACGGATTTAGTTAAACAAATTACTTCCAATATGTACAATGTCATTTATATGTTAAGAAGAACGCATACACTGTCGCTCTTTCTCCTGTAAAGATTTGTTGCATAAAAATCATTCTGCTTCTGCTTTCTTCTTCTCTTCTTGTTCTGCTTCTGCTTTCTTCTTCTCTTCATGTTCTGCTTCTGCTTTCTTCATCTCTTCTTGTTCTGCTCCTGCTTTCTTCTTCTATTCTAGTTCTGCTTCTGCTTTATTCTTCTATTCTAGTTCTGCTTCTGCTTTCTTCTTCTCTTCCAGTTCTGCTTCTGCTTTCTTCTTCTCTTTCAGTTCTGCTTCTGCTTTCTTATTCTCTTCTTGTTCTGCATCTGCTTTCTTCTGCTCTTCTTGTTCTGCTTCTGCTTTCTTCTTCTATTCTTGTTCTGCTTTCTTCTTCTATTCTTGTGCTGCTTTCTTCTTCTATTCTTCTTCGGCTTCTCTCTCTTTCTCTCTTTTTCTCTTTCTCTCTCTCTCTCTCTCTCTCTCTCTCTCTCTCTCTCTCACCCTCTCTCACCCTCTCTCCCTTCTCACGTGTCATTTACCATACATATTATCTTTTCAAACGTATATCAAGGTATATACCATTGAAAACTTTAACCATTAGTTTTGCTCTATAAATGTACTTGTTTATAGCTGTTAAGTGTGTTTAAACCATTATTTGGGAAGAGCCGTCTCTAATTTTGTAAGAACATGTGGCTTTGTGCAGTTTTGCTTTCTTTACATATATTGTATGTAGATTCTGTGTCATAGTAGAGCTAAATAAAATATGATTAAACGAATACACAACACAACTATACAATGTAATTATATTGTCTGGGTGTGTTGTTGTGAGATATTGCTACAATGCATATTACATACATTGGTTTTATTAAAGCACAATGTTACGCAACGATTCTCTGTCTGTGTCAATGCTTACCATTACATCTTAGATTGTTATTGCAGTGAGTGTGAGGCGGCTAACTTGCGAACACATATAGACCAGACGGTACATAAAGATGTCCAGGAGTTCGCAGTACAAGATAGGCATAAAATTGGAAAATCAAGAACTCCGAAATCTAAACAGAGACAATCACCGTATCCGTCGCTACCAGAAACTAGAGATTACCCGACGGAATTCGAAAATGGATTTAAGGGTGATGTTGATATTGCAACTCCGTTGCAGGGCTTTCAGGGTATTTCATATTCACCGACGTTAATAACGCACTCACATGATACGTTGCTAGAACGTTACAATGCATTATACTCGACATATTCCAACACTACAATGGGATCCCATTCCTTCAAAGACTGTGCTTACAGCTACCCGACTCAGCAATCGCATTTTGATAGCGGGCAGTATAGGATTAGTTGTGAAGATGCATTTGCGCCAAGAGATCCGGCCGATTTTCTTCAGCTGCATTCAAATACGGATGATGAACCAAAATTAAATGAAACAATACATTTGACACCGTTATCGAGAGAAATACGGTCAACTGGACCTTGTTCGAGAAGTAGCAGTCGTGGTGAATCATTTGGGACACCTCTGCTACAAGAAGCGCCAAGCAATAGATCCGAGTCATCCGCATCTGAGGTTGACGTCATTTCCGATGAAATAGACTCTTCGAAAGCAGACAATCTTAAAAGTGCAAATACAGAAGATGGTCAACATGTGCCAACAGAACCAGTCCAACAATCAGTGATTATGAGAATGCCAAACCCGAGTCAATCATATTCTCTATCACCAAGATACAGTTGCGATTTTAACAAATCAAATTTGTCAAAATCACCACGCGCGGCTCATGCGGAAGTTGTAAAATTTACATCAGAGACAGAAAACAGTCATAATTCCAATTTCTTTGTTGATGAAACAACGGACAAATTCTATGATGGAATTAAGCAGTTTAACTCAAAGGGATTTAGTGATGACCCGTTAATGCAGTGTTTAAGAAGCGGATATTCTCCTTATGAAGGATATAACCAGGGTAGTTTATATACCGCCACAAGTCTACAGACCAAACCGTACAACGTTGTTCCGCAGCCAGGGTATACTAGTGTAATAGTAGACACTAATCAGTATCACATGCCAAATGGTTGCGTACACTAGCAGCAAATCGTCGTGTAACAGAATTAACGTTTTAGAATTACTACTATTTGCATGCTCGCAGTAAGAATAACAGTGGAATTCTAATGAAATTCCATGTTATATTTTCAGCTACAAATAAGAAAAAAACCCACATTACTGAATTGTCGTTTGCTAAAATTATTTGAATTATTTATAGTCTTTATTTACCCAGCATGCAAAGAGTCAAATACATTACCTATGCAGTACCTATACACTGCAGTCTGTAATTAAAGAACTACGTTCATGACCTATATTTTTTACATAATAAACAAGCAATATCGTCTGCTGATAGATATCGTGATTGGTCTGGTGCACGTTTGCATATCAATATAGATTATCTGAATTCGGTGGCGTTTTACGTTTATTTATCGTCGCTACCGGTTGCCCATATGAGCGACGCCTCCTGAAGAGATTAGTCATTTTTCATTTTTGGAGGATAATGCATTGATACAGACAGAGACCCATTACAGAGTCTCCTCTGGTTCTTTTACGTGCACGGTGTAAAGCACCGACACAAGACCTCGGTTTACAGATACACCTGAAAGACTATTAATGTTATTAGGTTCAGACGTGGGATCGAACCTGCGATCCCTGGATTACCAGTCCAGCGTGATACCACTGGGCTACAGATGTGTATGTATTCCTAAAGATCCGTCTGTACATGTTTATGTATTCCTACAGATATGTCTGTACATATGTATATGTGCATGTATTCCTACAGATATGTCTGTACATATGTATATGTGCATGTATTCCTACAGATCCATCTGTACATGTGTATATGTGCATGTATTCCTACAGACCCGTCTGTCCATGTGTATGTATTCCTACAGATATGTCTGTCCATGTGTATGTATTCCTACAGATCTGTCTGTCCATGTGTATGTATTCCTACAGATCCATCTGTACATGTGTATATGTGTATGTATTCCTACAGATCCGTCTGTACATGTGTATGTATTCCTACAGATCTGTCTGTCCATGTGTATGTATTCCTACAGATCCATCTGTACATGTGTATGTATTCCTACAGATCCGTCTGTATATGTGTATGTATTCCTACAGATCCGTCTGTACATGTGTATGTATTCCTACAGATCCGTCTGTACATGTGCATGTATTCCTACAGATCTGTCTGTCCATGTGTATGTATTCCTACAGATCCATCTGTACATGTGTATGTATTCCTACAGATCCGTCTGTACATGTGTATGTATTCCTACAGATCCGTCTGTATATGTGCATGTATTCCTACAGATCCGTCTGTACATGTGTATGTATTCCTACAGATCCGTCTGTACATGTGTATGTATTCCTACAGATCCGTCTGTACATGTGTATATGTTTATGTATTCCTACAGATCTGTCTGTACATGTGTATGTATTCCTACAGATATGTCTGTACATGTGTATGTATTCCTACAGATCCGTCTGTACATGTGTATGTATTCCTACAGATCCGTCTGTACATGTGTATGTGTTTATGTATTCCTACAGACCCGTCTGTACATGTGTATATGTGCATGTATTCCTACAGATCCGTCTGTACATGTGTATATGTGCATGTATTCCTAGAGATCCGTCTGTACATGTGTATATGTGCATGTATTCCTACAGATCCGTCTGTACATGTGTATACGTGTATATATTCCTACATATCCGTCTGTACATGTGTACATGTGTATGTATTCATACAGACCCGTCTGTACATGTGCATGTATTCCTACAGATCCGTCTGTACATGTGTATGTATTCCTACAGATCTGTCTGTTCATGTGTATGTATTCCTACAGATCTGTCTGTCCATGTGTATGTATTCCTACATATCTGTCTGTCCATGTGTATGTATTCCTACAGATCCATCTGTACATGTGTATGTATTCCTACAGATCCATCTGTACATTTGTATGTATTCCTACAGATCCATCTGTACATGTGTATGTATTCCTACAGATCCGTCTGTACATGTGTATGTATTCCTACAGATCCGTTTGTACATGTGTATGTATTCCAATATATATGTCTGTACATGTTTATATATTCCTACAGATCTGTCTGTACATGTGTATATGTGCATGTATTCCTACAGATCCGTCTGTACATGTGTACATGTGTATGTATTCCTACAGATCCGTCTGTACATGTGTATGTATTCCTATAGATATGTCTGTACATGTTTATGTATTCCTACAGATCTGCCTGTACATGTGTATATGTGTATGTATTCCTACAGATCCGTCTGTACATGTGTATATGTGTATGTATTCCTACAGATCCGTCTGTACATGTGTATATGTGCATGTATTCCTACAGACCCGTCTGTACATGTGTATGTATTCCTACAGATATGTCTGTATATGTGTATATGTGTATGTATTCCTACAGATCTGTCTGTCCATGTGTATGTATTCCTACAGATCTGTCTGTACATGTGTATGTATTCCTACAGATATGTCTGTACATGTTTATGTATTCCTACAGACCCGTCTGTACATGTGTATGTATTCCTACAGATCCGTCTGTACATGTGTATATGTTTATGTATTCCTACAGATATGTCTGTACATGTTTATGTATTCCTACAGACCCGTCTGTACATGTGTATGTATTCCTACAGATCTGTCTGTCCATGTGTATGTATTCCTACAGATCCGTCTGTACATGTGCATGTATTCCTACAGATCCGTCTGTACATGTGTATATGTGCATGTATTCCTACAGATCCGTCTGTACATGTGTATGTATTCCTACAGATCCGTCTGTACATGTGTATGTATTCCTACAGATTCGTCTGTACATGTGTATATGTTTATGTATTCCTACAGATCCATCTGTACATGTGTATGTATTCCTACAGATATGTCTGTACATGTGTATGTATTCCTACAGATCCGTCAGTACATGTGTATGTATTCCTACAGATCCGTCTGTACATGTGTATATGTTTATGTATTCCTACAGACCCGTCTGTACATGTGTATATGTGCATGTATTCCTACAGATCCGTCTGTACATGTGTATATGTGCATGTATTCCTACAGATCCGTCTGTACATGTGTATATGTGCATGTATTCCTACAGATCCGTCTGTACATGTGTATACGTGTATATATTCCTACATATCCGTCTGTACATGTGTACATGTGTATGTATTCATACAGACCCGTCTGTATATGTGTATATATTCCTACAGATCCATCTGTACATGTGCATGTATTCCTACAGATTCGTCTGTACA
Organism: Archivesica marissinica; assembly: GCA_014843695.1. Lineage (NCBI taxonomy): Eukaryota > Metazoa > Mollusca > Bivalvia > Venerida > Vesicomyidae > Archivesica > Archivesica marissinica. The sequence goes on from CM026387.1 coordinate 53,055,515, forward strand.
TGTGTATGTATTCCTATAGATATGTCTGTACATGTGTATGTATTCCTACAGATCCGTCTGTACATGTGTATGTATTCCTATAGATATGTCTGTACATGTTTATATATTCCTACAGATCTGTCTGTACATGTGTATATGTGCATGTATTCCTACAGATCCGTCTGTACATGTGTACATGTGTATGTATTCCTACAGATCCGTCTGTACATGTGTATGTATTCCTATAGATATGTCTGTACATGTTTATGTATTCCTACAGATCTGTCTGTACATGTTTATATGTGTATGTATTCCTACAGATCCGTCTGTACATGTGTATATGTGTATGTATTCCTACAGATCCGTCTGTACATGTGTATATGTGCATGTATTCCTACAGACCCGTCTGTACATGTGTATGTATTCCTACAGATATGTCTGTACATGTGTATATGTGTATGTATTCCTACAGATCTGTCTGTCCATGTGTATGTATTCCTACAGATATGTCTGTCCATGTGTATGTATTCCTACAGACCCGTCTGTACATGTGTATGTATTCCTACAGATATGTCTGTACATGTGTATATGTGTATGTATTCCTACAGATCTGTCTGTCCATGTGTACATGTGTATGTATTCATACAGACCCGTCTGTATATGTGTATATATTCCTACAGATCCATCTGTACATGTGCATGTATTCCTACAGATTCGTCTGTACATGTGTATGTATTCCTATAGATATGTCTGTACATGTGTATGTATTCCTACAGATCCGTCTGTACATGTGTATGTATTCCTATAGATATGTCTGTACATGTTTATATATTCCTACAGATCTGTCTGTACATGTGTATATGTGTATGTATTCCTACAGATCCGTCTGTCCATGTGTATGTATTCCTACAGATACGTCTGTACATGTGTATGTATTCCTACAGACCCGTCTGTACATGTGTATGTATTCCTACAGATATGTCTGTACATGTGTATATGTGTATGTATTCCTACAGATCTGTCTGTCCATGTGTATGTATTCCTACAGATATGTCTGTCCATGTGTATGTATTCCTACAGACCCGTCTGTACATGTGTATGTATTCCTACAGATATGTCTGTACATGTGTATATGTGTATGTATTCCTACAGATCTGTCTGTCCATGTGTATGTATTCCTACAGATATGTCTGTCCATGTGTATGTATTCCTACAGACCCGTCTGTACATGTGTATGTATTCCTACAGATATGTCTGTACATGTGTATATGTGTATGTATTCCTACAGATCTGTCTGTCCATGTGTATGTATTCCTACAGATATGTCTGTACATGTTTATGTATTCCTACAGACCCGTCTGTACATGTGTATGTATTCCTACAGATCCGTCTGTACATGTGTATATGTTTATGTATTCCTACAGACCCGTCTGTACATGTGTATATGTGCATGTATTCCTACAGATCCGTCTGTACATGTTTATGTATTCCTACAGATCCGTCTGTACATGTGTATGTGTGCATGTATTCCTATAAATCAGAGAAACAACCAGAACTTGTTTATTATGTTAACTTCATTGTTGTCTGTTTATTTCCTATTTATTCAGTGGTGCTAACGCATAACCGTATTGTCATGAGAATTGAGTAATTTATTTGTTATGGATGTTTTTAATAACATTGTTTATAATAAAAAATATGGACGTTGCTCTTTGACTTTGTTATTTCTAAGGGACTTCGTTGAAAGGTACTTCATGTATTGTAAGATGTTTCGTTGAGCATCCTTAAAGCTATATTCCTGTTCAAAAATGAAATTGCATTGTGACCCATTTTTTGCTATTCTGTTGTTCGTTATGACAAAACGTCTATCTTAGTCTAAAAAAAGTATATATTTTTCAACAATGTTCAAGCACATTTACAACGTTAAAACTTTCGATTTCGTTGCAGTTAAAATTGGGTAATATAGTTTTTGCAGCGAATATGCAGATTATTTTAGAACTGGTGACAATCAGGTTGTACAGGAATCTATCTACAAATGGTTATTTAGTTGCTTGAATGCGAACATCTGCAGACTGATGCATCTTTATAATATGACTAACAGCAGACATAAACGTACCTAAATAGAGTAACCACAAACGTGAGTGTACGTACCTGTATGTTTCTAATGGCAGAAGTCAAATTGAGATAATTACTACGTACGTGTATGTTTCTAACGGCAGAAGTCAAATTGAGATAATTACTACGTACGTGTATGTTTCTAACGGCAGAAGTTAAATTGAGATAATTACTACGTACGTGTATGTTTCTAACGGCAGAAGTCAAATTGAGATAATTACTACGTACGTGTATGTTTCTAACGGCAGAAGTTAAATTGAGAAAATTACTACGTACGTGTATGTTTCTAACGGCAGAAGTCAAATTGAGATAATTACTCCGTACGTGTATGTTTCTAACGATAGAAGTCAGGATTGAGATAATTACTACGTACATGTATGTTTCTAACGGCAGAAGTCAAATTGAGATCATTACTACATACGTGTATGTTTCTAACGATAGAAGTCAAATTGAAATAATTACTACGTACGTGTATGTTTCTAACGGCAAAAGTCAAATTGAGATAATTACTACGTACGTGTATGTTTCTAACGACAGAAGTCAAATTGAGATAATTACTACGTACATATATGTTTCTAACGGCAGAAGTCAAATTGAGATAATTACTACGTACGTGTATGTTTCTAACGATAGAAGTCAAATTGAGATAATTACTACGTATATGTATGTTTCTAACGGCAGAAGTTAAATTGAGATAATTACTACGTACATGTATGTTTCTAACGATAGAAGTCAGATTGAGATAATTACTACATACATGTATGTTTCTAACGATATAAGTCAGATTGTGATAATTACTACGTACGTGTATGTTTCTAACGGCAGAAGTTAAATTGAGATAATTACTACGTACGTGTATGTTTCTAACGATAGAAGTCAGATTGAGATAATTACTACGTACGTGTATGTTTCTAACCGCATAAGTCAAATTGAGATAATTACTACGTACGTGCATATTTCTAACGGCAGAAGTGAAATTGAGATAATTACTACAAACGTGTATGTTTCTAACGATAGAAGTCAGATTGAGATAATTACTACGTACCTGTATGTTTCTAACGGCAGAAGTCAAATTGAGATAATTACTACGTACATGTATGTTTCCAACGATAGAAGCCAGATTGAGATAATTACTACGTACGTGTATGTTTCTAACGGCAGAAGTCAAATTGAGATAATTACTACGTACGTGTATGTTTCTAACGGCAGAAGTTAAATTGAGATAATTACTACGTACGTGTATGTTTCTAACGGCAGAAGTCAAATTGAGATAATTACTACGTACGTGTATGTTTCTAACGATAGACGTCAGGATTGAGATAATTACTACGTACATGTATGTTTCTAACGGCAGAAGTCAAATTGAGATCATTACTACGTACGTGTATGTTTCTAACGATAGAAGTCAAATTGAGATAATTACTACGTACGTGTATGTTTCTAACGGCAGAAGTCAAATTGAGATAGTTACTACGTACGTGTATGTTTCTAACGATAGAAGTCAGACTGAGATAATTACTACGTACGTGTATGTTTCTAACAGCATAAGTCAAATTGAGATAATTACTACGTACGTGTATATTTCTAACGGCAGAAGTTAAATTGAGATAATTACTACGTACGTGTATGTTTCTAACGGCAGAAGTTAAATTGAGATAATTACTACGTACTTGTATGTTTCTAACGGCAGAAGTCAAATTGATATAATTACTACGTACTTGTATGTTTCTAACGGCAGAAGTCAAATTGAGATAAATACTACGTACGTGTATGTTTCTAACGGCAGAAGTCAAAAAGAGATACTTACTAAGTACGTGTATGTTTCTAACGATAGAAGTCAAATTGAGATAATTACTACGTACATGTATGTTTCTAACGGCAGAAGTTAAATTGAGATAATTACTACGTACATGTATGTTTCTAACGATAGAAGTCAGATTGAGGTAATTACTACGTACATGTATGTTTCTAACGGCAGAAGTTAAATTGAGATAATTACTACGTACTTGTATGTTTCTAACGGCAGAAGTCAAATTGAGATAATTACTACGTACTTGTATGATTCTAACGGCAGAAGTCAAATTGAGATAATTACTACGTACGTGTATGTTTCTAACGGCAGAAGTCAAATTGAGATACTTACTAAGTACCTGTATGTTTCTAAAGATAGAAGTCACATTGAGATAATTACTACGTACATGTATGTTTCTAACGATAAAAGTGAGATTGAGATCATTACTACGTACGTGTATGTTTCTAACGATAGAAGTCACATTGAGATAATTACTACGTACATGTATGTTTCTAACGATATAAGTCAGATTGAGATAATTACTACGTACGTGTATGTTTCTAACGGCAGAAGTTAAATTGAGATAATTACTACATACGTGTATGTTTCTAACGGCAGAAGTCAAATTGAGATAATTACTACGTACGTGTATGTTTCTAACGATAGAGGTCAGATTGAGATAATTACTACGTACGTGTATGTTTCTAACGGCATAAGTCAAATTGAGATAATTACTACGTACGTGCATATTTCTAACGGCAGAAGTTAAATTTAGATAATTACTACGTACGTGTATGTTTCTAACGATAGATGTCAGGATTGAGATAATTACTACGTACATGTATGTTTCTAACGGCAGAAGTCAAATTGAGATCATTACTACGTACGTGTATGTTTCTAACGATAGAAGTCAAATTGAGATAATTATTACGTACGTGTATGTTTCTAACGGCAGAAGTCAAATTGAGATAATTACTACGTACGTGTATGTTTCTAACGATAGAAGTCAGGATTGAGATAATTACTACGTACATGTATGTTTCTAACGGCAGAAGTCAAATTGAGATCATTATTACGTACGTGTATGTTTCTAACGATAGAAGTCAAATTGAGATAATTACTACGTACATATATGTTTCTAACGGCAGAAGTCAAATTGAGATAATTACTACGTACGTGTATGTTTCTAACGGCAGAAGTCAAATTGAGATAATTACTACGTACATGTATGTTTCTAACGGCATAAGTTAAATTGAGATAATTACTACGTACATGTATGTTTCTAACGATAGAAGTCAGATTGAGATAATTACTACGTACATATATGTTTCTAACGATATAAGTCAGATTGAGATAATTACTACGTACTTGTATGTTTCTAACGGCAGAAGTCAAATTGAGATAATTACTACGTACGTGTATGTTTCTAACGGCAGAAGTCAAATTGAGATAATTACTACGTACGTGTATGTTTCTAACGGCAGAAGTCAAATTGAGATAATTACTACGTACATGTATGTTTCTAACGGCATAAGTTAAATTGAGATAATTACTACGTACATGTATGTTTCTAACGATAGAAGTCAGATTGAGATAATTACTACGTACATATATGTTTCTAACGATATAAGTCAGATTGAGATAATTACTACGTACTTGTATGTTTCTAACGGCAGAAGTCAAATTGAGATAATTACCACGTACATATATGTTTCTAACTGCAGAAGTCAAATTGAGATACTTACTAAGTACCTGTATGTTTCTAACGATAGAAGTCACATTGAGATAATTACTATGTGTATGTTTCTAACGATAAAAGTGAGATTGAGATCATTACTACGTACGTGTATGTTTCTAACGATAGAAGTCACATTGAGATAATTACTACGTACATGTATGTTTCCAACGATATAAGTCAGATTGAGATAATTACTACGTACGTGTATGTTTCTAACGGCAGAAGTTAATTGAGATAATTACTACATACGTGTATGTTTCTAACGGCAGAAGTCAAATTGAGATAATTACTACGTACGTGTATGTTTCTAACGATAGAAGTCAAATTGAGATAATTACTACGTACGTGTATGTTTCTAACGGCAGAAGTTAAATTGAGATAATTACTACATACGTGTATGTTTCTAACGGCAGAAGTCAAATTGAGATAATTACTATGTACGTGTATGCTTATAACGACAGAAGTCAAATTGAGATAATTACTACGTACATATATGTTTCTAACGGCAGAAGTCAAATTGAGATAATTACTACGTACATATATGTTTCTAACGGCAGAAGTCAAATTGAGATAATTACTACGTACATATATGTTTCTAACGGCAGAAGTCACATTGACATAATTACTATGTGTATGTTTCTAACGATAAAAGTGAGATTGAGATCATTACTACGTACGTGTATGTTTCTAACGATAGAAGTCACATTGAGATAATTACTACGTACATGTATGTTTCTAACGATATAAGTCGGATTGAGATAATTACTACGTACGTGTATGTTTCTAACGGCAGAAGTTAAATTGAGATAATTACTACATACGTGTATGTTTCTAACGGCAGAAGTCAAATTGAGATAATTACTACGTACGTGTATGTTTCTAACGATAGAAGTCAGATTGAGATCATTACTACGTACGTGTATGTTTCTAACGGCATACGTCAAATTGAGATAATTACTACGTACGTGCATGTTTCTAACGGCAGAAGTTAAATTTAGATAATTACTACGTACGTGTATGTTTCTAACGGCAGAAGTCAAATTGAGATAATTATTACGTATGTGTATGTTTCTAACGATAGCAGTCAGATTGAGATAATTACTACGTACGTGTATGTTTCTAACGGCATACGTCAAATTGAGATAATTACTACGTACGTGTATGTTTCTAACGGCAGAAGTTAAATTGAGATAATTACTACGTACTTGTATGTTTCTAACGGCAGAAGTCAAATTGATATAATTACTACGTACTTGTATGTTTCTAACGGCAGAAGTCAAATTGAGATAAATACTACGTACGTGTATGTTTCTAACGGCAGAAGTCAAAAAGAGATACTTACTAAGTACGTGTATGTTTCTAACGATAGAAGTCAAATTGAGATAATTACTACGTACATGTATGTTTCTAACGGCAGAAGTTAAATTGAGATAATTACTACGTACATGTATGTTTCTAACGATAGAAGTCAGATTGAGGTAATTACTACGTACATGTATGTTTCTAACGGCAGAAGTTAAATTGAGATAATTACTACGTACTTGTATGTTTCTAACGGCAGAAGTCAAATTGAGATAATTACTACGTACTTGTATGATTCTAACGGCAGAAGTCAAATTGAGATAATTACTACGTACGTGTATGTTTCTAACGGCAGAAGTCAAATTGAGATACTTACTAAGTACCTGTATGTTTCTAACGATAGAAGTCACATTGAGATAATTACTACATACATGTATGTTTCTAACGATAAAAGTGAGATTGAGATCATTACTACGTACGTGTATGTTTCTAACGATAGAAGTCACATTGAGATAATTACTACGTACATGTATGTTTCTAACGATATAAGTCAGATTGAGATAATTACTACGTACGTGTATGTTTCTAACGGCAGAAGTTAAATTGAGATAATTACTACATACGTGTATGTTTCTAACGGCAGAAGTCAAATTGAGATAATTACTACGTACGTGTATGTTTCTAACGATAGAGGTCAGATTGAGATAATTACTACGTACGTGTATGTTTCTAACGGCATAAGTCAAATTGAGATAATTACTACGTACGTGCATATTTCTAACGGCAGAAGTTAAATTTAGATAATTACTACGTACGTGTATGTTTCTAACGGCAGAAGTCAAATTGAGATAATTATTACGTATGTGTATGTTTCTAACGATAGCAGTCAGATTGAGATAATTACTAAGTACGTGTATGTTTCTAACGGCAGAAGTTAAATTGAGATAATTACTACATACGTGTATGTTTCTAACGGCAGAAGTCAAATTGAGATAATTACTACGTACGTGTATGTTTCTAATGGCAGAAGTTAAATTGAGATAATTACTACATACGTGTATGTTTCTAACGATAGATGTCAGGATTGAGATAATTACTACGTACATGTATGTTTCTAACGGCAGAAGTCAAATTGAGATCATTACTACGTACGTGTATGTTTCTAACGATAGAAGTCAAATTGAGATAATTATTACGTACGTGTATGTTTCTAACGATAGAAGTCAGGATTGAGATAATTACTACGTACATGTATGTTTCTAACGGCAGAAGTCAAATTGAGATCATTACTACGTACGTGTATGTTTCTAACGATAGAAGTCAAATTGAGATAATTACTACGTACATATATGTTTCTAACGGCAGAAGTCAAATTGAGATAATTACTACGTACGTGTATGTTTCTAACGGCAGAAGTCAAATTGAGATAATTACTACGTACGTGTATGTTTCTAACGGCAGAAGTCAAATTGAGATAATTACTACCTACGTGTATGCTTCTAACGACAGAAGTCAAATTGAGATAATTACTACGTACATATATGTTTCTAACGGCAGAAGTCAAATTGAGATAATTACTACGTACATATATGTTTCTAACGGCAGAAGTCAAATTGAGATACTTACTAAGTACCTGTATGTTTCTAACGATAGAAGTCACATAGAGATAATTACTATGTGTATGTTTCTAACGATAAAAGTGAGATTGAGATCATTACTACGTACTTGTATGTTTCTAACGGCAGAAGTCAAATTGAGATAATTACTACGTACATATATGTTTCTAACGGCAGAAGTCACATTGACATAATTACTATGTGTATGTTTCTAACGATAAAAGTGAGATTGAGATAATTACTACGTACATGTATGTTTCTAACGATATAAGTCGGATTGAGATAATTACTACGTACGTGTATGTTTCTAACGGCAGAAGTTAAATTGAGATAATTACTACATACGTGTATGTTTCTAACGGCAGAAGTCAAATTGAGATAATTACTACGTACGTGTATGTTTCTAACGATAGAAGTCAGATTGAGATCATTACTACGTACGTGTATGTTTCTAACGGCATAAGTCAAATTGAGATAATTACTACGTACGTGCATATTTCTAACGGCAGAAGTTAAATTTAGATAATTACTACCTACGTGTATGTTTCTAACGGCAGAAGTCAAATTGAGATAATTATTACGTACGTGTATGTTTCTAACGATAGCAGTCAGATTGAGATAATTACTAAGTACGTGTATGTTTCGAACGGCAGAAGTTAAATTGAGATAATTACTACATACGTGTATGTTTCTAACGGCAGAAGTCAAATTGAGATAATTACTACGTACGTGTATGTTTCTAACGGCAGAAGTTAAATTGAGATAATTACTACATACATGTATGTTTCTAACGGCAGAAGTCAAATTGAGATAATAACTACGTACGTGTATGTTTCTAACGATAGCAGTCAGATTGAGATAATTACTAAGTACGTGTATGTTTCTAACGGCAGAAGTTAAATTGAGATAATTACTACATACGTGTATGTTTCTAACGGCAGAAGTCAAATTGAGATAATTACTACGTACGTGTATGTTTCTAACGATAGAAGTCAGGATTGAGATAATTACTACGTACATGTATGTTTCTAACGGCAGAAGTCAAATTGAGATAATTACTACGTACGTGTATGTTTCTAACGGCAGAAGTGAAATTGAGATAATTACTACAAACGTGTATGTTTCTAACGGCAGAAGTCAAATTGAGATAATTACTATGTACGTGTATGTTTCTAACGATAGAAGTCAGATTGAGATAATTACTACGTACCTGTATGTTTCTAACGGCAGAAGTCAAATTGAGATAATTACTACGTACATGTATGTTTCTAACGATAGAAGCCAGATTGAGATAATTACTACGTACGTGTATGTTTCTAACGGCAGAAGTCAAATTGAGATAATTACTACGTACGTGTATGTTTCTAACGGCAGAAGTTAAATTGAGATAATTACTACGTACGTGTATGTTTCTAACGGCAGAAGTCAAATTGAGATAATTACTACGTACGTGTATGTTTCTAACGGCATAAGTTAAATTGAGATAATTACTACGTACATGTATGTTTCTAACGATAGAAGTCAGATTGAGATAATTACTACGTACATATATGTTTCTAACGATAGAAGTCAGATTGAGATAATTACTACGTACTTGTATGTTTCTAACGGCAGAAGTCAAATTGAGATAATTACTACGTACTTGTATGTTTCTAACGGCAGAAGTCAATTGAGATAATTACTACGAACGTGTATGTTTCTAACGGCAGAAGTCAAATTGAGATATTTACTAAGTACGTGTATGTTTCTAACGATAGAAGTCACATTGAGATAATTACAACGTGTATGTTTCTAACGATAAAAAAAAGTGAGATTGAGATCATTAATACGTACGTGTATGTTTCTAACGATAGGAGTCAGATTGAGATCATTACTACGTACGTGTATGTTTCTAACGATAGAAGTCAAATTGAGATAATTACTACGTACGTGTATGTTTCTAACGATAGCAGTCAGATTGAGATCATTACTAAGTACGTGTATGTTTCTAACGGCAGAAGTTAAATTGAGATAATTACTACATACGTGTATGTTTCTAACGGCAGAAGTCAAATTGAGATAATTACTACGTACGTGTATGTTTCTAACGGCAGAAGTCAAATTGAGATAATTATTACATACGTGTATGTTTCTAACGGCAGAAGTCAAATTGAGATAATTACTACGTACTTGTATGTTTCTAACGATAGAAGTCAGGATTGAGATAATTACTACGTACATGTATGTTTCTAACGGCAGAAGTCAAATTGATATTATAACTACGTATGTGTATGTTTCTAACGATAGAAGTCAAATTGAGATAATTACTACGTACGTGTATGTTTCTAACGGCAGAAGTCAAATTGAGATAATTACTATGTTCGTGTATGTTTCTAACGATAGAAGTCAAATTGAGATAATTACTACGTACGTGTATGTTTCTAACGACAGAAGTCAAATTGAGATAATTACTACGTACATGTATGTTTCTAACGGCAGAAGTTAAATTGAGATAATTACTACGTACGTGTATGTTTCTAACGGCAGCAGTCAGATTGAGATAATTACTACGTACGTGTATGTTTCTAACGATAGAAGTCAAATTGAGATAATTACTAAGTACGTGTATGTTTCTAACGGTAGAAGTCAAATTGAGATAATTACTACGTATATGTATGTTTCTAACGGCAGAAGTCAGATTGAGATAATTACTACGTACGTGTATGTTTCTAACGGCAGCAGTCAGATTGAGATAATTACTACGTACGTGTATGTTTCTAACGACAGAAGTCAAATTGAGATAATTACTAAGTATGTGTATGTTTCTAACGATAGAAGTCAGATTGAGATAATTACTACGTGTATGTTTCTAACGATAGGAGTCAGATTGAGATAATTACTACGTACGTGTATGTTTCTAACGATAGAAGTCAGATTGAGATAATTACTACTTACGTGTATGTTTCTTAACGGCAGAAGTCAAATTGAGATAATTACTACGTACATGTATGTTTCTAACGATATAAGTCAGATTGAGATAATTACTACGTACATGTATGTTTCTAACGATATAAGTCAGATTGAGATAATTACTACTTACATGTATGTTTCTAACGGCAGAAGTCAAATTGAGATAATTACTATGTTCATGTATGTTTCTAACGGCAGAAGTCAAATTGAGATAATTACTACGTACGTGTATATTTCTAACTGCAGAAGTCAAATTGAGATAATTACTACGTACGTGTATGTTTCTAATGATAGCAGTAAAATTGAGATAATTACTACATACGTGTATGTTTCTAACGGCAGCAGTCAGATTGAGATAATTACTACGTACGTGTATGTTTCTAACGGCAGCAGTCAGATTGAGATCATTACTACGTACGTGTATGTTTCTAACGATAGAAGTCAGATTGAGATAATTACTACGTACGTGTATGTTTTTAACGGCAGAAGTCAAATTGAGATAATTACTACGTACGTGTATGTTTCTAACGGCAGAAGTTAAATTGAGATAATTACTACGTACGTGTATGTTTCTAACGGCAGAAGTCAAATTGAGATAATTACTACATACGTGTATGTGTCTAACGATAGAAGTCAGATTGAGATAATTACTAAGTACATGTATGTTTCTAACGGCAGAAGTCAAATTGAGATAATTACTACGTTCATGTATGTTTCTAACGATAGAAGCCAGATTGAGATAATTACTACGTACGTGTATGTTTCTAACGGCAGAAGTCAAATTGAGATAATTACTATGTACGTGTATGTTTCTAACGGCAGAAGCCAAATTGAGATAATTACTACGTACATGTATGTTTCTAACGATAGAAGCCAGATTGAGATAATTACTACTTACGTGTATGTTTCTAACGGCAGAAATCAAATTGAGACAATTACTACGTACGTGTATGTTTCTAACGATAGAAGTGCGATTGAGATAATTACTACTTACGTGTATGTTTCTAACGGCAGAAGTCAAATTGAGATAATTACTACGTACGTGTATGTTTCTAACGATAGAAGTGCGATTGAGATAATTACTACTTACGTGTATGTTTCTAACGGCAGAAGTCAAATTGAGATAATTACTACGTACGTTTATGTTTCTAACGGCAGAAGTTAAATTGAGATAATTACTACGTACATTTATGTTTCTAGCGATAGAAGCCAGAGTGAGATAATTACTACGTATGTATATGTTTCTAACGGCAGACGTCAGATTGAGATAATTACTATGGACGTGTATGTTTCAATGCCAGAAATCAGATTGAGATAATTACTACGTACATGTATGTTTCTAACGATAGAAATCAGATTGAGATAATTACTACGTACATGTATGTTTCTAACGGCAGAAGCCAGATTGAGATAATTACTACGTACGTGTAAGTTTCTAATGCCAGACGTCAGATTGAGATAATTACTACGTACGTGTATGTTTCAATGCCAGAAATCAGATTGAGATCATTACTACGTACGTGTATTTTTCTAACGGCAGAAGTCAAATTGAGATAATTACTACGTACGTGTATGTTTCTAACGATAGCAGTAAAATTGAGATAATTACTACATACGTGTATGTTTCTAACGGCAGCAGTCAGATTGAGATAATTACTACGTACGTGTATGTTTCTAACGGCAGCAGTCAGATTGAGATCATTACTACGTACGTGTATGTTTCTAACGATAGAAGTCAGATTGAGATAATTACTACGTACGTGTATGTTTTTAACGGCAGAAGTCAAATTGAGATAATTACTACGTACGTGTATGTTTCTAACGGCAGAAGTTAAATTGAGATAATTACTACGTACGTGTATGTTTCTAACGGCAGAAGTCAAATTGAGATAATTACTACATACGTGTATGTGTCTAACGATAGAAGTCAGATTGAGATAATTACTAAGTACATGTATGTTTCTAACGGCAGAAGTCAAATTGAGATAATTACTACGTTCATGTATGTTTCTAACGATAGAAGCCAGATTGAGATAATTACTACGTACGTGTATGTTTCTAACGGCAGAAGTCAAATTGAGATAATTACTATGTACGTGTATGTTTCTAACGGCAGAAGCCAAATTGAGATAATTACTACGTACATGTATGTTTCTAACGATATAAGCCAGATTGAGATAATTACTACTTACGTGTATGTTTCTAACGGCAGAAATCAAATTGAGACAATTACTACGTACGTGTATGTTTCTAACGATAGAAGTGCGATTGAGATAATTACTACTTACGTGTATGTTTCTAACGGCAGAAGTCAAATTGAGATAATTACTACGTACGTGTATGTTTCTAACGATAGAAGTGCGATTGAGATAATTACTACTTACGTGTATGTTTCTAACGGCAGAAGTCAAATTGAGATAATTACTACGTACGTTTATGTTTCTAACGGCAGAAGTTAAATTGAGATAATTACTACGTACATTTATGTTTCTAGCGATAGAAGCCAGAGTGAGATAATTACTACGTATGTATATGTTTCTAACGGCAGACGTCAGATTGAGATAATTACTATGGACGTGTATGTTTCAATGCCAGAAATCAGATTGAGATAATTACTACGTACATGTATGTTTCTAACGATAGAAATCAGATTGAGATAATTACTACGTACATGTATGTTTCTAACGGCAGAAGCCAGATTGAGATAATTACTACGTACGTGTAAGTTTCTAATGCCAGACGTCAGATTGAGAGAATTACTACGTACGTGTATGTTTCAATGCCAGAAATCAGATTGAGATCATTACTACGTACGTGTATTTTTCTAACGGCAGAAGTCAAATTGAGATAATTACTACGTACGTGTATGTTTCTAATGATAGAAGTCAGATTGAGAAATTATTACGTACTTGTAAGTTTCTAATGCCAGAAATCAGATTGAGATAATTACTGCGTACATGTAGTTTTTATCTTTATTAAAAATATCATCTATGTACATACATATAATGAAGCAAAGACAAATTAAACAGTCATATTAAGAGCACGTAGCCATTCTGAATAGAATTATATGAGACATATTACAACAAAACACATCACACTATAAAAATCACTTGTTTATTATATTAATTATAACCATATATTATAACACAAAGAAACAGTTGCTAATTTCAATTTAAATGTTATTTAAAGCAAAAACGGGTTAAGCAAAAACGGGTTAACATACCGAATTGAAAAACAAGCATTAATGCGCCATTAAGAAATATTTTACAAAAGCAGCTATCACCCTGGATCAGATCGAGAATGATCTAAGTTAGCAGCTGCTTCTTGTAGTATGTAAACTAATGGATATATAATAATAAAACAACTAGTGAGGACATTATTTACAAAAGATAAATGTATCGACGCTGTAGTATATTAAAACAGGTTTTGGCACTTGTATGTTTCTAATGCCAGAAGTCAGATTGAGATAATTACTAAATTAGAGACATTTCTGCGCCAAATATTCAATATGACTTCAAGTGAACGTGATTAGATAGCCAGATATTAATTGCGGAAAAAATCCGTTCAGCGAGATTTCGATAGTCTAATGAAAGCCGTCTCCAGAGAGCGGACGATGGTGCTTCCGGTGTGTAATGTTTCTGCTGATAATTATAAAAACATGGACTAATAACTGTCAAATGCTCCCAATGGGCACTTGACGATTCTTTTATCATTTGAAAAAGGACATGTGAATTCGGTAAAGCATATTGTTCTCAGTTTTTTAATTATATTTTCAAGCCCAGTTGGACGTCACGTGTCAAGTCACGTGACCATCTATTGGTCAGTTTTATTAAAGCTGCCAGAACAAAATCAAGAGGTTTTAATTCATATCTAACGAAGGTCTTTTTTATATGAAAGGAGAAATGTTTGTGAAAAATTACCATAAATGTATTTTAATTATTCAGGTTTGGCACAAAGTACCGCAATACAGTAACACGCTTGTAGTATCGTCTGCTGACATGTTTTCGATACGTACATGTTTTCGATACGTACATGTTTTCGATACTTTTCGTCTGGCGCATTTAAATTGAACGGGAAATTCATTCATTGTTTATGTAAGGTATTCGCACACTGCATAATTCGCTCAAATAGTTTTCAGGGGCTGATTGAGGAATTTGGTTATGGAGGTGTACTTCCATCGAGCATCGCAGATGCGACCTAGCTAGGGGTTCTGGGGACATGCTCCCCCAGAAATGTTACGTAATCTATATATAAATATTAATATAGTAATTGTCACCACTATTTGTTAATATTTTGTATATATATTGTTGTACCTCATGGGTCATATTGACATACTGGAGTTTGAAATAAACATTCTTCATATAAATTGTGGCTTTTGGCGATATTTTCCAGCAAAGATAATATATAATTAAATGCAAACGGTGTTTGTTCGATTGCGGGAAAGACGGACAAATTAGTATTGTAGACAAGTTATTGATTAGATAATCTAATACTTTTCACTCAGTATGTTTTAAGTTTTATTCATAAATTAGTCTATATATATTATTTTTAACAATTTAATTATATACATGTATGCTCGGCTGGAAACGCTAGTGGTTTTCCTATATGCATCGTAGAATAAGTGCATACTCCTCTTTTTATAACTAGTATAAAAACAGAATAGGTTTTACTATTACTTTTTATCAGTTGCATAGCAACAGTACTTTTAAACAACACGTATGAAGATGAGGATGTGTTCTAACAGAGTTCGGGAGTTTTATCTCTGCTGCTTCAGAAAGTCACATGCTTATCACATGACAATGATATTTCAGTATGGTAAAGGGTGTCTCAAAAAGAGTCATACCGTATATGTTTTTACTCAAATTAAGAGACCTTATCAAGAATCCTCATTACCTTCGTTGGACAGTTATGAGTTATTATTACTATTACAGGCCAGACCAACGCCATGTGTCCCAGGATATACTCGCCTACTGCCACGACAAATGCCTACCAGGCAGTTATGCAGCTCAGTGAAAATGCTTGTCTGTGGTCAGACACAATGATGAATTCATATGTTCATACCGTGATAATTTGAATACAATTCCAGAATGACCCCATATCTCTGCTACGATGTTGTAGTTTTTCTAATTACATGTGATACATTTGGACAGTAACTATACAATGATACTCGATATTAGGTCAATACAGTAAAACCTGTGTTAGTGGTCACCTCCATTAAGCAGCCAACCTGTATTAAGCAGCCAGTTTCCAGATTCCCAATTCGCTGTTTTGTTATACATTTGACCTCTATTAAGCAGCCACCTGTGCTAAGCAGCCACTTTCTGCGATTCCCTTGGCTGGCTGCTTAAGACAGGTTTGACTGTATTTTAAATGATGGCTGGCTGTTACCTATTGTGCTTAGTTGACTACACTTTGTTGTTTTGATAGTCATTATTTTTGATAATGATATGGATAAATGGAAATAAATTAATTTAAAGGTAATGCATGTTTTGGATTATTTTCCATGATTTGTCCCTTTAATAACAGAGCAACAATGCGTAATCAAACCGGTCAATCAACGATACGGTATTGTTCTTGTCAAAACTGTATCTTCAATAGTAGATAGGTAGAACACCGATATTTAATACCAGAAATCGTACCGCTATTTAATATAACATGTATTATAAGTTTATAACTAACATAGTAATTAACGACATTGCATAATTAATAATAAAACTAAAAATGATAAAACTTGTCTTGGCTTTACTTCTGACTGACTGACTGACTGACTGACTGACTGACTGACTGACTGACTGACTGACTGACTGACTGACTGACTGACTGACTGACTGACTGACTGACTGACTGACTGACTGACTGACTGACTGACTGACTGACTGACTGACTGACTGACTGACTGACTGACTGACTGACTGACTGACTGACTGACTGACTGACTGACTGACTGACTGACTGACTGACTGACTGACTGACTGACTGACTGACTGACTGACTGACGGCTGACTGTGACTGACTGACTGACTGACTGACTGACTGACTGACTGGACTTGCTACGACTGACTGACTGACTGACTGACTGACTGACTGACTGACTGACTGACTGACTGACTGACTGACTGACTGACTGACTGACTGACTGACTGACTGACTGACTGACTGACTGACTGACTGACTGATACGTTGGCATTTTGAAAGCAGTCCAATATTAATAATAATGGACTGCAAGTACAAATGTATGACGTGTGTATGACGTGTGTATGATTTAAAATAAGTAGAGTAATATGAATGTGCACATAGTATTTCGTCATTAGCATGTCGCTTTTGTAGGTTCGATCCCCCGTCTGGCCCTAATAATATTAACAGTCTTTCAGATGGGACGTTAAACCGAGGTATCGTGTCGGTGCTTTACACCGTGCACGTAAAAGAACCAGAGGAGGCGCTGGAATGGGTCTCTGTCTGTATCATTGGACTATCCTCCAAAATCTAAAATGACTAATCTCTTCAGGAGGCGTCGCTCATATGGGCAACCGGTAGTGACGATAAATAAACGTAAAACACACACAATAATATTTAATGCGATCTTCTTATTACATGTCTATATATCCGTACACTGTCTTGTCATTTTATGTGTATATATCTCTTATTATGCCATTTTGGTCCCATGGATAATTTGAGAGAAACTAAACTAACGTACAATAATGCAAATCATGGTGCATCATAAGATAGCGAGATCGCTGGGGTGGCTACTGGACTATAAATCAAAATGGCTTATAAATGGTACATAAATGGTATATAAATTGTATATAAATGGTATATAAATGGTAAAGGAATGGTAGAAATGGTATAGAAATGGTAACGGAATGCTATAGAAATGGGAAAATAATACCATTATCTTTAGTTTCATGCTATAGAAATGGGAAAACAATACCATTATCTTCAGTTTCATGCTATAGAAATGGGAAAACAATACCATTATCTTCAGTTTCATGCTATAGAAATGGGAAAATAATACCATTATCTATAGTTTCATGCTAACAAAAATACAATTTTGAAAGTTTCAAATGAAATGCTTCGAGCGATCCTCTCCAAAACCCGAGTCCTGATTAACTTTAGTCTTGATGGCGGAGAGAGAAAAAGGCGTATAATTGCAAATTTGCAAATCATAAAGACAAATCATCGTGTTAGAGTCTGTTGTTCCGCGATAAAAGACGAGTCTGTTCCACTAATACTTGTGATAAGAGCGCCTAAACCTCTCGGCAAATACAAGTTGACGTCGAGATAATAGCCTTGTTCGTCTGCTGAGGCGGAAAATTGATGGGCAGGTAACAGAAGAAACCTCTCAGAAAAGAGAAAGTTTGATTAATTATGCAAAACTAGCAAAGAGGTTTTTGATACGGACCTCGATGTCACTTCGGTTGACACTTCGTACGAGACGAACAAATCTCCGAGGCGAACACATTATTCGAGGCGAACGAATTTCCGTGGCTAACAAATCTGCGAGACGAACAAATCTCCGAGGCGAACAAATCTCCGAGGCGAACAAATCTCCGAGGCGAACAAATCTCCGAAAATCTCCGAGGCGAACAAATCTCCGAGACGAACACATCTCCGAGACGAACACATTTCGGATGTAAAAACTGTGAAACTTTATGATGTTTCTTTTTGGTTTAATAGAGGGGGGGGGGGGGAAAGTCGCACACACAGCTTAGATAATATGGCGACTATCCAGCTAATTTGGTGGAGGAAGAACCCGGGTTCCCGTTCCAGGGAGTAGAACCACAGACAGTCCCGCAAGCCATATGGATAGCTTCCTCACATGAAATCATTCAACACCCTACAGTGGGATATGAACCTGGAGCGGAGATGGTCAAGTGATTTAGAGTCTACGACCTTAACCACTCGGCCACGGGGCCCTTAAAACAATGATGAGTGACGCATACTTCATTAACATAAATGTTGCGGCATGCGAGCTAAACCCATGTTTTCCTTTGGTGTAAGCATACTTATTCATTCATAATGTGCAGTTCACATATATTGTATAACAGAATGAAAATGGATTTAATGGAAAGCTTAAAGCTTATTGGGATTATCTCCATGTTTTTCTTTATAATGCCGCTTATTCTTAACCTAAAAAAATCTGACAAAACTACATGTACTCATAGCGCCATAACACCATTTGCACTTGACGCCGTTTGCACGCTATACAAGAAGCAAACATCGATTGGTAGTATCACTATTATAGTATAAATAAAAATATGATGAAATTAACTTTCTTTACGATTATCATGTGTACAGGGTAAGTCAGGTGTAAATTGTGTTTGTCATTGGTAGATCAAGCATATACACGTACAGTCTACATCCGCTATGTCAATGTCGGTTATGTCGAATTCTCCGGTTATCTCGAAGTCGGATCAAAGTCCCGTTTCAGACACTATCATTTTACATATAACTGGCTCTGTTTATATCGAAGTTCGTTAAGTCAAACTTCGGTTATGTCGAAGTATTTTGCTCGGTCCTACGGAATTCGACATAACGGATGTAGACTGTACAGGGCCGTCGCTGGGGCTATTTTGATGATACGCACGGCCAAATATGCTTGCTTGTCGAGTGAGCATAGCGAGCGAGTACACTAGGGGGGGGGGGGGTCCGGGGGGAGATTTTTTGAAATGAGGAAGCAATTTCAATGCATTTTGTAACATACAATTGTAGGACTAAAGTTCTTACGACAATCGGTATAAAGTAAGGCTAGATGTATACTATACATGATCTATCGCTCTTATAAATTAAACAAGTACGTAAAATCACAGGGATTCGGCACGTTTGGGGGTACTAGTATATATATTTAAGTACAGGGATTCTACTCTGTGGGATGTCAGAGTTCGCATCGATCAGTAAAATGGCCATATCTGAAACAATTTTGTACAAAGCTGTCCAAATATAACGCCTATCCCGAGTCTTTATATTGTTCTTCAAATAAAACACAACTTTAAGCTGCATGCATGTATACTTTGCAAACAATTGCCACATACATTGGCCATAGCAGGTCACATTTCCATACTAGGACACGGGTTCTGTCAGCAACAAAAAAAATCTTCGACGGGAGAGTTTTAACTGTGAATAACATTATCAATAAAATGTGTTTCCACTAACCTGTATGTTTATTCGGCAAAAATGTACGTCAAAAAGAGATTTCGTAGCATTTTCAATTTGTTTTGAAAAATTCTAAAGCGGCGCAATTCACGTTGAAACGAGCGTTGAAACGAGCGTTCTGATTGGATTATGATTGTTCTTCATATATAAAAAAACATCTTGTTACATTCTAATAATACAATCAGAACGCTCGTTTCAACGCTGGTTTCAATGCGAATTGCGCCGCTTTAGAAATTTTCAAAACAAATTGAAAATGCTACGAAATCTCTTTTTGACGTACATTTTTGCCGAATAAACATACAGGTTAGTGGAAACACATTTTATTGATAATGTTATTCACAGTTAAAACTCTCCCGTCGAAGATTTTTTTTTGTTGCTGACAGAACCCGTGTCCTAGTATGGAAATGTGACCTGCTATGGCCAATGTATGTGGCAATTGTTTGCAAAGTATACATGCATGCAGCTTAAAGTTGTGTTTTATTTGAAGAACAATATAAAGACTCGGGATAGGCGTTATATTTGGACAGCTTTGTACAAAATTGTTTCAGATATGGCCATTTTACTGATCGATGCGAACTCTGACATCCCACAGAGTAGAATCCCTGTACTTAAATATATATACTAGTACCCCCAAACGTGCCGAATCCCTGTGCGTAAAATAGCACAAACTAAATTTCGAAATACACCATATTTGCAATGGGCTCAATTATTCCACCACTCCCACACATTACGGCGTCTATGTACCCCCGCCCCCCCGGTTTTAATGCATTTTTGGAGTTTTCATTTTCTGAGACCAATGATACGCACGTGCGTACTTGCGTATGCCCAGCGACGGGCCTGCTGTACATTAAAGCATGCATCTACATGTCACGCTATATCCTTCACCACTGTTACCGGGAGAGTCGACCATTGATCTAATGTGTTGATGCGACATAAAACATAAAACAAAAACATAATCAAATAAGGATAATATTTTATATAATTATACATGTATCAGATGCGTATATGTACATATTGATATAAAATTAACATTTCATCAATTCCACACGGTTTGTGTAATACTGTTATTAAAACATTCTCAAAGTAAATAGTACATTTGGACGTCAAGTTTACGGAATGTATCGGATTGCATTGTGGTACAGTTTTCATTAATGACTTGTTCCCTTTGTGCGGCATGCATGCAAACAACTGTAAACACAAGATGGTAGGGAGATTATGAGCAGCAAAGAGGAACCTGTCAGAAATCAGACAGAAATGTGAGAAACTCTAAACAAACTGTTGGATGTGATCTTGCCATTAATTCCCATCTCTCATTAGTGAGGTAGCGATGCATGCGGACTGATGAGAGATTGACACACGGTCTTGTGATAAGGAGAGTTCGGATGTTCTAGATTAAAGGGCGACAACTCCGGGATAAAGATACTGTGTGTGTGTGTGTGTTTTACGTTTATTTATCGTCGCTACCGGTTGCCCATATGAGCGACGCCTCCTGAAGAGATGAGTAATTTTAGATTTGTGGACGATTCCCCGTCTGACCCTAACAATATTAATAGTATTTGGAACAATACACCGTAGTACCATGTGTAGCTGCTGTGCATTGAGCATGTAAATGAACCAGGTAGGCATATACTTCTGGAACTGGAGCGTCTGCTGTATCTTGCACTATCCTCAAGCAATTCAAATAACTGATATACTTCTGGAACTGGAGCGTCGTCTGTATCTTGCACTATCCTCAAGCAAATCAAATAACTGATATACTTCTGGAACTGGAGCGGCTGCTGTATCTTGCACTATCCTCAAGCAAATCAAATAACTGATATACTTCTGGAACTGGAGCGGCTGCTGTATCTTGCACTATCCTCAAGCAATTCAAATAAGTGATATACTTCTGGAACTGGAGCGTCTGCTGTATCTTGCACTATCCTCAAGCAAATCAAATAACTGATATACTTCTGGAACTGGAGCGTCTGCTGTATCTTGCACTATCCTCAAGCAAATCAAATAACTGATATACTTCTGGAACTGGAGCGTCTTCTGTATCTGCACTATCCTCAAGCAAATCAAATAACTGATATACTTCTGGAACTGGAGCGTCTGCTGTATCTTGCACTATCCTCAAGCAAATCAAATAACTGATATACTTCTGGAACTGGAGCGTCTTCTGTCTCTGCACTATCCTCAAGCAAATCAAATAACTGATATACTTCTGGAACTGGAGCGTCTGCTGTATCTTGCACTATCCTCAAGCAAATCAAATAACTGATATACTTCTGGAACTGGAGCGTCTTCTGTCTCTGCACTATCCTCAAGCAAATCAAATAACTGATATACTTCTGGAACTGGAGCGTCTGCTGTATCTTGCACTATCCTCAAGCAAATCAAATAACTGATATACTTCTGGAGGCGTTGCCCCGGTTATCCAGGTGGCGACACTAAATAAACGTAGAATAAAAAATGAGTGTGCCACATAATAACAGAATTCTTAAAGCAGCATTATATCGTAATAAAGGATGTGTTGGTAAAATATAAATACTAATGTGTGTGTGTGTTTACAAAAAATCGAAATAGTCGCTCAAAAGCGATACAATTCAAATAAATATAAACCGCGTATATATACGCGAATTTGTGTATCAACAAACAAAAAACACGCATGCGTGAAACAACAAAGGATATGCCATGTTTGTTTTCATCATTGTCGAAGGAGGGCGATGCATTCCGAATGTAAATCAAGTTCCTAGTGTAAACAAGTGCGCGTGGCCGACCACCAAAATCCTACTTTCGGTTTCGAGTTTACTAATTGAACATAATTATACAAATTATAATTTAAGTATGTGTAGCAACATTGCTACCCATACGTAAAATTTGAATTAATCAAATATCTTTATTTCATACGATATAGGGCTGCTTTAACATTATTAACCCACGTTTTAAATTGACTTAATCAACGTATTGATTAGATTCAGGGCTTCAATAATTTAGAGATTTTTTGTAAATACCTAAAATGCCGAATTCAAACCAAGGTATCTCTCGGATTCTGGGATTCAGAAATCAACAGCGTTAATACTAGGCTATTTTGCTTTATTCAAAACAAGCTATCCAGTGTCAGATTTAGGTATTCAAAAATTGAGAGCTTTAATACATAACATCCCTATTCGGTTTAGTTTAACCATATGTTAGTGCGTATATATACATGCATATAGTTACACAATAATAATACAACACACCACAAGCAAATGGGTTGGGCAACAAGTTCGAACAACATTACATTAAGCCCCCCGTATTCGGTCAATTTATCTGTCCGATCAGTGATTCCAGAATTTGTATGAAGATTTTATATCCAACTGATCCGGGGTTTTCTCTCGATTTAAAACTTCCTAAAACATATGACATTCTTGTGTTCTAAATTTGTCCTATTTAAGCAAACATTGACATAGCGGCCATGACAGTAATTCTAGATGCAGTCAATTTAGAAGCATATGTCAGGAATGAGACGAAAGGGTCGGATTTCTAATCAATCAATGTAAATAAGGTACATCGGTGTGCCTTCTACACTGTGTGCTAATATTCCTCAACACCATATGCATATATTGCCGAATAAACAGGATAAAAACAAACTACAAGATATGAATGTAGCCTAATTGATGTGTTAGCTTTAGTTTTGTTTGAAATACATGTACATGCTATTGTAACATTGCAACTTCGAACCCGCACCCACCATGGCGACGTGGCCTCGCAATTACAAATACGATCACTCCGCAATGGAGTTATATGATAAGAAAATGATTCCTGTTTCTAAAAATATCAATAAACTCATAGTGTAGGCTTTAAAACAGGGAGTACAGATGTGGGCTTTAAAAGAGAGCAACATTGCAGAACACCGAGACGTCACCACTCTATATACAGGTTATGTGCTTAGCATAGCTCAAACAAATTTATTTTACCTCGATTGTGAAACAAGTTCTTAAAACATATTTTAATTACTCTCGAGATGGAATCAATCTCCACGAGGGGGAGAGATGAGGCAACGTGGAATTTAAGTGCCTTGCCCAAGGGCAGCGTGCGTTCTTCTTCTCTTCTTCTTCTGAAAACTACTGCCACCAATCTAGCTGGTGTATGCTCGTACTGGCGCAGTGGCGGTGCAATAACGTCTATTTACATGTGATTCAACCGTGCTTATGTATAGTGCGGTTAACAAACGCTCATTATGAGTCTATCGGAGAGTAACTGGCTGCACTTCCTTGTCACACTACGCGTGACACCATAACATGTGACACCGGGGTCATGAACTCGCAATAGTGGCAGCCTCAAAAACTAGTCAGTACTTCACGTTGCGTTTATAATTCTGTAGTTTTAGTAACAATATCAATACACACACATTCCAATACACATACATCCAATACACATACATTCCAATATACATACATTCCAATATACATACATTCCAATATACATACATTCCAACAATATACATACATTCCAACAATATACATACATTCCAATATACATACATTCCAATATACATACATTCCAACACCCATACATTCCAATGCTCCCCCGAATACATGCATATGATGAATGACCAGGGAAGAATGACTTCTGATAGCAAAGCAGGGAGTACGACATTGCGTGGTCTGTAGCAGATGTGATCGGTGCTAGGAATGTGGTAGGGACATCTAGCAGGTGGTACAATGCGGTACATCATGGTAACCTTGATCTGTGCTCTGCGTTCGTGTCGTATTGTCCACTGGAGTTGATGTAGCATGTAGTATGGTCATCACACTGCTGGTCCTCTGCTAGTTGGAGTACACCATTCGTGCCGATCTATGCTGCACAATATCCAGTTTTCTGGTGTTGGTTTCGGCGACTGGCTTGTTTTGCTTGACGTCCACAGGAAAGGTAAAGCAACTATACGTAGCCAAATGAATAGAAGTAGATCATTATGGATTGTGCAGAATGTTGGTGGTAAATTAAATCACAAATACAACGAAACGAGTATTGTTTAAATGATCATTGATCTAACTATACCGACATCCGAGTTAATTACCAATATGGGTGAGTAAATACTCACCGCGTCTGCAGATCGTCCAGAGTAAATATTGTTTTATTCGAGCACTTTCACAACGAGGTGTGAGCGCTAAAAAATCTGTTGACTTAGACGAGTAAATATTAACAAAATCTTCTTTCACTTACGGCTCGAAAATAGGCTTCTGAATTCATCATCGGATTACATTTCTGGCAGCAAATAATGACAGATTGAGTTTGCGTTTTATAGGTTCATTATCCGACAGTTTTTAAGTACAATGTGGTAATATGTCACAACGGCCATACCTTTATAATTGTAACCATCATGTGTTTCCGGTCCCTAAAACTCAATCCCGACGATTTTATAAATGACTTATTATACGGAGTTATCAATATCACCGGAGAGTCAAAACACATTTCGGCTTTCGTGATTTTATTAGTTAGTATTTTAAAGCGACATTACTTCGCAAAAAGCAAATAAAATACATTTGTTCACGCATTGCTACTACAAATTCTTCCGAATACATTCGAACACTAACATTGAATCAATAAACAGTGTGTTTGTTGTCTACAAACTTTCAAAATTGAAAGAAGGATTTCATATAACGGCCATCCATGCTCCTGAATTGACGCTTGTTTGTCATCGGAGTCAGTACTAAATGCGTGATACTGTCATGTTAATTTAACTAATATTAGTCTACAAATAAATATGCATAGGCACACATGTGAGATATAACGGTAAATATGTACCATAAATAGTGTTATTCAAGATACGTGCGTTGTATTACGCATGTATGTCGACGGTATTTAAATTATTTTATTATGTCAACAAACCGCGTATACGACGCTTGTTTATTGATTGAAATACTCAAGTTTTTGAGGCAAATATTTCGAACAAAAATTATACCATATAATAGGAAAATACATTATGTAGAACATTTTTTGCATTTTCACTTTTAAGTATACAATGTATTTTATTACAACCAATTTTACAATCAATGCAGCACAATCTACAATTAGATTCATGCACCACAGTATCATCACAATCAAAGTTTACACATACATGCACCATGACAATCTCCATTGTACATGTATATAGCAGTTTTAGAAGTACCAAAGGATCGTCTACATGTTTTGAAAACATTACCTACAGCCCTTTCCTTATTTATTATTACAGACCATTGGTTATGTTTAAAGTCAAAGGGGAATAAATCGAGAAAGCAGTAACTTGCACTTGATGGGTTCAGATCTATTTTCCTTCCTTGTGCACCGAAAGTTTACTAAATGAATAATTAATCTTAATTCTTAAGTCAGGACAACATTATTGTCTCCCTTTCGTAATATGTATGTCAGTACTACATTGTTGTCTCCCATATGTAATTCAGTACTACATTGTTATCTCCCTTACATAATATGCACGTCAGTACCACATTGTTATCTCCCTTACATAATATGCACGTCAGTACCACATTGTTGTCTCCCTTATGTAAAATGTAACTCAAAACCACATTGTTAGCTCCCTTACATAATATGCAAGTCAGTACCAGATTGTTGTCTCACAGTGATGCGGTAGTACCAGTATAAACTGGTAGCTCCAAACACGTGTTGTCTCCCTTACGTCCATGCATTCGGTTTTAATTTTACATCAGATGCCGTTATTAAAATAGTGGCCTTTGATTGGTTGAATATGTGTAGGCCATAAGATTGAGAGACGTATGCTGATTGGTTGAGCAGGTATTAACACAACAGTGAGTCATTGTCAAAATAAAATTGTAGAAAACTGTTTTGTGAAACATAAAAGAGCATACATATATAATAAATGTAGGCGTCATTGGAACATTAACCACCTAATTACCTTCAGTGTAGTGCGTGTGAGAAGTAACGGAATTGGTTAACAGTTTGAAAAGTACCATTTTCGGATATGTCAAAGACAAGTCTGTTGAAAAATAAAACAATTTGTGGCAAACTATTGCTTGCGGAATATAAGTATATCTAGGATACAAGCTGTCCGATTAGCACGCTCGCTTCTCACCAATGCAACCCGGGTTCGATCCTCGGACCGGGAAGTATGCAAGATGGTACGGTGTTCGCCAGCTCGGTTTTCACCCACGTTTATCTTTAATCCGCGCCAACGAGAGTGATTAATATAAGTTGTTAGAACTTGCTTTACAATCATTAAATAAAGTTTAAACTTTTGTAGGATACAAGCCTAAAACTATGAAATATATAACATATTGGCAATGTGTTGGGCGCATATTTTATTTAATAAGATCCTAATTAAAATAGGTATTTTCGTACATTTACGCATAGGATTTAATTATGAGAGCAGTTCAATATTAATCATGATGGCGTCGTGACAGCGCTTTAAATAATGCGACTTATTATAATAATAGTCCGATAAATAAGAGCTCTACATAAAAAATAGTTTTGTTATTTCGAGAAATAGATATTTCAATTGCGGTGTCGGACCATTACCTCTTACGTTTAAGAGGTATATTTATATTCTAAACCAATAATAAGGGACCTAATTCATAACGAGCATATATTATTAATATATATATTAAGTGGTGGCAGAATTGATTCACCTACCAACGGATGTGTAGTACAGTGGTTAACACGTTGGACTTCCAGGGATCGCAGGTTTGATCCTAATTTTTTAAGTCTTTCAGATGGGACTTTAAACCGAGGTCACGCGTCTGCTGTACGCCATGCACGTAAAAGAACCAGAGAAGATTCTGGAATGCGTCTGTCTATCATTGCACTATCCTCCAAAATGACTAATCTCTTCAGGAGGCGTCGCTCATATGGGTAACAATAAATAATCGTAAAACACATTTATTCACCGAGTACAAATCTATGTATATTTAGGATGGAAGGTTCACAAACTATAGCCGTCACAAGTTTAGTGAATGCTTCAATTGCACTGTGTGCAGATTTGGTTAAGTAAATAGATTGGCTCTCAAGCGGAGGGGTCAATGTGTTGGACTGCCGAGGTTATTAAACTTATCTCCAAATGGTCGAGTCCAGAGCAAATCTACTCGACCAATCTGATTATCATATCACTTGAACAACAAAAACGTTTTATTATCTCCAATCATGGAATCGCATGTTCTATCCTGCATCTGACCGTTACCCTAAAGTAGCGCAATGAATTTCATAAAGACACTTTGAACGACTGCAACAAGCAAACTATTTACAGCAACAAAAGAGGCCTCCTTTCACACCTGTACGTTCTCCTCACTGGTTTACCAGGCAATTTAATCCAATGACCCAGTATCTCCACGGAATGGCTTAATGTACTTGGCAAAGACTCGGATCGAATTCTGATGTATTTTCAAACTTCTGAAAACCTAGTTTTTTGTTGTTGAATCGATTCAATTCCAAATTTTGCATAAACATTTCTGAGGTCGTTTCTTCAATTTTAAACTTAACAGACCTGGCTAGTAGTTGCACTCTATGAAATCTGAAGACACAACATAGAGACGGACCAACCAAACACTCGACCGTCCCTGTGTACCCGCTCTCAAACTGAATGCGGTGGTATAAATACAGATTAGGATTTGTAATCAAACAAAGATATATCAAAAAGTTAGATGACTTTATTCATGATTAGTTAGTCCAATAATACAAACAATTAAAGAGAATGATAGATCAGTGAAGGTAGAACATTGGAGAGCTGAAGAGAGCTAGGAGGACTGAGGAAAGAGTTAGAAGAGGGTATGATATAATTTTCACAACTGACAACAGTAACAAAACCGGACTAAATAAAAGTGTTCAATTCCTGTAACCAAACTCGTCCACATTTTTTAAGTTTCTCCCAAGATATTTCGAGGCTTGGAGTTATCTTACGAACAGGATGGCAACATTCTCGCACCAAACTATTTTTTGGAGGAAGTGTTGCAGGAAACAACTGCATTTTGTTTGGCCGTATGCAACAATATACAAAATATTGCAGTGAATTGCACAGCTCATGAACATACTTTCTTGTCCCATGATGAATGTTCTTACTAAGCATGTTGTATCTTTGTTGTAAGACATGACATATAATGCATATTCTCATCTCGCTAAATCGCCCATCACAACGTGATACAACATATAATCTTTACCATGAAAATTTGATACAACTAAAAATGACATTGAAACCTATCCAATTCACAGTAAAAGTTTCATTGCAGTGGTGTATCAATCTGTCACAGAAAAACAATTTGCTGTATTAGGGTGGTTTGGAGCAAAAATACCTACGTGAACAGTGACTATGTACAAGTTTGAGCAAACAAAATAAGAGTATTAAATTGAACACACCTGGGTCTTTGAGTAAACACTTTCAAAACAATAGCACTCATAACGGTTATTTATATACGTAATTGCACATTTTTTTTGCATTCAATCATGTACACATGGAAAACAAACTGACCAAACAGCACTTTCATACAGAAAATATTCTTTTCCACAACACGTTGCATACACTATACTTTCATAATCGGTACGTACCGACAAATAAACTCCCCATTCTTCTATTATGTCCATTTTATCACAAGATCGAGCTTGAACATAAATCGGTGTAACACAGCGAGTAGATACATGTCGTGTTCTCAACTGCTCCGTACCAATCAAAAATTGTAATTAAAGATGTGCCGATACACGACTAAGAAATCGCATCCCAAGAATTGTTGTTGCGATCTAGCTGGGTTTTATGGCAGCAAATGGGACAAAACAATTTTGGTTCCACATCTCTTTTACATCAAAATAAATATACACGCTTAACGTGCCATGATATGCATGAATCTATGAGAAAAAACACAAGATGTGAGCTGATATGGGCGTATGTCGAATGTAGGAGATTTGGTTGGTACGGGAATACGGGCGCATGTCGAATGTGGGAGATTTGGTTGGTACTGGGATACGGGCATATGTCGAATGTAGGAGATTTGGTTGGTACGGGGATACGGGCATATGTCGAATGTAGGAGATTTGGTTGGTACGGGGATACGGGCGTATGTCGAATGTAGGAGATTTGGTTGGAACATGGGATACGGGCGTATGTTGAATGTATGAGATTTGGTTGGTACTGGGATACGGGCATATGTTGAATGTATGAGATTTGGTTGGAACGGGGATACGGGCATATGTTGAATGTAGGAGATTTAGTTGGTACGGGTGTATGTCGAATGTAGGAGATTTGGTTGGAACAGGGGATACGGGCATATGTTGAATGTAGGAGATTTGGTTGGAACATGGGATACGGGCGTATGTTGAATGTATGAGATTTGGTTGGTACTGGGATACGGGCGTATGTCGAATGTAGGAGATTTGGTTGGAACGGGGATACGGGCATATGTTGAATGTATGAGATTTGGTTGGTACTGGGATACGGGCATATGTTGAATGTATGAGATTTGGTTGGTACGGGCGTATGTTGAATGTATGAGATTTGGTTGAAACAGGGGATACGGGGGTGTATGTTGAATGTAGGAGATTTGGTTGGAACAGGGGATACGGGCATATGTCGAATGTATGAGATTTGGTTAGTACGGGCGTATGTGGAATGTATGAGATTTGGTTGGTACAGAGAGAACATGTACAACATAACATTGTGAGGATAAATACCAATTTCTCAACTTCCTGTAGCTTACAAGAAAGCACGACAATTGATAATCACTACAATATTGTGCCAGAACAAAAAACAGTCGTAAAAAGCGGCACATTTCTGCCCCATCAAATAGCACTTCAATGTACGATTCACAATCGGGTTTCAAAGTTCTGTAGGACGGCGACAAACCATAACGTTTTCATTTACGAGTGTTCAGAGACCGGAGAGAAGCTGTTTGATGATACATCAACTGTCGCGTTGCGGAACTACACCAGTACATCCAGAGTCCAGTCAGAAGGAGAACTGCTGAGGAACATTACTGGCCTCGGTGAACTGGTAGCTTGTGGCCCCTTCTGCAGCCTGTGGAGCCAGGTTCTCGTCTTCCTCCTGTAAAACACAGTTAAGTACAATTTTTGGACATTGTGCAATGTGGTTTTAAAAAAGCATTATCAAAACATTCCCTTTTCAAGCCCTCAACAATGTAGTGAAGCCCAAAGATAGCGCATTTGCTTCAGGTGCGAAAGGCTCGGAGCTTGCGCCCAGCTGTAGCTGTTAGGATTGTGCATGTTCAAGCAACGTCGATATTGATTGGCAGCTGTTGCTGAACTGCGATATATAGATTGGCAGCTGTTGCTGAACTGTGATATATAGATTGGCAGCTGTTGCTGAACTGTGATATATTGATTGGCAGCTGTTGCTGAACTGTGATATATTGATTGGCAGCTGTTGCTGAACTGTGATATATTGATTGGCAGCTGTTGCTGAACTGTGATATATTGATTGGCAGCTGTTGCTGAACTGTGATATTAAGTATAAAAGACAAATAATGATCAGACCTACAGACGGATCTGTAGTCCAGTGGTAACACGTTGGACTGGTAATCCAGGGATCGCAGGTTCGATCCCCCGTCTGACCCTAATAAAATTAAGTCTTTCAGATGGGACATTAAACCGAGGTCTCGCGTCAGTGCTGTTAACGTAAAAGAACAAGAGGAGACTCTGGAATGGGTCTCTGTCTGTATCATCGCACTATCCGCCAAACATCTAAAATGACTAATCTCTTCAGGAGGCGTCGCTCATATGGGTAACCGGTAGCGACGATAAATAAACGTAAAACACGACCAAAGAATAATGCGTGTCGTACGTACATGCATAAAGCTTAGGATTTCACATTCTATCCCTTGTGATCGGGCTTGATTGATACTGGATTGATATTCTGACTGACATGAACTGAACAGTGTCAAATATAATCCTAAACATATATTCTTCATACTAAGTAAAAAAAAACACATTACGTCTCCGCCAAAGTATTTTTCAATGAGCTCTAGGGAAGCTTTGTAGACTGCTTCATTCTCGTGGCTCTGGAGTCCCTCCACCTTGTCCAGACCACCAGCTTCTTCTATCATCACCGTTAGAGCATCGAGCACGTTCTGACCAGCACGTTCCGCAGCCTACAATGTTCAAACAGTCAGTTATTCCACAGCGATATCGTTAGTATCTAGTACATGGCTTACTACTGGCTGGTCTGGATCTAAAGTATACTTGTCTCCAGCATTTCAATATCTCAGTCTATTGAAATATGGAGGCATCATAATACAAGGCTAACCATACCAGTTGAAGTACGACATTCCATAAATAGCCATGCAGACCCAGTTCTCAATAACAAACGGGTGCCATTTTATGGAACTTGGAACACTATAGTGTAATGATGTACATGCAGTTTAGGTGGTAATCAACCCAATAACACCGGAGACTTCCCCCTTTATTGACTAAAAATCCACACATTTTATAAAGAGCAATATTACCACAGTGCTGCGGTGCACATGTACTTTGATTGTACTAGTTCGGCCAGTGATATTAATTCATTGAATTTGCTTGTTAAATTTTTTTTATTAAACAAGAAAACGCGACATTGTTTTATTCGATTTTCTTAGCTTCCATATTTCACAGTAAGCAATATTTGCTGTAGCTGTACACAGCAATAGCACCGACCAGCGGGGATCTCCGTGGAGGATTGGTTGTGGTCGATGACATCAAATTACTTGCCCATAACCGTTGTAGTTCAAACCTACAAGTCAGGAAGCCATCTAGCTGGTTTGCGGAAGGTTAGAAGTACTACCTTGGTGCCCATCCGTGCCTGAAATACCGCTCCTGGGGCTGCCAGGGTCCTTCTCCACCAATAATAGCTGGATAGCCGGAATAAAACCTAAGGTACAACATTAATCCACCCCATAAACAAACAATACCTACCAGCAATACATTGCCCAGGGCATCGAGGATCACCAGTATCACCTTGGCCTCTTTCACCATCAGCATATTACAGAGGTGGGGAATTACACCTAGGTTCACGAGGAAGCCGATCTGCTCCATGGAACCACCAGATGTCAGATTGGTCACCGCCCACACAGCCTCCTTCTGACTCTTGAAATCACCCTATGAATAAGAAAGATTATATCGTTCGGTTAGATAATAATTTACAATGATCTCGTTCGGTTAGATAATAATTTACAATGATCTCGTTCGGTTAGATAATAATTTACAACTATCTCGTTCGGTTTGACAATAATTTACAATTATCTCGTTCGGTTAGACAATAATTTACAATGACCTCGTTCGGTTAGATAATAATTTACAATGATCTCGTTCGGTTAGATAATAATTTACAATGATCTCGTTCGGTTAGATAATAATTTACAATGATCTCGTTCGGTTAGATAATAATTTACAAGGATCTCGTTCGGTTAGATAATAATTTACAATGATCTCGTTCGGTTAGATAATAATTTACAATGATCTCGTTCGGTTAGATAATAATTTACAATGATCTCGTTCGGTTAGATAATAATTTACAATGATCTCGTTCGGTTAGATAATAATTTACAACTATCTCGTTCGGTTAGACAATAATTTACAATTATCTCGTTCGGTTAGATAATAATTTACAATGACCTCGTTCGGTTAGATAATAATTTACAATGATCTCGTTCGGTTAGATAATAATTTACAATGATCTCGTTCGGTTAGATAATAATTTACAAGGATCTCGTTCGGTTAGATAATAATTTACAATGATCTCGTTCGGTTAGATAATAATTTACAATTATCTCGTTCGGTTAGATAATAATTTACAATGATCTCGTTCGGTTAGATAATAATTTACAATGATCTCGTTCGGTTAGATAATAATTTACAATGATCTCGTTCGGTTAGATAATAATTTACAATGATCTCGTTCGGTTAGATAATAATTTACAATGATCTCGTTCGGTTAGATAATAATTTACAATGATCTCGTTCGGTTAGATAATAATTTACAATGATCTCGTTCGGTTAGATAATAATTTACAATGATCTCGTTCGGTTAGATAATAATTTACAATGATCTCGTTCGGTTAGATAATAATTTACAATGATCTCGTTCGGTTAGATAATAATTTACAAGTGTAACAGAATTAAACTAGAGCTGTCACTGAAGGTGAGGAATACGCCCAACACGGCACTTTGATACAGGAAAGCAGCGAATGCATCAGTCATGTCGCTTCAAGGTCAGTCATACCTGAAGCTTTGTGTTCAATTGGCTACTTGTCATAACATTTCGTATGCAGTCAACATGAATATGTTCAGATAACTACCTTCAATTGTTTACCTCTGGCAGAAGACGTGCAGTTTTTCCACCTACATGGATTCTATTTCATGGTCGCATTTATAATCAATGGCTAAATCAGACAAAAAAATGGTATAAATGCTGGTTCAACTAAATAAAAAATGTCTTATGCTCTCTAACAAACTAAGTTCAATGTCAGGTGGGGGGGGGATCTTTGCTGACTGAAGGGTAGGATGTGAACCTTCTGCAGGTAGTTCTAGGATGTGTATGCAAAGTTTCAACCTTTTTTAATGCAAAATAATTACTGAAATTGTGACTAAATTTCAAGTTCACTCTTGTGACTGGGCACTTACACTCTTGTGTTACAGGGGGTGCCGAGAATTCAGGGTCGCTCTACTGTGTTATAGGGGGTGTCGAGAATTCAGGGTCGCTCTTGTGTTACAGGGGGTGTCGAGAATTCAGGGTCACTCTTGTGTTACAGGGGGTATCGAGAATTCAGGGTCGCTCTTAGCGTGGGATTTGTTGGGGGGGGGGGACACAAACCGTAAATAAGTCACCAACGATCAAAGCATTATGTTATATATGCAATAGTTGAAGACGCCATCACAAGATAGGCGACTGCTTAAGTCTCACTTTCCAGTTTCCACTAAAGTGGACGAGACAAATTCCTACAACTTTTAAGTCATGAAATACAACCACTTGACCAACCGTGACCTAGATATCACGATTCTGCACGGTGGCTCGATGAGGTGATGATATGAACCACAAGACACGTATGTATGGACACGCGCAACATAATGAAACTTATACTTAATACTCAACAAGGCTCAGATAGATCTTGTAATATGAAAAAGAATCTAAGCAAGAACAGCCATGGTATACATCTAGTTATGGTCAACAATAATGATGAAATACTGAAATCTTTTCTTTTAATGTCTTCCCCTTGGGGGCGGGTGTTTTGCAGGGACATTAAATTGGCAAACATTTTTTACTTTCTCCAGTGGAAACCAATGGCTATCAAAACCATAGTCAACTTTATTTCAAGCCTCAAATGCACCGGGGTCAATGTTGCTAGAAAGTGTTTAGAAATGGAGGTAAAAGAAACTTGTATGAAATAAGGAGTACTGTACAAAATTTCCCAACAGCTTTCTGTCCAATCCCAAATTCCCTTGCAGTAAATGAGGTATTGACAGGAAATATTTAATTTTTAACCCTTACAGACAAATAAGTGCCTCTTTTTCATTACAAATGTGACGTATATTGACAGTGTAGCAGCAAATCCAACATTCCTTATAAAGGCCAGAATCACACGTAGTCATAGCAATATCTATGGAGGTGGGGACAATAACCTCACTGCTTATCCACTGATTGATGATAGTTA
The DNA here is from genome assembly GCA_014843695.1 of Archivesica marissinica. Classification (NCBI taxonomy): domain Eukaryota; kingdom Metazoa; phylum Mollusca; class Bivalvia; order Venerida; family Vesicomyidae; genus Archivesica; species Archivesica marissinica. The sequence continues at coordinate 53,091,749 of CM026387.1, forward strand.
AATGGCTGTCATATGTATCGAGATATAGTAGTATATTAGTGTAAATCTATATGCGGGAAAGGATTAAACGGTGTAACTTACACTTTGCAATATATTAACAATAAGCGGCATAAGTTCGGCATTAATGACGGACTGAATCTGTTCCGAGTTTCCCGCCGTGATGTTAGATATCGTCCACGCAGCCTCCTTCTGGATGTTGAGCTTCGGATGACGTAGCAACGTCTGGAACACCGGCAACGCTCTACTGTCTATCACATGCTGCAAGCATACACACTACCAGTTATAATAAGTGACATTGTTGGTTTCTCTATTACCTCCCTTGGCAGTTTCATTTAGCCCCGAAATGCATATTAATCCTTTAGTTGGAATCCTTGTTTTTAATGTTGTTCCCCAACAAGACGTTACGGTATGATAATGTGATTTTATCAAAATCGTGTTAATTGTAACAAATATTTACTGTAAAAGTATCCAATGGATGTACTGTAAAACACGTTTTATAAGAGTTTTCTTGGAACTTAATTGACTAACACGAATTTGTTCAAGAGAAATACAAATTCATACTTACATCTACTCGGAACGTACTTGTGCTTGCATACGTCTACTCAGAACTTACTTGTGCTTGCATACGTTTACTCGGAACGTACTTGTGCTGGCATACATCTACCCGGAACGTACTTGTGTTTGCATACGTCTACTCGGAACTTACTTGTGTTTGCATGCGTCTACTCGGAACGTACTTGTGCTTGCATACGTCTACTCAGAACTTACTTGTGCTGGCATACATCTACCCAGAACTTACTTGTGCTTGCATACATCTACCCGAACTACTTGTGCTGCATACATCTACTCAGAACGTACTTGTGCTTGCATACGTCTACTCGGAACGTACTTGTGCTTGCATACGTCTACTCAGAACTTACTTGTGCTGGCATACATCTACTCAGAACTTACTTGTGCTTGCATACGTCTACTCAGAACGTACTTGTGCTTGCATACGTCTACCCGGAACTTACTTGTGTTTGTATACGTCTACTTGGAACGTACTTGTGCTGACATACGTCTACTCGGAACTTACTTGTGCTTGCATACTTCTACTACTCAGAACTTACTTGTGCTGGCATACATCTACTCAGAACTTACTTGTGCTGGCATACATCTACTCAGAACTTACTTGTGCTGGCATACGTCTACTCGTAACTTACTTGTGCTTGCATGCGTCTACTCGGAACGTACTTGTGCTTGCATACATCTACTCGGAACGTACTTGTGCTTGCATACATCTACTCAGAACGTACTTGTGCTTGCATACATCTACTCGGAACGTACTTGTGCTTGCATACATCTACTCGGAACGTACTTGTGCTTGCATACATCTACTCGGAACGTACTTGTGCTTGCATACATCTACTCAGAACGTACTTGTGTTTGCATACGTCTACTCGGAACGTACTTGTGTTTGCATACGTCTACTTGGAACGTACTTGTGCTTGCATACATCTACTCGGAACGTACTTGTGTTGCATACGTTTACTCGGAACGTACTTGTTTGCATACGTTTACTCGGAACGTACTTGTGTATGCATACGCTACTCGGAACGTACTTGTGTATGCATACGTCTACTCGGAACGTACTTGTGTTACCAACTGTGATGCATACGTCTACTCGGAACGTACTTGTGTATGCATACGTCTACTCGGAACGTACTTGTGTTTGCATACGTTTACTCGGAACGTACTTGTGTATGCATACGTCTACTCGGAACGTACTTGTGTTTGCATACGTTTACTCGGAACGTACTTGTGCTTGCATACATCTACTCGGAACGTACTTGTGTATGCATACGTCTACTCGGAACGCACTTGTGCTTGCATACGTCTACTCGGAACGTACTTGTGTATGCATACGTCTACTCGGAACGTACTTGTGTATGCATACGTCTACTCGGAACGTACTTGTGTTTGCATACGTCTACTCGGAACGTACTTGTGTATGCATACGTCTACTCGGAACGTACTTGTGCTTGCATACGTCTACTCGGAACGTACTTGTGTATGCATACGTCTACTCGGAACGTACTTGTGTTTGCATACGTTTACTCGGAACGTACTTGTGTTTGCATACGTCTACTCGGAACGTACTTATGCTGGCATACATCTACTCGGAACGTACTTATGCTGGCATACATCTACTCGGAACGTACTTGTGTATGCATACGTTTACTCGGAACGTACTTGTGTATGCATACGTTTACTCGGAACGTACTTGTGTATGCATACGTCTACTCGGAACGTACTTGTGTATGCATACGTCTACTCGGAACGTACTTGTGTTTGCATACGTTTACTCGGAACGTACTTGTGTATGCATACGTCTACTCGGAACGTACTTGTGTATGCATACGTCTACTCGGAACGTACTTGTGTTTGCATACGTTTACTCGGAACGTACTTGTGTATGCATACGTCTACTCGGAACGTACTTGTGTTTGCATACGTTTACTCGGAACGTACTTGTGCTTGCATACATCTACTCGGAACGTACTTGTGTATGCATACGTCTACTCGGAACGCACTTGTGCTTGCATACGTCTACTCGGAACGTACTTGTGTATGCATACGTCTACTCGGAACGTACTTGTGCTTGCATACGTCTACTCAGAACGTACTTGTGCTTGCATACGTCTACTCGGAACGTACTTGTGCTTGCATACGTCTACTCAGAACGTACTTGTGCTTGCATACGTCTACTCGGAACGTACTTGTGCATGCATACGTCTACTCGGAACGTACTTGTGCTTGCATACGTCTACTCGGAACGTACTTGTGCTTGCATACGTTTACTCGGAACGTACTTATGCTTGCATACATCTACTCGGAACGTACTTGTGCTGGCATACATCTACTCGGAACGTACTTGTGCTTGCATACGTCTACTCGGAACGTACTTGTGTTTGCATACGTCTACTCGGAACGTACTTGTGCTTGCATACGTCTACTCGGAACGTACTTGTGCTTGCATACGTCTACTCGGAACGTACTTGTGCTTGCATACATCTACTCAGAACGTACTTGTGCTTGCATACATCTACTCGGAACGTACTTGTGTTTGCATACGTCTACTCGGAACGTACTTGTGCTTGCATACGTCTACTCGGAACGTACTTGTGTTTGCATACGTCTACTCGGAACGTACTTGTGTTTGCATACGTCTACTCGGAACGTACTTGTGTTTGCATACGTCTACTCGGAACGTACTTGTGCTGGCATACATCTACTCGGAACGTACTTGTGCTGGCATACATCTACTCGGAACGTACTTGTGCTTGCATACGTCTACTCGGAACTTACTTGTGCTTGCATACGTCTACTCGGAACGTACTTGTGCTTGCATACGTCTACTCGGAACGTACTTGTGCTTGCATACGTCTACTCGGAACGTACTTGTGCTTGCATACGTCTACTCAGAACGTACTTGTGCTTGCATACATCTACTGAACGTACTTGTGTTTGCATACGTCTACTCGGAACGTACTTGTGCTTGCATACGTCTACTCGGAACGTACTTGTGCTTGCATACGTCTACTCGGAACGTACTTGTGCTTGCATACGTCTACTCGGAACGTACTTGTGCTTGCATACGTCTACTCGGAACGTACTTGTGCTTGCATACGTCTACTCGGAACGTACTTGTGCTTGCATACGTCTACTCGGAACGTACTTGTGTTGCATACGTCTACTCGGAACGTACTTGTGCTTGCATACGTCTACTCGGAACGTACTTGTGCTTGCATACGTCTACTCGGAACGTACTTGTGCTTGCATACGTCTACTCGGAACGTACTTGTGCTTGCATACGTCTACTCAGAACGTACTTGTGCTTGCATACGTCTACTCGGAACGTACTTGTGCTTGCATACGTCTACTCGGAACGTACTTGTGCTGGCATACGTCTACTCGGAATGTACTTGTGCTTGCATACGTCTACTCGGAACGTACTTGTGCTTGCATACGTCTACTCGGAACGTACTTGTGCTGCATACGTCTACTCGGAACGTACTTGTGCTTGCATACGTCTACTCGGAACGTACTTGTGCTTGCATACGTCTACTCGGAACGTACTTGTGCTGGCATACGTCTACTCGGAACGTACTTGTGCTTGCATACGTCTACTCGGAACGTACTTGTGCTTGCATACGTCTACTCGGAACGTACTTGTGCTTGCATACGTCTACTCGGAACTTACTTGTGCGCATACGTCTACTCGAACGTACTTGTGCTGGCATACATCTACTCGGAACGTACTTGTGCTGGCATACGTCTACTCGGAACTTACTTGTGCTTGCATACGTCTACTCGGAACGTACTTGTGCTTGCATACATCTACTCGGAACGTACTTGTGTTTGCATACGTCTACTCGGAACGTACTTGTGTTTGCATACGTCTACTCGGAACGTACTTGTGTTTGCATACGTTACTCGGAACGTACTTGTGTGCATACGTCTACTCAGAACGTACTTGTGTTTGCATACGTCTACTCGGAACGTACTTGTGCTTGCATACATCTACTCGGAACGTACTTGTGTATGCATACGTCTACTCGGAACGTACTTGTGCTTGCATACATCTACTCGGAACGTACTTGTGTTTGCATACGTCTACTCGGAACGTACTTGTGCTGGCATACATCTACTCGGAACGTACTTGTGCTTGCATACGTCTACTCGGAACGTACTTGTGTTTGCATACATCTACTCGGAACGTACTTGTGTTTGCATACATCTACTCGGAACGTACTTGTGTTTGCATACATCTACTCGGAACGTACTTGTGTTTGCATACGTCTACTCGGAACTTACTTGTGTTTGCATACATCTACTCGGAACTTACTTGTGCTTGCATACATCTACTCGGAACGTACTTGTGTTTGCATACATCTACTCGGAACTTACTTGTGCTTGCATACATCTACTCGGAACTTACTTGTGCTTGCATACATCTACTCGGAACGTACTTGTGTTTGCATACGTCTACTCGGAACTTACTTGTGCTGGCATACGTCTACTCGGAACGTACTTGTGCTGGCATACATCTACTCGGAACGTACTTGTGCTTGCATACGTCTACTCGTAACATACTTGTGCTGGCATACGTCTACTCGTAACATACTTGTGCTGGCATACATCTACTCGGAACGTACTTGTGCTGGCATACGTCTACTCGGAACGTACTTGTGCTTGCATACGTTTACTCGTAACATACTTGTGCTTGCATACGTCTACTCGGAACTTACTTGTGTGCTGGCATACATCTACTCGGAACTTACTTGGGTTTGCATATCGTCTCCCGTGACAATATTGCCGATGGATCGGAGAGCAGGTGTAATCACAGATACTTCTTTATGTTGTAACAGTTCAATAAGTCGCTTCACCACCCCTACAAGTAACAAGTTATATTTCGGGTTTTACGCCTGCATCAGCACCATTTCGGGCTATATCGCCGGCTGGCAGTTTACCTAACAACACCTTTCCTGGGCAGGCTCCAGCGGTTAACCAGTACTTGGGTACACCAACCTCTGTAAGAAACTGCCAACTTTTTCATATAAATGAGACACAAGTAACAAGCAACCAACCTATACTAGTGATTTCCACACAATAATCTCTCTGCAATGTGTTACAGTAAAACGTAGGTATGAAGAGAAGAATGAACAAGATTATATATTTTTAGAGTACATCATTTAGAACAGAAATTTTTTTGTTCGGGTTTTACGCCTTCATCAGCACCATTTTGGGCTATAGCGGCGGGCAGTTCACCCAACAACATCTTTCCGGGGCAGACCCCAGCTGTTAACCAGTACTTGGTGCACCAACCGCTGTGTGAAACTGCCAATTTTTTCATATAAATAGACGAGGCTTGAGCAGAGCTCGAACCCGTGACGATAGGTTACAGTGGTATACAAGTCAGTGACCATAACCACAGACTAACAGTAATACGACATTAACCCTTGCTGTGCTGGAAACGAGTATATTGATTTGCAAACAGCATAGAGTTCTATACTATTCGGATAGTGGAGCTCAAATACTTGGCTGAATAGCAAACAACATAGATCCTGATCAGATGAGACGTTGTACTGCTGCTGATATGGATCTATGTTGTTTGCATATTCCTTCCATTTTATACAGCATTTTAAGGGTTTAAATATGCCCAACAAATTATTTGGTCTTGGCGAGAAACCATTATAATTGCACTGGTCACCATTATACTTGCACTGGTCACCATTATACCTGCACTGGTCATCATTATACTTGCACTGGTCATCATTATACTTGCACTGGTCACCATTATAATTGCACTGGTCACCATTATACTTGCACTGATCACCATTATAATTGCTCTGGTAAGCATTATAATGGCACTGGTCACCATTATAATTGCACTGGTAAGCATTATAATGGCACTGGTCACCATTATAATTGCACTGGTAAGCATTATAATGGCACTGGTAAGCATTATAATGGCACTGGTCACCATTATAATGGCACTGGTCACCATTATAATTGCACTGGTAAGCATTATAATGGCACTGGTCACCATTATAATTGCACTGGTAAGCATTATAATTGCACTGGTAAGCATTATAATGGCACTGGTAAGCATTATAATTGCACTGGTAAGCATTATAATTGCACTGGTAAGCATTATAATGGCACTGGTAAGCATTATAATGGCACTGGTAAGCATTATAATTGCACTGGTCACCATTATAATTGCACACGATAAATAAGGCAGGAGGGTAAAAAACAATTTCTCAATATTGCCAGTTTAAAATTTAAATACAATTTCACATACCACTATTTATGACTTCCTGAATCTTGTCATTGGTACCGTCGGTGAGGTAGGACAGCGCCCAGCACGTGTCCGTCAGTACGTCCTTGTCCTCGTGGTACATCAGTCGGTTCAGCGTCGGTAGAAACTGCTTCACAACCTTGAAGTTTGGTGGCGGGTTTTTGTTGCGACACAGGTTGGACAAAGTCCATGTCACATTTCTCAAGAAAGATGGCTGAAAGTCAACATTTAAAGCTTAGTTTGTACAGGAAGTTGATATTTTACCCATAAGCAAGCAGCAAACTACATTCAAGTCCCGCAGCAAATTTCCAATCTTTACCCGTGGGAGGAAAACTCGAGCTGTTTCAGTGTATATAAGGTTATATCTGAATTCAATCGCATGATAACTTCCCCGAGACCTGCAATCAAGTTGACCAATCAGATAACCTCAATACCCAGGTCATTGTAAACAGCTAACCAATCAGATAACTTCAATACCCAGGTCATTGTAAATAGCTAACCAATCAGATAACCTCAATACCCAGGTCATTGTAAACAGCTAACCAATCAGATAACTTCAATACCCAGGTCATTGTAAATAGCTAACCAATCAGCTAACCTCAATACCCAGGTCACTGTAAATAGCTAACCAATCAGCTAACCTCAATACCCAGGTCACTGTAAATAGCTAATCAATCAGATAACCTCAATACCCAGGTCACTGTAAACAGCTAACCTCAATACCAGGTCATTGTAAATAGCTAACCAATCAGCTAACCTCAATACCCAGGTCACTGTAAATAGCTAATCAATCAGATAACCTCAATACCCAGGTCACTGTAAACAGCTAACCTCAATACCAGGTCATTGTAAACAGCTAACCAATCAGATAACCTCAATACCAGGTCATTGTAAACAGCTAACCAATCAGATAACCTCAATACCCAGGTCATTGTAAATAGCTAACCAATCAGATAAACTCAATACCCAGGTCATTGTAAACAGAGAATTTCACGTTTGTTCTTGTTTGTGGTTTTCCGCTGGCGTTATTCCAGTAAGACACATAGTAATTTATATCGTCCTGAAGGTCGTGAAAGTTATTCTTACGTTTGTTTCGGGTTGCACTAGTCTAAGTAACGGTTCTACAATACCACACTCCGTCACAAAATCTCTCATGCCAGGTCCGTCACCTAAGAAATAAAACAAACATTACATTTCATCCAATATGGAAGATTGTAGACTACATGTACACCGAGACAGACTCCCATATAGAACCGTACACCGAGACAGACTCCCATATAGAACCGTACACCGAGACAGACTCCCATATAGAACCGTACACCGAGACAGACTCCCATATAGAACCGTACACCGAGACAGACTCCCATATAGAACCGTACACCGAGACAGACTCCCATATAGAACCACCACCAATCATGGTCCTTGCATGAAAGATCAGATATGTGGATCAGTCTGGATACTCAGTATCGTGTATTGCCAGTTGCAATATTCCTTCAAAATTAGTTTTCAGCAATGTTTACATGTATTTTTTCTCTCTGTTTTTGGTGTTTTGGTAATTCAAAGCCTTGAACAGAAATCAGAATCCCGTTGAGTGTTGCAAACATCATTATGTCTGAATATCATAAAATTATGGTAATTCAAAGCCTTGCACAGAAATCGGAATACCGTTGAGTGTTGCAAGTATCATTATGTATATATATCATAAAATTAGAGGACAACCAAAGTGTTTCCCTTCATCTTCTATACCAATTGGATTAGTAAAGGGATGTACTGACCTGCAATATTGCCAAGAGCCCATACAGCCTGTTCACAGACATTTTTGTTACCGGAGTCCAGTAGTTTCACAAATTTGGGCACAGCCCCAGAGTTCACCACCGCTTTTGTCTGAGCACTTGTTCCCGAGGCAATGTTGGTCAATGCCCAGGCAGATTCAAACTGAAGTTCAGGCCTGTAGATAGTTAAGCAGGATATGAGTTAAAACATGTGGATAAGTGTATACCAAAGCACCTGGTCTTGCTAGACCTTTTCTGTTGTATAATATATTTTGCATCAACATACTACATATAATCGGATAAATTTAACATCTATTTTTCAGCCTCACAGTTATGCTATATTTCGGGTTTTACGCCTGCATCAGCACCATTTCGCCGGCGGGCAGTTTACCCAACACCTTTCCTGGGCAGGCTCCAGCAGTTAACCAGTACTTGGGTGCACCAACCTCCATAAGAAACTGCCAACCTTTTCATATAAATGAGACACGGCCTGGGCGGGGGTTTTAGCCTCACAAATACAACCTAGTTACAGTAGCAAGAAAAATTATCAAAAAGTTCTGAACACAAAGAGACCACCACGTGCATGTCTGTCGGAATTACTTTCACGAGTTTCCCCCTTTCACACATATAGATTTAAGCTAATATACTACTATATCTCCATAAATAGTGATTAATACATACAACAATTTAGCCAACAACCGGTGGATAAGCATATCCCGAGATATTACTGGGACTACACAAGATTCTGGCCTCTGTTGTTGAGATGGGACATTACATTTTCAGTCTATTGGCGTCGAGGTGTTCCTATCCGGGGAAGGGTGGTTACAGCACAAGTTACATCCTGATTTCCCACCAGTAAGATATATATTATTATTATAGTAGGCTAGTGGAGGAAAACCCCAGAGTATTTCACACATGTGTAAACATCTGGGCAGCCCGGTCAGAATTTTTGGGAGAAGTGAGAAAGCGCGTGATCGCGTCCTTAAATGGTGTTCTTTAATATACTTCTGCAAAATAGAGTTAAAATGCACAGTACAACCATTAAATACAACATTTGAATAGAAGGAGTGCTTTATAATGGGCCAGTGTATCTTACTAGACAACATTGTGTTTGAAAATCGTAAAAACCAAAAAATCATTATTTTTTTCTAGGGAGAAGTGGGGCCTCCAGAGGACGAAGTCAGGGTCCCTAGGACGACAATTTCGCCCACACCCCCAGAATGATCCCTGAGCCCCATGTCCAAGAATGGATGCAGAGGAATAACTAAGTATTAAGTAAACATCTGGGTGGAATCATTAACCGTCTGCAAGCCAACTGAAATGTATATATGGTTAATTCATTAGTAGATACTGCCGTCACTATAACCTTACCTGTCTGTATGTGATAGGTATTCAACCATGCGTGGAATGACCCCAGCCTGGATGATGTCATCTATTGGAGGGTTCCTTTCCTTGGAGAGTAATTTACGAGCAGCCTGTGTAGCCTGCATCTGTAGGGTGCTGTCGTTGCCATTAATACCAGCTATAATTTCTGGAAGGCTCAAAGTCGGGCCAACATTTTGCTGCAATGAACATACAAATTACACAACAGTGTTGGACACTCGTTTCAATATGTTCCCACACCCGGCGAAGATGAAATTGTACAGGCCAATTTTTGGCCTGTACTTAAGAATTAGTTCCGGCCAAAAATAAATGGTACAGGCCATACTACGAGATGAGATGGTACGATGGTCGCCAGATCGGACAGGTGGGTTTTCTCCGGGTACTCCGGTTTCCTCCCACATGAATGACCACATATACGCTTACATCCGAGCCAACGAGAGTGATTAATATAAGTTGTTCAAACTTGCTTCGCAATCGTTGTAAAATAAATAAAGTATAAAATTTAAAAAAAAAAAGACATCTCGCCACGATGTCGAGTGCGTCGTAAATGTTTCTCGCCAGTCTAAAAACGTTATCGCCTTGGCGAGTGTCCAACGCTGCACAAACGCATTGGAATTGACTTCAGCATTAATCACAGATATATTCAATACATACACAATTTGGCACAAGCATTTAAATAATTAACGTACATTAACGGGCAACACCAAGTTCTGCAAGTTAAGGTGTTGAACCAGCATCAGGGCATGTGCTAGTCAATGGAGACATCGGCGAAAATAGTCTTAATAAAAGTTGACAAGTGTGAAAAATAAAAACTTTCACCAACACAATAATTGAATGCTATATATTTCATTGATGCTCGCCCGTTTCACACAACACGCCAGTTAAATCTGCTGTATAATAATAATGTATTTGATTAACACGAGGTGAAAATGACATGCATATTACTCTAGACGTAGGCTTGTACTAGGAAAATTGTACCCTGCCTCTAATCTACCCTACTCTAGAATAAATCATTGATCCGTAAACTGGACAGCAATGTCTACAAACATTCCAGAAGGATAACTAGAGACCAATAGCAATCAACTTGCCAAGACAAATTTTTAATCAACGATGCCCGTGTCGATGGCACAATCAACAGCAACACGATCCTCACTTACTTTGCTTGAAGCATCAGCAAGCGGACTTGTGGGTCCCTCGTCACCGATAGCAACATTACGCCGCTTGAGGAGCTGGTCATCTTTACGTTGTTTTCTCAGCTCTACAGAAACATCCTGTCTCCTCCTTCGCATCTCCTACAGATATAGATGTAGCAAGCTTAGCTATATTAGTATATATATATATATTACAAAAGCTGCTTGTTTGTGCAGTAACCACACTTATAAAGATCAACGTTTTGAGGACTTTGTAGGCCAAGCTGGATTTTAGACAAATCAAATAATAAAAAAAGTATCTTGCATCTCAAATTTATGTTATTATTAATTCATACATGTATGCCTACTGGGTATTCATATAAAATAACTTCCAAGACAACCATACCAGTCAAGACATGATTAATATTCTTAAATTATATTTGGATTTCTTTACAGAAACACTTGCTTTGTAAACAAATACATTTATACGACAACAGCGTTATTAGAAATGGCAAGTTATATAATGAAATGGGAATATTATATAACAGTTTACACGAAAATCATAATTTCTAACCATCTGCTCCATAGCATATCTCTGTACAGTAAACACGTTCCAAAATGCATCTACATTTACCATTCTGATAAAGTGTCTTGAGGTACAGTCAAACCTGTGTTAGTGGTCACCTCTATTAAGCAGCCAACCTGTATTAAGCAGCCAGTTTACACATTCCCAATGTGTTGTTTTATTGTACATTTCACCTCTATTAAGCAGCCACCTGTGCTAAGAAGCCACTTTCTGTGATTCCCTTGGCTGGCTGCTTAAGACAGGTTTGACTGTATATGCAAATGACGCGAGTGTGGCTCAGTCAAGAGGGATTAAATGATAGCCATGGAGATTTTTAATCTGATGCAAAATAATAAATAATTGCAAGTCCGACGAGAGTGATTGTGCCTCAACTTACATCACCATCCCTGCCTTTGTTCTTGTAGTTCTTCAGTCTGGAATCTTCTGGCATCTTTAATGTTCTTTGATTTCAAAAATATAATGCAAATATCTGAAGCAAAAGAAACACAAAGTTCAACCGAAAAATGATCACACCCATCTTCGTTTACTGACATTTACTGCATTACTAAGCAAGAACAACCCAATATAGCATTTGTGCTATGCTATAGAACCAGGCCCTGAGGTTATAAAACTTTTCTCCAATCTCAAACTCCCGACTCAAAGCTTCCGATTGGTTCTGCTGGGTGCAAAACTCAGATTCAATCAATCAAATTCCTCGAGCTCGAGAAATGTTTTATAACCTCAGGGCCAGGTCACATGGTCAAATTACAGAAAATCTGTAAATCAACTGGTGATGTGTTGATGTTTTCCTGTGAGGAACTTTGCCATTGTGGCTCCCCAGATACGAAATGAGACTATTACCATATATGTGTTTTCTCTCTGTTTATATATATACACTTACTTGTCTGTCAAGTATTCTTCGTCAGGATGGACATTTAGCAGCTTGGAGCAACCCAAACAAACATGGGTAATTCATTATAAGAATACTCCAGGACAAGTTTGATCAAAGAATGTCCATTGGTGTCGGCGTCAATAAAAACGTATTATTTAAATTGAACCAGTGATCTTGCTTTTTGACGAATGGACTAAATATAAATTGTAAACATGATATTAAATCACAGCTAAATTACGAGTGCCCTCGGTCCAGCAGGTGCCCTGTAGTGGGCTCTTGCACCCAAGAATGATGCCCGAGCTTCATCATTTGTCTGCAGCAGTAGAGAATCACAACCCAAGAAGTAGACGGCCGGGATGATCGATAAAAAATGAAACTCTTGGAAATACTATATTGTCAATTAATGACACTATCCATGTCTGTAATTACGGTAGTCTTACATGTTTTCCATATTGATAGTGCCACATACAACTTACATATTTATCAGATTCAAAATCTGCTCTAGCGATGTTGGACAGCTGACTGGCTTTTATTTGTCTTGCTGATGCGGAGCTAGTTGTCCAGTCTCTGTATTAGCTCCTGTAGTCCGTTGTGTGGTGTTTTATGTTTGACGATCTGAAATCATTGAAATGGTTCTAGTCTTGTTCAACAGGTGTATTACAGCGTAAATGGTTTTGATTATAAGAGTAAGAAAACTGGGTGTACGATCACTACTACCTGAGCTGTGTTGGACTAATTAAAATATTCCCCCGTTAGGGAATGTACCCAATTGATAGTTTATAAGTTAGCTATAACCTGTTTTAGATTTACAGCACAATATTTGTGTGATTTCTGTTTGACAATTGCCGTCATGCCAGTACACATATTATATGTGTTATAAAAACTATATATATTATTATTAATTAAATAATAAAACTGTAAACATATATGTTATTGCAAATCAATAGTAAATATGTCTATTGTCATACACACAATATTATTTATAGCATGAAAATGCAAATGGTTCTTTTTTTTTTTAATAGAGGGGGGTGTCCTAGGATAGAGGTACGAGACCGTTGGTGGCTTATGGATAACATTTCAAGTTCCTGTGTTTTAATATTAGACAATGGCCCACACCAGAAAGTCAAATTAACCTTTGATTAAACCACAGGCACAAATCCTTTGTTTTTGCCCTATGGTCATATATGTATGTATGTTCCTATAATGTCAAACCCCTTGCGGGGACCTAGACATGTTTTCCTGGGCAGGTGTAGCCGACCTAAGTGGTTAACCCGTACTAAGCAATGTGTGTGTGTGTGAGGTGCCTTGCTCAATGACACTACATACGTGGCCTGACCGAGTATCGAACCCGGGACCGTTCGATTCCAAGTCCGACGCTCTACCACTGGACCACGAACGCCACATATAGTAAGGGCAACCAACGGAAATAAAACATGCAGGCAGAAACATCGACGATAGACTAGGTAAAATCTACCAATCACTGATATGTCCTTGTGGTCCCGACCGGAAGACCGTATTCTATCAACAAATACTTTTTATTTAATGGAGATTGGTCAAATAACACCAAAATGACACATTTTTCATGTTCAGTGAAGAGAAGGAAATGCAATGTTGTCGATTTCGCTGGGTTATAAATATGTGCATTAGTCATAAATATAAAATAAATAAATCGTACATATCATGGCCTATAAAAAAAGTTAAATGCACTTGCCGTATATTGTTATTTTCTTAAGTCGTGAACACAACTTTCATAAAATTGTTGTTGAAAATTTTAGCTTCATTACATAACCATGCGCCTAAATACAGCTATCGCAACGGCACCCGTTTCCATGGAGAACTAGATACTTTAGGGCACCTATGCACGGCGTAAATGAATTTTTTTATAAATGCACGTGTAAATGTTGAATATATTATTTTGACTTAGTAACATCATTAACTAACAATATTACAACTCATAAGAAACATTTTTCTGGTTATTTGTACATTTTTTCCCCAATCCGAATAGCCACCTGAAATACTCACAAACCGCACATTTCGGTGGAAAAAATTTCCCAACAAGTTATCTGTTTATATTTGGCTACTGAACCATTCAGGTGACAGTTGCATTAGGCTACAAGTACGCACAACGGAATGTTATTGACCCATGCTTCACCTCTTGTCAGCGAAAATAGGTTAAAACGGATGTAAATGGAAAAAATACGCTAAGCATAGGTTCCACAAATCTATATCAATCTTGTAAACATTTTCGTCCAAGGATTTCTATTTTTCGCAATAAACTGATAAAGGACTGTGCAGAATTCAAACGGTATTGCGTGTTCATCTTGTTAACAATTTTAATTTATAAAAACGACTTTTTAGAATATAAAATATGCTACGCGTAATTGAGGTTTAGCGTTAGAAAAATGCCTGGATTATGGATAGTGAAATGTCACATTTTCAAGTTTAAATATTTGGACTATAGCCTAGTGGGTCATCAACATGGATATACACTTCCTCCTTAGACAACACATCCGGCAAATACCAAGGAACAAAAGAGACATTTCAAATACAGAGAATGGACGAGCGTTTATTTTCTACTCTATCCACAATATTTTGCATGTAAACGGGTACGAAGCAATTTGATGACGAAACAAAGATAATAAATGATCATGTTCCATTAAGAAAATGATAAAGCTTGCTACAATAAATATGAAGAACAATAATGATTTTATCTTACTATGACTATTACATCACCTGTATTTTTAATATATTTTTAAACGTGGACCAAATATCGTGTCGTTTCCAAATTCAAATCCGCAGCTGACGAACCTGTAATGACCTTTCACATGATTGGATGAATTTCAAATAAGAAATTGATTTTATTGGCTGGAACCATGGGAACCATATATATATATATTTTTTATAAAATTGAAAACACATGTAACCAGATATTTTAGGACTTTGAATGTTAGATAAAAATAACAAATAAAATAACAACGTTTTTAATTTTCTTCCTTTTTTGTTGTAATTGTTCTCGTAATTGACAGGTGCTTGTGGTTCTTGTGTCTTTATTTACCAAAAAGTGACAAAAGGCCCAGAATGTCACCTTCATTATTATCTCAGTACTACCTAGGCCCGCCCCACTTTCGCAATCTTGTAAGGGGGTGATTGTTTTTAAATGGATTTTATTTGTCAAAAATGAAATAAACTATCTATCTTCCTTCTATGTCAAACCCCTCGCGGGGACGTAGCCATGTTGGATTAAACTACCATGAATATGAAATATTGTTGTGGTGCTAGAGCTAGTACTGGTAAATGTCTTATCACCTCGAGAACTTGGAACACCAGTCTACTGCTCATTACGAATAAGCTATGCTTCATCTTGCACATTCATATTCCAGCGAACACCGATACCATATGCATCCAGAACAGTTTCATTATTCGAACAACAACAAATTGCAACATAAACCTCCAGGTCAAATCTGAACCCATGGCTTACCAGACACTAGTGAGACCCCAGCTTGAATATGGCTCCGAGATCTGGTCGCCCCATACCCAAACATTGATATACCAAATTGAAGGTGTCCAGCGAAGAGCAGCCCGTTGGATAAAGGCTGACTTCTATCGTACCTCTAGTGTTACAGACATGCTACATTCCCTAAATCTAGGCAGACTAGATCAACGGCGTATTGACAATAGGTTATCCCTTATGTATAAAATTCATAATGCTTTTGTTGCTATTCCCATTGAAAATTACCTAGTTCCTCTCTCCCGTCCTGCTCGCCATTGCCATTCCTTAAGCTATAGGTTAATTACAGCAACTACAGACTACTACAAGTTTTCCTTCTTTCCAAGAACAATCTATCATTGGAACCACCACCATCCTGACATTGTCCATCTCCCTACCATAGAGCAATTCAATACGACAGTTTGCCATATTGAACATGCCAGTCCCTAGTTGTTCTGCGTAGCTGCTTTTAAACTTTTATCACAACTTATTTTCATTACCTTCTTAAATTATACTTTTAACTACTCATACTTCTTTGCGGTTTTTGACGCGCAACATGTCTACGTCCCCGCGAGGGGTTCGACAGTAACGGAAGATAGATATATAGATAGATAGATAGATAGATAGATAGATAGATAGATAGATAGATAGATAGATAGATAGATAGATAGATAGATAGATAGATAGATAGATAGATAGATAGATAGATAGATAGATAGATAGATAGATAGATAGATAGATAGATAGATAGATAGATAGATAGATAGATAGATAGATAGATAGATAGATAGATAGATAGATAGATAGATAGATAGATAGATAGATAGATAGATAGATAGATAGATAGATAGATAGATAGATAGATAGATAGATAGATAGATAGATAGATAGATAGATAGATAGATAGATAGATAGATAGATAGATAGATAGATAGATAGATAGATAGATAGATAGATAGATAGATAGATAGATAGATAGATAGATAGATAGATAGATAGATAGATAGATAGATAGATAGATAGATAGATAGATAGATAGATAGATAGATAGATAGATAGATAGATAGATAGATAAAGAAACTGTATCAGACTGGCATATTGTTAGCACAGAAATAACAGTACAGTCAAATATACCCATATTGGTCTCAAACGGTCTTCTCAGAACGAATCTGCAACCATTATCGTTGAAAGAAATAAACTGGCTAGATGCACACTGTATGTTTTGATGAGAACGGGCGTCCATGAACCCCCCAAATAACATATGCTCATATAAAATATACCAAACATATGTAATCCCAAGATTGCTGTTCAGGATTGAAACACTAACGGTTACTGCCGCTCAAATTAACCAGCTAGAACGATTCCATACTAAGACACCAACATTCCTATAATTTCTACGATTAACCCATTCAACACCAAGCAACTGACATGGACTGGTGCATGACATTTTAGACCAATAGATTAATAAGAAAATCACATTTGGACATGTTAATTTATCAAATGGGTAATTTTGTCTAAAAATTGTAATATCACTGGCAAAAAGTGCAGATCCTGATGAGACGGGTCGTCATACCAAGCACATGTATGAGGTGCTGTACGGGTTAAGATCAGCAACACCAGCAGTACTCCTACTGATTTAACAGAAAAATCACAAACTACAGATACGATTGATCTACTCGAGATCTACTCCTGATCTACTTAGCCTGGGAACAGGCGTTGATATATTTTGCATTGCGTCCTATAAATATATTGATTTAACACCCAAACCGTTAATTAAGTCGTATTGAGTAATGCACAATTTACCTACATTGTATATCGGGAGGTACGGCTCTGTCTCTCAAATAATACTTGCACAGTTTAACTTGACGTAGCCACCTGGACAACACAGCCCATTTAGATCGATGCTCCACAACATTATGGAAGTTTTATAAATAAAATAAACCCCTGTCGGTTATGACAGTACAATACATGTATTAATAGTATCATAGTAAATTCAACCCTAGCAATTGTTTGAAGCAATTACAAGGTGTACTGACATATTTATAAGGCGTACTGGTATAATTCCAATGTATTTTCATACTCCCAGCTATAAACTATTGAACACATATATATTTGTATATTTATACGTGTACTTTCTTGAATAAATATTGTCAATTAGAAATATGAAATGAATATGCAGTTGTCCATAGGTGCCATTTAGTTCCTAACAGGTGAACGATCTCTGTCAGTTTATCATGCAATAGTTAAACTTGTTGCAGTGGTGTCAATTATAATATTTTACATTACAACGTCAGACTTGATAAAATGGAAGGTGTAGAGCATTGGTTATTTAATTATGTGCGGTTGAATTTTAAAGATGCCAAAGGCATAATAGCTACGTAATCCTTTCGTCCACTAAGCAAATACAAACAAACACGCACGCACGCACGGCACGCACGCACGCACGCACGCACGAACGCACGCACGCACGCACGCACGCACGCACGCACACACACACATCTCTGTGAAGACAGCTTATCCATGGAAGAGAATACATATGCATACATTTTGATAGAAGTAATAAATAGAGATTATACAACATATATTAACAATGTTGTGGATTAAATTCGCTACAATGGCAATTCTCCAGCTATTATTGGTGGAGAAAGGTATCGGCGTCCCTCCGAGGGAATCACTGGAAAACGTCGACACATGAAGAAATTCGACATCACAAATAGGATTATAAAATACATCGGTGAGGGGCAAGTAATTTGAAGTAAGCCATCATAACCATTTGACCTCGGAGGAGGTTCCATATTAACAAGACATGCGTTTTGGAATGGGGCACAACACATCAACACCATTAATTGAACCATTCACCAATTACAGCAAACATTGAATTTAATGCATAAGGAACGTGTATTTGTGGTGTTGGTACTTAATTGTTGCCTACTCCTTTTGCTTTATGAGTTTGCATGACTGTTCACTGTGAACGATTGTAAATTGTAATAACTCGTGATCAATAATTATGCGTGGCGTCTGTGGTCCAGTGGTAGCACGTCGGGTTTGGAATCGTAGGGCCCCGGGTTCGATTCTCTGACAGGACACGTATGTGGTGTCCTTGAACAAGCCACCTCACACACATTGCTTAGTACTGGTTAATCGCTTAGGTTGCCTAAGCCTGAACAGGACACATGTCTAGGTCCCCACAAGGGGTTTGTCATTATATAATGGAACATACATACACACAAGAGCAATGCGGTATGATTAAAATAAATTAATAATAATATCGCAATGGTCATACTATGTTATGATACGCACATCAAATGCTGTCTGATTAGCGCAGTGATATGTGAGATGGTACGGTGGTCGCCAGATCGGACAGGTGGGTTTTCTCCGTGTACTCTGTTTGCCTCCCACACAAATGACCACATTTACGCTTTCATCAGCGCCAACGAGAGTGCTTAATATAAGTTGTTAGAACTTGCTTCGCAATCGTTGTAAAATTAAAAAAAGAGGATTGCGCAGATAAGAAGCCAAATCAGAAGTATACAGATTAATCGGTAGTCGTGTGTAATTGTATTCAGTATAATTATTGAAAGGAATGTAAGAAGAAAATTAAATAAATAACATGTCACACATAACATATCGCTGTAGCAATCAATGTCCAATTCATAATAGCGTGTTTACTTCATAACCGAAAGGCCTGTAGTTTGTGCCCAGTTGTAGCAGTTAAGATTGTGCCCTTGGGTAATGCAATTAAATTCCACATTACCTCTTTTCTCTGCCTCATGGCGATGGATTCCACCAGGACTGAGGCCTCGAGAGTTATTAAAGCAGCATTACATCGTAATAAAGGATGTTTTGGGTAAAATATATATACTAATATGTGTGTGTTTACAAACATCGAAATAGTCGCTCAGAAACGATAAAATTCCAATAAATTTAAACCGTCGTATACGCGAATTTGTTTATCAACACACGAAATGTAAACACACACAGCGCACATGCGCGAAACAACAGAGGATGTAGAAAACAACGTATATATTTTGAACATGAAAGACTATCTATCTATCTTCCTCTAATGTCGAACCCCTCGCGGGGATGTCGAAATATCCCTAAAAGACTTAGCTAACAGAGGTATGAATCAACATATCAAGTAATTTAATTAAAAAAGACAACGTGGGACAAATGGGGACGATGCATTCCGAATGTAAACAAGTGCGGACGATGCGTTCCGGTTGTAAACAAGTGCGTGACCGAGCATTGCTACCCATACGTAAAATTGAATTTTTCAAATATCTTTTATTTCATACGATGTAATGCTGCTTTAATATAAGTCGTAGGAACTTGTTTCGCAATCGAGCTAAAATAAATTTATAACCAAATTCATGTTTGTGTTTACTGAACTTTGGATTGAAATATTACGAGCATGCGCACATCAATTGTTTTGGAAAATCCAACATGTCTGCCGATGAAGACACTGAGCTGAGAGATTTAGTCGCACAGACACTTGAAACCAATGGTGTTTTGGGCAAGATACGAGTAATATCATTAATCCTATATATTTTATCGAGAGAATTCCTAAGCAGTGTAATTGCATTCCAAATAAGCCTGAAATTGTATGTTTTAACATGGGTCTACTTGCTTGGACATGCAAACTTTTGTGGGTGGGGTAAATTTAACAAGATTTGACAGGTGCTAGTAGCGCCTTGTTCGACTAGCGCTCTTCTCTTTGATATGTAGCTAGTTATCTTTTTATATGCCCTCCTACTTTCATAATGTCAAGTTATCTGCACCAAATAACAGTAGTCCTATAAATAAGACCTCTACATAATTTTGTTTCTGTTATTTCGAGGGGGTATGACTGAAACCCGGAAGGAGCATTCGGCTACGGAAGGAGCGCATTAAAAGCTTATTTATTATACAATCTTTAAAAAAGTGATTGTTTTATGTAAATAATTATAAAATATGTTAAATCTGAAAGTTTTATGCAAATCGATTGTAAAATGGTGATCTTGTATGGATGCCACAATCTTTAAAGCTCATTTTCGCATAGCACTCTCCGCCCTGATCCGATGGCGGGATTTCTGACTAATATTTTGAAGCTTTTCGGACATGAACGTTTATAAAGGTGTGCATTAGTGTTAAGAATAATCCTAAATTTAGATATTAAGAACTTTAAAAATATATTGTATTACCGTTGTGCATGTCATTTACCTGTTTGAAGTCGACAGGTGAAATTCTCTCATTTTTTCTGCACAGTTTTCACAAAAGAAATCAGAATGATTTGTTATTTAGTACATTTCATGCGTATGAACAATTGGATATTAAATGAAATATTATTTGGTTCACCGTAATGGCACGCAGATAAATCTTGTAAACATTTTCGTCTATTTCGAGGTTTATTTTTATTTTCGCAATAATCAAATATTCAAAATGGCCAATTTGAAATGGCGAAAATCTGCCATGAAATCTAAACATTGATTTCATGTATAATATTGTGTCAAGAAACGTTATAGACTGTGCAGAATTCAAACAACGGTATGTGTGTTCATCTTGTTAACAATTTTAATTTATAGAAACAACAAATATGCTACGCGTAATTGAGGTTTAGCGTTTAGACTTTTTCAAGTCTAAATATTTGGACTACAAATAACAGCTGGACATGTTAGCACCTTCATAAACACTAAAAGTAAAACAAGTGTTCTAACTTCTGTAGAGTACTATATAGGGAGACTTGTACTATATCTCTTATGGAGCTTGCTTTCATGGCAATGAAGTGTTGGCAATAGAGTGTTGGACTCCCAGGTAATGGACTCCAGGCAAGTGATTGGGCAAATAAAATAAGAACTACTAGAGAATGTGTTTGATTGTTTAGTGAAATCTTCCACAAGTCTAATTGCCCCGCCCCCACTGAAATTTTCTTATAAATTATATGACCTATATTATTGCATATGTTTTCGTGATAGACAATCTTTCGCTTTTGCCCTAAATTTACAAATATACTGAACTGGAGAAAGATTGATGTAACATACCGTTTTATAGTTTTTAAAATGTAGCGTATTTCAATGTGGTAGAACATCGGCCCAGCTAGCTCAGTTATTGATAGAGTTGTCCGACTAGTGTTCAGGAGGTTGCAGGTTTGAGTCCCACGTCTGGTTACTAACTTTACTGCTCTTTCTTTGCTTGGTCACTTTAATGGTGATGAGAATATCTTGTTCCGAGTTGCGGCTCCTAATGAACTAAAGAGGATAGTGTATTTCGGCATGGGTAGAACATCCGCCCATCTAGCTCAGTTGGTAGAGTTGTCCGACTAGTGTGCAGGAGGTCTTGGGGTGAAGTCCCACATAACTTTACTGCTCTTTCTTTGCTTGGTCACTTTAAAAACAATCAGCGACATAAAGCACTCAAAACCATGTTCAATTGCAAAAGTAGACAGAAATTAGAGCAAGGATTTAGATTTTTTGGGGCAAAACGTCCCGAAAGTCCTGGATCTTGTCCTTATATCACGTAACTGGTTATATTTCATTGTTTAATCATATTTTACATACATTTATAATCATGACAAAGCAAAGAAAAAGCAAAATGTGTTGGGCAACAAGTTCTAACAAGATTAGTTTTTTTTAAACTGCCCTCCCCAAAGTAAATAGCAAATTAAATATACTTAGTGTCTGTATTGAGTGATGCCAAATGTTCCAGGACCAATATTATGAAGCCAATTTATATACATTCAGTTTCCAACTGAAAAAAACATTTATACCGGAAACACAAATATACTATGCAAAAAAAGAAACTTTACATGGGGTACTGATGGTTATACGGTCACTCTGGAACAATATAGTGTACGTATGTAAATGTTATATGAAACTTGGAAGCAATATCTGTGAGTTTGTAACAGCGTCGGTAATGGGTTTCTTCAAAATGAAGGTCAAATTTGAGGTCAAAAGACACAAAAAGGTGAAGAAATGTTTTAGTGACTTTTTGAGTATCAGTCTGAATGCTTATGTGCATTAAGTTGTGTTAATAACGTGTGTGACCGCCGTTGGCCCTAATGCAGGTTGCTATTCTCCTCCTCATGGAATTTGTGAGACGGCGAATGACGTCATTGGGTATGTTCTGTCATTCAACAAGGAGGGCATGTCTCAGGTCATTGCCATTGTTGATTTGATGATTATTGCGTACCCGACGCCCAAGCTCGTCCCACATGTGTTGTATGGGGTTTTGGTCGGGCGAAACCGCCGGCCACGGCAAGACGTTGACGCCGTTCTGAGCCAAAAACTGTGTCGTAACACAAGCTGTGTGGGGCCTCGCGTTGTCCTGCTGCAGAATCACTCCAGGACCTCGATTTTGCATAACTGGGAGGAGATTGTTCCTCAGGATGTTCACATAGCCTACTGCATTAAGGTTGCCCGGAACGATGACCAAATCTGTTTTATGATTGTCCATTATGCCCGCCCAAACCATGACGCTGCCACCGCCAAACCTGTCTCGTTCCTGCACGCAACATTGGGCAAATCTCTCGTTCCGTCGCCTGTAAACTCTGACCCTACCGTCAAAGCTGACCCTGAAGCGTGACTCGTCGGTAAAAATCACGTTTCGCCATTGGGCTCGGGTCCAGTCGAGCCCAAGCTAAGCGGGTGGCTCTGTGACGCGCAGTTAGAATTTGTCCTGTATAAGGTCGACGCGCACGAATTTGTGGTCTATCTTGTCTAAGACGATTACGTATCGTCTGAGCCGAGACCCTGAGCCGCCGTGCAGTTACCGTTGCTGGGGTAAAGCGATTACGCAAATGAGATAACGTAATGAAGCGGTCGTCTCTACGTGACATCGCTCGGGGCCTACGTGATCTCGGCCTATCCGTAACTGACCCAGTAGTTGCATACCGAGTTGTCAGGTTGTGAATTGTTTGCCTAGAGCACCCAAAATGAAGAGCAACGTCATTTACAGACGTGCCGGCTCTAAGCATACCGACAGCCTGATTTCTGTGATTTTCAGATAGCCGTGGCATTCCAGTTTTCAATTAAAATTGTAAACAATTTTGTGTTTTCGTGTCACTGATAAAGAGTACGTGTTACTGTATAAGAAAAAGCAATTGAAATGAACCCGGGATAGGTCAACACGAGGTAAGTGGTCAAAACCGGAAGTGAAAAGCGTGCTAGCCCGTGCACGGTACAATTGCACAAAATCTTGTGTCGGTGTACTCTCTATTCTCAGGCCAATAAGTAAATATCGATAACGTTCACATAAAGTCACCGTTAACCCTCTAAAACAGGTCATAAAGTATGTAAAGTTTCTTTTTTTGCTGAGTATAGTTGACAACTTGTTGGGTTACTCTCATTTGTTGTGCGACTTAATAGCGAAAATACCCATGATTTTAGGAACGTAAATACCCATGATTTTAGGAACGTAAATACCCATGATTTTAGGAACGTAAATACCCAATACCCGGTAATTTGATTTTTACATGTTGTGTTAAAATTGCTCATGTGCATTAATTAGACGAAAAAATAAACAAACATCGACTTGAGAAGGTTAGGAGTATTTATTTTATTTGTCTTTTAATTTAATTACCAAGTCATAAAATCCTTGGGTATCGAGCACACACTAAATTTGAAGACTGCTAGCTTGGACCTTGTTGTGAACGTCAAGTATTACATCTAGGTGACCCATTGTTTATTTACTATTTCACCGGTTTCTCGCAACTGTACAATGATATCTCATAATGCTCAAAGCGTCGCAAAAAGCAAAAAAAATGCAATTATATGTATAAATAGCATTGCTACTGCAAATTCTTTTAAAATAAATCAAACAAAAACTTTCGAATCAAGAAACAGTGTTTTGGCAGTCTACAAACTCTAAAAACTGAAAGACGATTTCATATACATGTTTTTTAAGATCAGCCACATTCCTGAATTAATGTTTGTCATTTTTAAAGTTTTAGACTGTATACTAAATTCGTGGTACTGTCTTATAAATCAGATTAGTGTAAAATAATTAATATTCATAATTATTATGTACAAATTGACATTATTGCAGTGGTACATGTGTATTAAGTACTTTTGTCTCTGTTCACTGATGGTTTAAGCTTTAGTTCATCAATGAAGTATTTCAACGTGAATGTCAACCGGTACCTGCTAAAGTCCACTGCTCGGTCTGCTGCATATCCTAGTTCTGAAGTTGAATTATATGCATGTTTAGTTTAATCATATTTTATTGCATTCATTCTATATAATTAGACAATGTACAGAACAAAACAAATGAACACACTTCAGTCTTGTATAATTATGCATAGTACATACGATTTATGTCATTGAATTTGTTGTGCACAAGAATTGTCAATAAATGTTGAAGCAAATGGGTTGGACCACAATTTTTAACAACATTAGTTGAGAATACATGTGAGTTGTTACTAAAATTGATGATCACTAATATAAAGGGACAATGAAGAAGAAAATTAGCACAATATGGATAACAAGAATTTAGAACCCAAAAAAAATCTATGCATGGTGGTTCAGTTGTTGGCTTACAAATCTAGCTGTTGTGGTTTCGATCAAAATTAGAAATTCTCACCAGTTCTAACGCTCTGTGTGTATTTTGCTTTACACAGACAGACAAAAGATCTTGTCATGGAGAGAGTGGTATTGTACCAAGGTCACTAGATGTATCTGTCTTCCCTCTCTTGCGTGCCTCTACCCTTATAACCATAACATTTATAGCGAAGGAGTGAAAAATAGACAACAAATCTATGTAATAATATAACAGAGCATACTTGTTTTTTGAGTTTTAGCTAGCGCCACTTGTGATACTAATACTTTCTATGTTTATTCGTGGAAATAAAATTGGATTATTCGCTTAAGTAAACAATTTTATTTTAGGATAAAAAAGTGTTTTTACGATTAGAAAACGATGCAGTCATGCACTAGAACGTCGCATTTACTGCCATTTAGACAACTTGATAAATGACGTAGCTAACTGTTTGAGTCTGAAAAGGTTTGCGTTGACATCATTTCAACAGTCAGCGGCTAGGTACCACACACGCAAAGCAGTGGTGAGACATGCTTTCAACCAGTGTTCAGATGGGATAGCTAAATAACAGTTTATAACCTAGGAGCCAAGTTTCTTCTCTGAAAATATCTCACTATGGGGGTAAAAAGTGTGCAATTTTGTTATACTGTTTCTAAATACATGTACATACCTGGTGGGGAACCAAGTCAATTTTGTGGGAACCAGGATTGCCACTGTCTGAATTTGTGTCTGTGTCGCTTGAGCCAACTTGGAGCCAACTAAGAGCCATATAGTTCACAGATAAATATTTGAAGCCATGTTGTGTCATAATAAAAAAGGTTGAGCCAAATATTTTTGCCAATTCCCATAATTTAGCGCCAGTATTTGTTTATTATTGGTGCCATTGGCGACCGACATCAGTAACCGTGGGGGGGGGGGGGGAACAGGTACAAAAGCATGAAAACAACCTGAATTTATTTTGAATTTTTGACACAGTTTTAATTGTTTATATTGCTGACCTGATGATAGAACATAAGTTAAGCAAACATAACAGCTGTATATCCAGGATTACTAGGGCGTACGTTAAGCAAACATAACAGCTGTATATCCAGGATTACTAGGGCGTAAGTTAAGCAAACATAACAGCTGTGTATCCAGGATTACTAGGGCGTAAGTTAAGCTAACATAACAGCTGTATATCCAGGTTTACTAGGGCGTATGTTAAGCAAACATAACAGCTGTATATCCACTATTACTAGGGCGTACGTTAAGCAAACATAACAGCTGTATATCCAGGATTACTAGCGCTTAAGTTAAGCAAACATAACAGCTGTATATCCAGGATTACTAGGGCGTAAGTTAAGCAAACATAACAGCTGTATATCCAGGATTACTAGAGCGTAAGTTAAGCAAACATAACAGCTGTATATCCAGGATTACTAGAGCGATAAGTTAAGCAAACATAACTGCTATATATCCAGGATTACTAGGCGTAAGTTAAGCAAACATAACAGCTATATCCAGGATTACTAGGGCGTAAGTTAAGCAAACATAACAGCTGTGTATCCAGGATTACTAGGGCGTAAGTTAAGCTAACATAACAGCTGTATATCCAGGTTTACTAGGGCGTATGTTAAGCAAACATAACAGCTGTATATCCACTATTACTAGGGCGTACGTTAAGCAAACATAACAGCTGTATATCCAGGATTACTAGCGCTTAAGTTAAGCAAACATAACAGCTGTATATCCAGGATTACTAGGGCGTAAGTTAAGCAAACATAACAGCTGTATATCCAGGATTACTAGAGCGTAAGTTAAGCAAACATAACAGCTGTATATCCAGGATTACTAGAGCGATAAGTTAAGCAAACATAACTGCTATATATCCAGGATTACTAGGGCGTAAGTTAAGCAAACATAACAGCTGTATATCCAGGATTACTAGAGCGATAAGTTAAGCAAACATAACAGCTGTATATCCAGGATTACTAGGGCGTACGTTAAGCAAACATAACAGCTGTATATCCAGGATTACTAGGGCGTAAGTTAAGCAAACATAACAGCTGTGTATCCAGGATTACTAGGGCGTAAGTTAAGCTAACATAACAGCTGTATATCCAGGTTTACTAGGGCGTATGTTAAGCAAACATAACAGCTGTATATCCACTATTACTAGGGCGTACGTTAAGCAAACATAACAGCTGTATATCCAGGATTACTAGCGCTTAAGTTAAGCAAACATAACAGCTGTATATCCAGGATTACTAGGGCGTAAGTTAAGCAAACATAACAGCTGTATATCCAGGATTACTAGAGCGTAAGTTAAGCAAACATAACAGCTGTATATCCAGGATTACTAGAGCGATAAGTTAAGCAAACATAACTGCTATATATCCAGGATTACTAGGGCGTAAGTTAAGCAAACATAACAGCTGTATATCCAGGATTACTAGGGCGTAAGTTAAGCAAACATAACAGCTGTGTATCCAGGATTACTAGGGCGTAAGTTAAGCAAACATAACAGCTGTATATCCAGGATTACTAGGGCGTAAGTTAAGCAAACATAACAGCTGTATATCCAGGATTACTAGGGCGTAAGATTATTTTGTAAATATTTCAGGTTCACGTTGCGTCTCGTAATACACAATGCAATAATCACATTCTACTTATTTTCGCAAAAGAAACGCAGTATGGCTGCATATGATGGGTTAACTATTGTATCTTGAAGCATTCCTATGAGGGTGGGGGGGATCTGTTTACACCCCCCCCGTCCTACGGTATCTGTTAATGCAGAATATTAATACCTAATAATCTATCAGATAGAGTTATCATTGGTTCATCACCCGTATACGATTACATTCGGTTTGTTTGAAACAATAGCGATATTAACAGTACAATGTAACAATTAACTGTGCTAATTATGACGAGCAATGCCATTGTATTACAGTGTTGTTGACATTTCAACGCATTGTTTCATTCATATATCTGTCCCGAGATATTTGAAATTCCTGTTGTTTATTAGGCCAATATTTAAGTAAGTGCTAGATAATCTCATCTCCACCCTCATCCACTCTTTTTAATTCAGTTTTCTCAAATTTATTGAATAAATACCCAAAAAAAAAGAGAATATGAAATGGTCAAATTTTCTATAATAATATATTATCCCCGAAATAACCAACAAATACATTTAGTAGGATAACATGGAAACGATCATAAAAAAAATGTACTACATTCTCTTCCTTTTTACCTTTTGTCTCCTTTTCTTTCATCCTTATAACCCTTACCCTAAAGCATTTTCGGTAATTTTTGTCGGGGTAAATTATTCTCGCCCAAAATTATTTTCATGCGTACATGAAATTGACAACAGAGCAACAAAAAAAAAAGAGAAAAGAATCTAATAACTAACAAAGCCAAATCTAAAAATGTACAGTACGATTCCTGTACAGATATTGAAATGTCGCTCTGGGCCAATTACGGAAGAAAAGATTGATGAAAATCTGTGTAATTCAACTTATAATGACCATACCGGTACATTCCTAACACGACTTCTACAATGTATGTGTTACATTAGTCATTGTGTGAAGCCCTATTGCACTTTTGTGGTTAATATAATTGTTCAGAAGTTACAATCAATAAGTGGTGTTACTTACTGATTTATAAGTGAAAAATCAATATCATTTAAACATTAGGTTGTGGCAGGACACATTAACCTGTGACCGCACGACTAAAGTCACTTTTGCAAACAGCATAGACTCACTGTCAGATGACGGTACAGACTATCTGGTCAGGCTCTATGCTGTGCTATTTGGATAGTGGAACTAAAACACTTGGTTGAATAGCAAACGTTACACCACTGCTGATCCGGATCTATGTTGTTTTCAAATTCCGTCCAAAATTTCTCAGCATTTACGGGTTAAATCGGTCGTATTGCAAGTTTAGAAATTTATGTTCATGAATGTGTATTAATGTACTATCTGTGGCAAGTGTTTCTTTACACAATTATACAAGATGGTTCGAAGACACTAGAGGTGTCATCGATGGAAAGGATACCAGTGTATCACTGATACAAAACCCCCAATTTAGTACATGTATTGATTCACAAATTTAAATATAGAGACAAAACAAGAAAAGCATTTTTAAAAAAAAGATTTACAATGTACGAGAGGCATGTCTCTATGTATTTTCATTTGCTTCTCTATAACCCTGTTTGAATTTTGTATTTATGGGGAGAAGCCTCAACAACTAGTTTATACAAATTTATTTTAGCTCGATTGCGAAACAAGTTCTTACAACTTATACTAATCACTCTCGAGACCTCATTCCTGATAGAATCCATCACCACGAGGGAGAGAGAAGAGGCAACATGGAATTTAAATGCCTTGCCTAAGGGCACAATCGTAACGGCTCCAGCGGAGATCGAACTCCGGACCTTTCGCACCTGAAGCGAATGCGCATCCACTGCGCTATCATGACTTCCACTCAACAACTCAGTCAAGGGCTGATATATTTCTAGTAATTTCTACTGTGTATTTTATGTAGACATGCTATGCTATTATACCTACTCAAGCAGATCAATTGGTAGATCATTGGACTGTAGTTCTTGGGTTCGAATCCCTGGCCACGGCTGAATATTTTTCCTCTAGTGTTAAATGTGTAATGGCTAGCATTGAAGACTTGAGACGAAGCACTGGCTGTATTTGTCAAAACATAGCATTGGTGGGAGGAATGTGGCAGTTATCAATTGGTGTCTTGGTAGTTTGCAATTTGTATGGCATTGGAACAGTAGTTTAAGGATCTAATACATACTGGTAGAGACATTCCAAACCAGAGGACATGTTACTAGTGATTGGCTGCAGGTATTTATGCAGTGCCTGTCTATACAGCTAGTGATTTGCTGCATGTATTTATGCAGTGCTTGTCTATACATATAGTGATTGGCTGCAGGTATTTATGCAGTGCTTGTCTATACAGCTAGTGATTGGCTGCATGTATTTATGCAGTGCCTGTCTATACAGCTAGTGATTGGCTGCATGTATTTATACAGTGCCTGTCTATACAGCTAGTGATTGGCTGCAGGTATTTATACAGTGCTTGTATATACAGCTAGTGATTGGCTGCATGTATTTATGCAGTGCCTGTCTATACAGCTAGTGATTGGCTGCATGTATTTATGCAGTGCCTGTCTATACAGCTAGTGATTGGCTGCATGTATTTATGCAGTGCCTGTCTATACAGCTAGTGATTGGCTGCATGTATTTATGCAGTGCCTGTCTATACAGCTAGTGATTAGCTGCATGTATTTATGCAGTGCTTATCTATACAGCTAGTGATTGGCTGCAGGTATTTATGCAGTGCTTGTCTATACAGCTAGTGATTGGCTGCAGGTATTTATGCAGTGCCTGTCTATACAGCTAGTGATTGGCTGCATGTATTTATGCAGTGCTTGTCTATACAGCTAGTGATTGGCTGCAGGTATTTATGCAGTGCCTGTCTATACAGCTAGTGATTGGCTGCATGTATTTATGCAGTGCTTGTCTATACAGCTAGTGATTGGCTGCAGGTATTTATGCAGTGCCTGTCTATACAGCTAGTGATTGGCTGCATGTATTTATGCAGTGCTTGTCTATACAGCTAGTGATTGGCTGCAGGTATTTATGCAGTGCCTGTCTATACAGCTAGTGATTGGCTGCATGTATTTATGCAGTGCTTGTCTATACAGCTAGTGATTGGCTGCAGGTATTTATGCAGTGCCTGTCTATACAGCTAGTGATTGGCTGCATGTATTTATGCAGTGCTTGTCTATACAGCTAGTGATTGGCTGCAGGTATTTATGCAGTGCTTGTCTATACAGCTAGTGATTGGC
This sequence comes from Archivesica marissinica, assembly GCA_014843695.1. Lineage (NCBI taxonomy): Eukaryota > Metazoa > Mollusca > Bivalvia > Venerida > Vesicomyidae > Archivesica > Archivesica marissinica. Next base: position 53,123,174 of record CM026387.1, read on the forward strand.
TGCATGTATTTATACAGTGCCTGTCTATACAGCTAGTGATTGGCTGCATGTATTTATGCAGTGCCTGTCTATACAGCTAGTGATTGGCTGCAGGTATTTATGCAGTGCCTGTCTATACAGCTAGTGATTGGCTGCAGGTATTTATGCAGTGCTTGTCTATACATCTAGTGATTGGCTGCATGTATTTATGCAGTGCCTATCTATACAGCTAGTGATTGGCTGCATGTATTTATGCAGTGCCTGTCTATACAGCTAGTGATTGGCTGCATGTATTTATGCAGTGCCTGTCTATACAGCTAGTGATTGGCTGCATATATTTATGCAGTGCCTGTCTATACAGCTAGTGATTGGCTGCATGTATTTATGCAGTGCCTGTCTATACAGCTAGTGATTGGCTGCATGTATTTATGCAGTGCCTGTCTATACAGCTAGTGATTAGCTGCATGTATTTATGCAGTGCTTATCTATACAGCTAGTGATTGGCTGCATGTATTTATACAGTGCTTGTCTATACAGCTAGTGATTGGCTGCAGGTATTTATGCAGTGCCTGTCTATACAGCTAGTGATTGGCTGCATGTATTTATGCAGTGCTTGTCTATACAGCTAGTGATTGGCTGCAGGTATTTATGCAGTGCCTGTCTATACAGCTAGTGATTGGCTGCATGTATTTATGCAGTGCTTGTCTATACAGCTAGTGATTGGCTGCAGGTATTTATGCAGTGCCTGTCTATGTAGCTAGTGATTGGCTGCAGGTATTTATGCTGTGCTTGTCTATACAGCTAGTGATTGTCTGTAGGTATTTATGCAGTGCCTGTCTATACAGCTAGTGAATGGCTGCATGTATTTATACAGTGCCTGTCTATACAGCTAGTGATTGGCTGCTGGTATTTATGCAGTGCTTGTCTGTACAGCTAGTGATTGGCTGCAGGTATTTATGCAGTGCTTGTCTATACAGCTAGTGATTGGCTGCATGTATTTATGCAGTGCTTGTCTATACAGCTAGTGATTGGCTGCAGGTATTTATGATGTGCTTGTCTATACAGCTAGTGATTGTCTGTAGGTATTTATGCAGTGCCTGTCTATACAGCTACTGAGTGGCTGCAGGTATTTATGCAGTGCCTGTCTATGCAGCTAGTGATTGGCTGCATGTATTTATGCAGTGCTTGTCTATACAGCTAGTGATTGGCTGCATGTATTTATGCAGTGCCTGTCTATACAGCTAGTGATTAGCTGCATGTATTTATGCAGTGCTTATCTATACAGCTAGTGATTGGCTGCATGTATTTATACAGTGCTTGTCTATACAGCTAGTGATTGGCTGCAGGTATTTATGCAGTGCCTGTCTATACAGCTAGTGATTGGCTGCATGTATTTATGCAGTGCCTGTCTATACAGCTAGTGATTGGCTGCATGTATTTATGCAGTGCCTGTCTATACAGCTAGTGATTGGCTGCATGTATTTATGCAGTGCCTGTCTATACAGCTAGTGATTGGCTGCATGTATTTATGCAGTGCCTGTCTATACAGCTAGTGATTGGCTGCATGTATTTATGCAGTGCCTGTCTATACAGCTAGTGATTGGCTGCATGTAGTTATGCAGTGCCTGTCTATACAGCTAGTGATTGGCTGCATGTATTTATGCAGTGCTTGTCTATACAGCTAGTGATTTAGTGATTGGCTGCAGGTATTTATGCAGTGCCTGTCTATACAGCTAGTGATTGGCTGCATGTATTTATGCAGTGCTTGTCTATACAGCTAGTGATTGGCTGCAGGTATTTATGCAGTGCTTGTCTATACAGCTAGTGATTGGCTGCATGTATTTATACAGTGCCTGTCTATACAGCTAGTGATTGGCTGCATGTATTTATGCAGTGCCTGTCTATACAGCTAGTGATTGGCTGCAGGTATTTATGCAGTGCCTGTCTATACAGCTAGTGATTGGCTGCAGGTATTTATGCAGTGCTTGTCTATACATCTAGTGATTGGCTGCAGGTATTTATGCAGTGCCTGTCTATACAGCTAGTGATTGGCTGCATGTATTTATGCAGTGCTTGTCTATACAGCTAGTGATTGGCTGCAGGTATTTATGCAGTGCCTGTCTATACAGCTAGTGATTGGCTGCATGTATTTATGCAGTGCTTGTCTATACAGCTAGTGATTGGCTGCAGGTATTTATGCAGTGCCTGTCTATACAGCTAGTGATTGGCTGCATGTATTTATGCAGTGCTTGTCTATACAGCTAGTGATTGGCTGCAGGTATTTATGCAGTGCCTGTCTATACAGCTAGTGATTGGCTGCATGTATTTATGCAGTGCTTGTCTATACAGCTAGTGATTGGCTGCAGGTATTTATGCAGTGCCTGTCTATACAGCTAGTGATTGGCTGCATGTATTTATGCAGTGCTTGTCTATACAGCTAGTGATTGGCTGCAGGTATTTATGCAGTGCCTGTCTATACAGCTAGTGATTGGCTGCATGTATTTATGCAGTGCTTGTCTATACAGCTAGTGATTGGCTGCAGGTATTTATGCAGTGCCTGTCTATGTAGCTAGTGATTGGCTGCAGGTATTTATGCTGTGCTTGTCTATACAGCTAGTGATTGTCTGTAGGTATTTATGCAGTGCCTGTCTATACAGCTAGTGAGTGGCTGCATGTATTTATACAGTGCCTGTCTATACAGCTAGTGATTGGCTGCTGGTATTTATGCAGTGCTTGTCTGTACAGCTAGTGATTGGCTGCAGGTATTTATGCAGTGCTTGTCTATACAGCTAGTGATTGGCTGCATGTATTTATGCAGTGCTTGTCTATACAGCTAGTGATTGGCTGCAGGTATTTATGCTGTGCTTGTCTATACAGCTAGTGATTGTCTGTAGGTATTTATGCAGTGCCTGTCTATACAGCTACTGAGTGGCTGCAGGTATTTATGCAGTGCCTGTCTATGCAGCTAGTGATTGGCTGCATGTATTTATGCAGTGCTTGTCTATACAGCTAGTGATTGGCTGCATGTATTTATGCAGTGCCTGTCTATACAGCTAGTGATTAGCTGCATGTATTTATGCAGTGCTTATCTATACAGCTAGTGATTGGCTGCATGTATTTATACAGTGCTTGTCTATACAGCTAGTGATTGGCTGCAGGTATTTATGCAGTGCCTGTCTATACAGCTAGTGATTGGCTGCATGTATTTATGCAGTGCCTGTCTATACAGCTAGTGATTGGCTGCAGGTATTTATGCAGTGCCTGTCTATACAGCTAGTGATTGGCTGCATGTATTTATGCAGTGCTTGTCTATACAGCTAGTGATTGGCTGCAGGTATTTATGCAGTGCCTGTCTATGCAGCTAGTGATTGGCTGCAGGTATTTATGCTGTGCTTGTCTATACAGCTAGTGATTGTCTGTAGGTATTTATGCAGTGCCTGTCTATACAGCTAGTGAGTGGCTGCATGTATTTATACAGTGCCTGTCTATACAGCTAGTGATTGGCTGCTGGTATTTATGCAGTGCTTGTCTGTACAGCTAGTGATTGGCTGCAGGTATTTATGCAGTGCTTGTCTATACAGCTAGTGATTGGCTGCATGTATTTATGCAGTGCTTGTCTATACAGCTAGTGATTGGCTGCAGGTATTTATGCAGTGCCTGTCTATGCAGCTAGTGATTGGCTGCAGGTATTTATGCTGTGCTTGTCTATACAGCTAGTGATTGTCTGTAGGTATTTATGCAGTGCCTGTCTATACAGCTAGTGAGTGGCTGCATGTATTTATACAGTGCCTGTCTATACAGCTAGTGATTGGCTGCAGGTATTTATGCAGTGCCTGTCTATGCAGCTAGTGATTGGCTGCATGTATTTATGCAGTGCTTGTCTATACAGCTAGTGATTGGCTGCATGTATGTATGCAGTGCCTGTCTATAGAGCTAGTGATTGGCTGCTGGTATTTATGCAGTGCTTGTCTGTACAGCTAGTGATTGGCTGCAGGTATGTATGCAGTACTTGTCTATACAGCTGGTGATTGGCTGCAGGTATTTATACAGTGCTTGTCTATACAGCTACTGATTGGCTGCAGGTATTTATGCAGTGCCTGTCTATACAGCTAGTGATTGGCTGCACATATGTATGCATGTCTTGTCTATGCAGCTAGTGATTGGCTGCACATATTTATGCAGTACCTGTCTATGCAGCTAGTGATTGGCTGCATGTATTTATGCAGTACCTGTCTATACAGCTAGTGATTGGCTGCGCGTATTTATTCAGTGCCTGTCTATGCAGCTAGTGATTGGCTGCAGGTATTTATGCTGTGCTCGTCTATACAACTAGTGAGTTGCTGCATGTATTTATACAGTGCTTGTCTATACAGCTAGTGATTGGCTGCAGGTATTTATGCAGTGCCTGTCTATACAGCTAGTGAGTGGCTGCAGGTAGTTATGCAGTGCCTGTCTATACAGCTAGTGATTGGCTGCAGGTAGTTATGCAGTGCCTGTCTATACAGCTAGTGATTGGCTGCAGGTATTTATTCAATGCCTGTCTATACAGCTAGTGATTGGCTGCAGGTATTTATGCAGTGCCTGTCTATACAGCTAGTGATTGGCTGCAGGTATTTATGCAGTGCTTGTCTATACAGCTAGTGATTGGCTGCATGTATTTATGCAGTGCTTGTCTATACAGCTAGTGATTGGCTGCAGGTATTTATACAGTGCCTGTCTATACAGCTAGTGATTGGCTGCATGTATTTATGCAGTGCTTGTCTATACAGCTAGTGATTGGCTGCATGTATTTATGCAGTGCCTGTCTATACAGCTAGTGATTGGCTGCCTGTATTTATGCAGTGCTTGTCTATACAGCTAGTGATTGGCTGCATGTATTTATGCAGTGCCTGTCTATACAGCTAGTGATTGGCTGCAGGTATTTATGCAGTGCTTGTCTATACAGCTAGTGATTGGCTGCAGGTATTTATGCAGAGCTAGTACAGCTAGTGATTGGCTGCAGGTATTTATGCACAGCTAGTACAGCTAGTGATTGGCTGAAAGGTGTTCTATCACAGATTGATGGTGATATCCCACCATATAATGTATTAATTAATACAAGTTTTTTAGAGGGCTAAGTTGATATATATATATATATTTGTATATTTCAGGCTCAGTTGAGGGCTAGTGTATTTTTGGCTTTGGAAGAGCAGGAATCAATACAGGTAACACTAATGGGTTGATCTTAGGTCAGAATTATTGCATGAAGTGGGAACATTGTGATTACGTCCGTAAATGGTATTATTTAATGTAATTTCAACACAATATGATTAAAAGACACACTATGACCATTAAATACAACAGTTGAATTGATGGAGTACTTTACAATGGCCACTGTAACTTACTGGACAAAAAATGGTATAAATATTGTTAAAAAAATGATGCAGTCATATTATGTCAGTGAGATTTTAAATCCAAAAACAAGCACACAGCAACCATAGCAACAACGAGTATATATATATATCTCATAGTCAAACGCTGTTCTTCTGCAAATAACCAATCTCTCATGACATATAGATCTCATAGTCAAACGCTGTCCTTCTGTAAATAACCAATCTCTCATGACATAGATCTCATAGTCAAACGCTGTCCTTCTGTAAATAACCAATCTCTCATGACATAGATCTCATAGTCAAACGCTGTCCTTCTGTAAATAACCAATCTCTCATGACATAGATCTCATAGTCAAACGCTGTCCTTCTGTAAATAACCAATCTCTCATGACATAGATCTCATAGTCAAACGCTGTCCTTCTGTAAATAACCAATCTCTCATGACATAGATCTCAAATAACCAATCACTCATGACATATAGATCTCAAATAACCAATCACTCATGACATAGATCTCAAATAACCAATAAATGTAGAAGTAACAACCTAAATGTACAAATAACAACCATAGATATAAATATAGAAATAACAACCATAAATATAGAAATAACAACCATAAATATAAATAGATAACAACATAAATATAGAAATAACAACCATAAATATAGAAATAACAACCATAAATATAGAAATAACAACCATAAATATAGAAATAACAACCATAAATATAGAAATAACAACCAAAATAAATATAGAAATAACAACCATAAATATAGAAATAACAACATAAATATAGAAATAACAACCATAAATATAGAAATAACAACCATAAATATAGAAATAACAACCTATAAATATAGAAATAACAACCATAAATATAGAAATAACAACCATAAATATAGAAATAACAACCATAAATATAGAAATAACAACCATAAATATAGAAATAACAACCATAAATATAGAAATAACAACCATAAATATAGAAATAACAACCATAAATAACAACCATAAATATAGAAATAACAACCATAAATATAATATAGAAATAACAACCATAAATATAGAAATAACAACCATAAATATAAATATAGAAATAACAACCATAAATATAGAAATAACAACCATAAATATAGAAATAGAAATAACAACCATAAATATAGAAATAACAACCATAAATAACAACCATAAATATAGAAATAACAACCATAAATTACAACCATAAATATAGAAATAACAACCATAAATAACAACCATAAATATAGAAATAACAACCATAAATATAGAAATAACAACCATAAATATAGAAATAACAACCATAAATGTAGAAATAACAACCATAAATATAGAAATAACAACCATAAATATAGAAAAACAACCATAAATATGTATTCACTGTTTCAGAATAAAGCCCCATTCCAGAACCATGACTTGAAGAAATTTGTTTTGACAAAGGAAGGTAAGCACTACATACGTGTATATTGCATTGTATGTTCATACTGATCCCAATGCTTGTATTGGTCTATATACATCTCACACATATTGAGTGAAGTTCATGAGCTGTCCATAATCTTCTAGAGTCCGCCTCCGTGGTCGAGTGGTTAAGGTCGCTGACTGTATACCACTGTAACCTATCATCACTGATGGTCATGTGTTCGAGCCCCGCTCAGACCGTGTCTCATTTATAGGAAAAAGTTGGCAGTTTCTTACGGAGGTTGGTGCACCCAAGTACTGGTTAACCGCTGGAGCCTGCCCAGGAAAGGTGTTGTTAGGTAAACTGCCCGTCGGCGATATAGCCCAAAATGGTGCTGATGTAGGCGTAAAACCCGAAATATAACATAACCATAATCTTCTAGAGCAGTTTTTTTTCGATCCCCCGTCTGACCCTAATAAAATTAACAGTCTTTCAGATGGGACGCTAAACCGGGGTCTCGTGTCGGTGCTTTACACCGTGCACATAAAAGAACCAGAGGAGATGCTGGAATGGGTCTCTGTCTGTATCATGCACTATCCTCCAAAATCTAAAATAACTAATCTCTTCAGGAGGCGTCTCTCATATGGGCAACTGGTAGCGACTATAAATAAACGTAAAAACACACACTAGAGCGGTTTGTGAGCTGTCATGAAGACAATTTCACATTGGATATAAACTCCACTAACACATGTTGGTTTGCTGTTGCTTTCCTGATACAAAGTGATAGTTTGTATGTTAAGATCTGCAGTTATTTTTTGACAGTAAATTCCTCGCATGATGCAACAAGTAATTATTTCTTTCTATTTATAGGTCAGGCAGTTGTTGGGCTCGTGAAAGAATTCCTCGACTTCTTCAACCTTGAATTTACACAGGCCGTCTTTGAGCCAGAATCAGCATGCGTACGTTTAAATGATGATAAAATACTTTAGATCCTTCATGTGGGTGGGAATTGAGTACTCCGGAAAAACCGCCACTCCGGTCTGATCTTTGTGACCACGATACCATCACATATGGAAGATAGCAAATGTTATTGTTGAAAACTATGCTAGATTATGTTTCTGTGTACATCAGACTTATCAGTACAACCCCAAATAAGTGGATGTATATTATTGTAGAATACAGATATCTTAAGAAATTGTCTTGACAACTTTAGCCTCTAAAATGTACAGAAATAGGCCATTCAGATTATTGTAAGTTGGACATTGCCAAAGTTTCAGATTGAATGAACTACTAAGTTAACATGTTCCTCTGCAGATTTTGGTTTAAGATTGTGATGTGCAGATTTTGGGTTAAGATTGTGATGTGCAGATTTTGGGTTAAGATTGTGATGTGCAGATTTTGGGTTAAGATTGTGATGTGCAGATTTTGGGTTAAGATTGTGATGTGCAGATTTTGGGTTAAGATTGTGATGTGCAGATTTTGGTTTGGTGCTCATTACAGTCACCTGCTCATGCTTCTCCATAAAGTCTTCAATTGTCAAATTAATTTAAGTAAAGCAAATAGTAGTATCAAGAAGTGTAGAAATTATGTATGGAATAGCCATTATTGCAAAGATACATTGCTGTATCATCCTATGTAGCCGAATATAACCATTTGTCTTACTCCGATAAGGTATGACAAACTCATTGTCTTTGAATTAACTGATGACGAGTGGAATCAGGTTGTATATGGTGTTCACAGTAGGGATGGTGTGTTATATATCAGGTTGTTCACAGTAAGGATGATGTGTTATATCAGGGTGTTCACAGTAAGGTTGATGTGTTATATCAGGTTGTTCACAGTAAGGTTGATGTGTTATATCAGGGTGTTCACAGTAAGGTTGATGTGTTATATCAGGGTGTTCACAGTAAGGTTGATGTGTTATATCAGGTGTTCACAGTAAGGTTGATGTGTTATATCAGGTTGTTCACAGTAAGGTTGATGTGTTATATCAGGTTGTTCACAGTAAGGTTGATGTGTTATATCAGGGTGTTCACAGTAAGGATGATGTGTTATATCAGGGTGTTCACAGTAAGGTTGATGTGTTATATCAGGTTGTTCACAGTAAGGTTGATGTGTTATATCAGGTTGTTCACAGTAAGGTTGATGTGTTATATCAGGTTGTTCACAGTAAGGTTGATGTGTTATATCAGGTTGTTCACAGTAAGGTTGATGTGTTATATCAGGTTGTTCACAGTAAGGTTGATGTGTTATATCAGGTTGTTCACAGTAAGGTTGATGTGTTATATCAGGTTGTTCACAGTAAGGTTGATGTGTTATATCAGGTTGTTCACAGTAAGGATGATGTGTTATATCAGGGTGTTCACAGTAAGGATGATGTGTTATATCAGGTTGTTCACAGTAAGGTTGATGTGTTATATCAGGTTGTTCACAGTAAGGTTGATGTGTTATATCAGGTTGTTCACAGTAAGGTTGATGTGTTATATCAGGTTGTTCACAGTAAGGTTGATGTGTTATATCAGGTTGTTCACAGTAAGGTTGATGTGTTATATCAGGTTGTTCACAGTAAGGTTGATGTGTTATATCAGGTTGTTCACAGTAAGGTTGATGTGTTATATCAGGTGTTCACAGTAAGGTTGATGTGTTATATCAGGTTGTTCACAGTAAGGTTGATGTGTTATATCAGGTTGTTCACAGTAAGGTTGATGTGTTATATCAGGTTGTTCACAGTAAGGATGATGTGTTATATCAGGTTGTTCACAGTAAGGTTGATGTGTTATATCAGTGTTCACAGTAAGGTTGATGTGTTATATCAGGTTGTTCACAGTAAGGTTGATGTGTTATATCAGGTTGTTCACAGTAAGGATGATGTGTTATATCAGGTTGTTCACAGTAAGGATGATGTGTTATATCAGGTTGTTCACAGTAAGGTTGATGTGTTATATCAGGTTGTTCACAGTAAGGTTGATGTGTTATATCAGGGTGTTCACAGTAAGGTTGATGTGTTATATCAGTTGTTCACAGTAAGGATGATGTGTTATATCAGGTTGTTCACAGTAAGGTTGATGTGTTATATCAGGTTGTTCACAGTAAGGTTGATGTGTTATATCAGGGTGTTCACAGTAAGGTTGATGTGTTATATCAGGTTGTTCACAGTAAGGTTGATGTGTTATATCAGGGTGTTCACAGTAAGGATGATGTGTTATATCAGGGTGTTCACAGTAAGGTTGATGTGTTATATCAGGTTGTTCACAGTAAGGTTGATGTGTTATATCAGGGTGTTCACAGTAAGGATGATGTGTTATATCAGGGTGTTCACAGTAAGGTTGATGTGTTATATCAGGTTGTTCACAGTAAGGTTGATGTGTTATATCAGGGTGTTCACAGTAAGGATGATGTGTTATATCAGGGTGTTCACAGTAAGGTTGATGTGTTATATCAGGTTGTTCACAGTAAGGTTGATGTGTTATATCAGGGTGTTCACAGTAAGGTTGATGTGTTATATCAGGGTGTTCACAGTAAGGTTGATGTGTTATATCAGGTTGTTCACAGTAAGGATGATGTGTTATATCAGGTTGTTCACAGTAAGGTTGATGTGTTATATCAGGTTGTTCACAGTAAGGTTGATGTGTTATATCAGGGTGTTCACAGTAAGGTTGATGTGTTATATCAGGTTGTTCACAGTAAGGTTGATGTGTTATATCAGGTTGTTCACAGTAAGGTTGATGTGTTATATCAGGTTGTTCACAGTAAGGTTGATGTGTTATATCAGGGTGTTCACAGTAAGGTTGATGTGTTATATCAGGGTGTTCACAGTAAGGTTGATGTGTTATATCAGGTTGTTCACAGTAAGGTTGATGTGTTATATCAGGGTGTTCACAGTAAGGTTGATGTGTTATATCAGGTTGTTCACAGTAAGGTTGATGTGTTATATCAGGTTGTTCACAGTAAGGTTGATGTGTTATATCAGGTTGTTCACAGTAAGGTTGATGTGTTATATCAGGTTGTTCACAGTAAGGTTGATGTGTTATATCAGGTTGTTCACAGTAAGGTTGATGTGTTATATCAGGTTGTTCACAGTAAGGTTGATGTGTTATATCAGGTTGTTCACAGTAAGGTTGATGTGTTATATCAGGTTGTTCACAGTAAGGTTGATGTGTTATATCAGTGTTCACAGTAAGGTTGATGTGTTATATCAGTGTTCACAGTAAGGTTGATGTGTTATATCAGGTTGTTCACAGTAAGGTTGATGTGTTATATCAGGTTGTTCACAGTAAGGTTGATGTGTTATATCAGGTTGTTCACAGTAAGGTTGATGTGTTATATCAGGGTGTTCACAGTAAGGATGATGTGTTATATCAGGTTGTTCACAGTAAGGTTGATGTGTTATATCAGGTTGTTCACAGTAAGGTTGATGTGTTATATCAGGTTGTTCACAGTAAGGTTGATGTGTTATATCAGGTTGTTCACAGTAAGGTTGATGTGTTATATCAGGTTGTTCACAGTAAGGTTGATGTGTTATATCAGGTGTTCACAGTAAGGTTGATGTGTTATATCAGGTTGTTCACAGTAAGGTTGATGTGTTATATCAGGTTGTTCACAGTAAGGTTGATGTGTTATATCAGGTTTCACAGTAAGGTTGATGTGTTATATCAGGTTGTTCACAGTAAGGTTGATGTGTTATATCAGGTTGTTCACAGTAAGGTTGATGTGTTATATCAGGTTGTTCACAGTAAGGTTGATGTGTTATATCAGTGTTCACAGTAAGGTTGATGTGTTATATCAGGTTGTTCACAGTAAGGTTGATGTGTTATATCAGGTTGTTCACAGTAAGGTTGATGTGTTATATCAGGTTGTTCACAGTAAGGTTGATGTGTTATATCAGGTTGTTCACAGTAAGGTTGATGTGTTATATCAGGTTGTTCACAGTAAGGTTGATGTGTTATATCAGGTTGTTCACAGTAAGGTTGATGTGTTATATCAGGTTGTTCACAGTAAGGTTGATGTGTTATATCAGGATGTTCACAGTAAGGTTGATGTGTTATATCAGGTTGTTCACAGTAAGGTTGATGTGTTATATCAGGGTGTTCACAGTAAGGTTGATGTGTTATATCAGGTTGTTCACAGTAAGGATGATGTGTTATATCAGGTTGTTCACAGTAAGGTTGATGTGTTATATCAGGGTGTTCACAGTAAGGATGATGTGTTATATCAGGTTGTTCACAGTAAGGATGATGTGTTATATCAGGTTGTTCACAGTAAGGTTGATGTGTTATATCAGGTTGTTCACAGTAAGGTTGATGTGTTATATCAGGTTGTTCACAGTAAGGTTGATGTGTTATATCAGGGTGTTCACAGTAAGGATGATGTGTTATATCAGGTTGTTCACAGTAAGGTTGATGTGTTATATCAGGGTGTTCACAGTAAGGATGATGTGTTATATCAGGGTGTTCACAGTAAGGATGATGTGTTATATCAGGTTGTTCACAGTAAGGTTGATGTGTTATATCAGGGTGTTCACAGTAAGGATGATGTGTTATATCAGGTTGTTCACAGTAAGGTTGATGTGTTATATCAGGTTGTTCACAGTAAGGTTGATGTGTTATATCAGGGTGTTCACAGTAAGGTTGATGTGTTATATCAGGTTGTTCACAGTAAGGTTGATGTGTTATATCAGGTTGTTCACAGTAAGGTTGATGTGTTATATCAGGTTGTTCACAGTAAGGTGATGTGTTATATCAGGGTGTTCACAGTAAGGTTGATGTGTTATATCAGGTGTTCACAGTAAGGTGATGTGTTATATCAGGTTGTTCACAGTAAGGTTGATGTGTTATATCAGGTTGTTCACAGTAAGGTTGATGTGTTATATCAGGTTGTTCACAGTAAGGTTGATGTGTTATATCAGGGTGTTCACAGTAAGGTTGATGTGTTATATCAGGGTGTTCACAGTAAGGTTGATGTGTTATATCAGGGTGTTCACAGTAAGGTTGATGTGTTATATCAGGGTGTTCACAGTAAGGTTGATGTGTTATATCAGGTTGTTCACAGTAAGGTTGATGTGTTATATCAGGGTGTTCACAGTAAGGTTGATGTGTTATATCAGGGTGTTCACAGTAAGGTTGATGTGTTATATCAGGTTGTTCACAGTAAGGTTGATGTGTTATATCAGGGTGTTCACAGTAAGGTTGATGTGTTATATCAGGGTGTTCACAGTAAGGTTGATGTGTTATATCAGGGTGTTCACAGTAAGGTTGATGTGTTATATCAGGGTGTTCACAGTAAGGATGATGTGTTATATCAGGGTGTTCACAGTAAGGATGATGTGTTATATCAGGTTGTTCACAGTAAGGTTGATGTGTTATATCAGGTTGTTCACAGTAAGGTTGATGTGTTATATCAGGTTGTTCACAGTAAGGTTGATGTGTTATATCAGGTTGTTCACAGTAAGGTTGATGTGTTATATCAGGTTGTTCACAGTAAGGTTGATGTGTTATATCAGGGTGTTCACAGTAAGGATGATGTGTTATATCAGGTTGTTCACAGTAAGGATGATGTGTTATATCAGGTTGTTCACAGTAAGGTTGATGTGTTATATCAGGGTGTTCACAGTAAGGTTGATGTGTTATATCAGGTTGTTCACAGTAAGGTTGATGTGTTATATCAGGGTGTTCACAGTAAGGTTGATGTGTTATATCAGTGCGTTCACAGTAAGGTTGATGTGTTATATCAGGTTGTTCACAGTAAGGTTGATGTGTTATATCAGGTTGTTCACAGTAAGGTTGGTGTGTTATATCAGGTTGTTCACAGTAAGGTTGATGTGTTATATCAGGGTGTTCACAGTAAGGTTGAGGTGTTATATCAGGGTGTTCACAGTAAGGATGATGTGTTATATCAGGTTGTTCACAGTAAGGTTGGAGTTTTATATCAGGTTGTTCACAGTAAGGTTGATGTGTTATATCAGGTTGTTCACAGTAAGGTTGATGTGTTATATCAGGGTGTTCACAGTAAGGTTGATGTGTTATATCAGGGTGTTCACAGTAAGGATGATGTGTTATATCAGGGTGTTCACAGTAAGGTTGATGTGTTATATCAGGGTGTTCACAGTAAGGTTGATGTGTTATATCAGGGTGTTCACAGTAAGGATGATGTGTTATATCAGGGTGTTCACAGTAAGGTTGATGTGTTATATCAGGGTGTTCACAGTAAGGTTGATGTGTTATATCAGGGTGTTCACAGTAAGGATGATGTGTTATATCAGGTTGTTCACAGTAAGGTGATGTGTTATATCAGGGTGTTCACAGTAAGGTTGATGTGTTATATCAGGGTGTTCACAGTAAGGTTGATGTGTTATATCAGGGTGTTCACAGTAAGGTTGATGTGTTATATCAGGGTGTTCACAGTAAGGATGATGTGTTATATCAGGGTGTTCACAGTAAGGATGATGTGTTATATCAGGGTGTTCACAGTAAGGATGATGTGTTATATCAGGGTGTTCACAGTAAGGTTGATGTGTTATATCAGGGTGTTCACAGTAAGGTTGATGTGTTATATCAGGGTGTTCACAGTAAGGTTGATGTGTTATATCAGGGTGTTCACAGTAAGGATGTGTTATATCAGGGTGTTCACAGTAAGGATGATGTGTTATATCAGGTGTTCACAGTAAGGTTGATGTGTTATATCAGGTGTTCACAGTAAGGTTGATGTGTTATATCAGGGTGTTCACAGTAAGGATGATGTGTTATATCAGGGTGTTCACAGTAAGGTTGATGTGTTATATCAGGGTGTTCACAGTAAGGTTGATGTGTTATATCAGGGTGTTCACAGTAAGGTTGATGTGTTATATCAGGGTGTTCACAGTAAGGTTGATGTGTTATATCAGGTTGTTCACAGTAAGGTTGATGTGTTATATCAGGTTGTTCACAGTAAGGATGATGTGTTATATCAGGTTGTTCACAGTAAGGTTGATGTGTTATATCAGGTTGTTCACAGTAAGGTTGATGTGTTATATCAGGGTGTTCACAGTAAGGTTGATGTGTTATATCAGGGTGTTCACAGTAAGGTTGATGTGTTATATCAGGGTGTTCACAGTAAGGTTGATGTGTTATATCAGGTTGTTCACAGTAAGGTTGATGTGTTATATCAGGTTGTTCACAGTAAGGTTGATGTGTTATATCAGGTTGTTCACAGTAAGGTTGATGTGTTATATCAGGTTGTTCACAGTAAGGTTGATGTGTTATATCAGGTTGTTCACAGTAAGGTTGATGTGTTATATCAGGTTGTTCACAGTAAGGTTGATGTGTTATATCAGGTTGTTCACAGTAAGGTTGATGTGTTATATCAGGTTGTTCACAGTAAGGTTGATGTGTTATATCAGGTTGTTCACAGTAAGGTTGATGTGTTATATCAGGTTGTTCACAGTAAGGTTGATGTGTTATATCAGGTTGTTCACAGTAAGGTTGATGTGTTATATCAGGTTGTTCACAGTAAGGTTGATGTGTTATATCAGGTTGTTCACAGTAAGGTTGATGTGTTATATCAGGTTGTTCACAGTAAGGATGATGTGTTATATCAGGTTGTTCACAGTAAGGTTGATGTGTTATATCAGGTTGTTCACAGTAAGGTTGATGTGTTATATCAGGTTGTTCACAGTAAGGTTGATGTGTTATATCAGGGTGTTCACAGTAAGGATGATGTGTTATATCAGGGTGTTCACAGTAAGTATGATGTGTTATATTAGGTTAGATAGTGTGTTCAATGTAAAGATTATTTATTGTACAAAAGTAATTTTAATTAATTTCAAAGTTTGCTGTATATTGCTGCATAGATAAAAGGGACAACAACTACCCTTAACTGAAGCTATTTAAAACAGAGCTACTAAAACTGTAGATATTAGCTTAAATTAATGGTATGGATGCTGTATGAATGAGATTTCATGTTGCCATGGCAATCAATCAGTGTTTGCTTTATTGCAGGGTCCTAGTTACGACGGCAGAAATAAATTGGCTAAAGAGTTGAATATTCCTGATAGTCCATGCGGACCAAACTTACCTCTTCTTGCAGAAATATTGAAGAGGCCACAAGGGGAGAGAACTGGGGTTGCTAGACCCGCAGGACTTGAGGTACGTACTGTACATTCTGGTCTTTTTGCAAATGAGTTTGTTCTTACTTGTATTCACTGAATTGCTAGCTATTCTGTAACGGGATCAAATGGGAATAAAGGAAAGTATTTGGTGAGATAGATCCAGTTGAAATTGAATATCTCGTGCAGTGTATAATATTTCCAAATATTCACCACGGAAATGAGGTCATTATACTAATAAACACATGTTCCCAAGGTTATAAAACTTATTTCAGATTTCAAGCTCAAGTGATCTGATTGGTTGATTCTGAGTGTTACTGTCAGCTGAACCAATCAGACGATTGAGACTGAGTTTTGAGATTGGAACATGTTTTATAAACCTCCAGGCATGTTGTATCGGAAATTTGTTGACGTAAATATTTCATGTAACAAGGAAGAGATAAGATCATGCGTGTATCCTTAGTCGCAAAATGACTCGGCAGTGTAAGAAATGATCACTGATTTTGTTTACAATATATTTGTACTATGCGGTGATCCGGGCCGTGTGGGCTCTCAAGATGACCAAGATGATACATTCCCTATTTCTTTCAAGTACACTTCAAATTATTTCCCTTTATCTCTGTTTTTACACCGTATTGTTTACTTCAATCAACGTTGAATATCATCACATATATTAATTAATTTCATTAACCCATTCAACCCCAAGTAACTGACATGGACTTGTGCATGATATTTTTAGACCAATAAATTAATAAGAAAATTACCTTTGGACCAGTTCATTTATCAAAATGGGTAATTTTATCTAAAAATAGTAATAATTATTACTGGCAAAAAGTGCAGATCCTGATGAGTCGGCTCGTCACGAGCCGGCTCATCTGGATCTACACTTTTTGTTCGTCTATTTAGAGGCCTGTAGTGTTGAAAGGTTTAAACGAGTATATGCACACGCCTAAAAATATTCCATTTATCACAGTTGTATGTAATAATCAGAAATGTCCACCTCTGTGGTCGAGTGGTTAAGGTCGCTGACTTGTATACCACTGTAACCTATCATCACGCTCAGGCCGTGTCTCATTTATATGAAAACGTTGGCAGTTTCTTACGGAGGTTGGTGCACCAAGTACTGGTTAACCGCTGGAGCCTGCCCAGGAAAGGTGTTGTTAGGTAAACCTCCCGCCGGCGAAATAGCCCAAAATGGTGCTGATGCAGGCGTAAAACCCGAAATATAACATAACATAATAATCAGAAAAATATTTGCATTACGAGTATGTACCGTACATAGAAAATTCTCTCTGGTATTTCTTTTGCATTTCGTATACTGCTAGCTAAAACACATTTGTTATAAGTAACCCATTTAATACTGATGTCAACTTGTATTTGTCTGCCTAACTAGTAACTAAAGGAGATTGACTCTATAGGCAATGCTACTTTCGTTGAAATCCTTTGCCACACCATTTGTTATCTAATGTAGAATCTGTACATGTGTTACTGAGCACTATGTTTAAACTAACAATCGCTGATCACAACAACTTTTGCTATAGATCTACTGTTTATATCTCACCTTTTTAGATTAATGTGACTTGAACATTATCCATACATGATGTGATTACCTCTGCTGAAGAGCAGAATTCAATAATGAACCAATGGTGCTTCCGGGGCGTGGCTAACCATTTTCAGAAATTCGTGATTTCACTTTTTAAGAGTGTGTACAGTCATGTAGATGCAAAATAATTTGTTTACTGTTTCAAAATATTTCGGAAGAAAAATATATTTTTTGGTATGTGCGATTTTATGTCGGTCTAATATAGTGCTTTCAGTAACAAGCCAAACAAGCTAAAGATTTTTGTACATGTATCAACTGTTGTATAAAAGTTTGTGTAAAGCATTAATCTGGTAGTCGAAAGATATTATGCATCCACATCTGTTGGACCTTCTTAACTGAAACGGAATATGTAACTGTCACATTATGGTGTAAGGGAGACAACTTCATTTATGTTTGGTTTGTTAATGAAAAAAATTGGTGGTCTCCCTTTCACCATAACTTTATAGAGATCTATATTTGTTGTTTAATGATACTTGTTATTTTATGGAAAAATTGGGTTGTCTCCCTTACACCATAACTTTATTTATATTTCTTGTTAAATGTTATTTCTTGTTATTTAATTAATAAAATGGGTTGTCTCCCTTACTCCATATCTTGAAATGTACTTGCTGTGTTAGATTTGCAGCATGTAATTATAACACATATAAATTTGTGAAGCGTGTAATATTTCAGAACTTTACCTTGGAGGGGAGAGCATCAGTATGTTATTTCCCCATTACTTTATAATTTCACTGGTATGAGGAGCTCTTTGGTTTCTTATGTTTAGTCAGAAATTCTTCATATCTCATCTTCAACCTTTATTCTCAAAAGGGAGATTAGCGTGTTTTTATTCGGTTTCTCTTCTATAATTGTTTCCCTTGCTGTCGTATTAGCCAGTTTGACTATTTTCATCTTTTTACTACTGGCAATTCTGCAGCCTGGAGAACCCTCTTTCGAGTGTAGTGTCACCTACGATACATCCGCATATATTGTTAAAAGAAATAAAGAGCAGATGATCGGAATTAATGAAGAAAATAGCACAGATATTTACTGAAAAAATATCGCTCACAGAACACAAAGAACCACTACCTAACATAGGCCAAAATAAACATCATTTATAAATTTGTAATACAGCTGACACATTCTTAGTGTAAAGCTTTCTGACTTTGCTATGCTGTAAAGCCATTCACATTTACATGCGATACATTTTTATAAATATTTGCTCTTTCTTTCCTTTGTCAACAGAACTATGCCAAACATACCAATATCCCATGATCACAGAAAGTCGTGAATTTAACTCTTTCAACACCAAGTAACTGACATGGACTGGTCCATGATATTCTTAGACCAATAAATGAATAAGAAAATTACATTCGGACCAGTTCATTTATCAAGATGGGTAATTTTGTCTAAAATTAGTAATACTACTTGCAAAAAGTGCAGATCCTGATGAGACGGCTCGTCACGAGCCGGCTCATCGGCTCATCTGGATCTACACTTTTTGTAAGCCTATATAGAGGTCTGTGGTGTTGAAAGGGTTAAGTGGTTTATGGTATTTGTATTTCACACATACTAATTCTGTTGTTTTATCTGTTGTTTGTTTGACTAACAGGATACAGAGGCACCTACTTCTATACCTCAGGTAAACTTCCAGTCTTCTAATTGTTGTAACCCGTAACCAACCCTCAGGTAAACTTCCAGTCTTCTAATTGTTGTAACCCGTAACCAACCCTCAGGTAAACTTCCAGTCTTCTAATTGTTGTAACCCATAACCAACCCTCAGGTAAACTTCCAGTCTTCTAATTGTTGTAACCCATAACCAACCCTCAGGTAAACTTCCAGTCTTCTAATTGTTGTAACCCATAACCAACCCTCAGGTAAACTTCCAGTCTTCTAATTGTTGTAACCCATAACCAACCCTCAGGTAAACTTCCAGTCTTCTAATTGTTGTAACCCATAACCAACCCTCAGGTAAACTTCCAGTCTTCTAATTGTTGTAACCCATAACCAACCCTCAGGTAAACTTCCAGTCTTCTAATTGTTGTAACCCATAACCAACCCTCAGGTAAACTTCCAGTCTTCTAATTGTTGTAACCCATAACCAACCCTCAGGTAAACTTCCAGTCTTCTAATTGTTGTAACCCGTAACCCTATCCAACCTGTCTGGTAAACTTCCAGTCTTCTCACTGTTGTAACCCGTAACCCTATCCAACCTGTCTGGTAAACTTCCAGTCTTCTCACTGTTGTAACCCGTAACCCTATCCAACCTGTCTGGTAAACTTCCAGTCTTCTCACTGTTGTAACCCGTAACCCTATCCAACCTGTCTGGTAAACTTCCAGTCTTCTCACTGTTGTAACCCGTAACCCTATCCAACCTGTCTGGTAAACTTCCAGTCTTCTCACTGTTGTAACCCGTAACCCTATCCAACCTGTCTGGTAAACTTCCAGTCTTCTCACTGTTGTAACCCGTAACCCTATCCAACCTGTCTGGTAAACTTCCAGTCTTCTCACTGTTGGAACCTATAACCCTATCCAACACTATACAATTCCACCCTATCCGACATGCTATTCCACTCTATCTAATCCGATACAATTCCACCTATCTAATCCGATACAATTCCACCTATCTAATCCGATACAATTCCACCTATCTAATCCGATACAATTCCACCTATCTAATCCGATACAATTCCACCTATCTAATCCGATACAATTCCACCTATCTAATCCGATATAATTCCACCTATCTAATCCGATACAATTCCACCCTATCCGACATTATGCTATTCCACTCTATCTAATCCGATACAATTCCACTCTATCTAATCCGATATAATTCCACCTATCTAATCCGATATAATTCCACCTATCTAATCCGATATAATTCCACCTATCTAATCCGATATAATTCCACCTATCTAATCCGATATAATTCCACCTATCTAATCCGATATAATTCCACCTATCTAATCCGATACAATTCCACCTATCTAATCCGATACAATTCCACTCTATCTAATCCGATATAATTCCACCTATCTAATCCGATATAATTCCACTCTATCTAATCCGATATAATTCCACCTATCTAATCCGATATAATTCCACCTATCTAATCCGATATAATTCCACCTATCTAATCCGATATAATTCCACTCTATCTAATCCGATATAATTCCACCTATCTAATCCGATATAATTCCACTCTATCTAATCCGATATAATTCCACCTATCTAATCCGATACAATTCCACCATGTGTGTGTGTGCGTACGTGCGTGCGCCGATGTTTTGTAATATAAACTACGTAGAGGACACTTGACGACAGAGTACACAAACTTCTCCCTTGTGTACCAGAAACTTCTCCCATGTGTACCAGAAACGTCTCCCTTGTGTACCAGAAACTTCTCCCTTGTGTTCCAGAAACTTCTCCCTTGTGTTCCAGAAACTCCTCCCATGTGTTCCAGAAACTTCTCCCATGTGTTCCAGAAACTCCTCCCATGTGTACCAGAAACATCTCCATATTTTGAAGATCTATTTTAAGCCCCGGATACAGCAAATGGTCTCTACTTTGAACTGTTGATAAAATGTAGCACAACAATTTAAATAACTTTGGACAGTTGCAGTTATTTCTATCAATTTTCTTGTTCTGTTGTATCAGCTTTCTGGAATCTTAAGTCTTCAAATAAAATGATTACAAAGCCATCAAGTAATGTGTAACTCTATTCCCTCTAGTTATTGTTTGTTACCTGAATTTACCTTTCTTATTTTAGGAACTCACACCAAAACAAATGGTAGATGCAAGGAAGAAATTTGAATATTATGATAGGGTGAGTAATCATTCCTTCTAAGTTACAGCCTGATACACCCTTGTAACCCCATACAACCTGATACACCCTTGTAACTACACACACTTAAATACACCCTTCTTGTAACCCCACACACCCAGATACACCCTTGTAACACCACACACCCTGATACACCCTTGTAACACCACACACCCTGATACACCCTTGTAACACCACACACCCAGATACACCATTGTAACACCACACACCCAGATACACCCTTGTAACACCACACACCCAGATACACCATTGTAACACCACACACCCAGATACACCCTTGTAACACCACACACCCAGATACACCCTTGTAACACCACACACCCTGATACACCCTTGTAACACCACACACCCTGATACACCCTTGTAACACCACACACCCAGATACACCCTTGTAACACCACACACCCTGATACACCCTTGTAACACCACACACCCAGATACACCCTTGTAACACCACACACCCTGATACACCCTTGTAACACCACACACCCTGATACACCCTTGTAACACCACACACCCTGATAAACCTG